>CM038675.1:212334473-213534473 GCA_021605145.1 Aegilops bicornis | reverse complement strand
CCATGACCAATAGGTATTTTTGCTTGTGGGTTCCTCCCTTGAGGGGTCCAACCATGTCAAGCCCCTAGACCGCGAACGGCCAGGTGATGGGTATAGTTTTAAGGGCGGTGGGTGGCATGTGGCTTTGGTTAGCAAAAAGCTGGCAACCGACGCATCGTTGGACTAAGTCCTCAAGATTCTGCCTGTGCCGTCGGCCAATAAAATCATGTACGGAAGGCCTTGCCTACAAGGGCCCGGGCTGCGGCGTGGTGCCCACCCAGTCCGGCATGAATTTCAGCCAGGAGGTTTCGCCCTTCCTCTTCGGAGATACACCTTTGAAGGACTCCCGTAGTGCTTTTCTTATAAAGCTCTCCCTCATGGACTTTATAGGCTTTAGAGCGCCGTACTATGCAGCGAGCCTCATTTTGGTCTTCAGGGAGTTCCTGCCTAGTTAGGTAGGCTAGGAATGGTTTCGTCCACGGGGCGATAACCGCCATTATTTCGTGAGCAGAGGGTGTTATCTCAGGGGCAGAGCCTCCGGTTGTGTCAGAGTGTTCGGCGTCAGGCAGTGCGGTTGGGTCCGGATTGATATTGCTTTGGACTCCCCTTCCCATAGTACGGATGGCTTGAACAGCCGTTCCAGAAAGATATTGGGTGGGACGGCATCGCGTTTTGCACCGCTACGTGCCAATATATCCGCCGCCTGGTTGTTATCCCGGGCTATATGATGAAATTCGAGCCCTTCGAACCGTGCTGACATTTTTAGGATCGCATTGCGGTGTGCTGCCATTTTCGGATCTTTGGCATCAAAGTCTCCATTTATTTGAGATATTGCGAGGTTCGAATCCTCGCGGACCTCTAGGCGTTGACAACTTGATGTGTTGCAGCGATATATAATAGCATTGGTTCGCCCATGTTGGGCGCGGCCAGGACCGGATTTGTTGCCAAAATGGCCTTTATTTCTTCGAGTCCGGCCGTGGCGGCATCCGCCCACTCGAAGTGTTCGGTGCGGCGGAGGAGGCGGTAAAGGGGTAACGCCTTTTCCCCCAATCGGGAAATAAAGCGGCTTAGAGCCGCTACGCATCCCGTCAATTTTTGTATTTGTTTGAGGTCTTTTGGAATATCCAATTGTGGCAGAGCTCGGATCTTGGCTGGGTTTGCTTCAATTCCTCTATCAAACACAATGAAGCCCAGGAGCTTTCCGGCTGGAAGGCCGAAGACGCATTTTTCCGGATTGAGCTTGATGTCATATTTTCGAAGATTGTCGAATGTGAGCCTCAAGTCGTCTACTAGAGTTTCGACATGTTTGGTTTTGACGACCACGTCATCTACATATGCGTCCACTGTTTTGCCGATCTGGTTTGCAGGACATGTCCGAATCATCGCTGATATGTTGCACCGGCGTTTTTGAGCCCAAAGGGCATTGTGTTGAAGCGAGCGGGCCGTATGGAGTGATGAATGCTGTTGCAGCTTGGTCTGGATCCGCCATCTTGATTTGGTGGTAGCCGAGATGCTGCGTCGAGGAAGCACAATGAGTCGTGTCCTGCTGTAGCATCAATGATTTGATCAATTCGAGGGATGGGGAAGGGATCCTTTGGGCAAGCCTTCTTAAGGTCCTTGAAATCAACACATAGGCGCCAGGATTTATCCTTCTTTGGTACCATCACCAGGTTTGCTAGCCAGTCCGGATGTTTTATATCTCTGATGAATCCGGCTTCCAAAAGTTTAGCTAGCTCCTCTCCCATGGCTCGCCTCTTGGGTTCGGAAAAAGCACCGAAGAGCCTGTTTGATCGCTTGAATCCTTTTAGGATATTTAGGTTGTGCTCGGCCAGCCGACGTGGGATTCTGGCATGTCTGAAGGGTGCCGAGCAAAGATGTCCCAGCTTCTTGTAGAAATTCTCGTGGTCGCGTCTACATCAGGGTTTAATTGTGCCCGATGGAGGCCATCTTTGCAGGTCCGTTGGGTGGACTTGGAATTTGACTATTTCATCCGCTGGTTTAAAAGAGGTGGACTTGGATCTTTTATCAAGTATCACATCGTCCCATTCACCGTGGAGCGCATCGCGGTGAGTTCCTCGGCCGCTAGGGCTTGGATAGTGCCTCGAGGGCTAGTGCGGCTGTCTTGTTTTTGGCGCGGAGTGCTATGTTCGGATCACTAGCGAGAGTGATGATTCCGTTAGGTCCGGGCATTTTAAGCTTCATGTACCCATAATGGGGTATAGCTTGCAAGATTGTGAATGCCTCTCGTCCTAATAAAGCATGATATCCATCGTTGAATGGGCCACTTGAAATGTGACCTCCTCGGACCTGTAATTGTCCGTGAGCCGAACACTACGTCCAGCGTGATTTTTCTGTGTAGCATGCTTCCCTACCGGGGATTATTCCTCTAAAGGTTGTGCTGCTTCGCTCAATGCGGTTCCAGTCTATTTCCATTTTTCAGAGGGTTTCCTCATAGATGAGGTTTAGTCCGCTGCCGCCATCCATGAGTACCTTAGTAAGGCGAACGCCGTCCACTATCGGGCTGAGGACCAATGCGGCTGGTGCCCGGGCAATTCGGAATTTAGGTTCGTCGCTGGCATTAAAGGTAATAGCCGTGTCACTCCATGGATTTATTGTTGCTACTTGGTAGACATCGGCAAGGTTGCGGAGTGTTCGTTTTCGCATGTTATTTGATGCGAAAGTCTCGAAGACTGTTAACACCGTACTGGTGTTGCTGGGCTGGGATTCCGAAGCTAGAAGCTCTTCACCACTTTTGGCCACCTGCCATAGTATCCAACATGCTCGAGGGCTATGAGTTGGAGTGGCGCCCTTTGTGCTATGAATTTTGCAGGGTCCGTTCAGCCAACCCTCCAGTACGGTTCCGTACCCTTTAGGGGGTTTTGGTTTTTTGGTATTTAACCCAGGTGCTTGATAATGATGCACCCTTTTGTTTCGGACTAGGATGTATTCGGGGCGGATTATCCCAAAATTTACTTTCGGTTTTCGAGCGCTCTCCATCGCACAAGACTTTTGTACTATGGTCACCAAGTCAGCAAAGCGTGTAATTTCGCGACGACTTATGGCGTTTAGGATTCCCTTGTCCATGCAATTATTGCAGAAGATTGGGATTGCGTCCTCCTCTCGGCAGTCCTTTATCCTGTTCATAACCAGAGGAATCGCCCAAGAACAATGTCTGCTTTCGAGCTCTTGCCGAATTCGAGAGAGATCGCTAATGTTTGGGTGGGCGGGTGGCACTAAATCCAGAACCCGCCCAATTTAGGACTCGGGGGCGAAGTTTCGAACTCAGAAGTTTGGATTTTTGAGCCCGATCCACTGAGTCCGACCCGCCGCCTGACTTTAAGTTCAGGGCTTGATCGACATCCGTCCCTCCGCGGGAATCTGGCATGGAGGGATCGGGAATCCAGACGTAGCTAGTCCTTAAGATAGAAGAAGAATCGCCACATTGCTCCTCTATCACAGCAATATGATGGGTAGCCTGGGGAGAGTTGATCTCTCTCAGATCGGTTTTAGGCCCGATCCGGTCGTAGTCCTGTGGCGACTCCTGTGGCGGCGATTCGATCCAAGAGCTCGTTCTGGAGGAGAGCTCGATCGGATCTAATTGTTCGGCAAATTCGAATTGACATGAAGATTGGTTTCGATGACTCGAGAGGTCATCGTCATGCTGATGGCCGGACTGGTGGTCATAAGAAAACCACCTAGTCAAGAGTCGCCAGCGGCCAAGGCTCCTTTGGCGATAGTATCGCCTTGAAAGACGAGATGAGGCATCCTACGATGGCGGCGACACGGAGGAACTCTCTATGAAAGCACCAATGTCGGTGTCAAAACCGCGGATCTCGGGTAGGGGTCCCGAACTGTGCGTCTAGGCGGATGGTAACAGGAGACAAGGGACACGATGTTTTTACCCAGGTTCGGGCCCTCTCGATGGAGGTAATACCCTACTCCTGCTTGATTAATATTGATGATATGGGTAGTACAAGAGTAGATCTACCACGAGATCAAGGAGGCTAAACCCTAGAAGCTAGCCTATGGTATGATTGTTGTTCGCTCCTCTGGACTAAAACCCTCCGGTTTATATAGACACCGGATAGGTTAGGGTTACACAGAGTCGGTTACAATGGTAGGAGGTCTACATATCCGTATCGCCAAGCTTGGCTTCAACGCCAAGGAAAGTCCCATCCGGACACGGGACGAAGTCTTCAATCTTGTATCTTCATAGTCTTGGAGTCCGGCCGTGATGATAGTTCGGCTATCCAGACACCCCCTAGTCCAGGACTCCCTCAAAGACCCAACAATCTCTGTTGGTGTGATTGGCTTGCTTATCCGGGGTGCCGTGTATCTGGCACGGACGGTCGAGTATGCGGTCCAAGCTGGAAGGTCCTTAGTTGTTTCTTTTGTAGGGCTTCTTCCGTTGGCCGGACTTGGAGCCACTAAATCCAGCGTTGGCTGTGGTGTCATCGGTGTTGTCGCCATTGCTTTGGCGTTTGTGTCTGTTGCGCCGGAGCTTGCCGGTGCTGTTTTTGGCCTCAGTGGGGCCTGCCTCGCTGGCTGTGTTTTTGCTGCGCGTGAGCCAGCTGTCCTGTCCCACGCAAAAGCGGGTCATGAGTGCCGTGAGGGCTGCCATAGACTTCGGCTTTTCTTGGCCGAGGTGGTGTGCTAGCCATTCGTCACGGATGCTGTGTTTGAAGGCTGCTAGGGCCTCGGCATCCGGACAATCAACGTTCTAGTTCTTTTTGGTTAGGAACCTAGTCCAAAAGTTTCTGGCTGATTCTCCAGGTTGTTGAACTATGGCTTAAGTCCTCGGCATCTGGTGGCCGGACATAAGTTCCTTAGAAGTTATCAAGGAAAGCCTCTTCCAAGTCCTCCCAGCAGCCCATGGAATTCTCAGGCAGGCTATTTAAGCAGTGTCGAGCTGGTCCTTTGAGCTTTAATGGGAGGTATTTGATGGCGTGGAGGTCATCTCCTCGAGCCATATGGATATGGATAATAAAATACTCAATCCATACTGCAGAATCGGTTGTGTCGTCGTATGATTCAATGTTGACAGGCTTGAACCCCTCGGGGAATTCGTGATCCAGCACCTCGTCTGTAAAGCAGAGAGGGTGTGCGGCGCCTCTATAGCGGTCCGCGTCGCAGCGTAGCTCTAATGGAGTCCGTCTGCGGCATTCGGCCAGGGCGTGGTTAGGTTTGTCACGTCCGAATAGGTAGCCGTCATCGTGCCTTGAGGCACGTCCTCGCGATCCATAGATCGATCTTGTATGTCCTGCTCTACTATCCAGGTCTGCCGGAGGTCGTACGTGTGACCCCGAACTCTTCCGTCTCTATTTTTATGGGGCGGTGGGGCAGGCTGTTGTTCTGCCTGAGTTGCCGCTTTATCCTGACCGCGGGGTGGCCGGTCGGCCGCCCTGTCTCGACCACGTGTTGGTCGTTCTGCATTACGCGAGGGAGATGTGTGCTCTGGTGCCTCCTCATCGAATTGAGGTAGCAGTCTGCGTTTCAGGTAGCTCTTGGCTGGGAGTTTGAGGTCGTATTCTTCGGCTGTCAGGACGTCAGTCCATCTGTCGACGAGCAAATTTGTTCAGCCTGAAGCTAGTGTTGTTTCTTTTTCAGGCTCCTTGCAGTGGCTATGAGCTGAAGCTTAAAGCGCTCCTGCTCTAGAGGATCCTCGGGCACGATGAAGTCTTCGTTGCCGAGGCTTGTCTCCTCCATAGAGGGTGGACGGTAACTATCATCCTCCGAGTCATCTTCTATGGCCTGTTCATCAGGGTTGTCTTGCCTGTTGTCATGTTCCTCCTATTCGGATGTAGCTCCAACAAGGTCTTCGTTGTTTCCGGCGTCGCCCGGAGTACTATTTTCCCCGGCGCCAGTTTTGCTATGTTTTGAGCGATGAGGCTTAGAGCGGCGTTTGGGGCGCCGGCGCTTGGACTGTGTCTCAGAGGGTTTATTTGCGTCTGGCTCTTCTTTGTCATCGCCAGATCCTTTAGGTGTATCAACCATGTACACGTTGTACGAAGAGGTGGCCGTCCAACGTCCAGTAAATGGCGGGTCTTGGCCTTGCTCCTTGTCGGTATCATCGTCCATATCGTCGATGTCTTCGGAGCCATAGTCAAGCATGTCGGTTAAGTCATCGACGGTGGCTATGAAGTGGGTGGCGGGTGGGAAGCTAAATTCCTCGTCATCCGCCTCTAGCTCGAACCGAACATAGTTCGGCTGTGAGTCTTCCGCCAAGGACAAGTTCTTTAAACATTTTAGTACGTCACCCAAAGGTGAATGCTGGAAGATGTCTGTGGAGCTAAATTCAAGAATCGATAACCGATCCAGCTCGGTTTCCGCAGGCGCACCTGATCCAGAACGTATAGCCGGAGTCGAGTCCGGAGTTCCATTGACGCGCTCGTTGTAGGATGCCCACTCCGTGTGTGGCTCCAACACCGCGGACTTTGTGGCCTCTGAGGGCACGATCTGCTTCGGTTCTGAAGCTGTTGCAGCAACAGTATCCATCTCCTGGACGTAATCCGATAACAGATTTAAGTCATGTTCATCGGAGCGCGGGGGAGAAATTGCCACGATCTCAAATCCATTGAAGATCAAGTCTCCACGGATATCCACGACGTAGTTCAAGCTTCCAAATCTAACCTGATAGCTAGGGGTGTAGCTATCAACCTGCTCCAGATGGCCAAGTGAGTTGGCCCGCAGTACGAAGTCACCGAACACAAAAATCTGTCCAGGGAGGAAGGTTCTTCCCTAGATGACGTCATTACTGACAATCGAAGGGGCCATCAAGTCCTTTGCCGACGGCATAGTGGAACTCTCAATGAAAGCACCAATGTCGGTGTCAAAACCGGCGGATCTCGGGTAGGGGGTCCCGAACTGTGTGTCTAGGATCGATGCTAACAGGAGACGGGGGACACGATGTTTACCCATGTTCGGGCCCTCTCTATGGAGGTAATACCCTACTTCCTGCTTGATTGATCTTGATGAATATGAGTGTTACAAGAGTTGATCTACCAAGAGATCGTAATGGCTAAACCCTAGAAGTCTAGCCTATGTGAATATGGTAATGAGTATCTCCCTATCCGGACTACGCTCTCCGGTTTATATATACACCGGAGAGATCTAGTGTTACATGGGGTCGGTTACATAAGAAGGAATCTTTGGTCGCCAAGCTTCCTTCCATGCCAAGTAGAGTCCAATCCGGACACGGGTACAGTCTTCGGCCTTCATGTCTTCACAGCCCATCAGTCCGGCCCATGGATAACAGGCCGGACACCCGAGGACCCCTTAGTCCAGGACTCTCTCACAGGCCGACATCGAAGCGGGCAACAGGCGGGCCCATTTGATTTCACGGGCCGTTAACAGGACGATACTAGGTCGGGCTACATATGGCCCAACTATACTGTGGGCCTTTAGTAGGCCGGAAGAGACAGCGGGCTCGTACTGGACCATCAAGAGCATGGGCCGCGAAGAGGCCGAAAGTCAGGTCGTACTGTAAATGTCCCAACTGTGTTGTGGGCCTTTAGCAGGCCGAAAGAGAAACCGGGCTAGTATTGGACCATGAAGAGCATGGGTCGTTCAAAGGCCAAAACTCAGGTCCAACTGCAAATGGCCCAACTCACTTATGGGCCGTTAACAGGCTTAAAGACACACTGGGCCGAAAATTGGCCCAACACTTAAATGGGTCGCTAAAAGGACGAAAGATGTACATCTTGAAAATTGGCCCATCCCTTGCATGGGCTGTTAATAGGCCGAAACCACATCGGGCCGATATTGAGCCCAAATATATAGCGGGCTGTTAACGGGCTCAAACTGACGATGGGATGCAATGGTGTCAAATCATTAACAGGCCGTTGACGGACCGAATTGGCACATCTCGTATGGGCCGTGGGCTTAAATGGACCTGACACAAGTAGGCCTTATATGGCTCGGCCTGCTAATTCTTACTGGGTCGGCATGCTAATCCTTACTGGGTCGACCTTTTTCATCGGAATAGGACACTGTTGGGCCGTGCCACGTGTCGATCTATCATAGGCGCCTCGTGTCCAATGGACGGACGACATCTGGCCCACCGAGGAGCCGACACGTGTTTCCTCCGGCCAATGAGAATTTTACACGTGGAAAATCCCCATTGGTCCGGGCTGTTAACGGGTTATCGGATCCAAAACCGGACCTGATAGCTTAACGGCGACCCGTTATGGTCGATGCCACGTGTCGGTCACCCTTGACGAAAGCACTTCTATGATCCGTGATTTAGGTAATGTCATGGAACACTTCTATGACAGCACAGGTATGACTATCTTGACTCTGTCATAAAATCATCATGGATGTATATGCATGACAGAAAATGTGACCTACTGTGACAAACACGTATCATCACGGAAGTGTATTTTTTTGTAGTGAATATAGCCATCATACATCTTTGAAAGGTAGCAGGTGCATTACATAAACCAAAAGGCATACGTCTATAAGCATAGGTTCCAAAAGGACAAGTAAAAGTGGTCTTTTCTTGATCAGGTTGAGAAAAAGGTATTTGTGAAAAGCCAGAATATCCATCAAGGAAGCAAAAGTGTGTGTGCTTAGATAATCTTTCAAGCATTTGATCAATAAAAGGTAAAGGGTAATGATCTTTTCTAGTAGCATTATTTAATTTTCTAAAATCAATTACCATTATATAGCCGTAACAATTCTTTGTGGAATAAGTTCATTCTTATCATTAGGAACAACAATTATACCTCCTTTCTTAGGGACACAATGAATAGGACTTACCCATCTACTATTAGCTATAGGATAGATTATACTTGCTTCCAGAAGTTTTAATATTTCTTTTCTTACCACCTCTTTCATCTTCGGATTTAACCGACGTTGGTGATCAACAACTTGCTTAGCATCAGGTTCCATATTAATTTTGTGCTGACATAGAGTTGGACTAATGCCCTTTAAATCATCAAGAGTATATCCAATAGCAGCTCGATGCTTCCTTAGAACTTTCAATAATCTTTCTTCTTCATGTTTTGAAAGGTTAGCACTAATAATAACATGATATATCTTATTTTCATCAAGATAAGCATATTTCAAAGTGTCTGGCAATTGTTTTATTTCAAACACAGGATCACCTTTAGGTGGAGGAGGACCTCTAAGAGTTTCAATAGGCAAATTGTGTTTAAGCAGAGGACATTGTTCAAAGAAAATCTTATCTATTTCATTTCTTTCATGCATATGTAAATCATTTTCATGGTCTAGCAAGTATTGTTCTAAAGGATCAGTAGGTGGCACAGCAATAGAAGCAAGACCAATTAATTCATCCTCACTAGGCAATTCTTTTTCATGATGAATTCTACTAAACTTGGAAAAATTAAACTCATGAGACTCGTCACCAAAGCTAACACAAATAGTTTGTTTCTTGCAATCTATCTTAGCATTAACTGTGTTCAAGAAAGGTCTACCAAAGATAATGGGACAGAAGTCATCTTGTGGGGAACCAAGAACAAGAAAATCAGTAGGACATTTTATTTTCCCACACATGACTTCAACATCTCTAATAATCCCACAAGGTGATATGGTGTCTCTATTAGCAAGCTTAATAGTAACATCTATGTCTTCTATCTCTGCAGGTGCTATGTCTTTATTAATTTCTTGATATAAAGTATAAGGAATAGCACTCACACTAGCACCCATGTCACATAAACCATGATAACAGTGATTTCCTATTTTAACTGAGATGACAGGCATGCCCACAACAGGTCTATGTTTATCCCTTTTATTGGGTTTAGCATAAAATATTTAACACATTCATACTTAAGCTTTATACCTGACTCTTTACCTTCGTCGAGTTCCCAATCTTCAGAGTTGCGTTTAATTCTTTCCAAAAGATCCCACCGGAATTCAATAGTTTTCTTCATAAAAGAACCAGCAAAAGAAGTATCCAGCATGGTTTGATCATTACGAGAAAGCCGAGCATAGAAGATCTAAATAATAATTTATCTTGAGAGCTCATGATTGGGGCATGAATATAAAATTGACTTAAGCCTCCCCCAAGCTAGAGCGATACTTTCTCCTTCACGAGGCCAAAAATTATATATATAATTCCGATCACGATGAACTAGATGCATAGGATAATTTTTTTTGTGGAACTCCAATTTTAAGCGATTCCAATTCCATGATCCAATATCATCGCATAGCCTATACCATGCCAATGTTTTTCCCTTCAAGGATAAAGGGAAAACCTTTTTCATAACTTCATCTCCAGGTAAACCTGCAAGCTTGAACAATCCACAAATTTGTTCTACATA
The DNA here is from genome assembly GCA_021605145.1 of Aegilops bicornis. NCBI lineage: Eukaryota > Viridiplantae > Streptophyta > Magnoliopsida > Poales > Poaceae > Aegilops > Aegilops bicornis. The sequence continues at coordinate 213,524,214 of CM038675.1, read as the reverse complement.
TATCAAGTGCATATCAGGATGTTCTGTTCCATCTCCTGCATAAGGATTAGCTAGCGGTTGTTCTATCATACCCGAAGGAATTTCATATTCAATATTTTCAGTAGGTGCAGTAGGTTGAGGGGTAACTAATTGTGGTTCTGGATGAGGTGAAGATACCCCGAAGAAACCCCTCAATGGATTGTTTCCATAGTAACAGGTGACAATAAATTTCAGCACACTATATAAATGTTTCCTTACCAAATTCCACTTACCAAAGGCGCTTCACTCCCCGGCAATAGCGCCAGGAAATAGCCTTGATGACCTACAAGTATAGGGGATCAATTGTAGCTCTTCTCAATAAGTAAGAGTGTCGAACCCAACGAGGAGCAGAAGGAAATGACAAGTAGTTTTCAGTAAGGTAATGTCTGAAGTGCTGAAATTGTAAGTAGCAAGTAGTTTGATAGCAAGCTAATTTGTAACGAGCAAGTAACGGTAGTAACTATAAGTATGCAGCAAGGTAGCCCAATCATTTTGAGGCAAAGGACATGCCAAAACGGTCTCTTATGATAAGCAAAGCGTTCTTGAGGGTACACGGGAATTTCATGTAGTCACTTTCATCATGTTGGTTTAATTCGTGTTCGCTACTTTGATAATTTGATATGTGGGTGGACCGGTGCTTAGGTGATGTTCTTACTTGAACAAACCTCCTACTTATAATTAACCCACCCGCAAGCATCCACAACTACGAGAAAAGTATTACGAATAAATTCTAACCATAGCATTAAACTTTTGGGTCCAATCGGTCCCTTACGGAATAGTGCATAAACTGGGGTTTAAGCTCCTGTCACTCTCGCAACCCACCATCTATTTACTACTCCACAATGCATTCCCTTAGGCCCAAATATGGTGAATTGTCATGTAGTCGACGTTCACATGACAACACTAAGGGAATCCCAACATACATACCATCAAAATATCGAACACATATCAAATTCACATGATTACTTGCAACATGATTTATCCTGTGACCTCAAGAACAAAAGTAACTACTCACAAATAATAAACATGTTCATGATCAGAGGAGTATTAAATAGCATCATGGATCTGAACATATAATCTTCCACCAAATAAACCATATAGTAATCAACTACAAGATGTAATCAACACTACTAGTCACCCCTAGCACCAATCTATAGTTCCGCTAACAAGATTGAACACAAGAGATGAACTAGGGTTTGAGAGGAGATGGTGCTGGTGAAGATGTTGACGGAGATTGCCCTCCCCAAGATGGGAGAGTTGTTGGTGGTGATGATGACGATGATTTCCGCCTCCGGGAGGGAAGTTTCCCCGGCAGAATTGCTCCACCGGAGGGCAAAAGTGCTCCTGCCAAGTTCCGCCTCGAAACGGCGGCGCTCCACCCCAAAAGTCTTCTTCTTATTTTTTTCTAGGTCAAAATGACTTATATACCAGAACATGGGCACCGAAGGTGGGTCGAGGAGGCCACAACCCACCAGGGCGCGCCTGGGGGGCCTGGCGCGCCCAGGTGGTTTGTGCCCCCCTGGTGGCCCCACTCTGGTGGTTATTGGCTCCAATATTTCTTAAATAATCCATAAGAAATTTCCGTGAAGTTTCAGCTCATTTGGAGTTGTGCAGAATAGGTGGCCTGACGTGGCTTTTTCGGGTTCAGACTTCCAACTGCCGGAATTCTCCCTTTTGGTGTGTACCTTGCAAAATAGGAGAGAAAAGGCATTAGAATTACCCCAAGAAGCATTATTATGGATAAAAACATTATAAATAATAGTAAGAAAACATGATGCAAAATGGATGTATCAACTCCCCCAAGCTTAGACCTCGCTTGTCCTCAAGCGAAAACCAAAATCGAAAAACATGTCCACATGCTTTGAGAGAGAGGTGTCGATAAAAACAAAATACGGACATAGAAGCATCATGTTGATTATTATAATAGCAACAAATTTGAACATAAGACTTTTATCTTAGAACCTTTATCATACACTTCCCATGAATAAGTAACAGTTCATCACATAATCGAAGTATAAAGCAAAAACTCTATTAGAAACCCACAAACTATGTTCTCAGTCACTTTGCAACTATAATTCATCATGTTTCCAGGAAGGGTCACTTATCGGAGCCTTTAGGCAAGTCCACATACTCAACCATCATACAGTCTTCTATGATTGCTAACACTCACCGAGTACACATGAACAAAAGTTTCAACCGGACACATATAAAGATAGGGGCTTATAGTTTCGCCTCCCAACATACTCACCTCAAGGCTGATGTCAACAATAATAACTCATGCTATCTATATTCAATTGGACATATGTGCCTAGATCTTTCCTCACCACATCATGCTTGCCAAAAGAGAAAATAAAAAGGAATAGAAGGAAAACTTTGACTCTTTGCATAAAAGTAAATACATAAAAGTAAAAGATAGGACCTTCGCAGAGGGAAGCATAGGTTGTCACGCACTTACTTGTTTGTATGCTCAATCCCTTAGTGCAAAAGAATGTCACATTACATTGCCCCTTAAGATGACAACCTTTATTATGTAGTCTGTCGCTTTTATTATTTGTCATCCAAGTTCGTGCTACGCTCAATTTTCTCTTACACTAAACAACCTCACACATTTAGAAGCATTTTTTATTGCCTTTTTGCACCGATGACAACTTACTTGAGGGATCTTGTTCAATCCCTAGGTAGGTATGGTGGACACTTGAAAAAGAGTTGGGTTTAAGGGTTTTTGGATGCACAAGTAGTATCTCTACTTAGTGCGGAATTTTTGGCTAGCAAAGATAGGGGGAAAGCACCACATGTTAAAGGATCTATGAAAATATGACTTCTATGTGAATGTAAACAAACATAAACCATTACGTTGTCTTCCTTGTCCAAACGTCAACAATTTTGGCATATAATATTTTGATGAGGGCTCACAATCACAAAAGATTTCTAGGATGGTATATTTAGATGTGAATCTTCTCTTCCCTTATCAACTCTTTCATGAGTTGCATCATTGACTAATGCTATGTTTGTCAATCTTTAATAAAATTTCCTACTTATACTTTTGGATCCAATTGGTCCCATACGGAATAGTGCATAAATTGGGGTTTAAGCTTTTGTCACTCTCGCAACCCACCATCTATTTACTACTCCACAATGCCTTCCCTTAGGCCCAAATATGGTGAAGTGTCATGTAGTCGACGTTCACATGACACCACTAAGGGAATCACAACATACATACCACCAAAATCTCGAACACATATCAAATTCACATGATTACTTGCAACATGATTTATCCTGTGACCTCAAGAAAAAAAGTAACTACTCACAAATAATAAACATGTTCATGATCAGAGGAGTATTAAATAGCAACATGGATCTGAACATATAATCTTCCACCAAATAAACCATAGAGTAATCAACTACAAGATGTAATCAACACTAGTAGTCACACCCTAGCACCAATCTATAGTTCCGGTAACAAGATTGAATACAAGAGATAAACTAGGGTTTGAGAGGAGATGGTGCTGGTGAAGATGTTGATGGAGATTGCCCTCCCCAAGATGGGAGATTTTTTGGTGGTGATGATGATGATGATTCCCCCCCCCCCTCCGGGAGGGAAGTTCCCCCAGCAGAATCGCTCCGTCGAAGGGCGAAAGTGCTCCTGCCCAAGTTCTGCCTCGAAATGGCGGCTCTCCAACCCAAAAGTCTTCTTCTTATTTTTTTTTCTAGGTCAAAATGACTTATATACCAGAAGATGGGCACTGGAGGTGGGCCGAGGAGGCCACAACCCACTAGGGCGCGCTTGGGGGCCTGGCGTGCCCAGGTAGTTGTGCCCACTTGGTGGCCCACCTCTGGTGGTTATTGGCTCCAATATTTTTTAAATAATCCATAAAAAATCTCCGTGAAGTTTCAGCTCATTTGGAGTTGTGCAGAATAGGTGGCCTGACGTAGCTTTTTCAGGTCAAGATTTTCAGCTGACGGAATTCTCCCTCTTGTTGTGTACCTTGCAAATTTTGAGAGAAAAGGCATTAGAATTTCCCCAAAAAGCATTATTATGGATAAAGACATTATAAATAACAGTAAGAAAACATGATGCAAAATGGATGTATCAGCGTGTGTGCGTGCGTGCGTGTCCCTTCCCCCGCGTCGACATCTCACTTTGTATGTAAATCCGTGCTTCCATTATTTGATTCTACATGCTTTCATGTTGCATCCATTATATACTTTCATGCTTCTTATCCTAACAATATCCACGGAAATATTTTCAGGCCATTTTCTAGTTCATGTAGTTTTTTTTGGGCAAACACAGTAGGGTAAAAACCCTACTGTAACTCTATTTTCATTGATATTGGGGGGTGTTATATACAGATGGATTACAACAAAGGAGAGTAGCATAAAACAGAAAAGTTTACAAATAATCCGACCAGCTTTGCTTTCCCTCCTTTAAACTAGGTCTGACTCTTTTCATGATGGTGCCAAAGTGATCCTTGAAACAGGAAATACAGTAGCTCAAATCTCTTTCTTTATTGTCAAAGATGATGTTGTTTCTGTGTTTTCAGATGGTCCAACAACCAGCAATTAGGCATTCTTTAAAGGGCTGAATCTGAGTTCTGTTTTTGGCTTCAATAAGCATATCATTGCAGCTCAAATCAGTGTTCCATTCAAATCCAATTGATAACCAAAAGTTTTGGCTGAAATCACATGAAAAAAATAGATGTTTCACGTATTCATTAGGCTCATCATCACATAACACACAGATGGAACTCTCAATGTAGAAGCTTTTCCTGGTGAGAAGATCTATGGTGTTTAATCTGTCCAGAAGAAGGAGCCAGAAAAAGAATTTTTGTTTAGGAAGGCAACCAGACTTCCAAATCCATTGGAAAGGCTTGGGAGCTTTCTCGAGGCATCCCAAATATTCAAAGTAGACCTTCTTAGCATTGTACTGTTCAGAGGCCCATTTAAACTTCCAGATATCAGGTTCACTGTTTCTCATCACACCATTAATGAGGGCCATGAGCTCTATGCTTTGTTGGACAACCACATAAGACATAGGTAGGTGGAACATGCTATAGAAGTCATTCTCACTTTTAATGCAAGCCTTCTGGAGTGAGATGTCTTTGTTTGGCATAGGAGTATAGGTGTGGGAAACTGTCTTTCATTGGATTGTCATTCCATTTGTCATGCCATAAATAAATGGTGTCACCAATACCAGCAGTACAGGTTGTGAGGTTCTTGTATTTGTCAAGAATAGAGCAGCAATCTCTACACCAGAATGAGCCAAGTCTAGTTGGGAAGTGTGGTAGTTCACCATTTCCATAGTACTTGCTCCAAATAAGTTGCACCCATGGGATATCCATTTTATTGAAGAACTTGTGCAAGAATTTGGTCAACAATGCTTTGTTATGTGCTCTAAGATCTAGAACACCAAGACCACCAGCATCCTTGGGTAAGCAAACTTGTTCCCACTTAACAAGGCATTTGCCAAATTTATTGATGTCCTTACCATACCAAAGAAAACTTCTGCCAATTTTTTTTAAAATGATCCAAGATGGTGAAGGGCACCCTGATACAACACATGGCAAATATAGGTAGTGCAGTGAAAATAGCCTTTAGGTGGGTGAGCCTACCTGAATATGACATCATTTTTGCAATCTCATATAACCTTTTATCTAGTCTAGAAACCATTGGCATGAACTCCTCAACTCTTGGTCTGGTGGACCCCATTGGCAGTCCCAGGTATGTGAAAGGCATGCATTCTTTTTTACAGCCCAAAATATTAGCAAGTTGAGTGGCTTTTTCATCAGAGATGTTAATGGGTACAAGAGAAGATTTGTGGAAATTCACCTGAAGTCTAGTGAAATCTGAAAATATCTTTAAAATCTCCATAACATGTGAAATCTAATGAGGCACAGCTGGCATAATAATTAAGGTGTCGTCAGCATATTGGACAATGGGGTATGACATAGAGGCAGGTTGCTCAATGGGAGTATTGATGTGGCCATTGTGCCAAGCTTGGTTGATCAGGATCTGTAGTAATTCAGCATCAATAACAAATAAAAGAGGGGAGAGATGGTCCCCTTGTCTTACTCCACATTTAAAATTGATTTTATTCCTAGGTACACCATTTAAAATTACAGAAGCAAAGGCAGTCTGTAGGATGTTATTGATCCATCTAATCCATTTGTCTCCAGATCCCAGGTGCTTGAGCATGAAAAGAATGGCCCCATAGTTGATTTTGTCAAAAGCTTTCTCAAAGTCTACTTTGAAAATGACAATTTCTTTCTTAGACTTGTGGCACATATGGATGTACTCAAAAGACCATGCAAGACAATCATGAATATTCCTGGTTTTGATGAAGCCATATTGATTCTTGCTTATCACAGGAATGATGCATTTTTGGACTTTCTTTGCAAGAATCTTAGTAAGTATTTTAATAGGCATACTTACCAAAGAGATGGGCCTGAAATCATTGGGAGTTTCAGGGTTTTCTTTCTTAGGGATCAGGGCAATATAAGCAGTATTAATTGGAGCAAGATCCACACTCTCTGATTGGAAATCCTGAAGAAATTTGTAGATACTATCTTTAATGATATGCTAGCATTTCTTCATCAAAATGCCATTAAAACCATCATGTCCAGGGGATTGGTCATTAGACATAGAACTGATAACATCATCCACTTCTTTCATACAGAAAGGTTGTTCCAACTCCTCTTGGTTAATTGATCTGGATAGGTGATCAATGTTGAAGTTCATCTGGGATGTGCCAGCAGTGCCAATCCTGTTTTTGAATGAGTTCCACAAAATAGTTGTTTTTTGCTCATGATCATTAACAATCAGGTTATCATTATTGAGTAGGAAATTAATATAATTACTTCTGAAAACATGTGTGGTAATAGCATGGAAGAATTTGGTGTTTTCATCACCCAGCTGAGCCCGTCTAATATTGGCTCTAATTCTCCAATATTTCATTTTGGCCTCAAGAAGTTTATTAGTGTGCTTGATCAATAACTTCCTGAAGTTCTTCTCATGTTGAAAAAGATCTCTTTGATCTTCAATGCCATCAAGGAGCTTAACATAGAAGCAGCAGTTTTCAATGGTTTTATTGAGCTGTGAAAGTTGCTTGCTCCAAATCTTCAGTCCTTTTCTAATGGATTTAAACCTAGCCACCAAGTTCTTTGTTGAGTCAGCATAGAAAGTGCAGTTATTCCAATAATTAGTAACAGTGTCGATAAAACCTTCAAAGTCCAACCAAAATTCCTCAAACCTGAATATGTGGCACTTGGGGATCATGCTATCAATCTGAATATTTATGGGGACATGATCAGAGGAGAGTTTGGCCATGGGGTTGCAAGAGTATTTGGGAACTTGCTGGTCCAATCAGTACTTGTGAATATCCAATCAAGCTTTTCCAGTAGAGGATTATCCTGCATATTACTCCAGGTGAACTGCCTGCCTTTCAATGGGATCTCAACTAGATCAAGATTGATAATGATGTTGTTGAAGTGCATCATATCATTGTGGTCACCTCCTCCTCAATTCCTATTCTCAGGCCCTCTGATATAATTAAAATCTCCAACAATGAGCCACAACTGCATAGGTTGGATATTAACATTGAGAAGCCAGTTAGATAATTCAGTTTTGCCCTCCACAGAGTTTGGCCCATAAACATTAGTTATGAAGTAAATACTATTATCCACTTTTGATGTGAGATCCACAGTAATCTGAAAATAATCTTTGGATATTTCTCTGCCTTTGAAAAGATTACCATTCCAGATGGTAATCAGACCACCTGAATTACCAGCAGAGGGCATGGAACTGTATTGGTTGAACCTTTTAGGACAGAAATTCCTAATATATGCTAGGTCAAATTGTTCTCTCTTAGTTTCTTGGAAATTCATAACACAACATGGGCTTTCATCAATTTTCAGCCTAATATCATCCCACCTATCATTTGAGTTAATCCCTCCAACATTCCAATTGAGAATATTCCAACTTCTATTCATTATACATGTGTAAAGGAGCATAAGACATGGCATGGCTAGCATGACATGGGGGGGATTACTTCTTTTGTTATATTCATTGGGAGGTAAGAACATATATGAGGTGGCATATAAATCAACAGGCAGGTGAAGCAAGAAACAACATAATAGCAGGCATAACTGGCATTACAGATCATATAAGATGGTCTATCTGAACAGGTACATAACCACACAGGTGCACATAGGCCAAAGTACTTATTACAGTCCAAAGTAAGCAAAGGTGCACACAGGCACATAACATAGAAGATCATAAAGTAGGAAGGTTGATGATAACTGGAATTAAACCAAAGAAGACAGCAGTTAGGGGAGCTGTCAAAACCCCATAGCAGAGCAGGCCTACTAGTCATCAGAGCTATCATAATTCAGGGCTAAGGATGACACTTCATGAGGTGCCATCTTGCAAGGACCTGTCCCAATAGCCTGGATAGTTTCCAATGGTAGCATAGGAGGTGGAGGAGCATTTTTGTCCATCACCACTGCCTCAAATCTTGGCCCAAGATTGATAGCAACCTCTGTTTTTCCCCATATTCTCAGGTGATTTGTTCCGCTTGGTTGCCTGCATGTTGGAGGTGCCAGCCTTGCCTATTGCAGCTATAGCATCATATTTGTCTTTGAAGCCCATCTTGATCTGTGCAATTCTATTGCTCCTTCTGCAAAAGGGCTCATCAGCAATTGCTTTCTTCTTTCTCTTGTTGTTCCCAAATAGCTTGCAAACCTCAGCAAATGCTTCTTCAGTAATCTCAGTAAGACTAGCAGAGCTGACAGGTGCAGGCTGGTCTTGGACAGTCATTATTTGTAGATAAAACTTCTTGCTAAAACCCTGAGTGCCTTCAACATCCACAATGTTACATTTAGCATTGACAATTTTAGAGCCACCCAGTTTGGGCAAGATGTCATGAGCATTGGACACAATATTGCCAATGAGGCCTTGAAGAACAGAGATGTCATCAGACATATAGATGTTTGGCTCAACATTCCCAATAAAATGTGCATCCTCGTAATCCATGGACACATTAGCAGGCACAAAAGCTGGACTGTTGGCTTGGATCCTGTGATCCATCTGCAGGCACAGGAATGAAGTCCATCTGATCCTCCTGCACCTCCTGTTTGAGTGTCTGTATTGCAGAGTCAACCTTCATAGGAGTGGACATGAAAGCAGTGGGGAGCACCTCATTCAGATTATTGTTGACATTGCCAGCAGCAGCAGGTGCATGAACATCCTCATAAGGAGCTCCAAGATGCTCATTGTGTGGGTTGATAACAACCTGCTCCATGGGGATGTTACCAAGTACTTCGTCATGCCAAAAACCCTCCTGAACATGCGGGAGAGGATGTGGATTTCCTCCATCGGGGGGTAGAGGATCCTCATCACCACCAAGTTGGCCAATGAGCTCACGAGATAGAATATATGTGGGACAAGTCCATGAATCACCATACCCAACATCATCCAAATTGCGCAGAACAACAATACTGATAGGTAAAGTATCCACATTCATAACTCTGACCTTAACAATAATCCTAGTTTTGTCTCTCGGGTCCTTGTTCCAGATCAGAAATCTACCGTACTGAGAGACTGTGTGGCTAACAAATCCTACATCCCAGCATTCCAGTGGATAGTTCATCAACATGAGCCAAACATCATGGGTAAAAGTGATGCTACGGTAGTTCAAACTCCTATCCTGCCTGGTAATTCGAAGAACAGAGTCCCCGATCTCATAGGGACTATTATTTATGGCAGAATCTCTCGAACAAGAAGTTGTAAATTCGATCAGAGTTGTACCCATACCACATTTGGAGGTGTAGTTGATCCTCCATCCCTAGGCTTCAAGTTACTCGATGATTATTGCATTGGCGGTAGGGAAATCTTCAAGGGGGACAGCAGGAACCAGAGTAGCGATAGACCATTCATCGCATACCATAGGGAGCTCACCGCCGAGGACGACATAGCCTCGCTACTGCGCGCGTTCAGGGCCCGGAGCATTGATCGTGGTGCCTGCGGGGAGGTGAGGGTATGGGTCGCACGGGTAGCAGGCCATGTCGTTGGTGGTGGCGGTAATGGTGACTGGTGGAGCATGGAGGCTAGGCAGGGAAGTAGAATGCGAGGAGGCAGGGGGGTAACTCTTGGGATTTATTGCGCTCAACAGGAGCAGACTTTTTTATCCAATATATCAGCGTGCGGTTTTCTTGTTGAGACAAAATCTGGCGATGTGATTATAACCATAACACTTTTTGCATCTAATACTGTTGCAACAACCCGATGGATAATGGCCATATCCCAAGCATTTCGTGCAGAAAATAAGTTCAGGTGAGATATTTGGAATGTAAAAATCGACTCCCTTACGAGCTCGCAAGTGGGCTGGTTTGCGTTGACGCTATTGGGCTCCATAGATGGGTCAGTAGGGCCCAATTTAGTGCGGCAATTTGAAATAGCGTTGGGCCCAGCAACTAACGATCCGCTATGCATGGGATTGGTTGAGCAACGACTGCTCGTTACCGATTGTTACGATCATCCAACTCCGCTGATGGGATCTGAGAATTGCCAATATGGGTAGAGTTGGCACCAGTAAGAAGCCGAACAATATTAATGCCATTGGATGTGATACCTTTATTGAGTTGAGGCACAGATGATATGTCATTAAGAATTCTCCGATAAACTTTGTTGACAGAGACGTGTATAGAAGGAGGCTTCCTTTTATAACTCACACGAGTCCATTCTGACTCTTGTTCTTTGATCCAAACTTTTTCTTCATAGATCAAATTAGGGCCTCCACCGCTCCATAGGTGAAAGAAACATTTGAACATATTGCATGAGAAATATTTCAAACGGACCAGATGAAAACCCACTGCCTTTGAACAAACCTTGAAGCTAAATATGCTGCCAATGATGTGTGTGACATTGATAGCATCGTAAGCAGCACCTGTACATGATGAGATAGCAAGACTTACATTAAATGGATCAAGTCTAAATGTTGATCTTCCAAAAGAAACCACCAAGATGAAACCAGAAGAAGGGGAGACCGGGTTGACTGCCGAGGCAAATAGATAAAGAACCCGAGATCTGAAATGATGTCCAAATGAAAAATCCAGTTGATGAGCAATGGAAAGTGGATCATTGAAAGGATCCATTGGAGGAGGAACAAATTTGGCTGGTTGGATTTGGGTGTGGAGGGTGGGACCATGGGAGTCGCCATGGGTGGGGGGAGAGGGTGGGTGGAGTCGCCATCCTAGTTATGAGTTTCCTTACTATTTATTATTGCTTGTAAATGCAAGTTTTTATGCTTCAGCCACATATGTTTTACTTGACTATTCATCAAAGATACATTTGCTTCTATGCTTCCAACTAAACTTGTTATTGCTTCTAAAAGAGTCATCTTTTTTGCTTCAAGCCATTTGCTAGTGATTTGGTCGATGTATTTGTGAGCTTATATATGCAACTTCTTTTTTGCTGGTGTAGATAGTGGACTGCTTCTTCGGCTCCTGGTGGAGGCTATATTTGGTGGTACGCACCAGCTGAAGGGCATGTCACAGCGCGCCTTTCGGACATCATCGGAGAAACAATGCGTACAATGGGGGGAGAGTGGCTAAAGGCAAATAGAAGTTGCACGAGATGTTGCTTGAGTGGGTTTAGGCACACTCTATGAATTGTAATTTTCAGTTCACTGGAAACATTGCAACCAAATAGAAATATAACTTTTTTATTTTTGCCTCATTTCTTTTATGTTATATTGCACGTACCATCGAAAGGAGGCACGACCACTATGGAAAGGGCACACGCTACCATTGGATAATTTGTCGGCATTCTAAAGGGCACAAAAGCTTATATATGCCATATTTTGTTTTATGGAAGGAAATTCAGATTATCTTGGAAGCATATTTTAATTTCTTTGGAATTCCAATTTGTTTCAAACCAACACTATATTAGCAATATTTTGGTACTACATCTTCATGCTTCAACCACCAAAAAACTGTAGTTCAAATACAGCCATGCATGCTTCATATCACAAAACTAATCATGATACTGCCTAGAAAAACATGACAGAGAATTAAGAAGCATGACCTGTAGTATTGGAAGCATGTTTATCATGTTGTGCAATCAAATACTGAATGGAAATCGTCTATACATAAAAAAACATGTGATTATAGGAAACCCATTATAATGAAGCAAATGAATAAATGAAAATTTTGTTTCGCAAATTTTGAAGGTAGTTATGCCGTGCGTGATTATAGGGACCTCGTATGTGGAAGCTTGTCTATACATGTTTTTTAGAAACATGGAAGTAGGCGCTGATGAAGGGATGCATCCAAAACAACGCTCCAACAAAAACTTTCATCATCCAAGATTTGTTTCCTAAGGAAGCAGATAGCCAGGTTGACGTGAAAATCAAGAACGGAGACTAACGTGATTTATGGAACTAGTTGTTATGGAAAGATATGCTTCCTTATCTGGAGAGAATCATGCAACGAGGAGAGACGCGCCAGTGGAGGGCGTTGTTTGTGGAAGCAGTTATGAAGTAGCGACAAATTAGCGATCGGAAGAATCTTATCTGTCGCGCAGATCGGACGTATGGTAGGCTTTTGATCCAATGGCATACGACTAGTCTGATAGATGCAAACTACCAGTAGTCTGATGCCTAGCGCTGCCCTATGAATTTTGTCCTAACATGATGGGTATCCAAGAGGGATATAATAAAAACTTTCATAAAGAGCATTGAATATATGAGAAGTTTGATTCCTAGCATTTGTTTTGAGATATAAAGATGGTGATATTATAGTCATGCTAGAGAGTAATGGTGGATTAGTAGAAATACTTGTGTTAAAGTTTGTGATTCCCGAAGCATGAACGTATGATCTATCATTATGCAATGAAGTTAGAGCATGATTTATTTTTGATTGTCTTCCTTATGAGTGGCGGTCGGGGACGAGCCATGGTCTTTTCCTACCAATCTATCCCCCTAGGAGCATGCGTATTAGTACTTTGCTTTGATGGCTAATAATTTTTTGCAATAAGTATGTGAGTTCTTTATGACTAATGTTGAGTTCATGGACTATATGCACTCTCACCCTTCCACCATACCTACCTATTATGGCATTTCCATAGCCATTCCGAGATATATTGCCATGCAACTTCCACTATTCGGTTTATTATGACACGCTTCATCATTGTCATATTACTTTGCATGATCATGGTGTTGGCATAGTATTTGTGGCTTGGCCACTTTTTATCTTTTTTATACATGTCACACTAGATCATTGCACATCCTGATACACCGCCAGAGGCATTCATATAGAGTCATATCTTTTTTCAAGTATCGAGTTGTAATTCTTGAGTTGTAAGTAAATAAAAGTGTGATGATCATCATTATTAGAGCATTGTCCCATGTGAGGAAAGGACAATGGAGGTTATGATTCTCTCATAAGTCGAGATGAGACTCCAGACTTAAAATGAAAAAAGAGGCCAAAGAGCCCAACAAAAAATTAAAAAAAGAGGCCAAAGAGCCCACAATAAAAAAATGAGAGAAAAAGAGAGAAGGGACAATGTTACTATCCTCTTGCCACACTTGTGCTTCAAAATAGCACCATGTTCTTCATGATAGAGAGTCTCCTATTTTGTCACTTTCATATAGTAGTGGGAATTTTTCATTCTAGAACTTGGCTTGTATATTCCAATGATGGGCTTCCTCAAATTACCCTAGGTCTTCATGAGAAAGCCAGTTGGATGCACACCCACTTAGTTTTCTTTTGAGCTTTCATACACTTATAGCTCTAGTGCATCCATTGCATGGCAATCCCTACTCATTTGCATCGATATCAATTGATGGGCATCTCCATAGCCCATTAATTTACCTAGTTGATGTGATACTTTCTCCTTTTTGTCTTCTCCTCACAACCTCCACCATACTATATTCCACCTATAGTGTTATATCATTGGCTCACGCTCATGTATTGCGTGAAAGTTGAAAAAGCTTGAGAACATTAAAAGTATGAAACAATTGCTTGGCTTGTCATCGGGATTGTGCATGATAAATACTTTGTGTGATGAAGATAGAGCATGACAAGATTATATGATTTTCTAGGGATAACTTTATTTAGCCACGATATTTTGAGAAGACATGATTACTTTATTAGTATGCTTGAAGTATTATTGTTTCTATTTCAATACTAAACTTTTGTTTTGAATCTTATGGATCTAAACATTTATGCCACAATAAGAAGAATTACATTGATAAATATGTTAGATAGCATTCTACATCAAAAATTCTGTTTTTATCATTTACCTACTCGAGGACGAGCAGGAATTAAGATTGGGGATGCTTGATACGTCTCCAACATATCTATAATTTTTTATTGTTCCATGCTATTATATTATCTATTTTGGATGCTTTATACGCATTAATATGCTATTTTATATCATTTCTTGGGACTAACCTAGTGCCCAGTGTTAGTTGCTGATTTTTCCTTGTTTTTGTCTTTTACAAAAAATCAATACCAAACGGAGTCCAAACGGAATGAAACTTCTTGATGATTTTTCTTGGACAACAAAACACCTAGGAAGCTTCAGGAGGAGGCCAGAAGACCCACGAGGAGGCCACAAGCCCTAGGGGCGCGCCCCTTGGCTTGTGGGCCCCTCGTGGCTCTTCTAACCCTAACTCTAGCACTATAAATTCCCAAATATTCCCCTTACGTCAGAGGGCACACAAAAATACTTTTTCGCTGCCGCAAGCTTCTGTTCTCGTGAGATCCCATCTTGGGGCCTTTTCCGCACTCATGGGAGGGGATTCGATCACGGAGGGCCTCTACACCAACCTTGCTGCCCTTCCGATGATGCGTGAGTAGTTTACCACAGACCTAAGGGTCCATAGCTAGTAGCTAGATGGCTTCTTCCCTCTCTTTCATCTTCAATACAATGTTCTTCGATGCTCTTGGAGATCTATGCGATGTAATCTTCTTTTGAGGTGCGTTTGTTGAGATCTGATGATTGTGGATTTATGATCAGATTACCTACGGATATTATTTGAGTCTTCTCTTAACTCTTTTATGCATGATTAAGATAGCTTTGCATTTCTTTCCGATCAATCAATTTGGTTAATTTGGCCAACTAGATTGGTTTTTCTTGCAATGGGAGAGGTGCTTTGTTATGGGGTCAATCTTGCGGTGCTCAGTCCTAGTGACACAAAGGGACATGACACGTATTGTATTGTTGCCATTAAGGATAAAAATATGGGGGTTTTACCATATTTATTAGATCTATCCCTCTACATCATGTCATCTTGCTTAAGGCGTTACTCCGCTCTTATGAACTTAATACTCTAGATGCATGCTGGATAGCGGTCGATGTGTGGAGTAATAGTACTAGATGCTGGCAGGAATCGTTCTACTTGTCACAGATGTGATGCCTATATTCATGATCATTGCCTGAGATATCGTCATAACTTTGCGCTTTTCTATCAATTGCTCAACAATAATTTGTTTGCCCACCATATGCTTTTTTTAAGAGAGAAGCCTTTAGTGAAACCTATGGCCCCCAGGTCTATTTTCGATCATATATTTTCAGATCTATAAAACCAAAAACCCAAAAATACCTTGCTGCAATTTATTTATATTTACTTTATTTTACCTTTTACTTATCTTTTATATCTATGTCTATTAGATCTCACTCTTGCAAGTGACCATGAAGGGATCGACAACCCCTTTTCGCATTATGTGCAAGTGTTTGTTAGTTTGTGCGGTTGCATCTATTGGGGACTTGCTTGTGCCTCCTACTGGATTGATACATTGGTTCTTAACTGAGGGAAATACTTATCTCTACTTTGCTGCATTGCCCTTTCCTCATCATGGGAAAAATCAACGCAAGCTCAAGAAGTAGCAATGTCTGATCTTATGAAGTCTGCCAACCCCTCCAAGCCCAAGCCCAAAGCTCTAGCTCTTGCACCTAAGAGATCAACTAGGAACCTCCCAGCTGCTGAAAAGAACAAGGCCCAGTGCCAGAGGTTCAAGAAGATGATGAGCCACTAGTGCTCAGAAAGTTAAAGCCAGAGATTCCTGATCATGATGATGGACATCCAGTTGCTGAAAACGTGAAGCTCAGGAAAGACAAAAGACTGAGGGAATGGAGAAAAGAGGATCCATACTCAGTGTGGAGGAGAACAACTTGTGATTATCATTTCCACACCCGTGAACAACAAGATTTCTATTAGACAGTGCTGCTTGACAAGAAGCCCATCTTAAGCAACAAGAAATGGGTGTACTGGAAGTATATTGATGCAAATGAAGAATACTTCCCTCATGTTCATGAGTGCTTCATACTCACAGGAGTTGATGCTTTTATTGGACAAAAGCTGACAAAATGGAATGATGAGATGGTGATGCAATTATACTCAACATCACACTTTTATCCAGGTGACAAAATTGTGTGGCTGGCTGAGGGCACCAGATACCAGTCATCTCTCTATGAGAGGGCTGCTCTCATTAATGCCCCAAAGGAATATGAAAATGCTGTTGATGTCTATGGGGAGCCCAGGATGGACCACAACACTATGGGACATATGTACAAGAGCATTCCTGGGGATTTGGACAGTCACAAGTTTGAATCGATATATTATTTGCTTGCTGGTTTGGCCGTTGTCGTGGATCTAAGACTGACAGTAGAATGGGGGGTAGGTATGAAGAGGCAAGATCCTAGCTATGGAGAAGTCGTAGACACAAGTTTTACGAGTTCAGGCCCTTCGCGGAGGAAGTAATAGCCCTACGTCTCGGTGCCCAGAGGCGGTCGACTCGATTATGCGTGTGTTTGTGTTACAGGGGGTGCGAACCCTTGTGCCAGAGGAGGGGGGTGGCTTATATAGTGAATGCCACGACCCCAGCCGTTCCCCCGTTGCCAAGGGTTCAATGTACATAAAGATGAGGCGTTACTGACAACGCCGGCCTTAAATACCTTAATGGCCTTAAAGACTACAGACTGAACGCTTGTCCGTTGTTGTTCCAGATGACTCATGGTCTTCTATAGGTCGAGTGGATTCTTGTATGGTCGAGTGACTTCAGGGAGGAGGGGTCTCCGAGTAGCTGATCGGTCGAGTGGATTGCACTCGACACCTTTGTTGGGCCCTCCCTGTTGTCTCTTGAGTTTCTTTGCTTCTAGGATAGTGACCTTGGATAGGGTGTATACGTCCGGCCTATGACCCTACCCTAGGTCTATATCCTCATCATTAGCCTCCGAATGGATTGAGGTCCGAGTGAAAAGAAGGTTGAAGTTGATCTTGCTTCGACTCTTGTGCGTCACAACTATTCACGTTTGAACGGAGGCTCTTGTTGGAACTTCGGCTTTGTTTCAGTCGCCTTGATCGATTCAGAAGTTGCCGATTGGACTTATAACATCATCCGTCGAGTGTTGTTTTTGACGCAAAATCTTTGGCGCGATTGGTTATGGCATATCCCGGATTCCAGGGGGTTCGAAATTTCAGGAAGCACGCGAGGCGGAGCGCGCCGTGGTAAGCGAGATGGATAGACAGGAACGCCTCGATTCCCGTGCCACCTTTTTCACCACGTACCCCGCGCGCGACTGTTGAGGGATTTGACAGGATCGCCTAGGCCCACATGTTAGCCACTCGGAAGTGTGTATTTAAAAGTGGCGGGGCCGATGCGCCTGCACTATGCGCGTCCATTCTCCTTCGTCCCCCTCTGTTTCTCCACCGCATCCGGATCCTCCGCTCTCTACGCCGCTGCTCAACCACCATGGGGAAGGAAAAGACGGCGGCGCTAGAGCGCGCGAAGAAGGTGACGGGGACGGTGAAAGGCAAGAAGACGAATCAGGGGTCATCGTCGCGGTCGGGGCTGTCGTCGGGTTGGATCCAGGGCGATTGGATCCGATCATCGCTTCGGCAGGAAGATTTGGATGCCCTGGCCGAGTCCGGGCTGATCGTCCATGGAGCTGCGCGGTTGCCAGAGGGGAGACGGAGCCGCAGCCGCGACCGGGTGAATGTGTTCTGCTCGCCACCCTTGTCGACCGCGGTTTCTCGCTTCCTCCGCACCCTATTTTCCTGGGTTTCTTGAATTTCTTCGGGGCCCAACTCCATCATTTCTCCCCCAACTCCATCACATACCTTGCCGTGTTCGTTTCCATGTGCGAGAATTTTTTGGGGTGTCGACTACACTGGGGTCTTTTCAAGCACATTTTCACTATCCGCTCCCGGTCGGTGAAGAAAGCAAATTCGAGTGACGAGAAAACACACGTTATTCATATGTTTGGGGGTTTGGGTATCCAGAAGAGGAAGAAGAGTTCTTTCCCTTCAATGACCCTTCCTGAGTCGGTGATAACCCACAAGTATAGGGGATCGCAACAGTTTTCGAGGGTAGAGTATTCAACCCAAATTTATTGATTCGACACAAGGGGAGACAAAGAATATTCTCAAGTATTAGCAGTTGAGTTGTCAATTCAACCACATCTGGATAACTTAGTATCTGCAGCAAAGTATTTAGTAGCAAAGTAGTATGGAAGTAACGGTAACGGTAACAAAAGTAGTATTTTTTGGGTTTTATAGTGATTGTAACAGTAGCAACGGAAAAGTAAATAAGCAAAGAACAATATGTGAAAAGCTCGTAGGCATTGGATCGGTGATGGAGAATTATGTCGTATGCGGTTCATCATGTAACAATCATAACATAGGGTCACACAGAACTAGCTCCAATTCATCAATGTAATGTAGGCATGTATTCCGAATATAGTCTGACGTGCTTATGGAAAAGAACTTGCATGACATCTTTTGTCCTACCTCCCGTGGCAGCGGGGTCCTAGCGGAAACTAAGGGATATTAAGGCCTCCATTTAATAAAGTACCGGACCAAAGCATTAACACATAGTGAATACATGAACTCCTCAAACTATGGTCATCACCGGGAGTGGTCCCGATTATCATCACTTCGGGGTTGCCGGATCATAACACATAGTAGGTGACTATAGACTTGTAAGATAGGATCAAGAACTCACATATATTCATGAAAACATAACAGGTTTAGATCTGAAATCATGGCACTCGGGCCCTAATGACAAGCATTAAGCATAGCAAAGTCATAGCAACATCAATCTCAGAACATAGTGGATACTAGGGATCAAACCCTAACAAAACTAACTCGATTACATGATAAATCTCATCCAACCCATCAACTTCCAGCAAGCCTATGATGGAATTACTCACGCACGGCGGTGAGCATCATGAAACTGGTGATGGAGGATGGTTGATGATGACGATGGAAACAGATTCCCCTCTCCGGAGCCCCGAACGGACTCCAGATCAGCCCTCTCGAGAGGGTTTAGAGCTTGGCGGCGGCTCCGTATTGTAAAATGTGATGAATCTTTCTCTCTGATTTTTTTTCTCCCAGAACACGAATATATGGAGCTGGAGTTGAGGTCAGTGGAGCAGGCGTGCCCCCCCACCCTCGTGGCAAGGGTGTGGGCCCCCTGGCCTTGATTCTTTCGCCAGTATTCTTTATTATTTCCAAAAATAATCTCCGTGAAGTTTCAGGTCATTCCGAGAACTTTTGTTTCTGCACATAAATAACACCATGGCAATTCTGCTGAAAACAGCATCAGTCCGGGTTAGTTCCATTCAAATCATGCAAGTTAGAGTCCAAAACAAGGGCAAAAGTGTTTGGAAAAGTAGATACGTTGGAGACGTATCAACTCCCCCAAGCTTAAACCTTTGCTTGTCCTCAAGCAATTCAGTTGATAAACTAAAAGTGATAAAGAAAAACTTTTACAAACTCTGTTTGCTCTTGTTGTTGCAAATATGTAAAGCCAGCATTCAAGTTTTCAGCAAAAATTATGAACTAACCATATTCACAATAACACTTAGGTCTCATGTTTACTCATATCAATGGCATAATCAACTAGCGAGCAATAATAATAAATCTCGGATGACAACACTTTCTCAAGATAATCATAATATGATATAACAAGATGGTATCTCGCTAGCCCTTTCTGAGACCGCGAAACATAAATGCAGAGCACCTTTAAAGATCAAGGACTGACTAGACATTGTAATTCATGGTAAGAGAGATCCAGTCATAGTCATACCCAATATAAATTAACAGTAATGAATGCAAATGACAGGAGTGCTCTCCAGCTGGTGCTTTTTAATAAGAGGGTGATGACTCAACATAAAATTAAATGGATAGGCCCTTCGTAGTGGGAAGTAGGGATTTGTAGAGGTGCCAGAGCTCGATTTTAAAGCAGAGATAAATAATATTTTGAGCGGCATACTTTGATTGTCAACATAACAACCAAGAGATGGCGATATATTCCATGCTACACACATTATAGGCGGTTCCCAAACAGAATGGTAAAGTTTATACTCCCTGAGGGAGTCCTGGATTAGGGGGTGTCCGGATGGCCGGACTATGGCCTTTGGCCGGACTCCTGGACTATGAAGATACAAGATTGAAGACTTTGTCCCGTGTCCGGATGGGACTTTCCTTGGCGTGGAAGGCAAGCTTGGCGATCTGGATATGTAGATCTCCTTCCATTGTAACCGACTCTGTGTAACCCTAACCCTCTCCGGTGTCTATATAAACCGGAGGGTTTTAGACCGTAGGACGAACAACAATCATACCATAGGCTAGCTTCTAGGGTTTAGCCTCTCTGATCTCGTGGTAGATCTACTCTTGTACTACCCATATCATCATTATTAATCAAGCAGGAGTAGGGTTTTACCTCCATCGAGAGGGCCCGAACCTGGGGAAAAACATCATGTCCCTTGTCTCATGTTACCATCCGCCTAGACGCACAATTCGGGACCCCCTACCCGAGATCCGCCGGTTTTGACACCGACATTGGTGCTTTCATTGAGAGTTCCTCTGTGTCGTCACCATTAGGCCCGATGGCTCCTTCGATGAACAACTACGACGCGGTCCAGGGTGAGACTTTTCTCCCCGGACAGATCTTCAGATTCGGGCGGCTTTTGCTGCGGGCCAATTCGCTTGGCCATCTGGAGCAGATTGAAAGCTACGCCCCTGGCCATCAGGTCAGATTTGGAAGTTTGAACTACACGGCCGACGTTCGCGGAGACTTGATCTTCGACGGGTTCGAGCCACAGCCAAGCGCCGCACTGTTACGATGGGCATGATCTAGCTCTGCCGCCGAACAGTGTCCTGGAGGCCGCACCAGTGTCCGCTCCGACCCTTAGCTCGGAGCCGACTGCGCCAATCGAGGATGGGTGGCTGGACACCGCCTCGGGGGCTGCAATCTCTACATCGATCGAGCCGAACACCATACCCGTCCTTTGCGACGCTCGTGACTCCAAGGTGCCGGACTCCTTTCCGGACTCCGAACCTTCCGCGCCCCTGCCAATCAAATCTGATTGGGCGCCGATAATGGAGTTCACCGCCGCGAACATCTTTCAGCACTCTCCTTTTGGCGACATTCTGAATTCACTAAAGTCTCTCTCTTTATCAGGAGAGCCCCGGCCGGACTATGGTCAGGAAGGTTGGGATGCGAACGACGAAGAAATTCAATGCCCACCCACCACCCACTTTGTAGCCACTGTCGATGATTTAACCGACATGCTTAACTTCGACTCCGAAGACATCGACGATATGGAAGACGATGTAGGAGACGAACAGGAACCAACGCCTATAGGCCACTGGAGAACCACCCCATCTCACGATGTATACATGGTTGATACACCTAAAGGAAACGACGACGAGGAACAAAGGGACGCAACGAGGGACCGTTCCCTCGAAAAGCAATCAAAGCGGCGGCGTAAGCGCCACTCCAAACCCCACCTCGACAGAGAAAACAGCCATATAGACCCAGCCACAAAGCAGGGCGAACCGGCGGACGAAGAACATGCCATCGAGCAACCGCCCGAACAGGGCAACTTGGATAAACAACCCGTCCCCGGCGAAGACAACAGTCCGGACGACGTCACGCCGGACAAGTTGCTGGAGCAGAAGAACCTCCAAAAAGGCTCGCCGCCATCGCTGGCGTAGCCTGAAAAAGCAGAAGCGGAAGCTCAAAACAGCGGAAGATGCACTCAGAATTAGGTGGAGCAAAGTCCTCAACACCGCAGACAAATACGGCGACAGTCGCCACACAAAGAGCTATCCGAAGCGAAAATTATTGCCGGAATTTGATGATGAGACCTTAGAGCCTCCGCAATCAAAAAATAATAAGGAAGCCATCCGGTCGGACAAACGACCCCATGGCCAACACAGTACGGCAAAGGACACCACACACAAGCCGGCACGCGATCTGCACAAGGATTCGCATCATAATTTTGGCCCAGCCAGATCTATCTATGGGCCAAGAAAGCAAGCTCTAGCAAGCAATGCAACACATCAAATATCGGAACATCGCGGTACGCCCAGATATAGGCGCCAGACACCCCTATGTTTCACCGATGAGGTCTTTGGATCATGAATTTCGGTGAGGATTCAAGCCCGTAAACATAGAAGCATACCACGGAACAACAGACGCTGGAGTCTGGATTGAGGATTACATCCTCCACATACACATGGCTAGAGGAGATGATCTCCACGCCATAAAATACTTACCACTCAAACTCAAAGGGCCAGCCCGGCATTGGCTCAAAAGCCTTCCCGAAAACACTATTGGAAGTTGGGAAGAGCTCGAGGATGCTTTTCGGGCAAATTTTCAAGGGACTTATGTCCGACCTCCGGATGCATATGATCTAAGTCACATAACTCAACAACCCGGAGAGTCAGCCCGGAAACTCTGGAACAGATTCCTTACTAAAAAGAACCAGATAGTCGACTGTCCGGACGCCGAAGCCTTAGCAGCTTTCAAACACAAATTCGAGACGAATGGCTCGCCAGACACCTCGGCCAAGAAAAGCCAAGAACAATGGCCGCACTAACAAGCCTCATGACCCGCTTTTATGAGGGAGAGGACAGCTGGTTGGCAAGATGCAGTACCAGCGACCCAAGTACATCCGAAGTTAGGGATGGAAACGGGAAACTGCGACGCAGCAAGGAGCAGCGCCGGACCAAGGGAAACAGCCCGAAGAGCATGGCAGTCAACGCAGGATTCAAAATCCTTCAGTAGAATAAGAAAAAGCTGCCCCCCAAAGATAACAGGGACGAGCTAGCTAACTTAAACAAAATCTTGGACAAGATATGTCAAATACACAGTACTCTGAAGCACGCAAACCATACCCACAGAGATTGTTGGATCTTCAAGCAATCCGGCAAACTCAACGCCGAACACAAGGGGCTCGACACACCAAGCAAGGATGATGACGAACCCCACAAGCAGAGCACCAGAAAACAAAAGAACTTCCCACAGGAAGTCAAAACAGTAAATTCACTTCACGTGACAAAAAGGGCGAAAATAGTGGCGCCTATAGAGATACGCGCCACACGGCCTATCCCAGAGGAGTCCCGCCACTGGTTGTTACAACCAATCACCTTCGACCATCAGGATTACTCTAGAAGTATCCAGAACACAGGCTGGACTGCTTTGGTATTAGATCCGATAATTGACGGACTCCACTTTACACAAGTCCTAATGGACGGCGGCAGTGATTTAAACCTGATATATCAGGACACAATCCGCAAACTGGGGATAGACCCAACAACAATTTGCCAAAGCAACACTTCCTTTCAAGGGGTGACGCCAGGCCCAGATGCCCATTGTACGGGCTCTCTCCGGTTAGAAGTTATGTTCGGCTCAACCGACAACTTCCGCCGCGAAAAGCTAACCTTCCACATCGCCCCATTCACAAACAACTATCAAGCACTACTGGGACGCGAAGCTTTCGCCCGCTTTAACGCAATACCGCATTATGCATCCCTTATACTTAAAATGCCCGGTCCACGAGGCATCATCTCATTAAAGGGAAATATCGCGTGTTCCTCAAGCACGGAAGATTGTGCGGCTGCAATAACAGCCACACACTAAACCGGCATCATTAGGCAAAGCTCCTAAACAGGTCGCTCAGACCCTGGACATGGCTAGACGAGTCCGGCGTAAGGGCTTACTAGCCGCACGCCCCCGTTCAAGGGGCTCGACACATGTACAACAAGAGACAATAAAGCTCAATCTTATTCATTTTTAAAAAAATGTACTTTGTTTATTTAATGTAACATACATTTTCGCACGATCTTTTTCAACTAAGGTCCTCTTTTTTCAGATGAACACCGTGCTACACCCGTCCAGGATATGGCACAATGGAGACACAGGCGCAGACGTGCAGTAGGGACCCGTTGCAAGGATTCTTTTCAGATTAAGACCCTGCGTAAACCTTTTTTACTATCTCTTGTTGATACACATCCCCCCAGTTTCTTGCTATAACCGAGGTGGAGGCTGGCGTCTTGGCATCGCCACGCGTCGGAACTTTCTTGCGTGCACTGGACACCAGGGGCTTATTAATAAGGGCGTTGTTTAGCCCGTTTTCATAAAGACCGAATACCTTAGGGAGTGTTCGGCATCGCGAGTTTGGCCTTATATGCATCAGCTCTGAATCATGTCTTTGGTCAAATGTTGGGTTTGCCCGGCTCCTGTGTTTTGCTGCCTTACGTTCCGCTCTATCGGCTAAGGCGGCACCAGGAGAACTATCGCGATTGTGCCCGGTTCAGCCGGGCGAGCACCTCAGTAGAGAAAGCCGAAAACTGACTGTCATGATGTAGCGTGAGACTGGTCAACCACTTGATGACCCACCGGAATCTTTAGGATTCCTCCACATTAATGAAGGGCCGTTTCCCGGTCAGGCACACACGCGCCCCTAATTCGAGCGAGCGCGGTGCCCCTAGGGGCTATATAGTAGCCCCACTGTCAAACTCCTATGCTAAGTGAAAGTGATAAAGCATTATAGTACGGTTGCCTAGTTCGCTACGCTATCACCTCCTTTATAGGACCAAGACGTTGGATCAAGTGTGAAAATGCACCTTTCATAACACCCCGCATTATATGCGTGGGGGCTGAAGCCGAGACTGCCATCTTTCGAGTTATATACACATATACATTAACGGCCGC
Organism: Aegilops bicornis; assembly: GCA_021605145.1. Taxonomy (NCBI): domain Eukaryota; kingdom Viridiplantae; phylum Streptophyta; class Magnoliopsida; order Poales; family Poaceae; genus Aegilops; species Aegilops bicornis. The sequence goes on along the minus strand of CM038675.1, from coordinate 213,499,192 downwards.
ACAGGAGGTATTTTAATTCTTGCAGGCACAAGTATAAAAAGCTTTTATATTCCATCGAAACATTGTCTTACAATTATACATGTTATTCGAACATGATGTCCCTCGAGCACTGCGTCTCTATTAAACGAGCGCCCTGCAGAGCTTCCTGAAAATAGTGCTCGGCAGGTACTCGACTCCCGTCCGAATCTTGGGATGCAACGTCGGTGGTCTTCATCTCCGCCCACTACGTCTTGACACGGGCTAGAGCCATCCGCGCACCCTCTATGCATGCTGAGCTCTTCATTGCATTGATATGGGGCACCGCACCAAGGAACTGCTGCACCAAACCAAAATAACTCTTCGGCTCAGGCCCTTGACTCTGAGATGACTCACGACTTCCTTCATGGCGAGTCCGGATAACCTATTCAGCTCCGCCCATTCGGCCAATCGCTCGGATAATGGAAGTAGGCACTCTGGATTGTGGAGCTGCGACCAAAAAAGCTTTTCCACTTCGTGATCCTTTTGATCTCGGAAGTGTTCGGCCGCGTCCGCGGCACTTGCCGCCAAATCCAGATAAGTATCCGCCGCACTCCACAGCTGGTCCAACTGAGCATACTTAGGATCCCCGAACTTCATCCGCAGCATAAAGGGCTTTCCAGCCGCGATATCTCTGGCCTGACGTAGCTCCTGCTTCATGGCTCTCATTGCAGAGCGAGCATCCTTGGCCTCGGTAGTGGCCTTCTCTAGGTCCTTTTGTTCCACCCGATCTTCTTTTTCAAGAAGCTTGCAGCGGTCGGCAGCATCCTTCAACTTCACTGCCATCTCGGCCATTTCCTTCCTGCTTCGGCAGTGAGCAGCCTGTTCGGCTTTCAGCTCTTCGGCGGCCTTCAAGGCAGCCACATCACTTTTTCTGGCCTGCTCCTTGGCTGGGACGAGTTCCGCCCGAAGGTTCTCCATGGCAGCGGCACCATCTGCATCAAGCATACATGTTGTAAGGCAAGGTTATCAAGCCCCCTTACCAGGTGTCCGCGGAGAAAATTTCATACCTTGCGACTCGTCCAACCGCTTGTTGACAAGCGCGATGTTGGCATCCTCCACGTCAAGTTGCCGCTTTAGCTCGGCAAATTCATCAGTCCGGCTAGCCACCGGACACTTCGCCACCTACATAGGAAGAGCAACATGTTATACCTGGGATTATGATCCTCGATGCGCTGTCATCTTTGACAACGCACCGAGTCTCACGGGCTACTATCTATACAGGGCGCATCTTTTTATATGCGGAACTGTCAAAAGGTACATCATTTCGCATACCTCAAAACCTGTCAGTAAACTCCTGACGGCCTCGTGCAACCCGCTCTCCACGGATGAAATCCTTTCAATCACCGTGCCCATCAATGCACGATGTTCTCCAGAGATGGACGCCCGCCCAAGCAGATCGTTCAAATCCTCCGACCATGCACCGGACGGTGCCGGACTCGTCTGATGGCCTTTTTCGAAGGTCGGGCACGGAAGGCTTTGGGGAGCCATACGGCTGCTTTCCGGCCCTGCCGGATTCGGAGAAACCCTCCACGACGACACCTCAGGGTCGCCCGCCTCGCAAGGCGGTACGGCAGGAGGAGGCATTCCGCTCTCCATCATCTCTGGACGAAGATCCCCTGAAGATGAGCTCTGCTGCGAAGGGCGGAGATCCGAACTACAAGGTAAAAATTCAGTTGTATTTCTCAGGAATAAAATAGGGATGTCTCTTATTCGGAAACTCGCCTCTCTACTTACGGCTCGCTGGAGGGATGATCCCCTTGAGGGAATAGTGCGGCGGAGGCACTTCCCGGCGCAGGACCCTCTGACGAAGATCTCTTCCCCCGCTTTGTGACCATGGTCTCCGGGTCTTCAGCGGCGGTCCTCTTCTTTCCCTGGATGGAGGGATTCTCGATCCCTCCTTTCCGGATAGCCTCCTTCGAGGAGACGGTAGCTTCCTTGTTCCCCCTTCGCCTTCTTCCAAGGGCGCAACCTCCAGCATCCTGGTTAACATGGGATCCGGCATGGTCTCGGGGAGGGGGGCCGGACACCTGATCAGCTTTGCTTTCGCTATCCACTCCAGTTTAAAGGGACAGCTCCTTTAAGGGCAATTTTATGACGAATATACGGATAGCGTGTCCGGGTATAGGGCTACTTACTTGAGTATCCGGGCGATTGCAGCTTAGCCCTGTGTCCTTGGTCAAGTCCGGACACATTGCTTGTGATCCGAAGAACAATTTATACATCTCCATGGGCGTCATGCCCGTAAAGTGTTGGAGAGCTTGTGGTCCCTCCGGATTAAACTCCCGCAGGCGTAGGGGGCGGCGTTTGGAGGGCAAAGTGTGGCGAATCAGCATGACCTGCGCCACTACGACCAGGTTGATGTCTCTTTCCAGGAGATCTTGAATGCGGCCCTGCAACAAGGGCACGTCCTTGGACGGCCCCCAGTCGAGCCCTTTATTGACCCATGACGCCAGCCGTGGGGGAGGACCCGAGCGAAAGACAGGAGGCGCCACCCACTTGGTGCCCCTGGGCGCTGTGATATAAAACCACTCTCGTTGCCATAAGCTGAACTCCTCTTGAAAAGAGCCCTCGGGCCAGGGAGAGTCAGCATTCTCGCTTATAACAGCCCCTCCGCACTCCACTTGCCGCCCCTTGATCATCTTCGGCTCTACTTTGAAGGTCTTGAGCCACAATCCGAAGTGAGGGGTAATGCGGAGGAAGGCTTCACACACGACGATGAACGATGAGATTTGGAGGATGGACTCCGGATCCAAGTCGTGAAATTCTAACCCATAATAAAACATGAGCCCCCTCACGAAGGGGTCCATCGGGAAGCCAAACCCCCGAAGGAAGTGAGACGCGAACACCATGCTCTCGCCAGGCTTGGGAGTGGGAGTAACCTGCCCTTGAGCAGGCAGCCTATGCAAGACTTCGCCGGTTAAATACCTGGCATCTCACAACTTTAGCACGTCTTCTTCCGTAACGGAGGAAGGCATCCACCGGCCTTGAAGGTCAGAGCCGGACATCATCGAAGGTCCGAAGCGCCTAAATCTGGAGCTTTGGGTGTCGGAACTCGAGGCGAGGGGCGGATTCGATTGAGTTTGAAAGAAAGGAGTAGAGCCCTGGTCTCTTTATAAAGAGGTTGAATACCAAGAGCCCTCCCCCGTGACCGTTTGGGACTCGCCTTCGATAGAGGAGACGTACCAACAGGCGCGATGGTTTACCCACGCCCGTATTGGTGAGAATCCCGGAATAAGGGGACACGATCTCTGCTTTGACAAGACATGCCAAGGAAACCGCCTCGCTAAACGCGCTGAGGTGGGACAGTAAAAACGATTCGAATAAAGGCTTGGCCGTGGTGTGATGACACGCTGCGGAATACGTCAGCAGATTGGATTTGTGTAAATATTACTCTCTCTACGGTGTTATGTGGAAATTATTTTTCAGAGACGGACAATATCCTTGTGTTCAAAATCTCCTATGAAGTATTCGGAGGAGGAACCCGCCTTGCAATGCCGGAGACAAACTGCGCGCCAGACTCGTCGTCATTGAAGCCTAGTTTAGAGGCTACTGAGGGAGTCCTGGATTAGGGGGTGTCCGGATGGCCGGACTCCTGGACTGTGAAGATACAAGATTGAAGACTTCGTCCCGTGTCCGGATGGGACTTTCCTTGGCGTGGAAGGCAAGCTTGGCGATACGGATATGTAGATCTCCTTCCATTGTAACCGACTTTGTAACCCTAACCCTCTCGGTGTCTATATAAATCGGAGGGTTTTAGTCCGTGGGACGAACAACAATCATACCATAGGCTAGCTTCTAGGGTTTAGCCTCTCCGATCTCGTGGTAGATCTACTCTTGTACTACCCATATCATCAATATTAATCAAGCAGGAGTAGGGTTTTACCTCCATCGAGAGGGCCCAACCTGGGTAAAAACATTGTGTCCCTTGTCTCCTGTTACCATCCGCCTAGACGCATGATTCGGGACCCCCTACCCGAGATCTGCGGTTTGACACCGACACTCCCCCTCCACCAACAAGCATCAATCCATGGCTTGCTCGAAACAACGAGTGCCTCCAACTAGCAACAACCCCGGAGGAGTTTTGTTTGCAATTAATTTGATTTGATTTGCATAAAGCATGGGACTGGGCATCCCGGTGACCAGCCATTTTCTCGTGAGTGAGGAGCGGAGTCCACTCCTCTTGAGAATAACCCGCCTAACATGGAAGATACGAACATCCCTAGTTGATACATGAGCTATTCGAGCATACAAAACGGAATTTCATTTGAAGGTTTAGAGTTTGGCACATACAAATTTACTTGGAACGGAAGGTAGATACCGCATATAGGAAGGTATAGTGGACTCATATGGAATAACTTTGGGGTATAAGGGATTGGATGCACAAGCAGTATTCCTGCTTCGTACAAATGAAGGCTAGCAGAAGACTGGGAAGCGACCAACTAGAGAGCGACAACAGTCATGAACATGAATTAAAATTAATAAACATTGAGTGCAAGCATGAGTAGGATATAATCGACCATGAACATAAATATCATGAAGGCTATGTTGATTTTGTTTCAACTACATGCGTGAACATGTGCCAAGTCGAGTCACTTGAATCATTCAAAGGAGGATACCACCCTATCATACCACATCACAACCATTTTAATAGCATGTTGGCACGCAAGGTAAACCATTATGAACTCCTAGCTAATTAAGCATGGCATAAGTAAATATAATCTCTAATTTTCATTGCAACATGTTTATTCATAATAGGTTGAATCAGGAACGATGAACTAATAATATTTACAAAAACAAAAGAGGTCGAGTTCATACCAACTTCTCTCATCTCAATCAGTCCATCATATATCGTCATTATTGCCTTTCACTTGCACGACCGAACGATGTGAATAATAATAATAGTGCACATGAATTGGACTAAGCTGGAATCTGCGAGCATTCAATAAACAGGAGAGGACAAGACAATATGGGCTCTTGGTTAAATCAACAATAATGCATATAAGAGCCACTTCAACAATTTCATTATGGTCTTCTCCTATAGACCCTCAAAGAAAAGAAAAGGAATAAAACTATTTACACGGGAAAGCTCCCAACAAGCAAAATAAGAACAGGAATTTTTTTGGGTTTTCTTTTTAATTATTACTACTACAGCAAGAAAAGTAAACTAGCTAAAAGCTACAACTAATTTTTTGGTTTTTTCTTAATGTTTTTCAAACACACAAGAAAAAAATCAAGAAAAAGAAAAATATACTAGCATGGATATTACAATGGAAGAGTATGAGCACCGACATCTAGCAATGAGTGTAACATGAATGTAATGTCGGTGAGGAATACGTACCCCCCCAAGCTTAGGCTTTTGGACTAAGTTGGTTTATTGCCACGGATGGCCTGGCGGATATCCATAGTTGTAGTTGGGGGCGTACTGAGAAGAAGCCTCGAATTGCCACTGGTTGGCGATTGCCTCCGGGCCCACTGGTAATTAGACTATCGTGGAGGATCAAATTGTGGTTCCAGCTCTGGCTCTGTGGCTAATGTAGGGTTCCGGTAGGCGTGAATGGCCGCCGGCAGAACGTGATACTGGCCTGCAGATAAATCAAACAAGGAAGGAGCACGCAAGGTAATAGTCTCAGGGTGATGTTTATCAAAGAACAATTTGTACTTAAGTGCCCTTTCCCTATTCTTAACAATAAAATCATGCGCTACCATACTCTTATAATCTAAATAAACAGTAGGCAGCATTTTTTCTTCTTTTTCATAGTGCCTAATAGGTATGTTATAGTATGCAGCAAGGCGTGAAGCATAGACACCTCCAAAGATGGGGCCCTTTGTACGGTTCAGACTTAACCGTTTGGCAATAATAGCGCCCATACTAACAGAGTCATCACGGATTAAAGCATGGAACAAAATAATAATATCAGGAACACTAAGGTTTCCACAGTTTCCGCGACCAATTAAGCAACAACTAGCAAATATTGCAAAGTAGCGTAAAACAGGAAAATGTATGCTAGTGATTCTTGCATCGGAAACCTTCCTAGTTTCCCCTACAGTAATAGTATCAATAAACCCGTCCACAACTCTAATGTGGTTCCTCTAAGCTATCCTCGAAAGGTACATATTTCAATTTCGGGGCATTTGGAGAACTTTTATTTTTGGGGTATTTTTATATTGCATGGATAATTCAGAAAACTGACAGAAAAATACTATTTTTACTTTATTTCAACTAGATAACAGAAAGTAAAAGGAGGGTACAGAAGGTTGTGCTTTCTAACTTCATCCATCTCATGCTCATCAAAAGGAATCCACTAACAAGGTTGATCAGGTCTTGTTAACAAACTCATTCCGAATAACATGGAACCGGAGAAATTTCAAATAACACTATGTTACCTCAATGGGGATATGCACATCCCCAATAATAAGAATATCATATCTCTTTTTGACAGTAGGAAGAGGAAATACGAAACATCCAAAAACAATTGATGGAATTTTTCCAATAGAATTGATACTGTGGACCTGAGGTTGTTTCCTCGGAAAGTGTACCGTATGCTCATTACCATTAACATGAAAAGTGACATTGCCTTTGTTGCAATTAATAACAGCCCCTGCATTATTCAAAAAGGGTCTTCCAAGAATAATAGACATACTAACGTCCTCGGGAATATCAAGAATAACAAAGTCCGTTAAAAGAGTAATGTTTGCAACCACAACAGGCACATCCTCACAAAAACCAACAGGTATAGCAGTTGATTTATCGGCCATTTGCAAAGATATTTCAGTAGGTGTCAACTTATTCAAATCAAGTCTACGATATAAAGAGAGAGGCATAACACTAACACCGGCTCCAAGATCACATAAAGCGGTTCTAACATAGTTTCTTTTAATGGAGCATGGTATAGTTTGTACTCCTGGATCTCCAAGTTTCTTAGGTATTCCACCCTTAAAAGTATAATTAGCAAGCATGGTGGAAATTTCAGCTTCCGGTATCTTTCTTTTATTTGTAACAATTTCTTTCATGTACTTAGCATAAGGATTCATTTTGAGCATATCAGTCAAACGCATACGCAAGAAGATAGGACTAATTATTTCAGCAAAGAGCTCAAAATCCTCATCATCCTTTTTCTGGGATGGTTTGGGAGGAAAAGGCATGGGTTTCTGAACCCATGGTTCTCTTTTTTTACCGTGCTTCCTAGCAACAAAGTCTCTCTTATCATAACATTGATTCTTTGATTGTGGGTTATCAAGATCAACAGCAGGTTCAATTTCTACATCATTATCATTGCTAGGATGAGCATCATCATGAACATCATCATTAACATTATCACTAGGTTCATGTTCATTACCAGATTGTGTTTCACCATCAGAAATAGAAATATCATTTGGATTCTCAGGTGGTTCAGCAATAGGTTCACTAGAAGCATGCAAATTCCTATCATTTTTCTTTTTCTTCTTTTTAGAGGGACTAGGTGCATCTAAATTATTTCTCTGAGAATCTTGCTCAATTCTCTTAGGATGGCCTTCAGGATACAAAGGTTCCTGAGTCATTTTACCAGTTCTAGTAGCCACTCTAACAGCATAGTCATTATTATTATTATTCATTTCATTGAGAAAATCATTTTGAGCTTTAAGTACTTGTTCTACTTGAGTGGTAACCATAGAAGCATGTTTACTAATGAGTTTAAGTTCACCTTTAACTCTAGACATATAATCACGCAAGTGTTCAATAATATAAGCAATGTGCTTTAATTGTCTACCAACATAAGCATTACAATCTTCTTGCTTAACCTTTAAGTTATCAAACTCATCCAAACATTGGCTAGCAAACTTAGTAGGAGGGATTTCAACTTTATCATATCTATAGAGAGAATTTACCTTTACTACCTGTGTAGGGTTATCAAGACCATGAGTTTCTTCAATAGGTAATGGATTAGGATCATGTATTTCTTCAACATGCGGTAAATTAAGACCATGAATTTCTTCAATAGGAGGTAAATTATTAATATCTTCAGCTTTTATACCTTTTTCTTTCATAGATATCTTTCCCTCTTGCATATCTCCAGGACTGAGAAATAGAACACCCCTTTTCTTCGAAGTTGATTTAGGAATAGGCTCAGGAGTTGGCTCAGGAAGTGTCCAACTATTTTCATTTGTCAACATATTATTCAATAGAATTTCAGCTTCATCCGGTGTTCTTTCCCTGAAAACAGAACCAGCACAACTATCCGTGGTCTCTGGAAGCATCGGTTAGTCCATTATAAAAGATATCAAGTATTTCATTTTTCTTAAGAGGATGATCAGGCAAAGCATTAAGTAAATGGAGAAGCCTCCCCCAAGCTTGTGGGAGACTCTCTTCTTCAATTTGCACAAAATTATATATTTCCCTTAAAGCCACTTGTTTCTTATAAGCAGGGAAATATTTAGCAGAGAAGTAATAAATCATATCCTGGGGACTACGCACACAACCAGGATCAAGAGAATTAAACCATATCTTAGCATCACCCTTTAATGAGAATGAAAATATTTTAAGGATATAAAAGTAGCGAGTTCTATCATCATTAGTGAACAGGGTAGCTATATCATTTAATATAGTAAGATGTGCCACAACAGTTTCAGATTCATAGCCATAGAAAGGATCAGATTCAACCAAAGTAAATATATCAGGATCAATAGAGAATTCATAATCCTTATCAGTAACAAAGATAGGTGAAGTAGCATAAGCAGGATCATATTTCATTCTAACATTCAGAGTTTTTTGTTTCAGCTTAGCTAATAATTTATTAAGATCACTTTTATCATTGCAAGCAAGAAAGTCTCTAGCAGTTTCTTCATCCATAACATAGCCCTCAGGCACAACAGACAATTCATATTTATTGGGAGAGTCTTCATCATAACTTTCATCAATATTATCAATTTCAATAATTTCATTCTCTCTAGCCCTAGCAAGTTGTTCATCAAGAAATTCACCAAGTGGCATAGTAGTATCAAGCATAGAAGTAGTTTCATCATAAGTACCATGCGTAACAGAAGTGGCATCATCAATAACGTGCGACATATCAGAATTAATAGCAGAAGCAGGTTTAGGTGTCGCAAGCTTACTCAAAACAGAAGGTGAATCAAGTGCAGAGCTAGATGGCAGTTCCTTACCTCCCCTCGTAGTTGAGGGATAAATCTTTGTTTTCGCATATTTCAAGTTCTTCATAGTGACCAGCAGATATAAATCCCAAGTGACTCAAAGAATAGAGCTATGTTCCCCGGCAACGGCACCAGAAAATAGTCTTGATAACCCACACGTATAGGGGATCGGAACAGCTTTCGAGGGTAGAGTATTAAACCCAAATTTATTGATTCGACACAAGGGGAGCCAAAGAATATTCTCAAGTATTAGCAGTTGAGTTGTCAATTCAACCACACCTGGATAACTTAGTATCTGCAGCAAAGTATTTAATAGCAAAGTAGTATGGAAGTCAGGGTAATGGTAAAAAAAAGTAATATTTTTGGGTTTTATAGTGATTGTAACAGTAGCAACGGAAAGTAAATAAGCAAAGAACAATATGTGAAAAGCTCGTAGGCATTGGACCGGTGATGGAGAATTATGCCGGATGTGGTTCATCAGGTAACAATCATAACATAGGGTGACACAGAACTAGCTCCAATACATCAACGTAATGTAGGCATGTATTCCAAATATAGTCATACGTGCTTATGGAAAAGAACTTGCATGACATCTTTTGTCCTACCCTCCCGTGGCGGTGAGGTCCTAGCGGAAACTAAGGGATATTAAGGCCTCCTTTTAATAGAGTACTGGACCAAAGCATTAACACATAGTGAATACATGAACTCCTCAGACTATGGTCATCACCGGGAGTGGTCCCGAATATTGTCACTTCGGGGTTGCCGGATCATAACACATAGTAGGTGACTATAGACTTGCAAGATAGGATCAAGAACTCACATATATTCTTGAAAACATAATAGGTTCAGATATCAAATCATGGCACTCGGGCCCTAGTGACAAGCATTAAGCATAGCAAAGTCATAGCAACATCAATCTCAGAACAAAGTGGATACTAGGGATCAAACCCTAACAAAACTAACTCAATTACATGAAAAATCTCATCCAACCCATCACCTTCCAGCAAGCCTATGATGGAATTACTCACGCACGGCGGTGAGCATCATGAAATTGGTGATGGAGGATGGTTGATGATGACAATGGCGATGGATTCCCCTCTCCGAAGCCCCGAACGGACTCCAGATCAGCCCTCCCGAGAGAGTTTAGGGCATGGTGGCGGCTCCGTATCGTAAAACGCGATGAATCTTTCTCTCTGATTTTTTTCTCCCCAAACACAAATATATGGAGTTGGAGTTGAGGTCGGTGGAGCTCCAGGGGGCCCACGAGGCAGGGGGCGCACCCAGGGGGCAGGCTCGCCCCCCACCCTCGTGGCAAGGGTGTGGGCCCCCTGGCCTTGATTCCTTTTCCAGTATTTTTTATTATTTCCAAAAATAATCTCCGTGAAGTTTCAGGTCATTCCGGGAACTTTTGTTTCTGCACATAAATAACACCATGGCAATTCTGCTGAAAACAGCGTTAGTCCTGGTTAGTTCCATTCAAACCATGCAAGCTAGAGTCCAAAACAAGGGCCAAAGTGTTTGGAAAAGTAGATACGTTGGAGACGTGTCAGTCGGTCAAAGGCTGGTAGTCGACCAGGTTCTACTGCCAGGATATCGTGACTCCAGGCCAGTCGACTGGACTTCCTCGTTTTTCCTTCGATCGTGTTCAAACCCCTTCCTCGCTGAAAGTGACCGCCACGGAGAAGGTCGAGACAGCCATGCTAGTCGAGAGGGTGGTCCAGTTGATCAACCAAGGCGTCACCGGCATGGATTTGTTGGAGGTATTCCTTAGTCGGCGCATCCAGCCACTCCAGGCTTGTGACCACTCTATGTGGATGTTTTCTGGAGCCAGTGACACCGCTCGGGTTCATCCAGAGGAGGTATCGGCCAAAACAGTGGCCCAATGGTTGAGAAGTATCACAGAAAACAAGGACAACCCCAGGGGCACCAGGAGGGTCGATCCCTTCAGCGACAGTAACTAGCCAGACAAGGTTCGGCCTTTCCATTTGATTGCATTTGGGTACATTTTCTGACCATTCTTGAATCGACTGACTTTCACTCGACTTCTTTGTCTTGTAGGTTTATATCGAGATGTACTCGATGCCCAATGGTGAACAAGCTCTGGAGCAGGATCATGAAGGCGAGGACATCGCGGAGGAGAGTGGTGATTGGGAGTCGCTGGATGACGAGGACGAAGAGGAGAGCGACGAGTCAGACGATGAGGAAGTAGTTGACTCACCACCTGGTGTGGAACGTCAATCCAAGCAGCACCATGATCCAGCAAGCAGGCGCTGCAAGACCGTGTGCCGAGCACCCAAACGCAGAAACGTGCTCGGTCCTGAACTCCGGAGCTGACGGAGAAAATCGTCAAGCAGCCCAAGATCAACCCCTCAAAGGCTCGGAAGACCTTGCCCAAGATTAAGATGGATGTTCCTGTTGCCTCTGGGTAAATGTTCTTTTCGTGTTTTCTTGCACCAACTGAGTCTTCTGTTCTGATCAAATGGATTGTACACTTTTCCAGCCCGTCCTCTGCTGCGACTGATATGGACATTGACAAGGTCCCAGACGACGAGGAAACTGATGACGCGGCTACCTCCAAAGCTAGTAAGTCTGCTTGACTCGAATTTATTCTGTCGATTGGATTGTTCGTCGGTTGCATCTTTGATGTTTTCTGTTTGTTGCAGCTCTACGAGAAGTTTTCATGCTTCCGGATGATGAAGAAGAAGTGCCTCTGAGGGAAAGGAGGAGGAGGGACAAGTGACCGAGCGGGATAGCGCATGAGGTTCAGGTTCCTCAGTCGACATTGATGCCTGGAATGGCGGTCGAGCGATCCACAGATCCGGCTTAGACCAACGTCACTTTCGCTATCCCGCTGTCGACTGATCGCCCATCAGGGTCGGCTGCTCAGACCCCTGCTGCTCCAGTACAACTCCACGCATCAGACCCAGTGGCTGCTTCGACTGCCTTGCCATCATCGCTTTTTACTACGTACCAAACTCCAGACGACCTACCGAGTGCTGCCAAGGAAGCTCTTCTTCAGCTGAATCTTGTGATGGGGCAGATGAAAGTGGTATACAAGGCCAGTCATGTGGCTTACAACGCCAGCGCTGCCCTGCAAACCAATGTCAAGGTTGGTCGAGTTCCGACTGATCTTATTTCTGATCCGATCACCCAATGGGGTGTATCTGTCTTAAAGTTGTATAGGTCTTCCACTTGAGTCGACTTGGATTGAGTCGAGTGTTTTTAACCACTCGTGCTGGGAAGACCATGCCGAGTGTTAAACCGAACCAGTGGGGGCACGCTAAGTGCACCCACTGGGTGTAGTCCCCGAGACCGCGGTCGACTGTTGGCAGTCGGTCGGGGTCTGAGAATCTCCTCTCTTTTTTTTACGACTTGTGCTGGGCAGACCATGCCAAGTGTTGAATCAAACTAGTGGGGGCATGCTAAGTGCACCCCCTGGGTGTAGTCCCCGAGACTACCGTCGAATGTTTGATTCGGCGGTAGTCTTATAGCAACTTTCACTGTGATTGTCTTTTGTTTCTGTCGACTGATATATCTTATACGTTGACTGCAGAAATCTTGTGATCTTGGGGTTCAACTTTCTGAACTGAACAAGCAGCAAATCAGCCTCAATCTTGATCTAGAACTAGCCAAGAAGAACCTTCAGGCCGCTCGTGACGAAGCATCTATCATGGGAGGTAACTAATTGTCAACTGTCCATCTTACGACTCGCAACTTTTCATGTTTTTTAGTCACTTTGAACCGAGTGACTTCACTCGAACAGATGTGCATAGCAAAAACCGTCAACTTCAAGCTCGTTTGAAGAATGTTGTTTCTTTAGAGAAAATGAAGCAGGCTCTGGAGAAAAAGGATCTGGATCTTGCTGTTGCCCAGAAGGAGGTGCGAGAGAAAACGACGCTTGCTGATAAGAAGCTGGCTTCAGTCAGCAAGTTAGAAGAAGAAAAACTCTAAGATGAAGACCGTTGTCTCTGACGCCATTCAGGAGGTTGAGCAACTGAAGAAAAAGACAAGGACAAGCTGACTGATGAGATTGGAAACCTCAAGGTCAAGAAGGGCGAGCTAGAATCTTATCTAGGCCAGCTTGCTGCAAAACTGGTCTTAAAGCATGAAGGTATTGTCGTTCAACGGACCTGTTGTTGTCGATTGATAGATCTTTCCATATTGTCGACTCACTATTTACTCGACCGTGCAAAACTTTGCCAGGACTTTGAAGCAGAAACCGGGTGGGTCAAGACGGGTCTCAATCCCATAAATTGTCCAGTCAAAGATGACGTCGCAATGAATGTGCTGCGGTTGGAATCTCGCATGGACAACGCATTTTCTTATCTTGCTCGTCTGAAGGCGGCGATGACTCGGGTTGATGCCGAACTCTGGCCTCAGGAGGAACTGTCTCAGGACCTCGAGTCTCTGATGGCTCGACTGAATCAAATACCTGACCGAGTGCAAGAATGGAAGAAATCATCTGCTCGCTGCGGCGCTGATGTCGCCCTGTCATTGGTTCGAGTGCACTGCAAGGATGTCAAAGAAGACAAGCTGGCGGAGCTCAAGGTTGCTAACACCAAAAAGCACACTTTCCAGTACTTCATGGATACCTTCCTTGACGCTGCCACTCGCAACGCAGACAGCATAGACCTTGACAGTTTCTGCGATCCAGCCAGTCCTTCTCCTGACGAGTGATCAAAAAACATTATGCTTCACCTTTATTTGCCTCGGAATGCCGAGTGATCGTGTAATCATTAAAATCCTTCGGGCTTGATGCCCGAGTACTTTTAATCCGTGGTCTAAACCTTAGGATTTATCTGAACTTGGTTTATCTCTGAATATGCTTGTGTTTCCCTTTGAGTGGAACTTGTTCTCCACTCGGAATAGTCTTTCAACTTGTGTTGCAGTTCTGAGGGGAAGGTAACAGTCGACCTGCACCTCGTCGTCCTTCTGGATCAGGATGGAGCGCACATTGTACTTATGGCGCATCTCGGAGGAGAAAGTCGCAGTCGACCTGCACCTCGTCGCCCTTGTAGATCGGGATGGAGCGTGTGCCCAAGTCCCCGAGCGAGAAGGTCAGTTCTCACTCAGAATGTATTTTATACTTAGGCGACTACTGGACTACAGCTAAGCCTCTGAGTGAGAGGGTTGCTCACCATTCGGTAGGATTTTTCAAACTTAAGCCAGTACTGGACTGCAGCTAAGCCCCTGAGTGAGAGGGTTTCTCACCACTTGGTGGGATTTTTCAAACTTAGGTGAGTACTAGACTACAGCTAAGCCCCCGAGTGAGAGGGTTGCTCACCACTCGGTGGGATTTTTCGAACTTAGGCGAGTACTGGACTGCAGCCAAGCCCCCGAGTGAGAGGGTTGCTCACCACTCGGTGGGATTTTTCAAACTTAGGCAAGTACTGGACTGCAGCTAAGCCCCCGAGTGAGAGGCTTGCTCACCACTCGGTAGGATTTTTCAAACTTAGGCGAGTACTGGATTGCAGCTAAGCCCCCGAGTGAGAGGGTTGCTCACCACTCGGTGGGATTTTTCAAACTTAGGCGAGTACTGGACTGCAGCTAAGCCCCTGAATGAGAGGGTTGCTCACCACTCGGTGGGATTTTTCGAACTTAGGCGAGTACTGGACTGCAGCTAAGCCCCCGAGTGAGAGGGTTGCTCACCACTTGGTGGGATTTTTCAAACTTAGGCGAGTACTAGACTGTAGCTAATCCCCCAAGTGAGAGGCTTGCGCACCACTCGGTAGGATTTTTCAAACTTAGGCGAGTACTGGACTGCAGCTAAGCCCCCGAGTGAGAGGGTTGCCCACCACTTGGTGGGATTTTTCAAACTTAGGCGAGTACTGGACTGCAGCTAGGCCCCCGAGTGAGAGGCTTGCTCACCACTCGGTAGGATTTTTCAAACTTAGGCGAGTACTGGACTGCAACTAAGCCCCCGAGTGAGAGGCTTGCTCACAACTCGGTACGATTTTTCAAACTTAGGTGAAACAGATTCGCAGCTAAGCCCCCGAGTGAGAGGCTTGCTCACCACTCGGTAGGATTTTTCAAACTTAGGCGAAACGGATTCGCAACTAAGTCTCCGAGTGGGAGTGTTTCTCACCACTCGGTAGGATATTTCGAACTTAGGCGAAACGGGTTCGCAGCTAAGCCACCCACTTGTGGATTTAGAACACGTAGCAAAGGAACAACAATCATTTATGAGACTGTAAAAACTGTGTCTTTGATAATCAAACTAGAAGGTATTTCTTATTACATCTCAACAGTCTGAATGCATAAGTGTAAAAGGGGCGGAGCAGCTCCGCATTACAAGTGCGTGGCTCGTCTTTCTTGTGCTCGACATTGTATAGGTGGTATGCTCCGTTGTGGAGCACTCTGGTGACAATGAAGGGGCCTTCCCAAGTAGGAGCGAGCTTGTGTGGTTTTTGCTGATCCACTCAAAGAACCAAGTCTCCCTCTTGAAATGCTCTACCCCTCATGATCCTGGCGTGGAATCGACGCAGGTCTTGCTGATAAATGGTTGAACGGATCAGGGCCATCTCTCTTTCCTCTTCTAGGAAATCAACTGTGTCTTGCCGAGCATGTTCTGCTTCATCTTCTGAGAAAAGCTCAACTCGGGGTGCATTGTGGAGCAAGTCACTCGGAACTACAGCTTCAGCTCCATAGACCAAGAAGAATGGAGTTCGACCAGTCGACCGATTAGGAGTTGTCCTCAATCCCCAAAGTACTGATGGAAGTTCATCGACCCAGGCGCCTGCTGCATGCTTGAGATCACACATCAATCGGGTTTCAGTCCTTCGAGAATCAATCCGTTTGCTCTTTCAGCTTGTCCATTCGACTGGGGATGGGCGACTGAAGCATAGTCGACTCGAGTGCCTTGGGAAGCGCAGAAAGCTCTGAACTCATCAGAATCGAAGTTCGAACCATTGTCCGTGATGATGCTGTGTGGAACACCATATCTAAGTGTTAACTCTATGATGAAGCTGACAGTAGTACTGGCTTCAAGATTTTTGATAGGCTTGGCTTCGGTCCATTTAGTAAACTTGTCAACTGCCACGAGCACATGGGTGAAGCCGCTCCTACCAGTCCTCAGAGGCCCAACCATATCCAATCCCCAAACAGCAAAGGGCCAGACAAGTGGAATGGTCTTCAGGGCTAATGCAGGTTTGTGAGACATATTGGAGTAAAACTGGCAACCTTCACATTTGTCGACTATTTCTTTCGCCATCTCATTTGCTCGTGGCCAACAAAATCCCGCTTGGTATGCCTTGGCCACAATGGTCCGAGAGGACGCATGGTGACCACAGGTCCCCGAGTGGATGTCATTGAGGATCACTCGACCTTCTTCTGGTGTTATGCATTTCTGGCTGACTCCAGTTACACTTTCTCTGAACAGTTGTCCTCTTATCACAATAAAGGCTTTGGATCGACGGACCATCTGTCGAGCCTCTTCTTCATCCTCTGGGAGTTCCTTCCTAAGAATGTACGCGATGTATGGCACTGTCTAGTCGGGAGTGATGACCAAAACCTCAATGATCAAGTCGACCACGGCTAGGACTTCGACTTCAGTCGGATCAGTGGCACTTTTTGGTTGTGGGGGCTCTTCCGTGAAAGGATCTTCCTGAACTGAGGGTGTATGAATATGTTCCAAAAATACATTGCTGGGAATGGTCTCTCTCTTAGAACCTATTTTTGCCAAATCATCAGCCGCTTGATTTTTTAGTCGGTGTATATGATGGAGCTCTAACCCCTCAAACTTCTTTTCTAACTTTCTCACTGCATTGCAATAGCCAGTCATAAGTGGGATCCTGATGTCCCATTCCTTCATTACTTGATTAACCACCAAATCTGAGTCGCCATAGACCATTAGGCGATGGAGGCCGAGTGAAATGGCCATACGCAACCCATACAGAAGTGCTTCGTATTCAGCCTCATTGTTGGAGGAATCAAAATGAATCTGAAGAACGTAACTGAGTTTGTCTCCTCGGGGGGATACCAATACCACCCCAGCACACGAACCATTCAGCATCTTGGATCCATCAAAGAACATGGTCCAATGCTCCGAGTGAATCTGAGTCGGTAGTTGCTGCTCAACCCACTAGGCAAGGAAATCTGGTATTGCTTGGGACTTGATAGCTTTCTTTGCCTCAAACTTGATTCTAAGGCAAGGAGTTCAATCGCCCATTTTGCCACTCGACCAGTTGCATCTTTGTTGTTCAGAATTTCTGACAATGGTGCGTCGCTGACGACTGTAACGGAGTGATCAGAGAAATAATGTGCAACCTTCTTCGTGGTCATGTAAATTCCATAAACAAGTTTCTGATAATGTGGATATCTTTGCTTGGATGGAGTCAAGACTTCAGAAACATAGTATACTGGACGCTGAACTTTATAGGCTTTTCCTTCTTCTTCCCGCTCGACCATGAGTACTGTACTGACAACTTGTCTAGTGGCTGCAATATAAAACAGTAAAGGCTCTTTGCTGATTGGGGCAGCGAGCACTGGCTGGGTGGAAAGCAGGGCTTTGAGCTCTGCAAACGTTGCGTCAGCTTCAGGAGTCCACTCAAACTTATCAGATTTCTTCATCAGTCGGTAAAGAGGAAATGCCTTTTCACTGAGGAGAGAGATGAATCGGCTCAAGGCGGCCAAACAACTAGTAAGCTTCTGGACATCATGCACACGCATAGGGCGCTTCATTCGGAGTATGGCACCAACTTTCTCTGGGTTCGTGTCGATCCCTTGTTCGGAAATGACGAAACCAAGTAACTTTCCACCAGGAACTCCGAATGTGCACTTTGATAGATTAAGCTTGATATCATACCTTCTCGGGTTGGCAAAGGTTTCAGCAAGGTCAGCCAGCAGGTCGGAACCTTTACGCGACTTGACCACAATGTCATCCATGTATGCTTCCACATTCCGACTGATTTGAGTGAGCAGACACTTCTGAATCATCCTCATAAATGTGGCACCAGCATTCTTGAGACCGAATGGCATGGTGACATAACAAAAGCATTCGAATGGAGTGATGAAAGCTGTTTTTATCTCATCGGGTCCATACAGTCGGATCTGATGGTACCCGGAATAAGCGTCTAGAAAAGACAGACGCTCACACCCCGCAGTCGAGTCGATGATTTGGTCGATGCGGGGGAGAGGGAAATGATCTTTCGGGCAAGCCTGATTCATATGCTTGAAGTCAATGCACATACGAAGTGAGTCATCTTTCTTTGGGGATCATGACAACATTGGCGAGCCACTCGGAGTGTTAAATCTCTCGGATGAACTCAGCTGCCAGGAGCCGAGCCACTTCCTCACCAATTGCCTTTCTCTTCTGTACGGCGGACCGTCGAAGATGTTCCTTGACCGGTTTCACTTTCGGGTCGACTCACAAACGGTGCTCAGCCAGTCCCCTGGGTACACCCGGCATGTCAGAAGGTTTCCATGCAAAGATGTCCCAGTTTTCACGGAGGAACTGGATGAGCGCTTCTTCCTATTTGCTGTCGAGTGATGTTGAGATATGAGTAGGAGCAGCATTAGGATTGGTCGGGTGAATATGAATCGGCTTCGTTTCACTGGACGACTGAAATGCAGAATTTGTGGCAGACTTCTTAGCTCGTAACAAATCACTCGGGTCTGCGTTCTTCCGGTATTCTTGCATTTCGACTGCTGCCATTTATGCATCGGCCATTTTCGAGCTCTTCTGGAAGCACTCTTCTGCCTTCTGCCGATCGCCAGTGATTGTGACCACTCCTCTGGGACCAGGCATCTTCAGTTTGAGGTACACGTAACATGGTCGAGCCATAAAACGTTCATAAGAAGGCCTACCCAGAATAGAATGATAAGCACTCTGGAAATCCACTACTTCAAATGTCAACTTTTCCTTGCGGTAATACCTGGAATCACCGAAAACCACATCAAGGGTGATCTGGCCGAGTGATTTAGCCTTCTTGCCAGGTATAACACCATGGAAACTCATATTGCTTTTACTAAGTTTGGACATCGGGATGCCCATCGCCTTCAAGGTTTCAGCATAAAGGATATTCAGGCCGCTACCACCATCCATTAGCACTTTGGTCAGTCGAGTGCCTTCAACAACTGGGTCGACCACCAACACTTGCCTCCCAAGGGTGGCTATACATGATGGATGATCAGACTGGTCGAACGTGATGGCAGTCTGGGACCACTTCAAATAACTAGGCATTGCCGGAGCAACCATGTTCACTTCTCTGTTGATAACTTTCAATCGAATTTTGCTTTCAACATCAGCAAAAATCATCAGAGTGGAATTGACGTTGGGAAAACCATCATCATCTTCTTCCTTATCCTCATCTTTGTCGAACTCCTTTTCCTTCTCATTGGGTTGCTTCTCCCGGAATTGCTGGATTAGGAGTCCACACTGTCGAGTGGTATGTTTAGGGTAAATGAGATTGCCCTCTTCATCTTTCTTGGTGTGAATGTGGCATGGTAAATCCAACACATCATTTCCAGCTTGATCTTTCACCTTCTTGGGGGTCCAGGGCCCTTTGGGCTTCCCCTTGAACTTTCCTTGAGCCACAACTAAAGCTTCACCAGGAGCAGCTGGCTCAGCCTTATGCTTCTGTTTCCAATTGGAAGTACCTCCACCGGTGTCCTAACCGACTGGTTTGCTCTTTCCACTGCGGAGTCGATCCTCTTCTTCTCCGTTAGCATACCGAGTGGCTATTTCCATCATCCGAGTCAGGGACATATCTCCTGTCCGACCGAACTTCAGGACTAGTTCTCGATACTTCACACCTTCCTTGAAGGCACAAACTGCTTGATGCTCAGATACATTTTCCACTGTGTGCTGCAAAGTGGTCCACCTCTGAACGAAATCTCTCAGAGTCTCACTCGGTTTTTGCACGCAATGCTGCAATTCTGCTAACCCTGCTGGCCGTTTGCATGTACCCTCAAAAGTTCTGAAAAACACTCGAGCGAGTTCCTCCCAACTGAATATACTGCCAGGTGCTAACTGAGTCAACCATGCCCTGGCTGAGCCTTCCAACATCAGAGGAAGGTGCTTCATGGCCACTTCGTCATTGCCGCCACCAATCTGTACAGCCACCCGGTAATCCTCAAGCCAAGTGTCAGGCTTGGACTCACCGATAAACTTGCTGACTCCATTTGCCAACCTAAAGTTGTGAGGAATCACCGCGGCCTGTGACACTCCAAAAAAATTTATTTTATTTTTATCAAAAGCCTTGCTTGATTTAAAGAAGGTCATTTAAATCCTTCCAAAAACCTCTCTCTCTCAAAAAAAATTCCCTTGGCAAGGACTTTGTTTTTTATATCTTCTGCAACCCTGGTGTTTGGTTATTAAAAACCTTCCTCCTAGTTTCCCATCTCAAAAATATTTTCTTTTTGGGATTTATTTTCTGTTAAAAAGAAACCCTATGAGTTTTGGAGCTATTCTTTTGTTCTGAAACCATCCATGGTTTTTACCATGCCTCTTGTGGCAAATCCTCCCAAAACCCCTCCCTACACTTTGGGGCAACCCAAACATTCTGTCCCAACAAGTTCAACCCATTTTTAGATCTTAATTCATTTATTTTACTCCCCAAAACAATTCTGTCTTTTATTCTAAGCCTAGATGATTTACAAAGGAAGTACCAGTTTTCCTTTGAGTTTTGATCTCAAACCAACTCCTCTGGATAGTCCTTAGCACCCCAACCTAGATCCATCAAGATCCACTCTTCCTCTTTTCAAAATTTTCAAGTTTCAACCTCTGCAAGTTTGGACCAGATTCATCATTTTTGGTGAAATTCATATTTTCCTTTCTCCAAAAATTCCACCAAAATTCAGGCAGTCCCCAGGTGCTTTGAGAGACCACCACACCAAAGATCAACCCCAAATAAATTTTTCTCATGCCTGAATCATTTCATCAAACACTTGGCTGGCACTGTTCCTGTACACTTTCAGTAAAATTCAGAGTTTCAGAGTTATCTTCAGTGTCGTTTTAAATGCCGCTGGTTTGTCATGGATCACCCGTGCACTCTGGCGCGTTGCGCACGGCCCCTTCTCATTGACCAGAGCACCGCACGCCCACTTGGACGGACGCAGGTGTCAGTGGCGGCGAGCATCCCCGACACCGGCAGCCTCTGCGGTGGCAGAGCCACCCGTGGCGGCCAACGGAGCCAGCGCCGGCTCGCTACGCCGTTCTGCGCCGCCCAACGCTCCCTAGCCCTCCGCGTGGCTTCATGCATGCCAGCACACACCGCAGCACCGTCGTCGTGGCCCGGCAAGCACAGGGAGCGCCCTCTGCCGCCGACGGGCCCGCGCCACCCCGTTCTGCCGAAACCACCCAGCACGCCCAATCCAGCCAGGGTTAGATGCTAAACGGAGCCCGTGGACCTCCACGTCGATGCTCAACCCCCTAATCTCCCCGACCAAGCACTGCGCCACCGTAACCATCGCCGGAGATCCCCATTCTCGGCCACCGCCTCGGATCGCCTATAAAATGGAGACCCGAGCTCGTTCTCGAGCACGCACCACCACTGCACCCCACCAGTACCCCGCCAAGCCACTCGGAGGACCTCGAGGAGGTCTCCTCACCCAACTCCGGCCGCCCCGATCCGCCTCGGCCACCAACTCGATCCACTCCGGTGAGGCCATCCCCGCCCTAACCTCGTCAGGATTCTCCTCGGGAACCCAATGATCTAACCCCGGCTTCAATTTGACCTCCGCAGCCCTCCCCGACGAGATCCAACTCCACCCGAGCCGCCGTCCGCCGGAGCAAGGACCGCCGTCGACGTGGTGCTCGCCGACGACCACCACCACCACCCACCGACGCGGAAGGACACACCGAGCACGTAGGTACTCTCCGATCCTCCCAACTCGCCGTGGATCGCCGCCGGCGACCACCGCAGCTCTCGGGCGTCGACGAGCTCTGTCCCTCCCGTTCGAAATTTCAAACCTGACGGGTGGGACCCCTCGTCAGTGTTTTCTTTTTATTCGAATCGTTTTCTGAAAACGCCTTTGGGCAGAGTACGTTTTCCTTTGCAGTTGACGGCTTTTTAGCCGAAGCGTTTTCTGTATTTATAAGTTGGCCCTGAAACTTTTACATTTCATTACAGATGAGTCCCTGGATTAAAACCTTTATAACTTTTAAACAGAAACAGATTTTTGATTGATTCCTTTTCTGTAATCCTTATTTTTCTGTCTAGTTTTTTGTCATATTTATTTAAAAAATATTTGAAACACTTTTCTGTGCACTCACGGTATTTACGTTAAGTACGTATTTTCTTATACCGTAGATACCGGAGGAGGTGACGGAACCGCGACCTTCGCCAAGCTAGACTCCGACTACTCCGAACCAGGCAAGCATGTTTGAACTTTTGATATGATGAGTGTTCGTTGCATGTTTGCATTAAGTAGTTACATGGCATGTTTGTGAGCATCTCGATAAGTGTTCTAATACATGCAAGGTTAAGTCAAGTGAGTTCGAGAATCCATACGTTGTTGGATATGAGTTGCATGGCCATGTGTTGGCATGAGAATGTGTAAGACGGCAGTGTTGTAGCATGCCAGTCTTATGCCAGACTAATTGACTCCAGTGTCAACGTGAATCGAGTCATGTTTTCATCCGTTTTTCCTTCCTGTACTACCACATGTTTTCTGCAAGGGATATGGCTTAGTAAGTTGAAAACCGCTTTCCTGGTACACACCAAATAGAGAGGCCGTGATGAGGGTTCCATGGCCCTGGATTAAAGCCCATCATCCGGTCAGGGGGCATGGGTGTTTCCGGTTGGGACCGAGAGGGGGGCACCCCTTAGAGCGCCACAGATATAAATTTGATCCCATGCTATTCGAGGTTGTGATCTCCCCGTCTCAAAGTTTTTCTTGAACGTTGTCTAGGGTGATTCCTGGCATCGTGAGGTGGGATGGGTGTGTACTGGTCTGACGTGTTTTCTACCGAAATACCGTAAATGGAACTAGTCCTCGTGACTACGGAAATCCGTTGGCTGTGGATAATTAGTACAACTCTGCAGAGTCAAAATCCTTTGAAACAATCTTATCCATGTCCGAGTACTAGGTTCAACTTATCTTGTTAGTATCAGTCTCAGTGACAAAACTCCGGTGAGTTACATGAGTGTTAAGTCCGGTTAAATGTTTATTTCGGTGGATGGACTAACCCGTTTATTATTATGTGTTGAATATTTCCTATGAGTGTTATATCTTGTGAATTTATCAGATATGAGTAATAAGCCCTTTCTGCGATGTCGCTCAGACGTCCGACTGTGGCACACTTGTTATTTACTTTTGATATAAGCCCTTTCTGCGATGTCGCTCAGACGTCTGGCACACTTGTTATTTACTTTTGATATAAGCCCTTTCTGCGATGTCGCTCAGACGTCCGACTGTGGCACACTTGTTATTTACTTTTGATATAAGCCCTTTCTGCGATGTCGCTCAGACGTCCGACTGTGGCACGCTTGTTATTTACTTTCGATACAAGCCCTTTCTGCGATGTCGCTCAGACGTCCGACTGTGGCACGTATGTCATTTACCTTTCAATATAAGCCCTTTATGTGGTGTCGCTTAGACGCCCGACTGCGGCATGATAATTTATTTTGTTTACCCTTCGAGGCGTCGCTCCAGACACCTGATGGGTTTTTAGTTATTTTGTTGGGATTTCGGGAAGACTACCGCCCGACTTCCTTTTTACTTATCATGTTGTGCAAGTAATTATTATTTGAATGAGCATTGTTAATTTTTCATGACGCATTCATGCATACATTTGTTATATCTTATGTCCAAACTGTCTTGCGAGTACTTTCAAAGTACTGACCTGGCTTGTTGATTTGGCCAGATGTTGATGAAGGCGATCTCATGGATGAAGAGTTCGATAGCGAGTCCGACACCTAGAGGAGTCGATCGGTCTCCTCATACGATCTTGGATTTGGTCATCAGATTATATCCGCTTTCGCTACCCGAATAAATTCATCGAGCCTCATCCCGACTCTCGATGAGCTGCCAGTTTAGGAGTCATGTTATCCTCTCCACTGTGATATATCCACCACCACTTTTATCTCGAGTCAGTAGCATGCCACCATGCTCTTGTGTCATGACCGCCCTTATGTACAATATCGGCGTGTTTGTAATAATTTGAGTGAGTAGCCTCGGCTCAACCCTGTAATATATTGAATGCCACTGGCCTTCTGTATCAAGTATTTGTCTACCAGTAAGGATAATTCTTCTTATACTGGGACCTAAAGATCGGTTTCTCAATAAGTATTTTGTTGAAAATCCAGTCGTGACAAACTTGGTACCAGAGCCAGGCTGACTGTAGGAAGCCACTATGTGCGACCGCTAATTGGTTATCAACATAATAGAGTTAATTTATTATTATTTTTTTGCAAATGTAGTCATTTTCTGACAGTCAGCATAAATT
The DNA here is from genome assembly GCA_021605145.1 of Aegilops bicornis. Taxonomy (NCBI): domain Eukaryota; kingdom Viridiplantae; phylum Streptophyta; class Magnoliopsida; order Poales; family Poaceae; genus Aegilops; species Aegilops bicornis. Next base: position 213,474,660 of record CM038675.1, on the reverse strand, counting down.
TATGATCTGACCATTTAGAATTTGTGCCTACTTTTGTAGATGGCTGGCAACGACTATGAGTCAAAGGTGTTCGCCAACGTGCCTGATGGGTTCGTCAAGCTCCTCTCCTTCATCTTCCAGGTCGCGATGGGGCCATCAGTGCGCGCATTCTTCACACTCTACCCGCACAAGATCAACGACAGTCTGACCATGCACTAGGCCGCGGTGCAGTTTAAGGGAGGGCGTGTTGAGTTACGCCGCTTTCGGTTCTTGGGGAGAGCCATGCCTACGAAGAGGCATGCTATGCAGATGGCTGCCAGTGAGGCGATAGCTCGTCTCCGGGATGTTCTTCCTTGAATGAAGACTCGTCGTTACCGCTACCTTCCATGCCACGTGCCATACACCTGTCACTACTCATTCGCCTGCCCCAGAGGAGAGCGTGACGAGGCTATTGAGATGCTTGTCGAGTACCTCCGAGCTCTGGAGGCAGCCTTCGACAACCTGGTAGATGACCTTGTGGCTGCCTGCATGGACTCAGTCCATGGCTGTGCCGCTGAGGGAGTCCCGGACTAGGGGGTGTCCGGATAGCCGGACTATCGTCACGGCCGGACCCAAGACTATGAAGATACAAGATTGAAGACTTTGTCCCGTGTCCGGATGGGACTTTCCTTGGCGTGGAAGGCAAGCTTGGCGATACGGATATGTAGATCTCCTACCATTGTAACTGACTCTGTGTAACCCTAACCTATCCGGTGTCTATATAAACCGGAGGGTTTTAGTCCGTAGAACAACAATCATACCATAGGCTAGATTCTAGGGTTTAGCCTCCTTGATCTCGTGGTAGATCTACTCTTGTACTACCCATATCATCAATATTAATCAAGCAGGAGTAGGGTATTACCTCCATCGAGAGGGCCCAACCTGGTAAAAACATCGTGTCCCTTGTCTCCTGTTACCATCCGCCTAGACGCACAGTTCGGGACCCTCTACCGAGATCCGCCGGTTTTGACACGGCATTGGTGCTTTCATTGAGAGTTCCTCTCGTATGCGTCACCGATAGGCCGATGGCTCCTTCGATCATCAACAACGACGCGGTCCAGGGTGAGACTTTTCTCCCGGACAGATCTTCGTATTCGGCGGCTTTGCTGCGGGCAATTCGGCAGCCATCTGGACCAGATTGAAAGCTACGCCCCTGGCCATCAGGTCAGATTCAGAAGTTTGAACTGTACGGCCGATATCCTCGGAGACTTGATCTTTGACGGATTCGAGCAAGAAATGGCACCGCCTTGCTTCGATGGGCATGATCTAGCTCTGCAGCGAACAAGGTGCCACAGGCCGCACGTATCCGCTTCGACCCTTAATCCGGAGCCGGATTCCCCGATCGAGGACGAGTGGTTGGACACTGCCTCGGGGGCTACAATCTCTACGGCGATCGAGCCGAACTCCATCCCAGTCCTTTATGAACACCTCGACTCCAGGGTGTCGGACTCCTCTCCGAACTCCGAACCCTCCGCGCCCTTGCCAATCCAATCTGATTGGGCGCCCGTTATGGAGTTCACGGCCGCGGACATCTTTCAGCACTCGCCCTTTGGCGACATTCTGAATTCGCTAAAGTCTCTCTCTTTATCCGGAGAGCTCCTGGCGGATCGGCGGGAAGGTTAGGATACGTATTTAAGAAATTCAACGCCCACCCACCACCCACTTTGTAGCCACTGTCGATAATTTAACCGACATGCTCGACTTCGACTCCGAAGACGTCGACAGTATGGACGACGATGCCGGAGACGACCAAGACTCAGCGCCTACGAGAGCCTTTGGAAGGCCACCTCGTCATATGACATATACATGGTGGACATCCCAAAAGATGGGAACGGCGATGGAACAACGGAGGATGACCCCTCCAAGAAACAGCCAAAGCGCCGACGTCCGCTCTAAATCCCGCCACAAGAAAAACGGTGATTCCGGCACGGGAGATAATAGCACTCCGGACAAGGTGCGAAGAGAACCCTCCAGCAGGACTCCAGGCAGAGGAGGCGGGAAGCAAGTCCGCACGACGGTCTGCATAAAGAGAGGTCGAGGATGATAATTATGCGCCTCCCTCCGAAGATGAGGCAAGCCTCGACGATTTACGAATTTGTCGTGCTGAGGATCCCGCCGAACAGGAGGCGTTTCAAACGCGGGCTTATAGCCACGGCAAGCAGCCTCAAGAAAAAGCAGCAACAGCTTAGAGTGACCAGACCTGCTAGGCCGACGGATGGACCGAAGTCCTTGCAGCGAAGAGTATGAACTCGAACGCCCTCCAAAAGCTACCCCAAAGCGCAGCCCATTGCCTCGATCGAGGAGGAAGCACCAAGTCACCAGCGCACGACATGGCAGACCCGGCCACCCGTGCGGCTGGCGAAGATGCCCCTCGGCCCTCCGCTCAAGCCACACCCCGACGCCGCTCAAAAAGTAGCAAGGCACGGGAAAATGCGCCATACTTGCGAGATATATTGGAGGATAAGGCAAAACATACAAGATCGATCTACGGATCGCGTGGGCGCCCAACGACGCGGGATGATTACCGTCACGCCGGATATAGCAAACCCGGCCGGGCCGAACACAGTAGACAAAGCTCATATGAGCTACGTCGTGATATAGCCCAATACAGAGGCGCCGTACACCGACTATGCTTCACAGATGAAGTAATGGATCATCAAATCCCTGAGGGCTTCAAACCCTTAAACATCAAATCATACGATGGTAACACAGATCCTGTGGTCTGGATCGAGGACTATCTCCTCCATATCCACATGGCCCGCGGTGATGATCTACATGCCATCAAATACCTCCCACTCTAGCTTAAATGACCAGCTCGGAATTGGCTCAACAAATTTGCCGGCCAGAATAAATTGGTTGTTGGGAGGACACGGAAGCCGCATTCATCGATAACTTCCAGGCACATTTGTGCGACCACCGGATGTCGATGACCTTAGCCACATAATCCGTGCCGGAAGAATCGGCCGGACAATTCTAGACACGGTAGAAAATCAAATCGTTGATCGTCCGGGATGCAGAGGCCCTTGCAGCCTTCAAACATAACATCCGCGATGAGTGGCTTGCCTGGCACCTAGGACAGGAAAAGCCAAAATCCATGGCAGCCCTCACAACACTCATGACCTGCTTTTGTGTGGGAGAGGACAGCTAGCTAGCTCGAAGCAACAACTTGGCCAAACATCCTGATAGTTCGGATACCAAGGACAGCAATGGCAGGTCATGTCGCAACAAGAACAAGCGCCGCATTAACGGCGATAACACTGAAGATACGGCTGTCAATGCCAGATTCAGAGGCTCTAAACCCGGTCAGCGGAAGAAGCCATTCAAAAGAAATACCCAGGGCCCGTCCAACTTGGACCGGATACTCGATCGCTTGTGCCAGATACATGGCACCACCGAAAAACCAGCCAATCACACCAACAGGGACTGTTGGGTGTTCAAGCAAGCAGGCACGTTAAGTGTCGAGCTCAATGACAAGGGGCTGCATAGCGACGACGAAGAAGAGCCCTGGCCGCCGAACAATAGAGGACAGAATGGTTTTCCCACGCAAGTGCGGACGGTTAACATGATATACGCAACCCATATACCCAAAAGGGAGCGGAAGCGTGCACTAAGGGACGTATATGCGATGGAGCCAGTCGCCCCAAAGTTCAACCCATGGTCTTCCTGCCCGATCACCTTCGATCGAGGGACCACCCCACTAGCATCCGTCACGGCGGTTTCGGCCGCATTGGTTCTTGACCCAATTATCGACGGATTTCACCTCACCGTAGTCTTGATGGACGGCGGTAGCAGCCTGAACACTGCTTTATCGGGATACAAGGTCGCCAAAATGGGCATAGACCCCTCAAGGATTAAACCTACAAAGACGACCTTTAAAGGCGTCATACCGGGTGTAGAGGCGAGTTGTATGGGCTCAGTTACACTCCAAGTGGTCTTCGGATCCCCGGATAACTTCCGAAGCAAAGAGTTAATCTTCGACATCATCCCATTCCGCAGCGGCTATCATGCACTGCTCGGACGAACCGCATTTGCAAAGTTCAATGCGGTGCCGCTACGCATACCTCAAGCTCAAGATGCCAGGCCCTCGAGGAGTAATCACGGTCAATGGAAACACCGAACACTCTCTCCGAACGGAGGAGCACACGGCTGACCCTCGCGGCGGAGGTACAAAGCAGCCTCTCACGGCAACTCTCGAGTCCGCCATTACACGTCCGGACACCATCAAGCAGCTACCGGAGTAACCTACAACAAGACTGCACAGCACGATTCAAGCATCGCCAGAGTAATCCGCCCCAACCCCAGCCCTCGGAAAATTGCGAAGCTAGTGTTACGCGTACATAATTACGCTCTGTAGATACCATGGGCATATGGGGAGGGGCAAGACCACGGCACGCCAAGAATGCGGCTCGACCGCACCAGGGGCTCCCGATTGTGTCATTCTTTTCCTTTTTTCCTTTTTCTTCCTTTTTCTTACTTTCAGGACTCCGTCTTCCAAATGTCCTGTCCGGAACTAGAATCGCCGAACTCACGATGCAACAGCCAGGGAAATAGTAAGCCACGTCGAAGCGTTCAGGTGGTCTCTATTACGAGCATTATACCTGTTTTACATACCAACCCGCAGCTTACCCCTGGAGGGGGACATGTTAGATAGTCCCATCCCTTTCTTACCGCACTATTTGTATCGTTCTGCTTTCATTGCAGTACCTTTTTGAATAAACAATACATAGCTTTTGCTTATTATTGCTCTACTTCCTTTATCTATACATATGTTCATTTCACGACATGTTGGAACCGTACACTTTGGTACGGCCAATACACCAGGGGCTTGAGTATCCCAAAATTATGGTGTGATAAGTCCGAACACTTTCACAAGTCACGGCACCTCGAACTTATAGCATTATATGAATCGGCTCCGAATCATGTCTTGGGTCAATAGTTGGGTTTGCCCGGCTCCCGTGTTTTGGTACCTTACGTTCCGTTATATCGGCTAAGGTAGCACCGGGAGAACCACTGCGATTGTGCCCCAGTTGAGCTGGGTCGAGCACCTCAGTGGAGAAAGCTAAAACTGACAGTCATGATAGGGCGAGAGCCGGTCGCTGTTCGAGAGGTTTTTTCGGGTCCCTAAAGACTTATGTCGGATTTCTTGTTCCGGCAGACCCTTGACGTTCGAACACTGGGGCGCGCGCGGAGATCCAACCTTCCACCGTCTCGCACCTCGCCGAATCGCTGGGACCTAAACTACTAAACGGAACAGCACAAGAGACACGAGATTTATACTGGTTCGGGCCACCATTGTGGCGTAATACCCTAATCCAGTGTGTGGTGTGGTGGATTGCCTCTTGGGCTGATGAGGAACAATACAAGGAAGAACAGCCTCGCGAGGGTCTGTTCTTGGCGGGTGCGATGAACTGCTAGGTGGTGTTCAGTCGCTCTAGCTACTGGCTTCTTGATGAGGGTTTGGATCTCCTCCTCTCTCTCTCTTTCAGATGCCTCTAGCTCTGAGTGTGGCTACTCCTATTTATAGGCGAAGGCCCTGGGCCTCTTCCCAAATATTGAGCGGGAAGGGCGCCAACAATTGGCCATTTTGAAGGGGAACAACGGGTACACTTATCCTGACTAAAGTTGGTCCTCGCCTGCCAAAGGCTCTGGTGATGACGCCTGCTTGGGCTCCACAATGACTCCCTTCCAGCCGTTGGGCTGGTCTTGGTCTTGTTGCACCGAAACGGATGCCTTTGCTTGATGCTCTTGCCTGCGCTTGCTCCCTTTGCACCAAAGAGGAAAGGAGGGCCAGCTGCTGGCTGGCGCCCGACTGGCGCCCTTGGTCGTCATGGCTTGCGTCATGGGCACCTCGCGAGGTACCCTGCCTTGAACTCTCCGCCTCCTCATGAGCCAGCCGGACGAGGCCGTGCCTGAGGAAGCTCCTTGTCGTCCGCCCATGAGGCTTGGCCTCGCGAGGGTCTTGAGCTTGCGTTGATGAAGATGGGCCGTCTTTGGGCCTCCTTGAAAGCCACGCCGTAGGCCGCAGCAGTGCAAGTCTGGGGACCCCGTTCCCGCAACACCGACAAGAGCCCCGGCCCACGGCGCACCCGAACTTGGCCGAGCGGAGAGGCGAAAGGGCAAGTGCGAAGCGTCACGGGCCCTAACAGCCTGCGGCCTTGGGCGCCGCGTGGCGGTTGATTGGACGCGTGCGCCTCTACAACCGCGTGGGTTGATAATAGAGCGGCATCTTCCTTGCCTCCTTTACTTTCTCAAGTTGCTGCTGAGATCCCCTTTCTTGCGCCTCCGTCGTCCGGCAGGGGGAACCCTTGGGACTCTGGCTGCAACACGCCGGCTGCGGCACTCTCGCGACCGGGGCAGAGGTCGCGGTGGTTGCCCCGGGCGAGGTCTTCATGACTCGAGGCTGGGGCGAGGTCGCCCGGGTCTGCAGGACGAGGGGCGCCCTCACGATCCACCTGGAGTATGATGGTGCTTCGGTGGTGTCCTTCAAGGTCTTCGACGTGGAGGGTCGTCGGCTGGAATGCTGCCCCGGGAGAGGTCGTCGGGGTACTACTGCGGTGAGACAGAGGCCGACCGACCTCTCCCTTGGCAGCTCCTCAGGCGATGAAGGCGCCGGAGGATCCAGCGACTCCGCCGAGCTCTTCGCGACGCCGGAGACGAGCGACGACAGCTACGAGCCTCCGAGCCTGCGCCGCTCCCGGAGCAGGGCGGGCTCGTCAGGCCGTCGTCGCCACTGATCTGGGTGGGGTTGGCGCCGGTGCCGGACGGGCCACTTTTGATGACGGCGTATGCCGCGGTGGTCCCTGTAGGTAGGACCCCTTAGGATTCGCATCTTTTGTTCCTGCGAGGAGCCAAGAATGTACCCCGCGGGGGCTTGTAAGATGTTTGTAACCGTTTGTCAATATGATCCTTATTGTGAAGCAGCGCGAGATGCTTATTCCGTCTTAGCTTAGTTTCTTCCTTTCGGACCTCGTGAGGCCTTGATGCTCTGCGCTGACAGGTCCCAGTCCCAAGGCAGCTTCAGCCCTCGCTGGTATGCCAGGTCGCGATGTCGTGGTCAAGGCCAGGAGGTGAGCGGCCCGAGGTCCGGTAAGAGCCCCTGAGTGGCGATGCTCAGGGGGTCCCCCTTGGCGCTCAAGCAGCCATCATTCGGTGAGAAAGGAGAGCGATGTTGCTAACACGGGGTTGCATTGAGTGTGGGGATGGTGTTGCGATAACTAGTGTGTCCGAGGGGTGACTTATCTCGAGGGTCAGGACAATGCTTCCTGGTGCGGCGCTAGGTCCGTGCTTAGGCCGGCGAGAGATTGTGTGGCGAGGTCATTTCGTGCTCCTTGGAGGGACCCTGCAGGTTCACCACAAAAGGAACAAGAGCTCGCCGTGGCGATCGTTAGTCCTGCCATTAGTTGCTTAGGAGAGGCGCGAGAGGCCTCGCGAGGTGTGTTGGGGCACCCGTGAGCCGGTAGCAGGACTCACGGGCCCTACCTCAAGGCGGGTTGCGCCTGGCTCTGAGCCTTATCTTCGAGTGTGTTCCTGCAAATTTGGCCGGAGATCTGGGTGCTCTCGTCTTGGTCCCGGCTCTCGGGCTGGTCTCGGCAATCGGCAGCAAGCCAGTCGCGATGCCATGGACAAGACTAGAGGTGAGGGCCGGAGAGCCGGTAGGAGCCCTGAGTTGCGATGCTCGGGAACCCCCTTTAACGCAGCATAAGATGGGTTAGATGGCCGAAACTCTCGTCCTCGGGTCCCGGCTCTCGGGCTGGTCTCAGCCGTCGGCCGCAAGCCAGTCGTGATGCCATGGACAAGACCAGAGGGTGAGGGCCGGAGAGCCGGTAGGAGCCTGAGTCGCGATGCTCGTGCACCCCCTTTAACGTGCAAGCTGGGTTAGATGACGAAACTCTCGTCCTCGGGTCCCGGCTCTCGGGCTGGTCTCAACCGTCATTTGGCAAGCCAGTCGCGATGCCATGGACAAGACCAGAGGGTGAGGGCCGGAGAGCCGGTAGGAGCCCTGAGTCGCGATGCTTAGGCACCCCCCTTTAACGTCCAAGATTCCGTCACCCAGGAAAAGGCACCAAATAACAAGCAAGATGGAGCGAGAGCATAACCCTAAGGAAAACGTAAGAAGGATACATGCCGCTGGGATAGGCCCGAGCGGCTTGGGGATGATGCAATTTTAGGGCGCCCCCAGCAGGATAGGCTAATGACATGAAATAAAAGGGATACATGCCGCAGGGACGGACCCACGCGGCCTGGGAATAATGCGGCCCTAAAGGCGCTCCCAGCCGGGAATAAAACTTAAAGATGTCATCTGGTGATGTTGAGGATGTAGGGGTGCTGGTGTAGCAGACTCGGTGGGCTGCGGGAGCCGATCCTCACGAGCCCCCAGGCCCGGGGGCCTAAGGAGGGTCCGGAGGCGCTGGCGGCTCCTCGGGGGCCATCTCCATCTCCGCTAGGGCTGCGGCGTGCCTGACCTCTCGAGCCTCCAGTATGGCCCTCATGAGATGCTGGTGTGCAGCAACCGCGTTTGGCAGGCCGTGAGGCATGCGCCCGCGTAAACTGTGGGGCGGGCCCTCGCAACGTCCCACTCGCGAGGGCCAGAGGCGCTCTTGAGACGCGGCTCGGTTGAGCCCTGGTATCTCAATGCAGACGCGCAGCCCACCATCCTCGCCTGGATGGGGGGCCACAACGGGTAGGCGGCGGCTGCCCCTCATGACCCTTGACTCTTGTAGCTCCTGAATGGCCTTGCTGACGAACTCCTGAGGGTTTGGCCCTCCTCGCCTTGCTCCTGCTTGCGGGAAACATGCTTCGAAGCATGCCTCCACGTGGTGCCCAAGCGCCTCCCTCGTGACCTTGGCGAGGTCGGCGGCCCTCCAGGGGAGAGCCCCCGAGCCCGGCCTGAGGAGGGCGCCGGACGCGCTTTCCTATGCGATGGAAGGAGGCTCCCCCTGGCCCGGTGTGGGCCTTGAGGGGCCTGCCTCTTGAGGAGCCGGGCCGGTCGATGTCTTCTTCTTCTTGGGTGCGGCCTCGGGAGGCCTCCTGCTGTTGTGGTGCAGGTCTTCTAGCGATGCGGCTGAAAGGCTCGCTCGAGGGAGCACACTGTGTCTCTCTCTCTTCACGAGCACCGTGATGACCCTGCCGCTTCTGGCATCTTGAGGACGTTGTAGCCGTGGTGGAGTTCTGACCATGAATTTGGCTAGCCTTTGGTACCCAAGGATGGCGTTATGGCAAAGAATGTGGGCGACGTCGAAGTCGATGAGCTCGGTGCGGTAGTTGTCGCGAGCCCCGAAGGTGACAGGAAGGCGGACCTGCCCGATCGGGACCATGGAGCCGTCGGTGACTCTGGAGAAAGGCTTGGATGGCTGAAGCTAACTGTAAGGCACTTGAAGATTGTTGAATATTTCCACGGACAGGACGTTGAGTCCTACCCCGCCGTCGATGAGGGTCTTGGTGACCAAAGACGTTCTTGATGATTGGGGAACAAAGCATTGGGAGAACTCCGCCGTGGCGCGACTTGAGCTGATCCGCTGAGCTGAACGTGATGGCGCACGCCGACCACCTGAGAGGGCGTGTAGCCTCGAGCTTGGGGAGGACTGCATTCACTTCGCGGGCGAACTCCTTGAAGATGCGCTGAGAGGCTCGGGCTTGAGCTCCGCCAAGGATGCAGGCGATCGCACGCGGTTCCTGGAAGCCCCCAGCCCCCTCGTCTTGATGACGGTCCTCATTTCTCCTTGGCTGCGGCGGCAGCGGAGGGAGGCCTGCGTTCCCCTGCGGGCGATCCTCGCGAGGCTGATCCCTCCAGCCTCCCTCGTGAGGCGGGTCTTGCCAACGGTCCTCACGAGGTTGGTCGCGCCACCCTTGGCGCGGGCCGCGGTCTTCCCAGCGTCCTGCATTCCTTCCTCCTCCTCGGCCGTAGCCCTGTCGCTGCGCTTCAGGCGTCTGCCGACCCTTCCTCAAGCGCACGCGGCCGGAGCTCTTGGCATTCATTGGTGTTGTGGGTGTGGAGGTCGTGGTTCACGCAGTACCGACTGCCCTTGGAGGACTCGGGCTGGTCTCTGCCTCGCTTGGTGTCTGGTTCGGCCGCGAGTACGGCAGCCCCCTTGCGCTTCACGTCCTTGGCCTTGGACTTCTTCTCTTGGGGATCCGTGGCAGGCAGATCGAGGAGGGAGAGGCGCCCCTCCTCAGTCCTGGCGCACTTGGTCGCCAAGTGGAACAACTCCAAGGAGGTGCACAGATCTTCATGCATCGCCAGCTCCTCCTTCATCTTGACGTCGCGCACGCTGTCGGAGAAGGCGGAGATGATGGCCTCCTCCGTTAACCTGGGGATCTTGAGGCGCGCGTTGTTGAAGCGCTGGATGTACTTTTGCGGGGTTTCCTCCGGCTGCTGCTTGATTCGCGCATGTCGCTCACGGCGGGTGGCCGGTCGCGAAGTACCACGGAAGTTGGCGTTGAAGCGGGTGCGCATCTCGGCCTAGGAAGAGATCGTGCTCAGGGCCAGGTCGGAGCAGTGCGGGCTCCGTCCTTGAGCGCCTGGGAAACCAGTTCGCCATGACCTTTTCATCCCCATTGGCAGCCTCGATGCCCAGCTAAGAGCTGGAGGAACTCCGAGGTCAGCTGTCTTGCCGTCGTGGCGAGGAGGCAGGTCTGGCTTGAACTTGGCGGGCCCGACGCTGCGCAGCCTTCGGAGGTGAAGGCGCGGCAGCCCGCCGTGGCAGCTGGGGGCCTCGGATGACGAAGAGCTTGGTCTTGCGGGCCTCCCTGCGCCCATGGCTGGGGGCAGCGCAGTAGGTCTTGGACGCAGGCGAGGCGCTCGGGCAGCTTCTTGTGGGCGAGGAACTTCTTGACAGCTCTGCTCTTGCCGCGCTGGCGCCTGGCGGAGCGGGTTCCGCCCAGGGGCCGCGCGCCTTGGGGCCAGGGCGCCTTCTTGAGGAGGAGGAGGCTGAGGCGCCCCAGGAGCTTCATCGCCCAGCCTTGAGGCGGAGTGCGGTGCGCGAGACGTCTGTGCGGGCGCCTCTGCAGTCTGACGAAGCTCGGCGACTCGGTCGAGCCATTCTTCATAGACGTCGTCGACGGGGCGGTAGCGCAGGAGCTCGTTTGCCGCGATGAGTGCAGCTCGGGCTTCCATGGCTGCGCGGGGCGCGCGTGACGAAGAACCGGCGGGGGTGAGCGAAGGCGTGGCGGTGCGGCCGTCCCGCCTCATGGACGGGTGCTGGGACGATGCTTGCTGCTCGTTCCTGCTGGCCGATGGCGGCGTTAACGGCAGGTGACGGGAACGACGAGGGCGCCCGCCGGCAGGAGCTGTCTGGCGACATGGGAGGCGAGTGCGGCTCGGCGCTCATGCGAGCCCGACGGGCGTCGGACATGGTTGCGGTGGTCGGGGAAGAACGAGGCGACGAAGCAGATTCCGGCGCACCTACCGGCGCGCAAATGTCGATTTCGGGTTCAGCAGACCCTTAAGGTTCGAACACTGGGGTGCGCGCGGAGATCCAACCTTCCACCGTCTCGCACATCACCGAATCACTGGGACCTAAACTACTAAACAGAACAGCACAAGAGACACGAGATTTATACTGGTTCGGGCCACCATTGTGGTGTAATACCCTAATCCACTGTGTGATGTGGTGGATTGCCTCTTGGGCTGATGAGGAACAATACAAGGAAGAACAGCCTCGCGAGGGTCTGTTCTTGGCGGGTGCGATGAACTGCTAGGTGGTGTTCAGTCGCTCTAGCTACTCGCTTCTTGATGAAGGTTTGGATCTCCTCCTCTCTCTCTCTTTCAGATGCCTCGAGTGTGGCTACTCCTATTTATAGGCGAAGGCCCTGGGCCTCTTCCCAAATATTGAGCGGGAAGGGCGCCAACAATTGGCCATTTTGAAGGGGAACAGCGGGTACACTTATCCTGACTAAAGTTGGTCGTCGCCCGCCAAAGGCTCTGGTGATGACGCCTGCTTGGGCTCCACAATGACTCCCTTCCAGCCGTTGGGTTGGTCTTGGTCTTGTTGCACCGAAACGGATGCCTTTTCTTGATGCTCTCGCCTGCGCTTGCTCCCTTTGCACCAAAGAGTAAAGGAGGACGCTGCGCGGGCTGGCGCCCAACTGGCGCCCTTGGTCGTCATGGCTTGCGTCATGGGCACCTCGCGAGGTACCCTGCCTTGAACTCTCCGCCTCCTCATGAGCCAGCCTGACAAGGCCGTGCTCGAGAAGCTCCTTGTCGTTCGCCCATGAGGCTTGGCCCCTCGCGAGGGTCTTGAGCTTGCGTTGATGAAGATGGGCCGTGCTGGGCCTCCTTCGAGCCACGCTGCAGGCTGCAGGCAGGCAAGTCTGGGGACCCCCATTCCCAGAACGCCGACTACTTATGCCGCTTAGAGCGAGGAACCGGAATTGTCCGGCCAAGGCGTGGATAGCGCCCCGAACTCGGTCTTCCGAATACTAGGGGCTTCGCCGAAATTTAAAATTATAGAATTCTATGGCTAAGTGAGAGTGTTCAAGCATTATAAGTCTGGTTGCCTTGTTCGTTGTGTTGGCGCCTCCTAGATGGACCCAAGAATGGGAACAAGAGTGCTCAAGTTTATCCCGAACACCCCAGCACTCATGGCATGGGGGCTGAAGCCAACGACTTGCCATCTCTCAAATTTGATAAACGGCCGCACAGAAGGTAATATTTTAAATTAATAAGCGTTGCTTAGCGCATATGAACAAGTTTTCAGCGTCTGAGGATAACAAATGCGAGTTTATTCAAAAATTACATCTTTGGAGCACTCATCCGCTATTCGGCGGGCACCCTTCAGGAGGCCCTCATAGTACATTTCGGGCGTGCGATGCTCATGGCCCTTCGGTGGCCCGTTCGTCAGAAGCCTCTCCGCATCCATCTTGCCCCAGTGCACTTTAGCATGGGCAAGGGCTCGACGGACACCTTCAATGCAGACGGAGCGCTTGATGACTTCAATCCGTGGCCAGGCATCCACCATCCGCTGCACCAAGCCGAAGTTGCTCCCGGGCATGGCCTCCAATGGCCACAGCCGCGCTATCAGGCCCTTCATGGCCTGTTCGGCGACCTTGTGGAGCTCGACCAGCTGCTTCAGCTGGTCGCTCGAGGCACGGATGGTCGGCCTCGTATACTGAGACCAGAACACCTTTTCCGTCGAGCTCCCCTCCTGGGGCGGTAGAATCTCGGCTTCGGACACACTACGGGCCAAATCTGCGAATGCTCTGGAGAGCTCGAATCCGGGTAAGTAATAGGTAATTCACTTTCACATGCTTGCTTTGCATAAAGAATGCCTTACCCGCCGCTATCTTCTTCAACGACTCAATTTCTTGGAGGGCTTTTTGGGCCTCGGCCTTAGCAGCTTTGGCACTCTCAAGAGCCGAGGCGAGCTCGGACTCTCGAGTCTTCGAGTCACGCTCCAAACCCTCGTGTTTTTCCACGAGTGTTTTGAGCTCTTGCCGTGCCTTGGCCAGCTGCGCCTCCCCCTTCTCTCGCTCGGTGCGTTCCGCAACCACTTTGTTTTTTGACGCGGACCTTTGCTTCCTTCAGAATTAGCCACCTCGTTCGTGGCCCCTGTAGTACCCAATTTATTCTTGTTATTTTTTGCAACCAAAACCTTTTCTATAAGGTATTTCTTTAATAAGGTATTACTTACCTTCCTTGTCCTCGAGCTGCTTCTTGGCTTGTCCGAGCTCATTCTCGGACCGCTCGAGGTTCTGCTTCAATACATTGACCACCGCAGTCAGTGCGGCAGAGGTCAACAGCGCAGCCTGCGTTCCCATATTGACATACTTATGTTAGACTCCTGCGTATATCTTTTTAGATCCTTAGTCCGGGTTTTCTTTCCGAACACCAAACTAAGCATCAGGGGCTACTGTCTATGCGGTAATATTTTTACATATTCTAAACTTACCTCAAAGCCTGTTAGAAGGCTAGTACAGGCTTCGGTCAGTCCGCTCTTGGCGGAATGAACTGTCTGGGTCACCGCACTCATAACAGTGCGGTGCTCCTCCTCGATGGAAGCGCTATTAAGTGCCTCCAGTAAGCTATCCGGTGCCTCCGGTTGGACGGAGGACACCGTCGCCTTACCCTTCTTGCGAAGGATCCGCTGGCCGGACTTCGGAACTGCTGATGGTTCCGGCATGGAGTCTGGACGAGGGTCGGGCTTAGAGCCCCTGGGGGTCTTGCCCCCCGCGCGCCTGGAGTCCGGGAGGTTGCCTTGTGGCACCTCCTGCGCTACCTCCTCTTGACCAAGCCCCTCTTGGGGCCCCACCGCGGCGTCATCCGCAGCATGAGGCGAGGAGGCGGTCGGAAGTGACATACTCTCCATTTCCGACGAGCCCAGGGACCCGCTCGATGAATCGGCGAACTCGCCCTTGGGCGGGCTGCACGGTTGTTCGACATTATAGAACACTCTTCAATAATAAAAAGCCATGGGTATCCGGACACTTACGATCTCGCCAGGGGCTTGGCCCTTGTAGGTCAATCCTCCTCGTCGTCGTTGACGTTGGTGGAGAAGTCCGGAGGAAGGGTTCTTCCCTTCTTGGACCCTCCGGCCTCCCCAGTTGGGGCGGCCTTCCTTTTCTTCTCCTCCCCGCGGAGGAGCTTCTTCTTCTTCCTCCTCGTCTTGAGAGAAGATTACGCTTCAGAATCACGGCACTGGCGTCGGGAGCTCCTTCGAGTTCCGTGGCCTCCTTCTTAGCCTTCTTCTCCGGCACCACATGCGGCGCCGGAGCCAGCAGCCCGTCAATCGGCGTCCTCCGGGTCTTCCGGCAAAGGCAGACGATTAATCTGTCCGGGCGTCTTCAACGATCTGTCAAAATTAGGGAGTTTTAGATCCCATATAGAGGCAATCTATGAAAAAAAGAGTCCCGTAAAGGGTAAAATAACTTACCTCTCCGGCTGGACGCCGCGAGCTGTATCCGCGATCTTTGTTAGCGGATCTTTGAGGCTTCAGCGCCCTTGAAGCACCTTCGGGCATCTTAAATGCGTAGTGTCGAAGAGCCGGCTCAGAATTCGGTGCGATGCGGATCGAACTCCCACAAGTTAAAGGCCCGTTGTTGGCATGGGAGAATCCGGCGGATGAGCATCACATGGATTACGTCGACAAGCCTGAGATTCTTGTCCACCAGGTTTCGGACGCATGTCTGGAGTTCGGATAGCTCTTCCGAATTCCCCCACGTCAGGCCCGTCTCTTTCCATGACGAGAGCCGTGTGGGGAAGCCAGATCTGAATCTGGGGCCGCCACCCATTCGGGTCGCGTGGCTGTTGATGTAGAACCACCCCGATTGCCACCCCTTTATTGTCTCCACAAGGGCGCCCTCGAGCCATAGGACCTTGGCCATCTTGCCAACCATGGCGCCTCCGCACTCCGCTTGACGACCGCCCACTACCTTCGGCCAGACGTTGAAGATCTTCAGCCATAAGCCAAAGTGGGGCTGGATGCAGAGGAAGGCCTCGCAGACGACGATAAACGCCGAGATGTTGAGGACGAAATTTGGGGCCAGGTCGTGGAAGTCCAGGCCGTAGTAGAACATGACCCCCGGACAAATGGGTGAAGTGGAAAACCTAGTCCGTGGAGGAAGTGGGGGAGAAACACCACCCTCTCATGGGGCCTGGGGGTTGGAATGAGCTGCCCCGCGTTGGGCAGCCTGTGCGCGATATCGCCGGACAAGTATCCGGCCTCCCGCAGTCTTGTGATGTGCCCCTCCGTGAAGGAGGAGGCTATCCATCTGCCTCCCGCTCCGGACATGATTGGAGAAGGTTGAGGAGGAATGTGCGGACTTGGGCGCTGGAGCTCGAGTGCGCGGAAATGGAGAAGCAAAGGAGGAAGAAGGCATAGGTGAAAAGGTGGATCCTTATCCCCTTATATGGACGGACGGAGCTATGCGTCCCCCACCAGCCTGGTAAAACTCGCTTATCTCCCAAGCGCCGTAATCAATGGCGCGGATGGGTTACCCACGTCCGTATTGATGAGAATCCGGAATAAGGGGAATGATCTACGCTTTGATAAGACGTGCCAAGGAAACCGCCTCGCTAAACGTGCTGAGGTGGAACAATAAAAAAGATTCATATAAAGGCCTGGCCGTGGTGTGATGTCACGCCGCGGAATACGTCAGCAGATCTGTGCAAAAATTATTCTCTCTACGGTGTTATGTGGAACTTGTTTTGCAGAGCCGGACACTATCCTGGTGTTCAAAACCTTCTATGAAGTATTCGGAGGAGGAACCCACCTCACAATGCCGAAGACAATCAATGGCGTCGGACTCATTGTCATTGAAGCCTGGTTCGAGAGCTCTTGAGGAGTCCGGACTAGGGGGTGTCCGGATAAGCGGACTATCGTCCACGGCCGACTCCAAGACTATGAAGATACAAGATTGAAGACTTCGTCCGTGTCCGGATGGGACTTTCCTTGGCGTGGAAGGCAAGCTTGGCGATACGGATATGTAGATCTCCTACCATTGTAACCGACTACGTGTAACCCTAACCTATCCGGTGTCTACATAAACCGGAGGGTTTTAGTCCGTGGACGAACAACAATCATACCATAGGCTAGCTTCTAGGGTTTAGCCTCCTTGATCTCGTGGTAGATCTACTCTTGTACTACCCATATCATCAATATTAATCAAGCAGAGTAGGGTATTACCTCCATCGAGAGGGCCCAAACCTGGGTAAAAACATCGTGTCCCTTGTCTCCTGTTACCATCCGCCTAGACGCACAGTTCGGGACCCCCTACCCGAGATCCGCCGGTTTTGACACCGACAGCCGCCAAAAGGAGGGAGCTCCTGCACACCGCACCACCGCTGACTTTTGTCTCGTCCTCGGCATCTTATTCTCCTACCATTCTCGACACTGCTCGTCGCCTGCCTACCACTGAGGAGTTCAACCAAGTCATTGCACCCACTCCAGTCCGTTCTGCACCACCTATTGTGCCCACTCCTGTTCGTGTTGCTCCGCCTATGGCGCCCGCTCCATCAACTCAGCGCAGTTCATCACGTCTGGAGCCTATTAGCGAGGAGGAGGTTGAGTCCCCAGCTTCACTGCGCCTCACCCTCGGCAGTCCAAGGGAGATCCTTACCATCTCCGGTGGCTTTTAGCCGCCATGCGATGTACCGACTTGTATGATATGTTTATATGTACATAGGTTGTGAGAAGTAGCTTGTTTAGCATCATGTAGGAACTAGGAGAAGTGCACTAGCCTAAATAACATGTCAGGTATATGTACGCATATCCTGAGTGATGTATTGTATAATTACTGCTTGCGTGTAAGATATGTAATAGTCCTTCTCCGTGCGCAATCGTTTATTCTCTTGAAAAGTCTTGGATCTTTTAATATTTCCTGTATTTATGAATTTATTGACTTTTGCGACTCAATTTCTTTTCTTATGAGTTTTACAAAATATATCCCCAGAGTGAAAAATGTCTCGTCCTTGGACGCGCTCCATGCCAAATCCGCCAGAGGAGAATTATGGCACACCACCAAACAACAATTTCACACAGGGGCATCCAAGTCAGCAGGGCAGTGAAACAGCATTTAACCAAGTATGCCGCCTTTATGAACAGAGTCAGAAACAACATCAGGAAATGATGAACCAAGTCATCAATATGGGAAATCACCGTGGGCGATGTCAGCAGACAATCCAAGTTATGCGAGCTACTGAAGACGCGTCCCCCAACATTTTCTCATACTGAGACAAACCTCTTGAGGCCGACGGTGGCTTCGAGACATGGAAAGAAAATTAATTATTGCACAGTGTTCAGACCGTGAGAAAGTACTATATGCACCGCACTATCTCACTTGAGCAGCTGCATCATGGTGGGAAAATTTCCTACACATGCACCTCAACGAAAATGATATAACCTGGGAGGAGTTCAAAGAAGGTTTTCGTGGGGCGCGCATTCCTAAAAGTGTTATGAAGATCAAGAAGAGAGAATTTGATGACCTCAAACAAAGGACCATGACGGTGTCAGAATACAACAGCCAGTTTATTATGTTGTCTCGCTTCATGTGAAGAGCGTATGACTGAAAGCAAGAAGATAGAAAAATTCTTGGACGGCCTGGCACCCGCGCTTAAATACCAGCTGGTTGTGCACACTTTCCCAGATTTCAAAACACTGGTGGATAAGGCCATTACCTTGGAAAATGAGCGACGCAGCTTGGAGGATTTCCGCAAGCGAAAAAGGGACTAGACTACTCTTGCTCGCAACCGCCGAAGCAAGACGGATTTTCAGAGAAGTGGGACACACAAACCCACGACGAATATTTCACACCCAATCAAGAATTTCCATGCAAGGGACAAGGAGTTCACATATCGCCCAGGCGTTACTTGCTACGCTTGTGGAGAAGAAGGGCACTATGCCAAGCAGTGTCCCAAGCCAAGGAACTCGACCCCAAAGCCGAACAACAATGGCAATAATTCAGTGCCCAAGCGAAACAATTTCAACCCCAATAATAACCATAGGAAGGGTCATCTGAACCACGTGACCAGAGAAGAAGCACAAAATGCACCAGATACCGTACTCGGTACGTTCCCTGTCAACACAATACCTGCCGCGGTTTTGTTTGATTCCGGAGCTTCTCACTCGTTCATTTCGAAGAGATTTGCTTTGCAAAATAATTTTTCGATGCTTCCCTTGGAAAAGTCCATGATCATAAAGTCCCCTGAGATTAAGGAAGTTATCAGAGTTACTGTCAAGGTGTGGTTATTGAGTTTGAAGGATTGAAGTTTCACACCAACCTTATTGTATTGGAAAATAAAGGACTGGATGTCATCTTAGGGATGGATTGGTTATGCACCAACAAAGGATTTATTGACTGCTTCAACCGGACCGTAATTCTCACCCACCATCATGGGAAGACAATAAAGGTTTCAGCCAAAGAAAGACAAATATCTCGGCAGCCGAGGTTGAACAAGGTGGACATTTCTGAGTTAAGCAAAGTTCCACTAGTGTGTGAATTTCCGGACGTATTTCCCGAAGAACTACCAGGCATGCCACCAGACCAAGAGATAGAATTCAACATTGATCTAGCACCCGGGACCGCTCCCATTTACAAGAAACCATACAGAATGGCACCAACCGAGTTGGTAGAATTGAAGAAGCAAATAAAAGAATTACTGGACAAAGGATATATACGAGCCAGTTCCTCACCTTGGGGTTCACCTATTTTATTTGCCAAGAAAAAGGATGGGACACTGAGATTGTGTATAGACTATCGAGCACTTAACATGGTCACAATCAGAACAAATACCCAATGCCACGGATAAATGATTTATTTGATCAGCTTGCTCAGGCCAAAGTCTTCTCAAAGATTGACTTAAGGTCGGGATACCATCAATTAAAAGTACGAACAGAGGATATCCCCAAGACAACCTTCACCTCTAGATACGGAATGTATGAGTTCACAGCAATGCCGTTTGGACTAACAAACGCCCCCGCATATTTTGTTCACCTCATGAACAAAGTATTTATGAAGTTTATGGACAAGTTTGTTGTGGTATTCATCGACGATATTCTGATATACTCCAAGACACCCGGAAGAGCACGCTGAACAACTCCGAATCATACTAGGAGAACTAAGGAAACATCAATTGTACGCCAAGTTCAGCAAGTGTGAATTTTGGCTAAGACAGTAGGCTTTACGGGCCACGACTTGACCCAAGAAGGTATTGCCGTAGACCCGAAAAGGTCGAGCCGTGCCATTTGGCTGGAAACCACCAGCCAGTAACGGACGTGTGAAGTTTCTTGGGAATGGCAGGATACTACCGAAGGTTTATTGAAGGATTCTCCACCATAGCAAAGCCAATGACGCAGTTACTCAAGAAGGACAAGAAGTTTGAATGGACCGAAGCTTGCGAGAAAAGTTTCCAAGAGCTAAAAAGGAAATTGAGGACAGCACCAGTATTAATTGTGCCCGACATACACAAAAATTTTGAGGTGTATTGTGATGCATCCCGGAAGGGCCTCGGATGCGTATTGATGCAAGAAGGAAAGGTGGTCGCGTATGTCTCCAGACAACTTCGCAAGCATGAAGAAAATTATCCCACTCACGACTTGGAGTTGGCAGCAGTCATCCATGCACTCAAAGAGTGGAGACACTTCCTACTTGGGAATCGTTGTGAAATATACACAGACCATAAGAGCCTCAAGTATATTTTCACACAACCGGAACTAAATTTACGGCAACGACGCTGGTTGGAATTAGTAAAGGATTATGATGTTGGAATCCACTACCATCCAGGAAAAGCAAATGTAGTGGCAGATGCTCTAAGTCGGAACCCTAGCTCGGACAACGACAACCTACCAAACCTAAGATCTGAATTTTGACAGGAGTTTGCCAAACTCAATTTGATGGTGGTCGCCGAAGGCAGTTTGTCAAATTTGGAAATACAACATATCCTGATAGAAAAGATTAAGGAGGCTCAGCATGGACACCCCAGCATTGAGGGCATAAAACGGAAAGTGAGTTTGGGCAAGGCCTCAGAATTCATCATAGACGAGCAGGGAATATTGTGGTACGGAGAGAGGCTTTGCGTACCAGATATCAAGGACCTTAAGCAGCAAATTTTAGCTGAAGGCCACACCTCTCCGAATTCAGTTCATCCTGGAGGAACAAAGATGTACAAGGATCTTCAGGAAAAAATTTGGTGGCACGGTATGAAAAGGGACATAGCCACGTTCATCGCATGTTGTGACTCTTGTCAACGCATCAAGGCTGAGCACCAGAAACCGGCCGGACTTTTACAGCCAAATAAGATACCCGAGTGGAAATGGGACGAAATTGGAATGGATTTTATTGTTGGACTACCTCGGTCACGACACGGGAACGATGCCATATGGGTCGTTGACTGACTAAGGTAGCACACTTCATCCCCGTGAAGACAACCCACACCACTCAGAAGCTTGCCAGGCTTTACCTTTCCCGTATCGTCTGCTTGCATGGAGTCCCAAAGACAATAATATCAGACAGAGGCACTCAATTTGTCTCCCGATTTTGGGATCAATTACAACAAGCTCTGGGAACTCAACTAGCGTTTAGTACCGCATACCACCCCCAGACAGATGGACAAACCGAACGCATGAACCAAATTCTAGAAGACATGCTGAGAGCATGTGTTCTCACCTATGGAACCAGTTGGGAAGAAAGCTTACCATACGCAGAGTTCGCATACAACAACAGTTACCAAGCCATCCTACAAATGGCACCATTTGAAACTCTGTACGGGCGAAGATGTCGTACCCCGCTAACTTGGTCAGAAACCAGAGACAGCCATATCTTCGGCCCAGACATGCTCAAGTAGGCTGAAGATAAAGTTAAGATAATTAGGGATCGACTCAAGACAGCTCAAAAGTCGATGTAAGAGTTATTACGATCAAAAACATCGGGGAGTCAGTTTTGAACCCGGTGAGTTTGTGTACCTACGAGTATCTCCTATGATGGGCCTGCACCGATTCAAGGTTAAGGGAAAGCTAGCACCAAGATTTATCGGACCCTTCTGTATAGTGGCACGGAGAGGCACAGTAGCCTACCAGCTAGACCTACCCGAAGAATTATCCGATGTCCATGACGTGTTCCACGTCTCGCAGTTGAGGAAGTGTGTGAGCAACCCAGAGAAGCAAGTATCTCATGAGGACATTGACGTGCAACCAGGCCTCACTTATCAGGAACGTCCAATAAAAATATTGGAGGAATCTGAGAGGAGGACCCGACAGAAAACCATCAAGTTTTTCAGAGTCCAGTGGAGCAACCACACCGAGAATGAAGCAACTGGGAAAGAGAGGATTTTCTTTGCACAGAGCACCCACACTTATTTGAGGATCAGCTGGAATCTCGGGGACGAGATTTTTCCTAAGGGGGTAGGTGTTGTGACACTCCAAAAAATTTATTTTATTTTTATCAAAAGCCTTGCTTGATTTAAAGAAGCTCATTTAAATCCTTCCAAAAACCTCTCTCTCTCAAAAAAAAATCCCTTGGCAAGGACTTTGGCTTTTATATCTTCTGCAACCCTGGTGTTTGGTTATTAAAAACCTTCCTCCTAGTTTCCCATCTCAAAAATATTTTCTTTTTGGGATTTATTTTCTCTTAAAAAGAAACCCTATGAATTTTGGAGCTATTCTTTTGTTCTGAAACCATCCATGGTTTTTACCATGCCTCTTGTGGCAAATACTCCCAAAACCCCTCCCTACACTTTGGGGCAACCCAAACATTCTGTCCCAACAAGTTCAACCCATTTTTGGATCTTAATTCATTTATTTTACTCCCCAAAACAATTCTGTCTTTTATTCTAAGCCTAGATGATTTACAAAGGAAGTACCAGTTTTCCTCTGAGTTTTGATCTCAAACCAACTCCTCTGGATAGTCCTTAGCACCCCCAACCTAGATCCATCAAGATCCACTCTTCCTCTTTTCAAAATTTTCAAGTTTCAACCTCTGCAAGTTTGGACCAGATTCATAATTTTTGGTGAAACTCATATTTTCCTTTCTCCAAAAATTCCACCAAAATTCAGGCAGTCCCAAGGTGCTTTGAGAGACCACCACACCAAAGATCAGCCCCAAATAAATTTTTCTCATGCCTGAATCATTTCATCAAACACTTGGCCGGCACTGTTCCTGTACACTTTCAGTAAAATTCAGAGTTTCAGAGTTATCTTCGGTGTCATTTTTCGTCAGTGGTTTGTCATCGATCACCCATGCACTCTGGCGCGTTGCGCACGTCCCCTTCTCCTTGACCAGAGCACCGCACGCCCACTTGGACGGACGCAGGTGTCGGTGGCGGCGAGCATCGCCGACGCCGGCAGCTTTCTGCGATGGCAGAGCCACCCGTGGCGGCCAACGGAGCTGGCTGCTCGCCACGCCGTTCTGCGCCGCCTAACGCCTCCCTAGCCCTCCAGCGTGGCTTCATGCACACCATCACACACCGCTGCACCGTCGCCGTGGCCCGGCAAGCACAGGGCGCGCCCTCTGCCGCCGACGGGCCCGCGCCGCCCCGTTTTGCCGAAACCACCCAGCACGCCCAATCCAGCCAGGGTTAGATGCTAAACGGAGCCCGTGGACCTCCACGTCGATGCTCAACCCCCTAATCTCCCCGACCAAGCATTGCGCCGCCGTAACCATCGCCGGAGATCCCCGTTCTCGGCCACCGCCTCGGATCGCCTATAAAATGGAGTCCCGAGCTCGTTCTCGAGCACGCACCACCACTGCACCCCACCAGTACCCCGCCAATCCACTAGGAGGACCTCGAGGAGGTCTCCTCCCCCAACTCCGGCCGCCCCGATCCGCCTCGGCCACCAACTCGATCCACTCCGGTGAGGCCATCCCCGCCGCCCTAACCTCGTCAGTAGTCTCCTCGGGAACCCAATGATCTAACCCCAGCTTCAATTTGACCTCCGCAGCCCTCCCCGACGAGATCCAACTCCACCCGAGCCGCCGTCCGACGGAGCAAGGACCGTCGTCGACGTGGTGCTCGCCGACGACCACCACCACCAACCATCGATGCGGAAGGACACACTGAGCACGTAGGTACTCTCCGATCCTCCCAACTCGCTATGGATCGCCGCCGGCGACCACTGCAGCTCTCGGGCGCCGACGAGCTCTGTCCCTCCCCGTTCGAAATTTCAAACCTGACGGGTGGGACCCCTCGTCAGTGCTTTCTTTTTATTCGACTCGTTTTCTGAAAACGCCTTCGGGCAGAGTACGTTTTCCTTTGCAGTTGACGGCTTTTTAGCCGAAGCGTTTTCTGTTTTTATAAGTTGGCCCCTGGAAACTTTTTGTTTCATTACACATGAGTCCCTGGATTAAAACCTTTATAACTTTTAAACAGGAACTGATTTTTGATTGATCCTTTTTCTCTAATCCTTATTTTTCTGTCTAGTTTTTTGTCATATTTATTTAAAAAATATTTGGAACACTTTTCTGTGCACTCACGGTATTTACGTTAAGTATGTATTTTCTTATACCGTAGATACCGGAGGAGGTGACGGAACCGCGAACTTCGCCAAGCTAGACTCCGACTACACCGAACCAGGCAAGCATGTTTGAACTTTTGATATGATGAGTGTTCATTGCATGTTTGCATTAAGTACTTACATGGCATGTTTGTGAGCATCTCGATAAGTGTTATAATACATGCAAGGTTAAGTCAAGTGAGTTCGAGAATCCATACGTTGTTGGATATGAGTTGCATGGCCATGTGTTGGCAGGAGAATGTGTAAGACTGCAGTGTTGTAGCATGCCAGTCTTATGCCAGACTAATTGACTCCAGTGTCAACGTGAATCGAGTCATGTTTTCATCCGTTTTTCCTTCCTGTACTACCACATGTTTTCTGCAAGGGATATGGCTTAGTAAGTTGAAAACCGCTTTCCTGGTACACACCAAATAGAGAGGACGTGATGAGGGTTCCATGGCCCTGGATTAAAGCCCGACATCTGGTCAGGGGGCATGGGTGTTTCCGGTTGGGACCGAGAGGGGGCACCCCTTAGAGCGTGCATATATAAATTTGATCCCATGGTATTCGAGGTTGTGATCTCCCCGTCTCAAAGTTTTTCTTGAACGTTGTCTAGGGTGATTCCTGGCATCGTGAGGTGGGATGAGTGTGTACTGGTCTGACGTGTTTTCTATCGAAATACCGTAAACGGAACTAGTCCTCGTGACTACGGAAATTCGTTGGCTGTGGATAATTAGTACAACTCTGCAGAGTCAAAATCCTTTGAAACAATCTTATCCATGTCCGAGTACTAGGTTCAACTTATCTTGTCAGTATCAGTCTCAGTGACAAAACTCCGGTGAGTTACATGAGTGTTAAGTCCGGTTAAATGTTTATTCCGGTGGATGGACTAACCCGTTTATTATTATGTGTTGAATATTTCCTATGAGTATTATATCTTGTGAATTTATCAGATATGAGTAATAAGCCCTTTCTGCGACGTCGCTCAGATGTCCGACTGTGGCACACTTGTTATTTACTTTTGATATAATCCCTTTCTGCGATGTCGCTCAGACGTCCGACTGTGGCACACTCGTTATTTACTTTTGATATAAGCCCTTTCTGCGATGTCGCTCAGACGTCTGAATGTGGCACACTTGTTATTTACTTTTGATATAAGCCCTTTCTGTGATGTCGCTCAGACGTCCGACTATGGCACGCTTGTTATTTACTTTCGATACAAGCCCTTTCTGCGATGTCGCTCAGACGTCCGACTGTGGCACGTATGTCATTTACCTTTCAATATAAGCCCTTTATGTAGTGTTGCTTAGATGCCCGACTGCGGCATGATAATTTATTTTGTTTACCCTTCGAGGCGTCGCTCCAGACACCCGATGGGTTTTTACTTATTTTGTTGGGATTTCGGGAAGACTACCGCCTGACTTCCTTTTTACTTATCATGTTGTCCAAGTAATTATTATTTGAATGAGCATTGTTAATTTTTCATGACGCATTCATGCATACATTTGTTATATCTTATGTCCGAACTGTCTTGCAAGTACTTTCAAAGTACTCACCTGGCTTGTTGATTTGGCCAGATGTTGATGAAGGCGATCTCATGGATGAAGAGTTCGATAGCGAGTCCGACGCCTAGAGGAGGCCCAGTCAGTCTCGTACGATCTTGGATTTGGTCACTGTATTATATCCACTTCCGCTACCCGAATAAATTCATCGAGCCTCATCCCGACGCTCGACGAGCTGCCAGTTTAGGAGTCATGTTATCATCTCCACTGTGATATATCCACCACCACTTTTATCTCGAGTCAGTAGCATGCCACCACGCTCTTGTGTCATGACCCCCCTTATGTACAATATCGGCATGTTTGTAATAATTTTTTGAGTAGCCTCGGCTCAACCCTGTAATATATTTAATGCCACTGGCCTTCTGTATCAAGTATTTGTCTACCAGTAAGGATAATTCTTCTTATACTGGGACCTAAAGATCGGTTTCTCAATAAGTATTTTGTTGAAAATCCGGTCGTGACACGGCCCTGATGGCTCTGCTGAAACACTCTGGACCTGAAACATGCACTCTGCTGCCAGTCGATGATCTCTGTCATGGCCCTCTCGTTCAAGCTCTGTTCCTGTCAACCAGACCTTGAACGAGAATAGATCTTGCATCAAAGCCTGGTTCCCTTGGGTCGACTGGTATTCTTCGCTCGCCACTGTGAGGGCGTCTGTCATCATGTTGCCAAGGCACATACGATCCACTCCTTGGAGGGGGTGTGGGCACGCGACGACGGTCATTGCGACCGAGTTGGTGATCATACTGCTCGTGGTTTCTCTACTGATCTTGCCGGTGCCCACGTCCCTCACGCCGCGGGGGCGATCTTGGGTTATGGGCTGACTGAACTGTATCTGCCATCACAGACCTGCTATTAATCCTATTCCGCGACTGAGACACTGCTGAGTTCTACTCTCCCGCTGCCTAGAGTAAGGCCCGGATCTGCATCAAACCTCTGCCGGCTTCCGAGTGGGAAGGTTGAATTGACTCTGCTATTTGGGCCGCAGCTGTGAGATTTTGAATTGGAGTGCGGTATACCTGAGGTTGAGGTGGAAAAAAGATGTCGTTGACTGGATTCAGGGATCCGCTGCCGAGCACGCCCGTCGAGTGCGCTCAACCAAGGTTGCAAGGCGCGCCTCCTCCAAGGCCCGGGCCTAGGGGGTTTCTCCAACGCTAGGAGTGTGGAGTGCATCCATATTTCAGCGGCGAAGCTCTTCCCTCTGCTGCGAAGAAAGGGGCTCGGGGTGGTACTGCTCGTAAATGCGTGATGGATCGCCGCCACCATCACCTCCATCGTTGCGGGGGAATCTAGGAGGACTACGTGGTCCATTGACCATCAAGACTTCTGCCGCGGGATCGCTGCTATCGCACTTGGATGCGGTCTCGACGGAGCCAGTCGACATGTCGAACAGGCCGTAGAGGGTTTCGTCGGGCTCGATTGCCACGACTTGTGGGGTGGTCGACTGACGAGCCACCGCGTGTCTCACCCACCGCTAAAGCCGCGACCGACCGGATCGCTTGCGCCGGCGAACAGCGGGGAGCGAGGGTGTGACGGGAGCCGACCGATACTGGGTCAATGGCTGCCGAAGGAGGACGTTGTGGATGCACGCGCGAAAGTGCGTCGCCCCGCGGACGGGGAGCGCCTCGACGTCAAGAGGAGCTTCTTGAAGCCAGGCTTAGTCGTCGGCAACAAAGACGAAAGCGCCAGGACGGATCTCGCGGCCCTTAGCCAAACCACCGCCGGAAACGATGATGATGGGAATCAGAAAAATCGCAACTTCACCAAAAAGTCGCTAAGACACCCGCCCCACGGTGGGCGCCAACTGTCGTGGATCTAAGACTGGCAGTAGAATGGGGGTAGGTATTAAGAGGCAAGATCCTAGCTATGGAGAAGTTGTACACACAAGTATTACGAGTTCAAGCCCTTCACGGAGGAAGTTATAGCCCTACGTCTCGGTGCCCAGAGGCGGTCAACTGGATTGTGCATGTGGGTATTATAGGGGGTGCGAACCCTTGTGCCAGAGGAGGGGGTAGCTTATATAGTGAACGCCAGGACCCCAGCTGTTCCCCTGTTGCCAAGGGTTCAATGTACATAAAGATGAGGCGTTACTGATAACGTCAGCCTTAAATGCCTTAATGGCCTTAAAGACTACAGAGTGAACGCTTGTCCGTTGTTGTTCCAGATGACTCCTGGTCTTCTATAGGTCGAGTGGATTCTTGTCTGGTCGAGTGACTTCAGGGAGGAGGGGTCTCCGAGTAGCTGATCGGTGGAGTGGATTGCACTCGACACCTTTGTTGGGCCCTCCCTGTTGTCTCTTGAGTTTCTTTGCTTCTAGGATAGTGACCTTGGATAGGGCGTATAGGTCAGGCCTATGACCCTACCCCAGGTCTATATCCTCATCAGCCACCACAAACTACATTTTGAGGCACACTCTGTTGCCCAAATTTAGAGATGATAGAATGATTTGTGGCCACTCCATCAACCTGCTCCACTTCTTTGATGTTCCCCAGAAGTTCAAAGTCATGAGCCTGATTGTTGAGATAATCAAGAGGACAACTGCTAACTAGAAGAGGTCATGTGGATATGCACCACACATCCAGATGCTTATCAACTCCAAATTTGGTACAGATACATATCTACTTGACAGAGAGCACCTTCCTCTTCAGCTAGAATTAGAGGATAATGAAGTGGTGATGGATGCTTCCCACCCTACTTCAGTCGAGGCTCGGGAGAAGGCTGAGGCAGCAGCAGCAGCAAGAGCAGAAAAGGAAGCAAATGCACCCAATGCCTAAATAGCCAATCTCAAATCAAAGCAAGATCAATTGACATATCTTCTAGAAGCAACACTAAGGACTGAGCGAAGTCTGGCCAAATTAGCCAAGAACCTGGAGAGCCTAGAGCGGATAGTTGAGGACAAAATGTACAATCTTGATGTCAAGGTCACTGAGATACAGTCTATTGTGGAGAAGGTAGGAGATGATGTTGAAGATGGCAATGAGGACACTACTACTGATGGATTCCAGACAGTGCCTAGAGCAGCCAGGTCCTCGGCTATGCCAGTAGCAGACACCAGGACTTCTTGCTCTGCACCTGCCGCCACTGCTACAGTGCCACCCCTAGTTTCAACACCACCAGCTCAGCAGACATCAATTGAGGCATTTGCAGAAGCAGTTCTCTCAGCACTGTCTACGCACACCGGAGCAACAAGCCTGAGGACCACTTCAGGAGCTCCCGGAGATCGTGCCTAGAGTGCCATATAGCACTATACTTTTTCAAGCTTTTTGGTAACTTGTTACCAAACAGGGAGAAAATGTATAGATCATAGGCTTCGAGAGAGAGAGAGATAGTGTCTTGTTCTCTTGCTCATTGGTTTTTATTGCCAGTTGCTACTTTGTCCGTTTGGTTTGTGCTACTTATTGTTTTTCTATGTGTGGTTGTGTGATTGATCATACTATGCTTAATGTGTGGTTATGCTTCTCTCTATGATTATTTGTGTATGATCATTCACTTATGTATTTGGTGATGCGTGCATGTTATTTCACTCTTATCATTTTGTGCGCTCCACCAAGATGTATGTGACATGGAAGAGTGACCCATAATCCTAATCGATTGTGCATTTGCATGCAAATGCAAATTTTAAATAATGCACAAATTTAGGGGGAGCTCTTGCTTATCACATACTTCTCAAAGCGACGATGTATTTCAACGAAAAAGGGGGTGATTGAAAGTGCAACTAATCCCCGGGTGGTTTTGGTAATTCATAACAACATACACTACAAAAAAAAGACACATCCGTGACATTTTGGGCCGAACGAAAAAAATTTCTGTCATACATATGACACTTCTATGACGAACATTGTGACAAAACCCGGTATCATCATATATGTGGTGGGATCCTACTTCTATGACAAAAAATCATGACATAAAATGGGCTTTTCGTCTTGGGCGGGCCGGAGACGCAGCTGCAAGACATTCTTTGGGCCGTCCATGACGGAAAAAAACGTGGTAGAAGCGAGGGGGGGGAATTTCATGGAGTTGCCGGTTATGGTGGGAGGTCGGGGCCGAGCGATGCGCGTTTCTCTCGTACGTATGCGCGTGTGTGCGAGGTGTTGGCTCTAACTGAACCCGAGCGAGGCGTTGGGCTCTAACTGAACCCGAGCGATTGGACAACAGGCTACACGTTATTGAACCCGAGCGATCGATCGATGGCTGTTAACTGAACCCGATGGAGCGATTCCTTCGCTGCTGCTGCTAACTGAAGCCGATCGATTGGATGAACAGTGAGCGTTGCGGGGGGTTTGGATGAGTGAGCGATGGCGTTGCCTCTGGATGAACAGGACCACGTGGTGTGGAGGGCTGGATGAGCGATGAAGCGGTGGAGGGGTGGCCGTGGAGGGTGGTTGAACAGCACCCCGTGGTGTGGAGGGCTGGATGAACAGTGGATGGTGGAGGGGTGCCTGTGGAGGGGTGGTTGAACAGTAGCCGGTGGAGTAGCGTGCGGTGGAGGCTGGATGAACAGGAGCCCGTGGAGGCTGGAGGAGGTCGACGGTAGCCCGTGGAGGCTGGAGGAGGTCGACGGTGGAGATGAACAGTATCCCGTGGAGTCCCGTTTTGTGATACGCCACACCCCTCCTGATGAACAAGACCCCTGTTTCGACCGTAGGAGGTCCGTTTCATCCGTTTTGCCGTACGCCACACCCCTCCCGATCAACAGGACCCCCGTTTCGACCGTAGGAGGTCTGTTTCCTCCGTTTTGTGATACGCCACACCCCTTCCGATCAACAGGACCCTCGTTTCGACCGTAGGAGGTCCGTTTCCTCCGTTCGCGATGCGCCACACCCTCCCGATCAACAGGACCCGTTCCAACGTAGGAGGTCTGTTTCCTCCGTTGTGCGGTACGCCAGGCCTCGTTTCCATCGCCAGTTCCGTCCAAGCCCTCCCGATGAACACGACCACGCATTCCGTTCCGACCCAGCCGGTTTGGCTCCCCATGAACACGACGACGACAATGGTTTCTCCGTTCCGACCCAGCCATGTACACGAGCCCTCGCCGTACGTATGCGCGAGTAGGTGTTCGAGACCCCGCCCGTATGTACACATACGTGGCCGTTTTTTCTTTCTTGCACCCTAGCCGCTGTACGTACGTGTACATGCTACGTGCGTGCCTCTACTATGACACGTGCACGCCTCTACAACGACCAGTATGTACGTACACGTTCGCGACCAGAATGACAAGCTACGTACGCTTCGACCAGGTGGGTCCCGACTGTCAGGCACTTCCCTGCCTGCGAAGATGTAGCTGGTGGGTCCCAGCAGTCAGGGGGCGAATCGTTTTGGTTTTTTTTTTCCCTCACGCACTTCCTTGAGTGCGAAGATGTAGCTGCTGGGTCCCAGCAGTTAGGGGGGCGAATCGTTTTTTTCAGACGCACTTCCTTGTGTGCGAAGATGTAGCTGGTGGGTCCCAGCAGATAGGGGGAAACGTTTTTTTTGCGAAATACGGTGGCCCGTCCGGTGGGTCCCCGCTGTCAGGTGGAGGAATAATTATTTTGCGCGTAATAAGGAGGCACTTCCTTGCTACGGCCATGGACCCAGCTGTCAGCCTCTCCACGTCTGATCCACGTCCGATGGAAGCCATTCCTTGACCACCTTGACCACGCCGCACCGAGAGCACCAGGGCGATGGACGACGGTGAGGCCTAGGAAGGGGACGACGTGGAGCCGGGGAAGACGCGGCAGTGGATGCCCACGCGTAAAGGAGTATGAGGGTTCACTCGTTCGGCTGCGGTGTGAGGCTACCGTTGCCGCAGAATAACAGGGGGTGTTGCGTAGAGGGATGGCCTGGCCAGCGGTGGGAGTAGTAGGGGGCGGTGAGGCCTCCGCGGCATCACAGCCGGCCATGGGTGGCAGGAGCAGGCGGCACGACCGGCGCTGCTTTGGCGGCTGGAGCAAGAAGACCAGAGGTTGAAGAAGCGACGGCCGTTGGATGGACATCGACGGTCACCGGAGCTAGAATCATTCATATATTGACTATAGTTGACAAAGGCATCCGTCCCCAAATAACTTAGTAGGCCCACAAGTCAGCCTCCCACCAAGGTTGGTCCCAGCTAGCAGGGGGTATTCATTTTTTTGTGCATAATAAGGAGGCACTTCCGGTGGGTCCGAGCTGACAGCGGGGGGAACGTTTTTTTCGCGAAATACGGTGGCCCGACCTGTGGGTCCCAGGAGTCATGGGGAAATGTTTTTTTAGCGAAATACTGGTTGCCCATCCAGTGGGTCCCAGCTGTCAGGTGGAGGAATAATTATTTTCCGCGTAATAAGGAGGCACTTCCTTGCGGCTGCCGTGGCCCAAATTGTCGACCTCTCCACGTGACAAGATACTCTTCCGATGGAAGTCGGTCGTTGACCACATTGACCACGCCGCGCCGAGAGCACCACGGCGGTGGACGACAGCGAGGCCTAGGAAGGGGACGACGCGGAGCTGGGGAAGACGCGGCAGCGGAAGCCCGCGCGGGGAGGAGTACGAGGGTTCGCCGGTTCGGCTGCGGTGTGAGGCTGCCGTCACCGCAGAATAACATGGGGTGTGGGTGAGTAGAGGGATGCCCTGGCCAGCGGTGGGAGTAGTAGGGGGCGCTGAGGCCTACGCGGCAGCACAGCCGTCCACGGGAGGCGGGAGCAGGTGGTCCCGCCGGTGCTGCTTTGGTGGCTGGAGCAAGAAGATCAGAGATTGAAGAAACACGACGGTCGTTGGATTGACATCCAACGGTTACGTCCGCTAGAATCGTTTGTTGACGTAGTATATAATAAATAAAAAAATCTTGCATACGTGTCAACTGAACAGGCCCACAAGTCAGAGCACTCCCTCTTTTTTTTAATAATTTATATATAGCTCATGGAAACTTCTTATGCAATTTATTGCGATGCTTTTTTGGTTGGCGAGGCCAATTTCGCATATTTCTTTGGGTTACAAACTATTTTTAATACCGAAATGTCGAGCCAGATTTAAAGTACTTTGAAGATATATTTGAATTAGGTTGATGCCCAGTGAAATAAGAATCTGAAAATGTGAAGAAAAAATCAGATATTATAAAGTAATTGCCAATTTGTCATCTGTTTTTATATTTACAACCCATTTCATATTACTTTCAAGATTTGCAGGCGTCTTGAAAGAGTTGCAGCCCATCGTATGCAGGAAAAATAAGTAGGCCTGGATTGGGTATTCTTCGTAAAAAATAAACTGGGCTCATTTTCACAAAGAAAAAATAGCTGGGCTGGTCACATGGTGAACATAAAATATAAGCACAGGTTAGGCGGGCCACAGCCGATTCAAACCCTGCTCCGTCTCGACAATACCAAACAAAAAAATACTGCTCGAGTAGCTACGTCCCAGTGTCACCGATCTTGTGCTGTTCTCTTGTCTATTGACTATATATGCTCACAATGTCGTGGGTCCTGGATGTCGTGAAAACACTAGGAGGAAGCATTTTATTTTTCCATACGCCGACGTGGTGGCCCCTCATCATCCTCTCCACGTACTTCTGCCGATTCCTGTTGTTTGTTGACCATGTTGACAACGCGAGAGGGCGGCGCCGCCGCGAGCGCACCAAAGCGCATGGAGGATGTCGGCGTTAACGATTTAGGAGACGGTGGGGCGGCGATGCGTGCGTTGAGGCGCAGCCAGCCGTGGGAGGCGGAAGCAGGCGGCCTCGCTGGCATTAGTTTGGTTTTGGCGGCTGGAGGAAGACAGGACTGAAGAAACACGACAGACTGTAAAAGCAGCAGGAGTACTTAACAACCTTAACTGAAACCAGCAGGGGAACTTATCAACCAAAGTTGAAAGCAGTATGAGTACTTATACAGGTTCAATCGTCCAAAGCACGCCTCGAACAGTGCTACTTTGCCTACAGTTAACCAAGGGTGAGGCCGCCAAGGCCCAGGCGCCACCCCGCGCATCCACAACCTTCTGAAAGCGGCTTCATCTCGCAACATTGTCAATAAATAGGATATTCGCTTTAGATCCATGGAAAAGCATGAACATAATCTTCTGTCATGTTCTCCAAGATGGACGGGCCTTCATTATCTGAGACCACCCACGAATAAGTATCTTTTCACCTCCAAGGGGAATTGAGTAGGTCGACATAAACATCATGTTGTGACCAAGCGCAAGTCTGACCCGACCATGGTCAGGCATCTATATAGGAACAATAGAACTCGGCAGTTCCTGTTTCAAGAAGATCACAACTGTAAAACTGTGTATAAGCAATAGTTTATGAACAACATATATAATAGAAAACAGCTCGTACCATAAGTTTCTCGACACAGTTGGACCTGTTCAACGAGTGCAAAGAAGGGCACACATATCCCACGTGGCCTTCCACCATCGAAACGCCCCACAAGGACCTCAAGACGATCAATGAAGTGTAGGAACTTGTGGATGTCGATCCAGTCTACTTCAGTGCCATTAGTAACAGCCGAGTTATTACAGAGTAATAAACGAGCAGACTGCTTAACTTTGAAAAAACCTACACGTGCCACCAATTATAAGAAAATATTAGTTAGAAGTAGCATCTTCGTGAGAGATTCGTTGCTACTTCTAAAGTTAAATTGTGATTAGTTAGACAGAATAGGTAGATTAAGAAGTAATCAAGGCAACAAGCAAGAACCAGATACAAAACTAACATGGATGAACAATTGGAACGACGTCGGGTGGAAGATCGCGGTGAAGATGAGAGCAGGTTCTGCTATTTCCATCAACATTCGTCGCCAACTTTCAGTCCGTAACACTTGAGAAAGTTTATCCAAGTTCGCCATAAAAAAGCAGCGATCTTCTTGGTTCATGAACCCAACTCGGAAGTAATATCCATGGCTTGTCTTCACTGTGACCATCAAACTAGTGTATTTAGTTATGGCAAGGCCGAGCATCTTGAGTACATGTGTTCTGGCAGAGCAAATAATACACTGCAGGAAAAATAATATGACAACACAGCATGTTCAAAAAAACCCACCCTCCCGGATAAGAAGAGGATTCTAGGAACATACTGTGCGCGTTTCAAAATGCCGTGGTAGGATGAGAAGGAACAAGTGTGGCGTCTCGCCGAGGGCGCAGAAATCTGTAGGGTACTCGCACTTTGGGCAATCGCAATCAAAACACACTAGATTCAGTACGAAGAAAAATGCATCAATGGCGGCGACTGCCATCCTAGGATTACCTGCGACCAAGGGACTTGGATTTATCGGGGATGGATGAAGAATTCGTACCTGGTTCTCCATGAGAAAGCCCTATGCAATCGCCGAGCGGGGGTTTTCTCTGAACAAGCAGACGAGGGAGAAGGGGATTCAGGCCCAGTGAAATATTGCCGCTTCATCCGTCCGACTTCGCTAAAGCTGGAAAGGGGGCTGTGATTTGACGGCTCATTGGGCATTATCATGGGCGCCACGACCGGGTGTGTCTACCGTGAAGTTGTGCACTCTAATTTGTGCATATGGCACATGGACCCCGTTGCCGGTTGCTTACTAATGACGTGAAAGGAAGTAGAAAGACAGGAGTAACTAGTTACACATAAATATATTTTTGACAGAGAGATACTCCTCCAGAAAGAAATATACAAGTCTTTTATATCACAGGCTCACATTGCCGAGAAATATAGTCCCTCTCCAACGCACGGGCATTATGGGGGTTCAGGTTTTTTTATGGGGGTTCAGCTAAGAATATTATACTCAGATAGACTCACGGTTCTGGACTTTGGGCCGGAGGCCGACCCTGCATGTTTGGGGGCCCATGTGTTCTACCTCAGCGCTTTTCATATTGCAAGCGATCGGCATCAAGCGCTAGTTTTAGATGCTGTCGCAAGGCGAATACACAAAATTGAATAAAGCACGGCAACTGTTGGAATGAAATCGAACGACAGTTCCTAACCAGCAATCAGAGTTGCAATTCTATCAACGATATACCATGTGATAAATAATACTGTCATACTACTTATACACACAGGACACTTGTTTCACCATGCCAGATTATTACATCAAAATCTCTCGGAGGATAGATCGGTTCGGCGTTGCGTCTTTGCATCAAGAATTTCAAAGTTGATTTGGACCAGCTCTCCTTGCCAAGAAATTTCGATTTTTACATCATCCCCTACCGCAAGATATGATTTAGATTTGACCCTTGACCATCCTTTAGCATCAATCATCATGCGACCATCCTTCGTACTTATGGTATATTGAGCACTTTCATTCACACCAAGGCTGCGCATGGTAAGAGAAACTTGGCCGCGGTTGCCAGGATAGTTGAACGACTCCCTCGTTGCTCTAGGAATTCTTTGTTTGCAAACAAGAAGACATACCCAAACAGTTAGATCAACACAGTGAATCATGTGAAACAACATGGAAAGAAAAAAGAACGAAGCACTTGGGCGGCCAATGCTTACCAAGAAGGTGGACATGTCTGTTTGTGTAAGGACTTTGGTATATGAAGTGCGAACTGCGGCCCAGTCTGTTGCCAGTGCAACTGCACGGGCCGGACCAAATGCAAGTGCAAGTGTTGGTGCAGGTGCCAAAGCCGCTGCTGCTGCTGGAGATGGTGCTCCTTGTAGAGCTGGTGCCGTTGTCGATGCCCGATCCTCCGGTAGATCAGACTGATCCGCTGACACGGTCGGTGCCCAATCCTCAGCTGGATCGGACTGAGCTGATGCCGCTGTCAGTGCTAGAGCAACTGCCGGTGCTTGATCTGTGCGAGATAACGGCGATCGTGTCTGGTCTGCTATGATCAGCTTTCTAACTTGACTAGGATCCGTGATCGTGATCCAGTTTTTTCTTCATTTCTTTTAAACGCGAGAAGGACTAATTGTGGCGTTTTTGTTAAACCAAACTGCAGTTCATCATAGGGATTCAGCTTGTACTCAGACAACAGACTGATCCAATTTTTTCCAGTAATATAAGTGATGGACGGTGCCTTCGTTACTGACACGACATAAGAAGTGAAACCTGCAAAAATAGCCATCGTAGAGCAAACCAAACGGTTTATTCTGTGATGAATGTCACATGACAAAACCTGCATCGTAAAATTACAGGAAAAGAAAGAAAACATGACATTAAATCAATAAGGTTTAGACAGTAAATCAATAAGATTTACTTGATGTGACACGAGTGAATCCTTACCAGGAAATCACTATGTTGAAGTACTAAATGTAAGATTGATCGTCCAATCTGGCGTGTCATGCAGGGGCCCTGCCTACTCCCACAAGCAGGACAGTCCAAAGGTCATGACAAATCGTATGGACCGAACATCCATGGGACTGGAAATCCTGGTGGGTGCAATAAACCCTGCAATGCATACAGATATTGGAGTGTAACCATAATTGATAAACCGTCCTCACAAAAAATATGATCTAGATACTTCAAAATGTACAGACTGAATTGAGTGGGCAGACATTAACATAGACCGTTCTCAGGACTGACCACACACCAAAAGCGGCAGTACTAATAAACAATACAGGGTTCACAAACACAAATCAAGTACTGAACAATAGTACTTACTACAGAAAAGCAAAGTTGCACTAGCTAAACTCTGCACACTATTTCTTGCCACCGACCTACGGGATGAACCCCGCATAACTGACTAGGCCATGGACTTCGTGTGAGATGTCTACATGCACCATCACCATCTTGTCAACCTTGGAGAAGCTAACAGAGTGGTCTTTCCACTCATAA
The DNA here is from genome assembly GCA_021605145.1 of Aegilops bicornis. Taxonomy (NCBI): domain Eukaryota; kingdom Viridiplantae; phylum Streptophyta; class Magnoliopsida; order Poales; family Poaceae; genus Aegilops; species Aegilops bicornis. The sequence goes on along the minus strand of CM038675.1, from coordinate 213,437,475 downwards.
AAAATGATGACGAAGAGAGGCCGCATCTGATTTGTTGGGAAGCTTTACAAGAACCACACCCTTCGTAATCGAAGGCACAGCCAGGAAATTGTTGTGGTCAAGTACAGCCTCGAGAACACGCCTGACAACAATGCTACAGGAAAACACTAGTTCGGGACACGTGGCGACAAGGACACAACAGCTGAATAGTTCAGCAGTAGAACTCATCATCAGGTCTTCCAGTTCACACGGCATGACTTTGAGAACTTCATCTCCACCGCGGACCTGGTTCAAATTCAAACAAAAACCATATTTCATTACTACCTCCGTTTAGAAATATAAGATGATTTTCGATATTATACTCCATATATGACTACATATACGCACAGAAATGAGTGAACAAAGACACTAGAACATGTCTACAAAGGCATGAGAGCAGAGGGATTACATGCAATATCCATAACACAAGTTCTTGAGGCAAATATACCCTCTTAAAAGGTAGCATTGATGTTCTTTAGTACTCCCTCCGTCCCAAAATTCTTGTCTTAGATTTGTCTAGGTACAGATGTATCAAGTCACATTTTAGTATTAGATACATCCGTATCTAGACAAATCTGAGACAAGAAATTTGGGACAGAGGGAGTAGTTGAAAGTAATCTATAAGAAATCAGTGTCAACCTCTCGCATGTTTTGGTCAAAAGAGGAATTTAGAACCGTCATTTGGCACACAAAAATCACATGCAAGATCACCTAGAAAGTTGTACTACCAGTACTAGTACTGCGTGTTAGATGAAAAAACACAATCAAGATCGAGAAAAAGATCGTCAACAAGAGACATTACCTGGACTTTCTTAATGAGGGATCCCGGAGAGGGGGGCTTGGACAGGGCGATGGCTTTGAGCTTGTCTGCGGTAGTCTCGGCGGGGTGCTTGCGCTTCTTCGTACCATGAGCCTCGACGGTTTTGGCCAGAGCCATGGACATCACATCGGCCGGTGCTCCGGCGTCCATCCAAGAGAGGAAGCTAAGAGAGAAGAGTGAAAGGAGGAACGAGATGAGGGAGAAGCGCAGCGAGTGGGGGTTTTCTTCAAGAGAGGAAGCTGAGAGAGAAGAGTGAAATGATGGTTGCTTCGTCCGTCCAACTTACTGCTGGAAAGGAGGGGGTTTTATGATTTGACGGCTCATTGGGCATTACTGTGGCTGTTCGATCGGGGTAGTCTACCGTCACTCTACTATGGAGTAATTTAGTGCATGGCTGGTGGACCCAGGTGCTGGCTGTCCCACATGTCAGCGAAAGTGAGTAATTTAGTGCATGGCTGGAGGAGGATCCGCACGGTAGAGCGTGTCCACTGTTTGTCATTCTGAAGAAAAAAATGATTACAGCAAGCGTTTCCACTCTTACGACGGAGGAGTGCGAAACACGGCAGCCACTTGAACATACACAGTGCTCCTACTACTAGGCATGTGCAGTGGTTCATACGTTAGTAGTACTACAACATCTTGTTGCTAGTGTAGTAAGATATGACAATAACAAATGATGTTGTGCGCATGTCAACTACTCCTATATGTAACATAGTACCGCTTTTTCAACTGTCCGGTCGAGAATGAATGGTGAGATCAATGTTAACAGAACTAGGTCCACAAATAAGACGGAGAGTACGGTGCTACAAGACTCCACGAAACATGAACCATATGAAGCACATCCTATAGTGTTAGACAGGGTGTATGAAGGGTGCACGGGATGGAAGCAAAAGTTCCCTTCTCGACCCACTTTTGGGTGTTTGGCAGAGTGCATGAAGGGTGCATGAGTCCACACTAGTAGGTTGACAAAAATACACGAAGAGGAAACAACTATATTGAGATGAGAATGCAACCAAACACACCCACACGCTTTGTGCTACGAAGGATCGATCTGCACCGTCTGAGTTTGATCCAATGGTCATGTTGCGCCGAGACATGGACATGCCCATGTAGAGGGTGCCTAAACACCACTGAAGTCCCACTGCTTCTCGAGGCGCATGACGTTGGTGATGCAGGGTGCAACTGCCCTCAGAGCCCGCTCCCGGTCGACGGGAGCCAGCTCGTCAAAGACGGTGCCCAATGGCACGAATGGATTCCGATGACGGAGCCCTGAAAGGATTCGCCCGGCAACGGCGACGGCAGCGCGCAACCCCTCCTTGTCCTGCTCAGCCCCCACCATCGCGCGGAGACGGCTCAGCTCCTCGGAGATATAGGTGACAAGGGAGACCAGGTCAGGAAGCCGCAGCTCGTTGAAGTCGACCGGGTGGTCGAACGGGTTTAGCCCGACGGCCGGCATCGTTGCGCTGGCACAACGGTATGCATCGCGTAGCCGCAACACGTGCATGGAAACTTCGTTCACCAAGTGGCTGAGGCGATCCTGGACCTCGTCACGATCGGCCAGCTCGCGCTCCAGCTGGCTCCCCTGACAGCCTATCATATCTCCCGCTTTCTGCAGCAACGTCGCCGATGCGTCGAGCATCTTTGTAGTGGACGCCTGCCGCTTTTGAAGCTCCGTGAACTCCCGCACATAACGGAGGAGCATGGCACTCCTCTCCTCCTTGGGCTCATGGAGCTCCAAGTCCTTGGCCCTGAGCTCTGCATCCTTGGCATGGAGCTCCTGTGTCAGGCGCCTCACCTCGGACTCCGTGATCTGCTGTGCCGCCATGGCACCAGGTAGAAGCAATGGGGAGAGGAAGCAAAGGGGGTGAAACGGCTGAAAGGCAATGCAATCTATGAGAAGGCGGAGGGAGCCAGCCGAGGAGCGGGGAATCTTTTGGTTTTCACCACGGTAAAATACCAGTCGATGACTTCTCACATCGTGAGCAAAGTGGGTTTTACAGGCGGAGTCATCGTGACTAATTGCTACTGCGCCTGCTCCCGTCAATCAAAAAATTAAAAATCCTGTCGCGCCTACTCCCGTCAATCAAAAAATTAAAAATCCTTCCGCACCCAAACACCAGAGCAACGCCGCAGTGCATATTTCAATTTACCTGCCGGCATGTAGATAAAAAAAGGGTGAAAAAACAAATGTGGCGGCGGCCTAGCTAATCGGTCGAACTAGCCCAACTAGCTAGCCACCGTGCTTCACCGATGTACTCGGCGGAAAGGTGGTCTTTCGTGATTTGACGACTCATTTACTTGCTTCGATTACGACCGAGGAGGACCCAGAAAACGCCGGTAGGGCGTCCCCACGTCGAGAAGAATAGATGCATGCACCACCGGGAGGACCCGAAACCAGCGGTAGGGTGTGCCACGCCTCGGCACGGAGGAAAAATGTGCATGTAAAATATCTTTATGTCGGACGTAGTACCTATGGTTCGACCTCGGGACCCAGCCGATCGGTCGAAAACACCCCACTAGCCACACAGCTTCATCATGCAAACGTGGCACGGTTAGGTCTGTCTCGACCAGCCACAACGTCTCTTGTTCTAGGCGATTCTTCTATTTTCCAAGCTTTTTTTAGTTGTAATAACACCACGGCAAGCTAGCAACGCTCTTCGTGTGTGCCTGTGCAAAGGTTAGACGATGGAGAGAAGAGAGATTGAGATCGCAGACCTGGGACCCACCCGTAAGTGAGACAACGGTCATGCACGTGTTGATGAGGCACTCCCTCTACTCTACTCAACGCAAGTACTGTATAAAATCAAGTTATGGGACAAAGCCAACAACCGTTCGTTTTTTCAGGCTATCGGCTTACGCTTTTTTTGACCTTGAAGACTGCAGGGCTTGCACCCCACAACATTTTATTAATGCAAAGAAAAAACAGAGGTAGTACAAGGTCTCCTCAAGATGAGGAATAAAAAAGCAAAAGAAAGCTATACAAGTAGTCTAGTCCTGATATATACAAATATACAAAAGAGAATAGGTTGCCAGTTCGAATCTCGTCTTTCAGATTTGTTAGTTTTAGGTCCAAATTTGATTAATGACAAGTGGGACCCCCGTGTGTTGTTCCGATATTTCAGTGTAGGATGGTTTTTTTTTGAACAAACACTTTGCGCCGTTAGACAAGTAGCGGCACGAGTTACACGTATTTTGCAAGTTTACGAAGAAAAATGACAGCGGCATAGAATATCACTTCCACCCCGCAGCTTAGATTCTATGGTGATATGAGTTTTTACTCCGTTGGAAGTGAGATCCAATGGCTTGGGAGTAGTCTTTTTAATTATGCGCAATTTCCAAACTCTCCAAAAACAATTTGCAAATAAAACATTCAGGCCTCGTGTGTGCCGCTGCATCTTCGATCCAACGGCTCCTCGGTGCTCATATTAGGTGCTCCCCGTAGCTTAATTACCCGCTACGGTGATATGAGCATCTAGGTCGTATGATCAGTGATCAGATGGCACATGCATAGTACTTGTACTTTCTGCGCATTTCCCAAACTCTATCAGCCGTATATTGCAAAAACATTCAAACCTCCTATTGTGGGCCGTTAGATCTCAGTGAACTCGTATCACCATAGAATCTACGGTGCGGAGCACCTCATACTCTCCTGTGCGAAAACATAAGGTGCTATCGCAGCTTGGATGCTACGGTGATACGAGCTTGGAGGTTGTTTGATCTCGAGATCCAATGGCATCTCGAAAGCAGTCTTTGTGCTTGTAAGCGAGAGGTCAACTCTTTTGGGGCTTTTCTGCAAAAACCATTCGAACCACCGAGGAGGTGTTGGGTCACAAATCCAACGCCTCCAGAGCTTGTATCACCAAAGCATCTAAGGTGTGGTAGCACATGATATTCTTACATACAGGAGAATATGATGTCCTCCTTCATCTTAGATGCTACGGTGATACAAGCTTCGAGGTCATTGGATATGGGATCAAAGGGCATCTAAGTAGTTTTTGTACAAATTGTGTGCAATTCTCAAACTCATCAAGGTTTCCTGCAAAAAAAATTAACACACACCATGTGAGCTGCTATATCTCAGATCTACAAGCTCCAAGCAACTCAGACGACATATAGCATCTAATTTTTGGGGGCAATTTATTTTCCCCGTGGGTGGTGGGGTGGGGGTGCACAACCAATCGGTGTTTGGGTGGGTGGGGACAAATATAATCTAAACAACCCTAAACAGAGCTCCACAATTTTATCTAAGGTCGAGGGGTTGACCCCCGACAATCATAGCTCCGCCTAAACACAACAGCATGTACAGTAGTACTAGACTTAATATTCATGTTTCAGTTTCATGTTCATTTTAAATATTGAACTGAGGACCATGGATGTCTTACATTTTACTCCCTTCGTTCCTAAATATTAGTCTTTTTAGAGGCTTCAAATGGACGGGGACATACGGATGTATATAGACATATTTTAGAGTCTAGATTCACTCATTTTGCTCTGTATGTAGTCACTTCTTGAACTCTCTATAAGACTAATATTTAGGAATAGAAGGAGTATTTTTGAACTCGTGTCATACATGCATGGGTTGGAAAAATAGATGCACTATACTTATTGGATTGTTGTTGTGTTCGTGTGTGTGCGTGTGTGTGTGTGTGTGTGTGTGTGTGTGGTCATATGCTTGATACATACAAAATTTTCTCACCTCCATATTGTTCATCTTTTAAATTTGAATTTGCATTGGAAAACTTACAAGGGATACCATGAAATGTGAAATCCACGTTGAGATCACTATATCACAAATTCACTCTAATTCAACAACTCGTCATAAATAAATTACCACGTTGAGATTAGTATTTGCAAGGAAAATACAGGTATTGTAATACACATAGATTCGTTCGGCAATTTAAAAGGTTCCTTTTGTATTCTCAAATGGTAGGACCCGTGTCCAGCCAGACTTGGCTCGTGTTGATCCTAAAAAAACGGGCCCGTGTCCTTCGGTGGCGTGCGTGGTACGCACATTAGGCAACCCCAACCAGTCGAGCCTCAGCGTTTCAAGTCGAAATATCTGGCGGCCAGAATTCCATCCCTAGGAAATTCCCCTCATGTCCCCGGTCCATAATGACTACCGATGAACAACGGAGGGATGATTTAGTAACTAGACAACGTTACCTACCGTGCGAGCACGGTTCAATTCCCTCGACGCCGTCATTAAGGTCACCCGTCAACTGCATTGCCTAGTACTACTACTACTACTACTACACCAGGATGAGCACAGATTGAGCCCGTTTGTTCATGCCTAGTACTTGAGTTAATATATCAGGCAATGCACTGGTATAGAGGGATTATCCTTTTACTCCCTCCTTTCCGGTTTATAGGGCTTATCTCAAAATTTTAGTTTTCCCATTTTATAAGTCTAAATTTGGTTGTTCCCCATCACATGTTCAGATTTCAAGGTGCAATAAATCATTACATGCAAGTATTAAGAGAAAATTGACCAATGCATGTACTTTATGCATTCATGCATTGCAAATAATGCATTCAAAACACAATTTTTGAGGAAAACAAGCGCATTAATTGAGTGGTTTTGCAAACTACAACAATTGTTCCACCACTCACCATCTACCTTGGTTGGTGAGATTTTTGAATTGAGCCCTATAAACCGGAAAGGAGGTTTAACTAAGCAAAATGTTTGACCAAATCCTTTCTTAAGAAATAAAACAGGACAGATGTATGGCTTGAAAATTTATTGCATGATGCAGGTTATGATATTGTTTCGAATCCTGGATCTTAAATTTCAGAAAATCCAAAAGTGAGCATAAGTTCTTGAAACTGAGCATGGTCACGTGATATGGCACAAATATTACTTCATAAGTTTTTTCTTCAATTCGAGACAAGCTGCTTATGACAAGTTGCACAAATGAAGAGCCAAGGTATTTTGGAACAAAGACCTGTCACGTTAAGGCATACGCTTTCACTATTGAAACCTCGGGCGTTTATGTGCCGCCTTGAGTCCCTGCTTCTCATCGGCAGGTGCCGTCCCAGCAAGCGTGTGAGTCGACGGGAGGCGTGCGAGCGCATCACGCCGGCCTGTCGAGGAGGCGTGCGAGCAGATCTTGCAGACTCACCGAGAGGTGAGCCCTTTGACCAGGCTCCGCCGCCCACCGTCGTCCCAACTGCTCCCACTTTTAATGTCGCCGGCGCCGCAGTTTAAAATCAAGCCCGCACTACCCAGTATCGCTACAATCCTCTCTCTTCCTCTCCGATTCTCCCCGCTGTCTACCTCCAACTATCCTCGACCTAAACGTGACGCGATGCCGCATCACGATGGTCTGCCCTTAGTGTTCGGTTTCATGAGGAAGACACCCAGCCGGAGTCTCAAGAACATAAGGCGCTTTTGGGGACGAGCTTGAATCGGCCTTGCGGGAAGACGCCGCTACCGTCTCCCCGCTTCCCGCTCCAGCTCCCGTCAGCCGATCAAGGCCAGCCGCCCATCCCCGCGGGTATTGATGGGCTGGGAGCCGCACATTGTCGCCGAAGCTTGATGCCACGGGTTCCACAAAGGCCCCCGCCGACTTTTGACGCGCCTGCACCTGCCAACAAGCATGCGCTGCGGCGCTTAATCGCGCGCCGCAGCCGGTGCCCGCACCTGCCAAGCATACCGCGCTGCAGACTAACGTGTGTGCCCGTACCGATGCCCGTGCACACGAATATCTCCGTCGCGCCATTGACAGCGCCTGTCCCCGCGCGGGTGCTAGTGCCCCCCTCAGCGGCATGGATGGTCGTCGTCGACCGCTTCCTTGCACCAACGCCACGATCGCTGCCCGCCATTGACTCGCTCCGAAGTCCAGAACATTTTGGCCTTCCTTGAAGCTAGGCCAACGTCCAGGAGTACGCCAACAACGGCGCAAGACGCCGCCGTCGCCGTCGGTCAGTGGCCCGATGACACATAGAGTACGGCAGAGGAGCCGCTTCCCGCCGTGAGACGCCCCCACCGCTGCCGCATAATCTAAATTTGCCATGAAAAATATTCAGATTGCCATGATTAAAATCCGAACGTTTATCATTTCCGTTTATTTTATATCGATCGTCGTATAATTTAAAGTCGGAGTCAGACTGAACGAAATGTATGGTTTGATCGATTGAATGTTCTGCTAGAGCCATATCAAATTAAATATAAAACGTCATCAAGCCACATGTATTCCTTGTCATCCAACGACCTAGACTGCTTCAATGTCGAGCGCTCAACACGTTTAGCATGCAGTTAATTTCATGCAAAAAATAGTGCTAATCACATGACAACACGCAAATAATATCCTAGTAGTTAATATCCGCATGCACTTAATATACTTCCAAATTAACGTGCATTGCACGTACACACTGACTAGTGCTGCTAGTACGTGAAACTGGTCTCGTGACTTGTGAACGCGTCTAGATATGGTCAACGGCAACATCGCCCGTGAGTTGTTCCTGTTTGCCCGTGCGTCTAAACACAGAAGGGGTGGAGAGAGAGACATGGAACCCACCAGTAAGTGAAGGCGAATAGTACTAAAAATAATATTACATGTTATCCATTAATTAGGCTGTGGTAATATAAAAACATTATGTGAACAAAGAGGGTACAACAAACATTGCTATTCTCATTATGTTGCCTATTGACGTGCGGCTTGAAGGCCTGGTCGCATGTTCGATCCTCGCCCTTTATTTTTTTAATTTGTATATGGGTTCAAATTTGTTTCATGACATGTGGGCCCCTCGGTGTGTAGTTTGTAGCACTTTAATTTGTGGGTCGTAAATTTGTTCCATTCCAAGTGGACTATCGGTGTGTAGTTTTGTAGCTTATTTATAATAATTAAAGAGAACAACATAGTTTTTTCAATAATACCATGGTGCGACGTTGAAGGCAAGAAAGGACGTGCGAGAGAGCGATGACCGAGCTAGAGGGAAATCAACTAGGGGAGTTGCATGGGTTGCAACGGTGTTTGGAGTAGTCGTGGGTCGAATGCTACGAAAAAATAATATAAACCGACAGGAATAAATGCCTACACAAATTAATCAAGGTTGGAGTGCCCCTCGCAATGTAAATAGCCAAGGCTTTGCGAGGGATGGAGAGGTAGTAGCTTCAACGCATGGAAGATACGGTATGAGAAAGCGAGGTCAATTGAGAGACATATAGATAGAGAGACAAAGTTAGTGTGGTCCGACATTCATTGAACAAACATATATGCTCCGGAGAGATATTGTCCGATTGAGCTTTTGGTAAGGGTGAGGGTTGTAAGATAGAGCTTGAGAGATGATCCGATCCAGACGTGTAGATATATTTTGTGCGTGGGAGGAAGCAAAGTCAACCGATCACATAGGGTCACCGCGGCGATCGAAAGAGTGAGACGGGTTGGAGAGAGTGACCTAGATAGACGATGTGCGTGAGAGAGTATACAATGTGAATAGGTCAAATTGGGCTCAAACATGGTGATATATCGTTTTTGTCCGAGAAAGAGCGAGGTAAATCGAGACATACGGAGAGAGAGAGATAGAGATAGAGAGAGAGAGAGATTGAGTGAGCATGGCCCACCATGAGGTCGAAAGAGTGGCGGTGGCTTGGATGGACTGACCTGGATAGACAATCTGCGTGAGAGAGTATAGAGTGTGTCGATCAAGGCCTGAACAGGGAGATATATCATTTGTGTGTGAAAGAAAACGAGGTTAAACGAGACTCGGATAAAGAGAGCTAGATTGAGCGAGTGTGGCCCGCCGTGCGGAAGAAAGAGTGAGACAGTCTCGATGGAGTGACCTAGATATACAACGTGTGTTCGTGCGCACGAGAGGTTGGGGGGCTAGATAGGCAATGCATGTATTTAGCGCGGGAGGGTGAGAGGGAGAGGGGGAGAGAGAGAGAGCTCGGCATGGGGTGCAATGGCGGGTGTGTGAGGTAAATACATTTGGTAACAGGAGTGGAAAAAGGGGTTGTGTAGTTGAGAGACTTAGAGATCGAAACATGGAGAGAAAGAATCAACGTGTGTTGGAAACCGATAGCTTGCTAAGGTGGTTAGGAGAGGAAGATTGACCGATACAGGAAGTATGTAGCGTTTGTGCGTGGGGGGCGGGGGCCTAAAAACAACATTTGAATATACATAGTACGAGACTTAATATCGATGTTTCAATTCGGTGTACATTGTAAGATTTGAACCGAGGACCAGGTATACGGGTAATTATTTCAAATTCGTGTCATACTAAGTTTCAAGAAGTTGACATTGGCTCAATTTGTTGTGCTATTTTTTAGGTCATATGTTTGAATCCATCCAAAAGTTTTCTCACTACCATGGTGTTCATCATATACATATGAATTTGTATTAAAAAAGTAGCGTGGATACAGTGAAATGCGAAATCCACGTTAGAATTGGAGATCGCTACGTGACACACACTCTAATTCAAATAACTAACTACGTGACACAAACTCTAATTCAAATATCTAATTATGTGACACACTCTAATCCACGTTAGCGTGGGTACCGTTTCGATTTTTCTTCAAATAACTCCTCATTAATTAATTTATAGTACTCCCTGTGTTCACTTTTATAAGACCTTGAAGACATTTCGCACAATGTGCAAAAGCAGTTCATTTTAAGTTGTCTCAAATGACTTACAAAAAGTAAACGGATGGAGTATCTCGCTTCGAATGACTAATTATTGCAAGGAAAACACGGGCATGGTAATACATACAGATTCGTTTGCAAATGAAAGAAGATTCGCTTGCATTCTCAAATGTAGGCGCACCCGTGCAGACCGAGGGTCGTGTCGGGTGGATGTTGCTTCGGTGCCTTAAAAGGCAACTGCCCTTGGGTGGCCGACATGTGGGCCAGCCACCTGTTGGGCCCACATGTCATGGACACAAAGGCAGGTGCCTTAAGGCACCGAAGCATAGTCCTGTCGGGGTGGTCACGTGTGTCGGACGGACGCGCAGCACCCAGCCACCCACCCCCCTCCCCCCAAAAAAAAGGACGATGAAAATATAAGTTCGCGCTTCCTCGTTTTGGATTGAAATATCTGGCGGCCCCAATTCCAGCCCTGCAAAATCTCTCTTCTCCACCGTCCCCTTCCGCACCCAGATTGCTCAAATGCCTAATTCGCCGCCATCCCTCGAATCGCCCCTCGTCTCGTCTCTTTCCCCACCGTTCCCCACCTACATGCGGACAACGACAGCGAAGGCGACGGTCGCGCTTCACCATCGCACCGGAGCTACCTCATCTACGCCCTCGTCCACCGCACCGGGTGGTCCACCGACAACGTCGGCCGCCGCAACCGACGTGCCTCATAGACACCGAGTTCCACCACATCAGGTGCGCTTCACCGACGTCGTCTCCCAGCTCACCGGTGCTACTTCACCGAGCACATCGTCGCACCTCCGCCCCTCGAGGCCGTTGGGGCTTCACCAACGGTCTCGTCCACCGCATCGTAGCGCTCTGCTGCCACTCAAGATCTGCATCCGTGCGCGGCCAGCCAGCACATCACCCTCAACGGCTCTGAAGTGACCCGCACTCTAGCTAGGCGAGCATGCCCAAACGCCGGCCTGAACTAGGTATCCACACATCACTCCCTTGTGCATTGTTCCGACGATGTTTGGATATCCTTTCACTGCTCTCTTAGCTTGCACGCCTATGCAACTCTGACTTTAACTCTTATTTCTTCTGGAGATATCATCTGAAACAAGCAAATCAATTTTTTAGCGAAGCATGACGGGGCTACGGGATCCGTACGCATCCTCGCACACCATTATAACCTTGTAAGTATCGGTCCTCCGGTACAACAGCAAGGTCGATTCCTCTTATTTGATCAGCCATTCACCGTGTCAAAATGCAAAGGGGGATGCAAGGAGCACAAGGCCTGCACATCCAAGCAAGTGGTAACATGGACTTGTACATGGAACATCCCAAGCGCAAGAAGAGCTGCAGTGAGCCTGTACAACGAGCTAGCGTAAGTCCCTGCATTTTATTTAATTTGTACTGGCATTCGTGTATGATTTGTGTGTTGTGGCTGATCCACGAATTCAAGTTACTAGGGGCGAACATTTAACTTAAAAATACGAAGGCACTTGCACTCCGGAAATCAACATAACTTGAGAAATGTGAAGCTACATGCACTTACAAACATGGTCTGTACCTGCTAGAATTATTCGTTCTCTGGCTGAAAATATCGAAGTGTAATTGCACGTATAACCAGTGCGCAAACTGCATATCAATATATCTATCCTGCACAAGTATGCCAATAGTTTCAAACAACATATTAGAAAAGTATTTATGCTATGTTGTCATGATATGGGGACTTTCTGGTAGATGGCCTCGACGTTTCCTCAAGCTATGAAAATGCACTATAATTTGCTTGTCATCAATGCCTGCAAATCTCTGTCTCTCTCAACATAGTAGATCATCATTAGACACTAAATCCTTCAATGAGCTTGCAAAATGCTTGCATTAGATACCTCATTAGACACTATATGTTCATCACCAGGAGCATGTAAAATGTTTGCATCAAATCCTTCATTAGCGATGCTGTTCATTAGACACTTCAGCTCAAGAACAACATGAGCTTGTATGTTTGCACCGGAAACTTGATTAGATACATCAGATTCAGTCGATTCAGTATTGATTGGGGAGTTATAAAATAAGTAGAAATTGGTTTCATTTTCTCATAGATTCCCTACATACAAGCAGTTTTACAACACCGTCGAGGTTTAACTATTGGCCAGAAATTGAAGAGTTGAATTAGATATAATCAGGGACGTGATGTACCTGCTCGTTATGCATGCTACTCTTGCAAGCTGCGATCGTCTGCTTATAAGCTCGATGCCATACCCGTGCTGCCGCCGCTGCCTCCCACGCAGGCTACACCCAGGGTTGGATCTTCATCTTCTTGTCCTTCCGTTCGCTTGAAGCCCGGCAACCGCCCTCCAACGAGGGCGCGAGGAAGTGTTGTGTCCGTCTATCCAGCGGTGGCTAGGTTAGGAGCGAACCAGACTAGAGGCTGGAGCGAATGAATTGGGATTTTTCCTGCTGTCGATCGATATGGGAGGCGCTCGTTTGGGCCGCGAGCCTGCTATAGGGCTTGCCTTGCACTTATGTTATTGGCCCATCCAAATTGAAACATTATTCTTCATTTTTTACATTGCCTGCTCGTGTGTTGGGATGAACAAAACTAGCGTGGGCCAACCTGGACGATTCAAACTAGGTGCACACTTTCCAGCCACCTAAGGCGGTCGCCCATACCAGCCCCTATGGTGGCGTCGCCCCTTTTGCGTGTATGATTGGATAGTGAAAAATATTCCAGGTGCACTTTTGATTTACCCACAAAATGGTTGAATTGCTTGTTTCTATGAACTGAGTTCGCCAATAATGTGAAGGATGCCAGTCTTTTCATCCTATTGTAGATTGCTTAGATCTCGATATGCCAAAAGTAATCGCATGAAATATACAAGAAAAGCCGGTGTGATGTGTTTGGCTACAACTAGTCCGACTACACGTCCTCATATAACATATCACAGACGCACCATCTTACCAGATTAACCATTCGACTTACCCATGCAAAGTGTGGGAAGAAAGAAGTATTGGGATCTGCGTATCCAAGCAATTGATGCCATGGACTCCTTTGTACAACCTTGTAAGCGAAAAAGAAGTTGCACTGTGCTCGTACAAAGAACTAGCGTAAGTTCAGCCACCGCTTCTCGGAATTTTAGTTAGCCACTTATTGCAAAATTGTTCAATTACGTTGCTTGGCTTAATTTAGTTTGCTACTGATTACATAATGGCACAACCTGTTAATCATATTGTAGACTGCGCCTATCTATGTGTTTGATACTTACTGTTAAGAATTACCTGTTTGCCTTAACTTAAATATCTACTTGTTTGTTTAATTGCTTTGCTGCTGCAACAGCGGGTTACAATGATGTTAATAACTAGTACTTTTCGGCATCCAATTGAAACTCTTTAATTACTTGTTTGTTTAACTGGTTTGCTGTTATAACTCCCAGTTGAGGTGTTTTGCTAACTTCAACTTTTCTGAATCCAATCGGAACTTTAATGGCAAAACAGGTTAGCCCAAGATCAAAGAGCGAGGTCCCCATGGACGTTGCATCATCCCACAGAAGTGGCACCGGGCCAATCGTGCATTATGAATTGCCAACTGCTGATGCTCTAGAGGCTAAACTAGTGGTAGAAAGAGATTACATACGCACTTAGAGATGAAGTTGACATGTTGAGGAAGCAAACAGCACAATCACAAGCAGTACTCAAGACAACCATTAAATATTTGGTGGATTTCAAAACGAAGCAAGCTAAGACTAATCAGATTGTTAAGGTCCTGAAGGAAAAAAAGGAAATTAAATTCCTACTTGGTAAATCATAGGTGAAATCTTCTTTCCATAGTTGAATAACCTTTGTGTTGTCTGTTCATGTAATCAATCAAACCATTTGTTTTAGAGCTCATGTAATAATTGTTTTTTTGTAATTTTATTTGAGCACAAGTCTGTATTAATTGATAAGACTCGGAGACATTTCATTTGGATTGTTGTGCCAGACCTACAAATATGCCAATCGGGCTGAATGTGCATTCAGCAATAGTAGTAGTATAGATGGACCATAAGTGGCACGCATCGGAAAGGGCCAAGATGTTGGCTAAAAAAGGATGTTGTTGTAGCCAAAAAAAAGTACAAATGACCTAGCTTATGTATGTTAGTTGATATTATTGATCCATATACTCTATAAGTGTTTATATGTCCATTAGTTCTGTACATTCTTGGTTGATTGACTCGGTATTTGAATCTTGATACATCGCTTGTGTGCATATCTAAATGGGAGTACACATTATCTTTGTGTGTGACATTTGAGTTGGACATGAAGTGTTCCAAATATTCGAATTCACCTTAAACTGGATACTAGTTTCTGAATTTGAGTATCGGCATTTGTAACCCATATTCATATATGACAGTGGAATACATCTTTGTCGTCCTTTTGAAGATATATAAAAACACATAGAATGATTTATAAAGATTCATATAGGAATACAAAATAGATTAGAATTTAGTTGCCAGGGTAAACGTGGATGCTTATTGTCCCAAAATTCGAAAGAAGCAGCGAAATGTCCACTTCCACGTCGGCTGCCCGAAGCCAAGTGTTTGGGAGATGGAAATTACTGTCTACCCATTACACGGACAATCCATCGGCCCGATTTCCACTGCTCTAAATAGGGGTAGGTTAGTAACTTCAATTAGACGTGACACGACCGCCTCTGAGCCCATTCCGACACGGTGGGCGTCAAACATGGGCGGCAAAACACTTTTGATTCAAGCTTGTCCGAAAGACCTCTGTTTCTCCCTCCATTCCCCATTTATACACGGTGGGCGGGAAAACAAACTCGACTCGGCCGAAATCGATGTAGGCAAATATTTTCAATAGGGGCAGGTTTGTAACTTCACTCAGACGTGACACAACCGCCCCACCTGTCAGCCACGTTCATACATTGTGGGAGCCAACCATGGGCGCCAAAACACCCTCTCCTCGCCCGAAATCGCTCTGGGCAAATATTGGCGAGATGCGAGATTACCGTCCTATCCCCAACCGACGAGACGTCCAAATTTTAAACGGGGGCTAAGTTTGTAACTTTCCCATATTTCAGACAGGCGCGTCCCAAAAACATGGTTCCCCGTACCTCTCCCTCCATTTTCCCATTCATACACCGTCCATGCTAGAACACCCCATCCCCACACCAGCCTCCGTCCGCCACCCCATCCATCGCCGCCGTCCTCCACCACATCCATCGCCACCGTCCTCCACCATGTCGGAGCGCCTACCAAGACCGCGTCTTCCAATGCTAGAGATGGACGTTTCTCATCCACGGCGACGGACCAATAGCCTTGCATCGCGTCCTCTCGCTTCATCGGCGTCGTCGTCCTCTTTGTCGGGGCCGCTCACACGACCTTCTCTTCCACCGCAATGGGACTTATCCCTCGATGCACCCGTCTACCGTCGCAGATCTGCTTCAACGCCACTGACAGCCATTGCACCCCCGATGCCTACATCGCCGCCGCAAGAGAGGTGGTACTTCATATCTCCTCAACTTTTGATCTCAACCAAAATAGATCTTAACTTGGTTACTCTACTTTCTTTTCAGCTCTTAGAATTTAGTTCTTAGTTCAAGCAAACAATGGATGCTAAATATGATTTCTCCGGTTTGCGACTTCAAATCTGCCATGGCACAGCCATAATACGGTTTAATTGATCATGCTTAGGGTTTAATTGATCATGTTGGTTCCGTGGTGATTTCTTTAATAGAAATCGGAGGGGAAACCCTCTTTTGCTAAAAAAAATATGCTTAGAGTTTCCCCCTTTTATGATCACTATACGATCGTAATCGTGCTTCGTGTCATAATAACATCGCTCCATGCATCAAGCTAAACAAGCTTAGATGTTCAAATCTGAATCTGATATTATTAAACAGAGTTGTTTAATTGGTCAGCTAAATGTTCCTAAATTAGTTTCAAAATGCATGTTCGCCGCTCGGTGTGTATCTCTGAGGTGCCCACGGTGGGCCGCGACCCACCCTGGGATTTTGGGTCGTCCCAGGCCCCGATTCCCCTCTGTTCTGCTGCGCGCTTCCGATCTCTACTCGCCCCCAGCCGCCTGCCTCGCCGGCGACTTGCCGTCCCCGGACGGCATGACTCTAGGAGGAGACGCTGGACTAACAGGAGGCCAGGAGCCGCTCGCCCTCTGGCCCGCACCGCTGCCCGAGCCGCCTGGCTGCCTACCTTCCCAGTCGCTCGTGGCTCAAAGTGCAGCACCCACCAAGCCAACCCGATTTATCCTGAGATACGTCCTCAACACTCAGCAGCCACTCCTCATCACCCATTTTCTAATTGATTCATTACTCATTAGGTAGGACTGTCATTAGGGTTTGTTGTGTGCTCAGTGCTACCTACACTTCATGGTTCAGATGTATTAGGCACTACCAACACTCCACCCTTGAAGCTAAACATTACGCCACTCATAATTGCTTAGTTTATTTGTTCAAATATGAATTCATATGATTCTAATGTTCCTACTTCAGTTTTGAAATGTGTGCACTGTTATAGAGACATAAGGGGTTTGTATTTACGTGTGTGGTCCGTCAAGATGCGGTTGGGGAGGTGAACTTTGCATATGCAGGGTTTATAGGGAGACACTCTCCGAGTTGAATCCATAATGCATTCCATAGATAATCGACTATTTTTTATGTTTTCATGAATCCCAGATTCTAACAGCATCATAATGATTATGAGCTTGCGGCGCATGAAAAGAATAAAAGCGTAACAATGCCATGGCTGTCAAACTTGGCATTAAGGGACTGAAATCAAGTCTGGATGCAATGCAATGCAAACGCTCTCCATCTACAGATTCCTGCTCAGAATATGATCCTAACAATGATTCTGAGCTAGAGGGAGACCTAAGTCAATGTAGCTCCCTAGTGGAGGAGTCAGAGGAAAATGCCCTATCTTATTCACCCATCAAGGTACTTGCTCTAACTTTCCAAGGTTACATTGCTCGCACATATCTTGCAACTGATGCTTTGCATTGCTTCTACTTTATTGAACTGCCATTAGCTCAGTTTACACATCGTGTATGTGAATACGCCCTGCCTATCCATTTTCAGTACATATTCCATCTGTCATCATACAATATTTATCCATTCAAATGTCGTTCTTTTGTATCAGACGTTCAAAAGGAAGAGGGCGATTCCTGATCGTGGAGGAGCACAAGCAAAGTATTTGGAAAAGGTAGTGGCACCTGATAAATCAAATAGCCCATTAGGTGTAGTTGCAATATCACCTGACCCACAAAATACCCCAACTCTAGGAGACTCTAGCCCTACTACACCGGGTCATTTCGATGCCCCAACACAGCAGACCCCAACTGCGACAAGCAGTATGATTATGCCCGATTGACATAGCACCAATTTGTCTGACGCAAAGCCCCATTCCAAAGAAAGAGTACACCAAATCCAGCTTGCCAAATCCCTTTTCGAACCAAAGAGAGCCCCAATTGCAGCAAATAGGACCCCTGTTCCATTTCTTCCCAGTTTAGAAGACGAAGCTTATGTTGTTGTCAGGAACTTTGTGCGCATCTTTCCTTCATGGAAAGATTATACCGCAGACACAGAAAAATTTCCAGTCTTCCTCCGCAACTTACGCGTAAGTAATGTACTAATGTTATTCATGGTCATTACTGCATATGTTTCTCCTGACAGAAGACACAAGATTTCATTCTTTTAAATAGGCGAGGAGCAAACTGGATTGTGATGACGAGCAAGAGTTGGTTGCGCTTTTCAAGCACTCGTTGATGAAGTATCGTTCCTACCTGAGGCAAGTGCACTTCGATGGCGAGCCTCTAAGCGAAATTTCTGTAAAGTCTCCGGTGCTACATTTATCCGACAGTGACTGGAATAATCTTGTTACACATTGGTCTCGTCTGCAGCGTAAGGTACTGTCTATGATATCACATCACAATTTGAACTACATTTCTGCATTTGCCTTAACGTCTCACTTGTATGAAAATCAAGTAGCGTAAGAACATTCGTTCTCAAGGGACCACGTAATCTCGCAACTATACCGCACCTTGCATTGGTCTTGTGAGTACCTCTTGCCACTGTATGACCATACTTACTTTCATAGCTGTTTGATTATGTAGCATCACTGCACATGTTAGCCTCGTAATCGTCCATTTGGTGGACATTATAAGATCCGTATGGACTCTTACACAAATTTAGAATCAACCCAATGCTTTTGAAGAGGTTTAGCTCTGCAGTCCTCTTGTAAGGACTGAACGTGGTCTATCACTGTACTTACATTAATAGCTACTCCCTCCGTCCCATAATATAAGAATGTTTTGTACAGTACACCAGTGTTCAAAACACTCTTGTATTATGGGAAGAGGGATTGGTTCATTTTGTAGCATTCTGCATCTTATCTCACTCGCCCACTGAGGGAGTCCCGGATTAGGGGGTGTCCGGATAGCCGAACTATGACCTTTGGCCGGACTCCTGGACTATGAAGATACAAGATTGAAGACTTCGTCCCGTATCCGGATGGGACTTTCCTTGGCGTGGAAGGCAAGCTTGGCGATCTGGATATGTAGATCTCCTACCATTGTAACCGACTTTGTGTAACCCTAACCCTCTTCGGTGCCTATATAAACCGGAGGGTTTTAGTCCCGTGGGGCGAACAACAATCATACCATAGGCTAGCTTCTAGGGTTTAGCCTCTCTGATCTCGTGGTAGATCTACTCTTGTACTAACCATATCATCAATATTAATCAAGCAGGAGTAGGATTTTACCTCCATCAAGAGGTCCCGAACCTGGGTAAAAACATCGTGTCCCTTGTCTCCTGTTACCATCCGCCTAGATGCACAGTTCGGGACCCCCTACCCGAGATCCGTCGGTTTTGACACCGACACCCACCATTTACTAAAAAAGATTAGACCTATATTTAATCTTACTAACAAGTAGAATACACAGACAATGCCAGTGCAGAAGTGTAGCCCATTGCTCTTGTCAGTACATTTTGTCCTCAGAACGCTTGTACTTCTAGGGATTGGTAGTTGATTATGTAGCATCAATCTGCATCTTATCTTCATTATCCTCTATCCCTTCCAGTATTATCATATCTGTAATTACTCTCTACAAAATGAAGAGTACAGGCAATGCTTATGAAGAAGATTATGTGCTGAAATTCTTGAGTTATCCTTTCCTTGACATGGAGAAGGGCATTATAAAGCCGGTGTTAACTGTTAATGTAAGTCAGTCCTTCTAAAGCCTTTATCCTCAACTGCTGTTTAATTTGCTCATACTCCCTATCGCTTTCTGACTGTTTAGTTTGTCGTTTCTACCAAAATGCATGTTCGTAAGAACCGTAAGTTCTAAGTTTTACTTGTAAAACCAAATTTCTTATTCATACCATGCACATTACTTAATACTCCCTATATGTATGCTTGGTTTTGTGGATCTATAATCCGGTGTGTGGTGAAGCAGCCCACGTTTGCACCTTGTCATCTCCTGTTTTATCTTCTTGATGTGGTGATGATATGAACAACATGCCATGCACATTATCCAAAATAGATACAATGATTTTCTTTGCCCTTCATCTATGCTTGTTATGTTGACATGGTAATCCAATAGTGTGATGAAGCTCCCGCATTATGAACAATGCCAAATTATGCTATTGATATTTTGAACTTACTCTTTATTTTCTAATTTGAAATTGGATAGAATTAATGAGCAGTTATCATCTTTCTTTATACACGTGCAAAACCTGTCATCTCTACGCTTTGTTTCAGGGTGATATGCACGATGGCATGCACAAGTCTGCTTGAAAGGCTGTGAGACAAACCCAACATATATTGCAGCAAAGAAGGCAAAACATCTTGAAGATAGCGAGACAACCACAAAGTCTTGTCTTGATGCAAGGTTCAAGTTACTTGAAACTAACTATCGGACAAGCTCACGAAATTCGTTATGCGAATCAGTTCGACTTCTTCAGTCCCAAGTTCTAGCGTAAAGGCATTACGCAACTCAACTTCGACTTGAAGTCCTATCTCTAAGAAAGATTGCAGAACACCAATGAGAACCTCATCGCTAAACAGCTACACCTAGAAGCTATGACCGACATGCTAGGCCGGTCTCACAGCCTTGCTTTCGGCTTGACTTTATTCCCCCATAAAGGCTAACCTTTCTTGAACTGTCTTGGAAGTGGTCTCGGTTCAAGATTATTTTGTTACGCTACAATGGTGCCCGATTTTTGTAATGCTTCTTCGTTGCGCTTTATGATCACTGGTGGCGAACTTCGATGCCCAGTGGATGTAATATACCTTAAATACTTTATTGTATAGTGTAGGTTTATTCTTAGTTACTATGTCATAATTTCTTTATTGTATAGAGTAGGTTTGTTCTTAATTCCTACTAGTTACTGCCATCATTCGCTATCTGGAAAAAAATCAGATGTAGTCGACCGGGCCGAAACATTCGATAACGGGCCAGGTTTTTATCGGGCCATAATTGGGCCGGCCTGCGTCTTTCTTGGGTCCGAATGATTGGGGCCTTCACACATTGCGCCAGGCCCAAACTTACACCGGCCTATATTTTAGTTGGGCCTTTTGTCGCCCAGTAACTTAGTTTGGCCCAGTAGCGTTGGGCCATTAATGTGTTGAATATTGTCTTGGCTATTACGGCCGAGATGAAACCACGGGC
Organism: Aegilops bicornis; assembly: GCA_021605145.1. NCBI lineage: Eukaryota > Viridiplantae > Streptophyta > Magnoliopsida > Poales > Poaceae > Aegilops > Aegilops bicornis. The sequence goes on along the minus strand of CM038675.1, from coordinate 213,416,382 downwards.
CTTTAGCAGGCCAAAATGCATGTTGGGCCTCAATTTTCACTAGTCGTCGACGGGCCTTCAGCAGGTCGAAATGTAGACCGGGCCGTTATGGGCCCAGTTAGCTCACGGGCCGTTACCAGGCCGAAACATATCTCGGGCCTTAGTTGGCCCACTGATATCATGGGCCTTTAAGAGGCCGAAAGCTTAGTACAGGCATCAACGTGCCGAACTACGAGACAGGCCTTTAACAGGCCCAAAGTCACATTGGGCTTAACTGTTGCCACCTTTAGCACGGGCCGTTAGTGGGCCCGATGTCCCGTCGAACCATATATGGCCCATGGGCAGCACGGGCCATTCCCAGGTCGAAAGTCACACCGGGCTGAAATGGGCCCATGTCTACATCAGGCCTCTAACAGGCCGAAAGTCACTGGGCTGTAGTTGGACCCGAATATTCGGTGAATAATTAACGGGCCAGATCTGGCTTCGGGCCGTAAATGGGCCCAAATATTGGGCGAACAATTAACGGGCCAGATCTGGTTTCGGGCTATAAATGGGCCTTTATTAAGCAGGCTGTTATTGGGCTGGCCCACTAGTACCTGATTAAGTTCTACGGGCCTTTGACTAGGCCGGCCTTTTTAACCTATATGGGCCTCTGTTGGGCCCAGCCACGTGTCGACGTACCATAGGCATGTCACCTCCAATGGACGGGCGACATTCGCCCATCGACGGCCAATCGAAATTTTACACGTGGAAATTTCCCATTGGTCGGGTCATTAACGGGTTATCGGATCCAAAATCCGACCCGATAGCTTAACGACATTCCGTTACGGTGGATGCCACATGTCGGTCACCCTTGACGAAAGCACTTCGCGGACGCGATTTATCGTCATGGAAGTGGACACTTCCGTGATGATAATTTTGGTAATGTCATGGAACATCTCTGACGACACGTATGACTATCTTGATTCTGTCATAAATTTGTCATGGATGTACATGCATGACAAAAAACGCGACCTACTGTGACAAACACGTATCATCATGGAAGTGTATTTTTTTGTAGTGATATAGCTCATTGAACTAATATCTTCTCAAGATAAATATTTCAGGAAGTTCAATGATTGGCATGGCATGGACTAGAGATGTAGACCCCTCACAATGCTAAGGACAAGGATTGGCAAAAGCTCAAGACTCTTCATCTTTATTTTAGTTATCCAAGATCACGAGTCCATAGGAAAGCCAATACTATTAAAAGGGGATGAGGTGTTGCTCAATGGTCTACTTGCTCAAATGCTTAGTGATATTGCTCCAAAACCCTCAACCACTTTCTCCATCCAAATATGTCCAAAACCCAAACTCCAACTCGGCCCCACCGATTCTTTCTATCCGGAGCCACCGAGTTCATATGACATAGCCACTGCTAGAAACCCTAACAATTCGGTCTAAACAATACGGATCTCGGTCTCACCGAGATGGCCTTGTCAGTGCTCTGTGACTTGTTGCATTTATTTCGGTCTCACCGAGTTATGCATTCGGTCTCACCGAGTTGGCTTGACAGACTCTCTATTGCTTATTGTTTCACTTCGGTCTCACCGATTTGATGCAATCGACGCCACCAAGATGATGTTTTCCCTAAGCCCTAGCACATCAGTCCCACCGAGATTCCTAACGTTCACATGTTTGAGCTAATCGGTGCCACCGAGTTTAACCATTCGGTCTCACCGAGATGAGTCAAATTTAACGGTTGGATTCTGTGTGGAGGCTATATATACCCCTCCACCCCTTCTCCATTTCTGAGAGAGCCATCAGAACGTGCCTACACTTCCACCATACATTTTCTGAGAGAGAACCACCTACTCATGTGTTGAGATCAAGAAATTCCATTCCTACCATTTGAACCTTGATTTCTAGCCTTCACCAAGTTGCTTTCCACTCAAATCACTCTTCGACCATAGCCAAATCTAAGAGAAAGAGAGTTGAGTGTTGGGGAGACTATCATTTGAAGCACAACAGCAAGGAGTTCATCATCAACACACCATCTATTACCTTTTGGAGAGTGGTGTCTCCTAGATTTTGGTTAGGTGTAGCTTGGGAGCCTCCATAAAGATGTGGCTCGAACCAAGAAGTTTGTAAGGGCAAGGATATCGCCTACTTCATGAAGATCTACTCGAGTGAGGCAAGTCCTTCATGGGCAATGGCCATGGTGGGATAGACAAGGTGGCTTCTTCGTGAACCCTTCATGGGTGGAGCGCTCCATGGACTCGCGCAACCGTTACTGATATGTCTCCAATGTATCTATAATTTTTTATCATTCCATACTATTATATTATTTGTTTTGGATGTTTTATATGCATTAATATGCTATTTAGTATTATTTTTGGACTAACTTATTAACCTAGAGCCCAGTGCCAGTTTCTTTTTTTTTCCTTGTTTCTGACTTTACGGTGATATTTCTTGGACCAGAAGAAACCCACGAGACTTGGAGAAGAGGCCAGAAGACCCACTAGGAGGCCACAAGCCATAGGGGGGCGCCCCAGGGCTTGTGGGCCCCTCGGGGACTTCCTAACCCTAATCTCAGCACTATAAATCCTCAAATATTCCCCCTATGCAAGGGGGCACACCAAAAATACTTTTCAGCCGCTCCAAGCCTTTGTTCCCGTGAGATCCTGATGACCCACAAGTATAGGGGATCTATCGTATTCCTTTCGATAAGTAAGAGTGTCGAACCCAACGAGGAGCAGAAGGAAATGACAAGCGGTTTTCAGTAAGGTATTCTCTGCAAGCACTGAAATTATCGGTAACATATAGTTTTGTGATAAGGTAATTTTTAACGGGTAACAAGTAACAATAGTAAACAAGGTGCAGCAAGATGGCCCAATCCTTTTTTTGGAAAAGGACAAGCCTGGACAAACTCTTATATAAAGGAAAGCGCCCGAGGATACATGGGAATTATCGTCAAGCTAGTTTTCATCATGCTCATATGATTCGCATTCGTTACTTTGATAATTTGATATGTGGGTGGACCGGTGCTTGGGTACTTCCCTTCCTTGGACAAGCATCCCACTTATGATTAACCCCCCTTGCAAGCATCCGCAACTATGAAAAAAGAATTAAGGTAAACCTAACCATAGCATGAAACATATGGATCCAAATCAGCCCCTTACGAAGCAACGCATAAACTAGGGTTTAAGCTTCTGTCACTCTAGCAACCCGTCATCTACTTATTACTTCCCAATGCCTTCCCCTAGGCCCAAATAATGGTGAAGTGTCATGTAGTCGACGTTCACATAACACCACTAGAGGAAAGACAACATACAATTCATCAAAATATCAAACGAATACCAAATTCACATGACTACTTATAACAAAACTTCTCCCATGTCCTCAAGAATAAACGTTACTGCTCACAAATCATATTCATGTTCATAATCAGAGGGGTATTAATATGCATAAAGGATCTGAACATATGATCTTCCACCGAATAAACCAACTAGCATCAACTACAAGGGGTAATCAACACTACTAGCAACCCACAGGTACCAATCTGAGGTTTTGAGACAAAGATCGGATACAAGAGATGAACTAGGGTTTGAGAGGAGATGGTGTTGGTGATGAAGTTGATGGAGATTGACCCCCTCCTGATTTGAGGATCGATGGTGATGAAGATGGTGACGATTTCCCCCTCCTAGAGGGATGTTTCCCCGGCAGAACATCTCCGCCGGAGCCCTACATTGGTTCCGCCAAGGTTCCGCCTCGAGTCGGCGGCGCTTCGTCCTGAAAGCTTCCTTCTTATTTTTTCCAGGGCGAAAGACACCCTATACCAGAAGATGGGCATCGGGGAGCTTCCAGGTGGCCCACGAGGCAGGGGGCGCGCCCAGAGGGTAGGGTGCGCCCTCCACCCTCGTGGACAGTGGGTGGCCCCTTTCTGGTGCTTTCTTCGCCCAATATTTTTAATATATTCCAAAGCTGACTTTTGTGGAGTTTCATGACTTTTGGAGTTGTGCAGAATAGGTCTCTAATATTTGCTCATTTTCCAGCCCTGAATTCCAGCTGCCGGCATTCTCCCTCTTCATGTAAACCTTGTAAAATAAGAGAGAAAAGGCATAAGTATTGTGACATAATGTGTAATAACAGCCCATAATGCAATAAATATCAATATAAAAGCATGATGCAAAATGGACGTATCAACTCCCCCAAGCTTAGACCTCACTTGTCCTCAAGCGGAAGCCGATATCGAAAAATATGTCCACATGTTTAGAGATAGAGGTGTCGATAAAATAAAATACGGACATGAGGGCATCATGATTATTCTTAGAATAGCAACATATATATTGGCATATGATTTATTATGCTAAAGTTATAATCTATTCACAATGTAAAGTATGAATCAGAAACTTCATTGAAAACTAACAAACTATGATCTCAGTCATTGAAGCAATTGCAATTTATCATAACATCAGAAAGAGTCAATATAAGAGCTTTTCAGCAAGTCCACATACTCAACTATCATTTAGTCTTTCACAATTGCTAACACTCACGCAATACTTATGGGTATGAAATTTAATCGGACACAGAGAAAGATAGGGGCTTATAGTTTTGCCTCCCAACCTTTTACCTCAAGGGTAACGTCAACAATAATGCTTTATGAAAACCCATAGCCAATTGGATATATATATATACATATATATATATATATATATATATATATATATATATATATATATATATATATATATATATATATATATATATATCAGGATCTTTCCAACACATAGTGCTTGCCAAAGGATAAAGTGTAAAAAGGAAAGGTGAAGATCACCATGACTCTTGTATAAGGTATAAGACAAAAATAGAGGTAGGTCCTTCACAGAGGGAAGCAAAGGTTTTCGTGTGCTTTATGGTTGGATGCACAAAATCTTCATGCAAAAGAATGTCACTTTATATTTCCAATTGTGATAGGGACCTTTATTATGCAGTCCGTAGCTTTTATTTCTTCCATATCACAAGCTCGTATAAAGCTTAATTTCTCCACACTAATAGATCATACATATTTAGAGAGCAATTTTTATTGCTTGCAGCAATGACAACTTACTTGAAGGATCTTACTCAATCCACAGGTAGATATGATGTACTCTCATGGCAAAACTGGGTTTAAGGATATTTGGAAGCACAAGTAGTATCTCTACTCGGTGCAAAGAATTTGGCTAGCATGAGGGGGAAAGGCAAGCTCAACATGTTGGATGATCCATGACCATATAATTTATTTCGGATATAAGAAAACATAACACATTACATTGTCTTCCTTGTCCAACATCAACTTTTTAGCATGTCATATTTTAATGAGTGCTCACAATCATAAAAGATGTCCAAGATAGTATATTCATATGTGAAAACCTCTCTTTCTTTATTACCTCCTATTAATTGCAACGATGATCAATACTATGTTTGTCAACTCTCAACAACTTTTATTCATCATACTCTTTATATGTGAAGTCATTACTCTCCATGAGATCAATACGATCTCTTTATTTCTTTTTATTCTTTCCTTTTACTTTTATTCCCTCAAGATCATAGCAACATAACCAAGCCCTCGACTCAAGACTAATCTTTATTATATATAGCTCACGGACTCGATTACATAGATAAAGATCAACACAAACACTCAAAGCTAGATCATACTAAACTTTATTCTACTAGATCAAGATATAACCAAAAGGATCGAACTAAGAAAAGCGGTAAAGATAGAAGTGTGATGGTGATACGATACCGGGGCACCTTCCCCAAGCTTGGCAGTTGCCAAGGGGAGTGCCCATACCCATATATTTATGCCTCTTTCTTCGGAGGTGGTGATGATGGAGTTGTTGATGATGTATGCTTGTTGTCCATCTTCCAAGGCATAGACTCACCATCATAGAAGGATGATCGAGTCTCCGGGATCCTCAAATCTGCAGCCAAACTCATTCTCTTGAATCTATATTCATACTCACAGTTTTGGTTTTGCAGGTCATAGATCTGGGCTTGGAGGTGCTCGATTTTCTCGTGAAGCTTGAAGATGGTCTCCCCAATGTTCTTGGCATCCAGCTTGTGGTTGTTGGTGAACTCCGCGATCATCATGTGGTTGGCGTTGAGTCCGCGTTCCACCATCCCCTGGCACTTGAAAACTTGTTGCTCCATTGCTTCGAGTTTTGTCTCCATGCTTCCGGTCCTCCTTGGTCCCTCAACATCGCGGATGTGCAGCACCCCCTCACGCATCTCAATGATTTGAGGGTGTTGCAGCACCTCCGCGAGGTAGGGGTTGATGACCTTCTCAAAAAACGTGTCCTTGGGGGCGCTTGAAGACGTCATGGTGATCTAGATCTGTCAGAAAAACAGCTCGAAACAAAAGCGGAGGATTGTGTCGTGGTACGGTGGTCAAAACCTTCGGGAGGTTATATAATGAATTTTTACCAACCAAAAGAAGTATCGTGCAAGAAAATGGACTTTGGAGAACACACGAGGTGTCCGCGAGGCAGGGGCGCGCCCTTCACCCTCGTGGATGCCTCGTGTCCCTTTTGGACTACTTATTTTCCTATTTTCTTAAATATTCCAAAACGGTGAAAATTTGCTATAAGAACTGTTTTGGAGTCGGTTTACTTACTGTACCACATACCTATTCCTTTTTGGAGTCTGAAACGTTCTGGAAAGTGTCCCTTACGTACTCCTCCGGGGTTACGGTATCAATAACATTGGTTTCAACATTTATGGGGTTACCTGAGATATAATGTTTGATTCTTTGACCGTTCACCACCTTCGGATTTGTGCATTCGAAGTTGTTGATTTTTATAGCACCGGAACGATAGACCTCCTCGATAACGTAAGCACCTTCCCATTTTGAGAGGAGTTTTCCTGCACAAAATCTTAAACTAGAGTTGTATAACAAAACATAATCACCTACATTAAACTCACGCTTTTGTATCCTTTTGTCATGCCATCTTTTAACTTTTTCTTTAAATAGTTTGGCATTCTCATAAGCCTGGGTTCTCCACTCATCAACTGAGCTAATGTCAAAAAGTCTCTTCTCACCGGCTAGTCTGAAATCATAATTGAGCTCTTTAATGGCCCAATATGCCTTATGTTCTAGTTTGACAGGTAAGTGACATGCTTTTCCATAAACCATTTTATATGGAGACATACCCATAGGACTTTTATATGCAGTTCTATAGGCCCATAATGAATCATCAAGTTTCTTGGACCAATTCTTCCTAGATCTATTAACAGTCTTTTGCAAAATTAATTCAATTTCTCTATTACTCAGTTCTACTTGACCACTAGACTGTGGGTGGTATGGAGATGCAATTCTATGATTAACACCATACTTAGCAAGCATTTTACGAAAAGCACCACGAATAAAATGTGAACCACCATCAGTCATTAAGTATCTAGGGACTCCAAACCTCGGAAAAATAACTTCTTTAAGCATCTTAATAGAAGTGTTATGATCAGCACTGCTAGTTGGAATAGCTTCTACCCACTTGGTAACATAATCAGTAGCAACTAAAATATGTGTATACCCATTAGAGGAAGGAAAAGGTCCCATATAATCAAAGACCCAAACATGAAATGGTTCAATAACAAGTGAATAGTTGATAGGCATTTCTTGATGTCTACTAATATTACCAATTCTTTGACATTCATCACAAGACAAGACAAACTTACGGGCATCTTTGAAAAGAGTAGGCCAATAAAAACCAGATTGCAATACCTTATGTGCAGTTCTATATCCAGCGTGGTGTCCTCCATAAGCCTCGGAGTGACACTTGCGTAGGATATGTTCCTATTCATGCTCAGGTACACAACGTCTTATAACACCATCTACTCCTTCTTTATAAAGGTGTGGGTCATCCCAGAAGTAATGTCTTAAATCATAGAAAAACTTTTTCTTTTGCTGGTATGTGAAACTAGGTGGTATGAATTTAGCAACAATGTAATTAGCATAATCAACATACCATGGAGCAATACGAGAAGCATTTATGACAACTAATTGTTCATCAGGAAAGCTATCATCAATAGGTAGTGGGTCATCAAGAACATTCTCTAACCTAGATAAGTTGTCTGCAATAGGGTTCTCAGCTCCCTTTCTATCAATAATATGCAAATCAAATTCTTGTAGCAAGAGAACCCATCTAATAAGTCTAGGTTTAGCATCTTTCTTTTCCATAAGATATATAATAGCAACATGATCAGTGTGAACAGTTACTTTAGAATCAACAATATAAGGCTTGAACTTATCACAAGAAAATACAACTGCTAAAAATTCTTTTTCAATAGTAGCATAATTTCTCTGGGCACTATCTAGAGTTTTACTAGCATATTGGATAACATTTAATTTCTTATCAACTCTTTGTCCTAGAACAGCACCTACAACATAATCACTAGCATCACACATAATTTCAAAGGGTAAATTCCAATCAGGTGGCTGAACAATAGGTGCAGAAATCAAGGCTTTCTTAAGTATTTCAAATGCTTTTACACAATCATCATCAAAGACAAAAGGAACATCTTTTTGTAATAGATTAGTCAGAGGCCTAGAAATTTTTGAGAAGTCTTTAATGAACCTCCTATAAAAACCGGCATGACCAAGGAAACTTCTTATACCTTTAATGTCCTTAGGACACGGCATCTTTTCAATAGCATCAACTTTACCTTTTTAAACTTCAATACCTCTTTCAAAAAATTTATGCCCCAAGACAATACCTTCATTAACCATAAAGTGGCACTTCTCCCAATTCAAGACAAGATTAGTTTCTTCACATCTCTGCAAAACTCGATCAAGGTTGCTTAAGCAATCATCAAAAGAAGTACCATACACGGAGAAATCATCCATGAAAACCTCAACAATCTTTTCACAAAAGTTAGAGAATATAGCAGTCATACATCTTTGAAAGGTAAAAGGTGCATTACATAAACCAAAAGGCATACGTCTATAAGCAAAGGTACCGAAAGGGCAAGTAAAAGTGGTCTTTTCCTTATCCTCTTTTGACACAGGTATTTGAGAGAAACCATAATAACTGTCTAGAAAGCAAAAATGTGTATGTTTGGATAATATTTCTAGCATTTGATCAATAAAAGGTAAAGGGTAATGATCCTTTCTAGTATCTTTATTTAATTTTCAGAAATCAATTACCAGTCTATAACCCGTAACAATTCTTTGTGGGGTCAATTCATCTTTACCATTAGGAACAACTGTAATACCTCCCTTCTTAGGGACACAATGGACAGGACTTACCCACTGACTATCAGCAACAGGATAAATTATACCTGCCTCCAGAAGCTTTAGTATTTCGTTTCTTACTACTTATTTCATCTTAGGATTTAACCGTCGTTGGTGATCAACAACCGGTTTAGCGTCTTTCTCCAATTTTATTTTGTGCTAGCATAGAGTGGGACTAATGCCCTTAAGATCATCAAGAGTATATCCAATAGCAGCACGGTGCTTCTTCGGAGTTTCAATAATTTCTCTTCTTCCTGCTCTGAAAGGTTAGCACTAATAATAACAGGATATATCTTCTATTCACCAAGATAGGCATATTTAAGAGTATCAGGTAATGGTTTAAGCTCAAACACGGGATCGCCCTTGGGTGGAGGAGGATCCCCTAGAATTTCAATAGGCAAGTTGTGTTTCAAAATAGGTCCCTGTTTAAAGAATACTTCATCTATTTCCCTTCTTTCATTCATAAACATATCATTTTCATGCTCTAGCAAATATTGTTCTAAAGGATCATTAGGAGGCAGGGCAATAGAAGCAAGACCGATAATTTCATTTTTACTAGGCAATTCTTTATCATGGGGTTGTCTACGAATTTTAGCAAAATTAAAATCATGAGACATATCCCCTAAACCAACAGTAACAATATCATTTTCCCAGTCTATCCTAGCATTAACAGTATTCAAGAAGGGTCTACCAAATATAATGGGACAAAAGTCATCTTGTGGGGAACCAAGAACAAGAAAATCAGTAGGATATTTAACTTTCCCACACAAGACTTCAACATCTCTAACAATCCCAATTGGTGGAATAGTATCCCTATTGGCAAGCTTAATTGTAACATCAATATCTTCTATCTCAGTGGGTGCAATATCATGCATAATTTCTTTGTATAAGGAATGGGGTATTGCACTCGCACTAGCACCCATATCACATAAGCCAGGATAACAATGATCTCCTATTTTAAAAGAAACAACAGGCACGCCTACAACAGGTCTATGTTTATTTTTAGTATCGGGTCTAGCAATTCTAGCAGCTTCATTACAGAAGTAAATAACATGCCCATCAATATTATCGACCAAGAGATCTTTAACCATAGCAATACTAGGTTCAACTTTAATTTGCTCAGAGGGTGTAGGTGTTCTAGCATTACTCTTACAAACCACAGTTGAAGCTTTATCATGATCATTTATTCTAACAGGGAAAGGTGGTTTCTCAATATAAGCGGTAGGAACAATAGGATCAACATTATAAGTGATAGTCTTTTCTTCAACTTTAATAGGTTCAAATACTTTTACTTCAATGGGAGGATGATATTTAAACCACTTCTCCTTAGGGAGATCAACATGAGTAGCAAATGATTCACAAAAAGAAGCTACTATCTCAGAGTCAAGTCCATATTTAGTGCTAAATTCACGAAAAGCATCGGTATCCATAAAAAGATTTAACAAAATCAAACTTAGGTGTTATACCTGACTACATACCTTCGTCGAGTTCCCAATCTTCAGAGTTGTGTTTAATTCTTTCCAATAAATCCCATCTGAATTCAATAGTCTTCATCATAAAATAACTAGTACAAGAAGTATCGAGCATGGAGCAGTTACTGAGAGAAAGCCGAGCATAAAAAAATTGAATAATAATTTCTCTTGAGAGATCATGATTGGGGAATGAATATAACATTGACTTAAGCCTCCCCCAATCTTGAATGATACTTTCTCCTTCGTGAGGCCAAAAATTATATATATAATTAAGATCACGATGAACCAGATGCATAGGATAAAACTTCTGATGAAATTCCAATTTCAATCGGTTGTAGTTCCATGATCCAATATCATCACATAGCCTAAACCATGTCAATGCCTTTCCCTTCAAAGATAAAGGGAAGACCTTCTTCTTGATAACATCATCGGGCATACCTGCAAGCTTAAGTAATCCACAAACTTCATCCACATAGATTAGGTTCATATCGGGATGTAATGTTCCATCTCCTATAAAAGGATTAGCTAGCAGTTTCTCAATCATATCCGAAGGAATTTCAAAGTAAACATTTTCAGTAGGTTTAGTAGGTTGAGGAGCAACTCTTTGCTCTACTGGCTAGGGTGAAGATACCCCGAACAAGCCCCTCAAAGGATTATTTTCCATAGTAGCAAGTGAAGTAAATTTCAATACACTATATAAATTTTTCCTTACCAAATTCCACCTACCAAAGACGCTTCACTCCCCAGCAACGGTGCCAGAAAAGAGTCTTGATGACCCACAAGTATAGGGGATCTATCGTAGTCCTTTCAATAAGTAAGAGTGTCGAACCCAACGAGGAGAAGAAGGAAATGACAAGCGGTTTTCAGTAAGGTATTCTCTGCAAGCACTGAAATTATCGGTAACAGATAGTTTTGTGATAAGGTAATTTGTAACGGGTAACAAGTAACAATAGTAAAAAAGTTGCAGCAAGATGGCCCAATCCTTTTTGTAGCAAAGGACTAGCCTGGACAAACTCTTATATAAAGGAAAGCGCTCCCGAGGACACATGGGAATTATCTCAAGCTAGTTTTCATCATGTTCATATGATTCGCGTTCGTTACTTTGATAATTTGATATGTGGGTGGACCGGTGCTTGGGTACTGCCCTTCCTTGGACAAGCATCCCACTTATGATTAACCCCCTCGCAAGCATCCGCAACTACAAAAGAAGAATTAAGGTAAACCTAACCATAGCATGAAACATATGGATCCAAATTAGCCCCTTACAAAGCAACACATCAACTAGGGTTTAAGCTTCTGTCACTCTAGCAACCCATCATCTACTTATTACTTCCCAATGCCTTCCCCTAGGCCCTAATAATGGTGAAGTGTCATGTAGTCGACGTTCACATAACACCACTAGAGGAAAGACAACATACATCTCATCAAAATATCGAACGAATACCAAATTCACATGACTACTTATAACAAGACTTGTCCCATGTCCTCAGGAACAAACGTAACTACTCACAAATCATATTCATGTTCATAATCAGAGGGGTATTAATATGCATAAAGGATCTGAACATATGATCTTCCACCGAATAAACCAACTAGCATCAAGTACAAGGGTTAATCAACACTACTAGCAACCCACAGGTACCAATCTGAGCTTTTGAGACAAAGATTAGATACAAGAGATGAACTAGGGTTTGAGAGGAGATGGTGCTGGTGAATATGTTGATGGAGATTGATCCCCTCACGATGAGAGAATCGATGGTGATGACGATGGTGATGATTTCCCCCTCCCGGAGGGATGTTTCCCCGGCAGAACAGCTCCGCCGGAGCCCTAGCTTGATTTCACCAAGGTTCCGCCTCGAGACGGCAGAGCTTCGTCCCGAAAGCTTCCTTCTAATTTTTTTTCAGGGCGAAAGACACCTTATACCGGCAGACGGGCATCGGGGGGCTTCCAGGTGGCCCACGAAGCAGGGGGGCGCGCCCACGGGGGTAGGGGCGCCCTCCACCCTCGTGGATAGTGGGTGGCCCCCTTCTGGTGCTTTCTACGCCCAATATTTTTAATATATTCCAAAACTGACTTTTGTGGAGTTTCAAGACTTTTGGAGTTGTGCAGAATAGGTCTCTAATATTTGCTCCTTTTCCAGCCCATAATTCCAGCTGCCGGCATTCTCCCTCTTCATGTAAACCTTGTAAAATAAGAGAGGAAGGGCATAAGCATTGTGACATAATGTGTAATAACAGCCCATAATGCAATAAATATCGATATAAAAGCATGATGCAAAATGGACGTATCAGATCCCATCTTGGGGCCTTTTCCGGCACTTCGTCGGAGGGGGAACCGATCATGGAGGACCTCTACACCAACCTTGCTGCCCTTCTGATGATGTGTGACTAGTTTACTCGGGGTCCATAGCTAGTATCTAGATGGATTCTTCTCGCTCTTTGATCTTCAATACAATGTTCTCCTCGATGTTCTGAGAGATCTATTCGATGTAATCTTATTTTGTGGTGCGTTTGTTGAGATCCGATGAATTGTGGATTTATGATTAGATTATCTATGAATATTATTTGAGTCTTCTCTGAACTCTTTTATGCATGATTAAGATATCTTTGTATTTCTCTTTGAACTATCGGTTTGGTTTGGCCAACTAGGTCGGTTTTTCTTGCATTGGGAGAGGTCCTTAGTTTTGGGTTCAATCTTGTGGTGTCCTCACCCAGTGACAGAAGGGGAGCGAGGCACGTATTGTATTGTTTCCATAACAAGGATAAAAAGATGGGTTTTATGCCATATTGCTTGAGTTTATCCCTCTACATCATGGCATCTTGCTTAAAGCTTTGCTCTTTTCTTATGAACTTAATACTCTAGATGCAGGCAGGAGACGGGCGATGTGTGGAGTAATAGTAGTAGATGCAGAATCGTTTCAGTCTACTTGTCATGGACGTGATGCCTATATTCGTGATCATTGCCTTAGATGTCTTCATAAATATGCGCTTTTCTATCAATTGCTCAATAGTAATTTGTTTACCCACCGTTTGTTTTCTTCAAGAGAGAAGCCTCTACTGAAAACTATGGCCCCCGGGTCTATTTTCCATCATATATTTTCAGATCTATAAACCAAAAAAGCCAAAATACCTTTCTGTAATTTATTTATATTTACTTTATTTTTATATTTTATTTATCTTTTATACCTATCTCTATTATATCTCACTCCTGTTCGTGACTGTGAAGGGATTGGCAACCCCTTTTTCGATGTGTGCAAGAGTTTGTTAGTTTGTGTAGGTGCATATATTGGAGACTTGCATGTGCCTCCTACTGGATTGATACCTTAGTTCTTAACTGAGGGAAATATTTATATCCACTTTGCTGCATCGCCCTTTCCTCTTCAAGGGAAAAATCAAAGCAAGCTCAAGAAGTAGCGGGAAGAATTTCTGGCGCCGTTGGCGGGGAGGTTCTACATCAATCCTACCAAGAACCTATCATAAACTCTCATCTCTTGAACTTACATTATTAGCCATTTGCCTCTCTTTTTCCTCTCCCCCACTTCTAAAACGTTTTCAGAAAAAACACAAAAATATTTGCCTTTTCATCTGCCTTCTTTCCGTTTGCCTTTACGTCTTACTTGGTTTGTTTGCTCGTTTGCTTCCTATAATTGTGTGTTTATTGAAAATAAGAAATCAATAGGTTTATGGATCCACTCAAAGTTTTCTACTTGAATCATCTTTGATCCATATGTGCTCGTGCTGAAACCCCGACTAGTTTAGTTGAGGGAAAATCATTAGAGCATGCTCATTTTGTGCGTCATCATTTGTCCCAAAAAGGGGGACTCTTATGGAACCAAATAAATTGTTTGCTATGCTATGCTTTGAATCTATTTGAAATTTATGATTTTACTTGTTAATCAGAGAACTCTAAAAAACACCTTCCCTGCCTATGTGAGTTTAATGATAATGAAATCCTATCTTCTTATGCCAAAGGTGTTTATAGTTACTATGATATTGAACAAATTGAAGAATTTGTTGCTTTTAAGGGTTCTTATGAAGTTGCTTCTTTGATTCAAAAATGATATTACTCTCTACAAATCTGAAAATTTTGACATACTTAAATATTGCTATGAAAACTATGCTCATAATGCCTATGTTAAAGAATTTATTGAGAATGACCGTTGCGTTGGAAGAAAATAATGATATACATGAATCTATAGATAATTATGATTCTGTTGATTTGATTGAAATATCCCCCCTTGATGAACATGATGCTTGCTGTTCTTAGCCACCATGCCAATATTAATTATACTTATGCAGATGAACTTGCTATAGTTCCTTATGTTAAACATGAAATTATTGCTATTGCACCCACACTTGATAGCTCCTTGAATGAATAGCATGATTGCAATGATGTTATTATAAGTTCTATTAATGTCAATTGTGCTAATAATATGAAAAAAAACCATATTTGGGGATGCTAGTTTTGCTATGTCCACTACTTATTGCAATGATCATGATTGGGGTGATTTTTCTTATGATCCTGAAAATTTATTTAAGCCTAATGATGAATATGTTTGCAATAATTTTGAAAGTGGGTTTGGAAGAGTGTCAACTCTAGGTAGAAATAATCCCAAATATTTGGAGATTGTTCAATCTTATGAATTTTTTGATAAAAGTGGGTTTGAAGTGGTCTTTACTTTATTTGATGATAATCCCACTATTTTGGAAGAGTGTCAACTCTGCATGCATGTGGATCATGTAGAGAATATTTTATGCAATAGCTATATTGCTAAATTTGATTATGATACTACATGTAATTATTATGAGAGAGGAAAATATGGTTGTAGAAATTTTCATGTTACTAAATTACCTCTCGTTATGTTGAGATTGCTATTGTTTGTTTCTTCTTCCTTGCATATGCTAATTTTTTATTGTCTTGATAAATCTTTTCCCTATAAAATGCCTATGCATAGGAAGTATTCTAGACTTAAAATTGTTTTCCACATGCTATATGATGCTCTCTTTGTGCTTTAATTTTTTGTCTTTCATGTGAGCAGCATTAAAATTGTCCATGCCTAGCTAAGAGGCTTTAAAGAAAAGCGCTTGTTGGGAGATAACCCAATATTTTTATTTTCTGTTTTCATGAGAATACACATTATTGCCTCTGTAGTAATTGTGCTTTGGTGTTTTAATTATTGTTTGAGCCAAGAAAGACCTTTGGGATGGTCATGGTGATAGTTGATTTGATTTGCTGAAAACAGAAACTTTTGCGCCAAGTAACAGAATTGATCTGAGCTCCTGGAACATGATAAATTCTTGAATTTTTTACACAAGATTGATATACAAATTTCCTATATTTTCCTAATATTTCAGAATTTTTGGAGTTACCTAAGTATATGAACTTTCCAGATAACTACAGAATTTTCTATTTTTTGACAAATTTTGTTTCCTATGTGTTGTTTGCTTATTTTGATGAATCTATGGGTAGTATCGGGGGGTATGAACCATGGAGAAGTTGGAATACCAATATAAATTTAGAGTGAGTTCACAACATTACCTAAAGTGGTGATTTATTTTATTATACTAACAGGCTTATGATTTTTCTGTTGAGTTTTGTGTTGTGAAATTTTCAAGTTTTGGGTAAAGTTTTGATGGACCACGGAATAACGAGTGGCAATAGCCTAAACTTGGGGATTCCAAAGGCACCCCAAGGTAATATTCAATGAAAACCAAGCATCTAATCTTGGAGATGCCCCAGATGGCATCCCCTCTTTTGTCTTCAATCCATCGGTAAATTTACTTGAGCTATATTTTTATTCGCCACATGATATGTGTTTTGCTTGGAGCGTCTTGTATGATATGAGTCTTTGATTTTTAGTTTGCGACAATCATCCTTGTTGTACACACATTTTGAGAGGGACACACATTAATTGTGAATTTATTAAAATACTCTATGTGCTTCACTTATATCTTTTGAGCTAGGTAGTTGCTCTAGTACTTCACTTATATCTTTTTAGAGCACGTCGGTGGTTTTATTTTATAGAGATTGATGAACTCTCATGCTTCACTTATATTATTTCGAGAATCTTGAAACAGCATGGTAATTTTCTTAGGTTATGAATTTAGTCCTAATATTATGGGCATCCAAGAGGGATATAATAAAAAGTTTCACATAAGAGCATTGACTAATATGAGAAGTTTGATTCCTTGCATTTGTTTTGAGATATAAAGGTGGTGAAATTAGAGTCATGCTAGTGAGCAGTGTGTGGTCCCCGTAGCATGCACGTATGGTAAACCGTTATGTGATGAAGTTGGAGCATGATTTATTTTTTGATTGTCTAACTTATGAGTGCGGTCGGGGATGAGCGATGGTATTTTCCTACCAATCATCCCCCTAGGAGCATGCGTATTAGTACTTTGCTTTGATGGCTAATAAATTTTTGCAATAAGTATGTGGGTTCTTTATGACCATAGTTGAGTCCATGGATTATACGCACTCTCACCCTTCCACCATTGTTAGCCTCTCTAGTACCGCGCAACTTTCGCCGATGCATTAAACCCACCATATACCCGTCCTCAAAATAGCCACCATACCGACCTATTATGGCATTTCCATAGACATTCCGAGATATATTGTCATGCAACTTCCATCGTTCCGTTTATTATGACACATACCATCATTGTCATATTGCTTTGCATGATCATGTAGTTGGCATAGTATTTGTGTCTTGGCCATAGTTCATATTTTTTTTATACATGTCACTATTGATCATCGCACTTCCCAGTACACCGCCGGAGGCATTCATATAGAGTCATATTTTGTTCTAGTATCAAGTTGTAATTCTTGAGTTGTAAGTAAATATAAGTGTGATGGTCATTATTAGAGCATTGTCCCGTGTGAGGAAAGGATGATGGAAGCTATGATTCCCTCACAAGTTGGGATGAGACTCCGGACTTAAAAAATAAAAGAGGCCAAAGAGCCCAAAATAAAAAAGAGAGGCCAAAGAGCCCAAACAAAAAATGAGAGAAAAGAGAGAAGGGACAATGTTACTATCCCTTTTCCACACTTGTGCTTCAAAGTAGCACCATGTTCTTCATGATAAAGAGTCTCATATTTTGTCCCTTTCATATACTAGTGGGAATTTTCATTATATAACTTGTCTTGTATATTCCAATGATGGGCTTCCTCAAATTGCCCTAGGTCTTCAAGACAAGAAAGTTGGATGCACACCCACTTAGTTTCTTTTTGAGCTTTCATACACTTGATGCTCTAGTGCATCCATTGCAAGGCAATCCCTACTCACTTGCATCGATATCAATTGATGGCCATCTCCTTTTTGTCTTCTCCTCGCAACCTCCACCATATTCTATTCCACCTATAGTGCTATATCCATGGCTCACACTCATGTATTGCGTGAAAGTTGAAAAAGCTTGAGAACATTAAAAGTATGAAACAATTCCTTGGCTTCACATCGAGGTTGTGCATGGTGAAATATATTGTGTGATGAAGATACGGCATAGCGAGACTATATGATTTTGTAGGGATAACCTTATTTGGGCATGTTATTTTGAGAAGACATGATTGCTTTATTAGTGTGCTTGAAGTATTACTGTTTTTATGTCAATATTAAACTTTTGTTTTGAATCTTATGGATCTGAATATTCATGCCACAATAAATAAAATTGCATTGCATTGATAAATATGTTAGGTAGCATTTCACATCAAAAATTCTGTTTTTATCATTTACCTACTCGAGGACGACCAGGAATTAAGCTTGAGGATGCTTGATACGTCTCCAATGTATCTATAATTTTTGATTGTTCCATGCTATTATATTATCTGCTTTGGATGTTTTCTATGCATTAATATTCTATTTTATATTATTTTGGGACTAACTTATTAACCTAGAGCCCACTACCAGTTTATGTTTTTCCTTGTTTTTGACTTTTATAGAAAAGCAATATCAAATGAAGTCCAAACGGAATAAAACTTTAAGGTGATTTTTCTTGGACCAGAAGAAACCCACGAGACTTGGAGAAGAGGCCAGAAGACCCATGAGGAGGCCACAAGGTGTAGGGGCGCGCCCCAGGGCTTGTGGGCCCCTCGGGGACCTCTGAACCCTAATCTCAGCACTATAAATCCTCAAATATTCCCCCTATGCCAGGGGGCACACCAAAAATACTTTTCCGCCACTGCAAGCCTCTGTTCCTATGAGATCCCATCTTGGGGCCTTCTCCGACGTTCCGCCGAAGGGGGAATCGATCACGGAGGAGCTCTACACCAACCTTGCTGCCCTTCCGATGATGTGTGAGTAGTTTACCACAGACCTAAGGGTCCATAGCTAGTAGCTAGATGGCTTCTTCTCTCTCTCTTTGATCTTCAATACAATGTTCTCCTCGATGTTCTTGGAGATTTATTCGATGTAATCTTCTTTTGCGGTTCATTTGTTGAAATCCGATGAATTGTGGATTTATGATCAGATTATCTATGAATATTATTTGAGTCTTCTCTGAACTCTTTTATGCATGATTAATATATCTTTGTATTTGTCTTTGAACTATCGGTTTGGTTTGGGAAACTAGATTGGTTTTTCTTGCAATGGGAGAGGTGCTTAGTTTTGGGTTCAATCTTGCGGTGTTCCTACCCAGTGACAGAAGGGGTAGCGAGGCACGTATTGTATTGTTTCCATCAAGGATAAAAAGATGGGGTTTATGCCATATTGCTTGATTTTATCCCTCTACATCATGTTGTAAGTGCATCTAGTGCCACCCCTAGTTGGTTTTCGAGTATTGACGACAAACTTGGTTGAGGGACTAATGTGTTTGTGAGAATTGCAGGATAACAAAGGTAGTAGTCCCTTATTGATTCAGTTTACATACTAGAGATAACCCCTAAAAATGTATGAAGACATTGAAGACAATGGTGGTTCGTGAAGATATTCACTTGAAGACTGTGGAGTGCGAACACATAGTTGTTTCATAGTTTCCTTTCCTTCTTTATTGAGTCATAGGAACCGCCGTACTATTAAGTGGGGTCCCAATGAACAAAGTCAGGGTGACTGATGCGATGCTCAACCAAAATCCTATGTCTTCAAGCGAAGACAATGAGAGCAAATCTTATCCAGAGCTGGATGAGTCAACTTTATTTGTAGCCCAAGTCAAGTTGCCGCGTGTGTTTGAAATCCGATCGTTGGACACGTGTCGGTTCCTTAGTGACCCAAGGTCATTTCAGACATAACAGGTCGGGTTGCCTCCTGCCTTTAAATAGCCCACCCCCTACACCATAAATTGGTGCCTGCTCAGAGTTAGTGCACGGCTTTTGTCGTTTGAGAGCAACCCACCTCCGAAGCCCTTGAGAGAGAGATCTTTGTGAGGACAAAGCCCAAAACACCCAGAGCCAAAGAGTGTTAGGCATCACTGAAGTCCTTCTGCCCGCGTGACCTGAAGACTTGTTACACTTGAGGATTGTGAATCCTCCAGCCGGTTAGGCGTCGCGTTCTGAGCATCCAAGAGTCATTGTGGATCGCCGGTGAACAAAGTCTGTGAAGGTTTGTAAGTCTACCTTGAAGACTTACCAGAGTGATTGGGCGAGGACTGGGTGTCCTTAGCTCAAGGGGAATAAGGTGAAGATGCGGTCTTCTGAGTTCAATCTCAGCCTTCCTAACCAGACGTACAGTTGTCATAGCAACTGGAACTGGTCTACCAAATCCTTGTCTTCGCCAAGCAACTGGTTCTATCCCCCCACTTCCCTTTACTTTACTATTTGTCTTCGTGAAGTCATTGCCTGCCTGTCTAATCTTTTCAAATTCACTGTGTGAAGACTATTACCTGGTTGGCTTCATACTGTCTTCCATCCTGATCCATTCTACCTATGTTGATAGTCTTCATACTTTCACTACATTGCTTACTTGATTATGTCTTGTATAGTGTAGTCTATCTTCCGCTGCATATCAATAGGTTTATTTCATCTGTTTGTCTTCAAAGACCTTGTGTTTTGAGGACTTTCATAAAAATCGCCTATTCACCCCCCCTCTAGTCGATAACTAGCACTTTCAATTGGTATCAGAGCAAGGTGTTCCCTTGTTCTGTATGATTCGGTTTAACCACCTCGAGTTTTACCTATGTCGACTGCAGGGATAATAAAGGTGTCTGATGTGTGCCCAGTCTTCGAGGGCACTAATTACCCCTGCTGGAAGAATCAGCTGCGCATGCATCTTGAAGCCATTGACGTTGACCTCTGGTATGTCGTCAAGACAGGCGTTCCCAAGGTCGATGAAGGTGTCACCGCTGCTGATGTCAAGAGTTTCACTCAATTGGACTGGACCGCCAACAACATCATCTGTGGTCATCTGACCAAAGGACAGTATGGTCGTGTGAGTGCACTGGAAACTGCGAAGCTAGTCTGGGACTGGCTGTCCAAGGTCAACGAAGGTGTCTCAACTCAGAGAGACTCAAGGATTGATGTTCTTAGCAACCTCTTCAACCGCTTCAAGAGAAACGACAATGAGAATCTCTAGCTCACATTTGATCGCCTCACTTATATTACAAATGAGCTTCGCGCTCTTGGCACCACTGAGATCACCAAGCACGAAATAGTTAAGAAGCTCCTGAGATCACTTGACAGCTCATTTGACACCCTGACCCTGATGATACAAGAACGTCCTGACTTCAAAGATCTCGACCCGTCTGACATACTTGAGAGGCTCAAAGAAGAAGAAGAAGAAGAAGAAGAAGAAGAAGAAGAAGAAGAAGAAGAAGAAGAAGAAGAAGAAGAAGAAGAAGAAGAAGAAGAAGAAGAAGAAGAAGAAGAAGAGGAAGAAGAAGACGAAGAAGAAGAAGAAGAAGAAGAAGAAGAAGAAGAAGAAGAAGAAGAAGAAGAAGAAGAAGAAGAAGAAGAAGAAGAAGAAGAAGAAGAAGAAGAAGAAGAAGAAGAAGAAGAAGAAGAAGAAGAAGAAGAAGAAGAAGAAGAAGAAGAAGAAGAAGAAGAAGAAGAAGAAGAAGAAGAAGAAGAAGAAGAAGAAGAAGAAGAAGAAGAAGAAGAAGAAGAAGAAGAAGAAGAAGAAGAAGAAGAAGAAGAAGAAGAAGAAGAAGAAGAAGAAGAAGAAGAAGAAGAAGAAGAAGAAGAAGAAGAAGAAGAAGAAGAAGAAGAAGAAGAAGAAGAAGAAGAAGAAGAAGAAGAAGAAGAAAGAAGAAGAAGAAGAAGAAGAAGAAGAAGAAGAAGAAGAAGAAGAAGAAGAAGAAGAAGAAGAAGAAGAAGAAGAAGAAGAAGAAGAAGAAGAAGAAGAAGAAGAAGAAGAAGAAGAAGAAGAAGAAGAAGAAGAAGAAGAAGAAGAAGAAGAAGAAGAAGAAGAAGAAGAAGAAGAAGAAGAAGAAGAAGAAGAAGAAGAAGAAGAAGAAGAAGAAGAAGAAGAAGAAGAAGAAGAAGAAGAAGAAGAAGAAGAAGAAGAAGAAGAAGAAGAAGAAGAAGAAGAAGAAGAAGAAGAAGAAGAAGAAGAAGAAGAAGAAGAAGAAGAAGAAGAAGAAGAAGAAGAAGAAGAAGAAGAAGAAGAAGAAGAAGAAGAAGAAGAAGAAGAAGAAGAAGAAGAAGAAGAAGAAGAAGAAGAAGAAGAAGAAGAAGAAGAAGAAGAAGAAGAAGAAGAAGAAGAAGAAGAAGAAGAAGAAGAAGAAGAAGAAGAAGAAGAAGAAGAAGAAGAAGAAGAAGAAGAAGAAGAAGAAGAAGAAGAAGAAGAAGAAGAAGAAGAAGAAGAAGAAGAAGAAGAAGAAGAAGAAGAAGAAGAAGAAGAAGAAGAAGAAGAATAAGAAGAAGAAGAAGAAGAAGAAGAAGAAGAAGAAGAAGAAGAAGAAGAAGAAGAAGAAGAAGAAGAAGAAGAAGAAGAAGAAGAAGAAGAAGAAGAAGAAGAAGAAGAAGAAGAAGAATAAGTAGTTGAAGAAGAAGAAGAAGAAGAAGAAGAAGAAGAAGAAGAAGAAGAAGAAGAAGAAGAAGAAGAAGAAGAAGAAGAAGAAGAAGAAGAAGAAGAAGAAGAAGAAGAAGAAGAAGAAGAAGAAGAAGAAGAAGAAGAAGAAGAAGAAGAAGAAGAAGAAGAAGAAGAAGAAGAAGAAGAAGAAGAAGAAGAAGAAGAAGAAGAAGAAGAAGAAGAAGAAGAAGAAGAAGAAGAAGAAGAAGAAGAAGAAGAAGAAGAAGAAGAAGAAGAAGAAGAAGAAGAAGAAGAAGAAGAAGAAGAAGAAGAAGAAGAAGAAGAAGAAGAAGAAGAAGAAGAAGAAGAAGAAGAAGAAGAAGAAGAAGAAGAAGAAGAAGAAGAAGAAGAAGAAGAAGAAGAAGAAGAAGAAGAAGAAGAAGAAGAAGAAGAAGAAGAAGAAGAAGAAGAAGAAGAAGAAGAAGAAGAAGAAGAAGAAGAAGAAGAAGAAGAAGAAGAAGAAGAAGAAGAAGAAGAAGAAGAAGAAGAAGAAGAAGAAGAAGAAGAAGAAGAAGAAGAAGAAGAAGAAGAAGAAGAAGAAGAAGAAGAAGAAGAAGAAGAAGAAGAAGAAGAAGAAGAAGAAGAAGAAGAAGAAGAAGAAGAAGAAGAAGAAGAAGAAGAAGAAGAAGAAGAAGAAGCAGAAGAAGAAGGAGAAGAAGAGCAAGGAGAAGAAGAGCAAGAAGGAGAAGAGCAAGGAGGAGGAGAGCAAGGAGAAGAAGAGCAAGGAGAAGAAGTGCAAGGAGAAGAAGAGCAAGGAATATGATTTTGACGACAAAAATAAGAAGAAATCCTCAAAGTCTTCGTCTCACAAGAAGAGCTCATCTAGCAAGGCTCGTGCGTTTGTTGGCAAGGAGATGGATTCAGAGGAGGAGTCTGCTTATGAGGAGGCATAGGTGGAGTCTGACGAGGAGTCTGATTCAGGCGTGGCTAGCCTGGCTCTAGCTTCGGCGTTCATCGCCAAGTCCATCTTCAACACCAAAGAGAATGGTCATTTCGCCAACGCTGAAGCCGATGATGAGGATGACTCTGCTCCGACCTACTGCTTCATGGCACGTGGTGCCAAGGTAAACTCACGCAATGCTTACTTTCAAACATCCAGTGAAGATGACTCTGAATGTGAATCCAAACATAGCTACAAAACTCTTGCTAAAATTGCAACTAAACAACAAAATGCTATGGAACATATTCAAAAGTTGCTAGATAAAAGCGATGACCTGTTGGACACGGAAATCAATCGAACTCAGTCCTTAATTAAAGACATTAAAAAGCTTCACATTAAGTACGAGGAACTTGAAAGTCGTCATGAAACACTCACAGCTACTCATGAGAAGCTTTCCTATGATTATCTTTGAAGGAAGCAAGAACTTGAGAATCTGAGAAGATCTTCAAAAGGAGAACGATTCACTTCACGCTCAATAGATTAGTTCCGCTCAGGAAGACTTTGATCCACCCTGTTTAAAATGTCTTGAGCGTGATAATGTTGTCTCTGTTGCTGAATGTTCTACTGCTGTTGGTATTGCAATATATTCAACTGCTGATGTGGTGACTAACCCCTCTTCTTAGGATACCACTACTATTGTTGATGAGAATGTTAGGTTGAAGACTTTTCTTGAAACAAGCATGTACAAAAGCCTCAATGGGCATCAGACACTATGTGATGTTCTCAAGAAACAGATTCTGAACAGAAACCCTAGGAAAGAGGGTGTTGGGTTCGAGAGGAAAATGAATGTTGATGGTTCATACTAGAAGCCTGAGAAGTACCCCAAAACCACATGGGTTGCTGCAAAGGGACCTTTAGTGGATCCATCTACCTTATCTGGCTTCACTTGTGCTAACCCTATTATCATTGATGAATCCTTTGATGCAAATTATAAGCTGTTTAAGAATCAAAATGGTGAAGTGTTTGCTAGGTTTATTGGTACTAACTGCAGGAATGGACCACCCTTGAAGAAGATCTGGGTGCCCAAAAGTTATCTTGAGAAGCTTCCTGTGAATGTCATCATTACACCACCTGGGAAGAAGACAAACCCCAGACCAAAGGCTTCATATGGTCCAAAGGCTTCATACAGACAGAGGACCCACTAGGGTCACGCTAACACCAATGTTTTGCAGGGAACCCATACTTAGACTGATGAATATGAGTGTGTTTCATCAAACCGCTATGTTCATAAAACCAAGAACTTTTCTGCTTATTCTTATGAGTATTATTCACCTCCTGCAAGGCTAATTGCTAGGGCCCCAAAGCCAAAGTTCTCAGATGCTGCACTTAGACTCATTGCTTCTAAGTCGCCCCTAAAGATGTGGGTGGTTAAGAAGAATTAACTTTCTTTTGCAGGGAAAGGTCTCCAGCCAGAAAACAAAAGCTTCAGGCACTAATGCTGGGGACCTAAACCATCTTGTGGGACGCAAGATAAAGTGCCAAAATGGTCTTATTATGTATTTCGTCCCAGGATTTCTTGACAATCATCCTATCTACCCTAACAAGGATCTGAACTTTGATAGTATGCTTGTTCGTCAAATGTTTATGCTTCACACTTCTCTCTGTGAAGCCTATCCCCCAAACTACACTGTAGGGTACGGCTCCGAAGGCTACTAAGTGGATTATGGACAGTGGATGCACTAACCACATGACTAGTGATCCAAGTCTTATTATGGATTCAACCCAACATCCACATGACAAAAGTCACATCACATTTGCTGACACTGGTAAAAGCAAGGTATTGGGCCTAGGTAGAGTTGCAATCTCAAAGGATCAAAGACATGGATAAGTGATGCTTGTTGAATCCCTTGGTTTCAACTTAATGTCTGTCTTGATGCTTTGTGATCTGAACATGATTGTGATATTTGGAAAATATTGTTGCCTTTTGCTTATGGAATCTGACAAATCTCTAGTCTTTGAAGGGCATCGAAAAGACGATCTGTGTCGTGGACTTGTCACGGCAGATGTCCTCATGAAAGGACTTAGTCGTAGGGCCATCGTACGGGTTTACCTAGAGAGGTTAAAGCGGACACAAGACACGAGAATTATACTGGTTCGGCCCCTTCGATGAAGGTAAAACCTACGCCCAGCCAGGATGTGATTGATATGGTTTCGCGACTAGGGAGCAGTAGCTTTGCCTTTAGCCTCAAATCTCTGTCTTAACTCGCCACGGGTCGCCCCTTTATATACACGGACGGACGCCTCATTGGTTTACAGAGTCCCAATCCGCTCGTATAAGAGTCCGCTTGATCTCTCCTTTCTTGTCTTACAACACAAGTTACAATACTAAGGCGGTTTACATAATGGACCTTAAGTCGCCTGGCTCCGGGCCTCCTTCATGGGCCTCGATCGTGATTTAGGGTAAACTGCCCTCCGTATGTGTTCACACCCCAGAGTTGTGTCCCCAACATTAGGCCCCAGATTGACTCGAACCGGTTCAAGTCAATCTTCAACACCTTCAGAACCTCTTTGATCTCCTTTCACATTTTGTAAACCGCCATCCGCTTGAACCGCCGTGACGCTATCCTCCGATTTCCATGTCGAGCACTTTGACGCTATCTTTAATAAAGAAATCCAAACAGTAAGATTCCCCGTGATTTATCGCTATCCCGAAATCGAGGCGGCCGCCGCACCATCCACCGCTTTTGACTCCTTTGATTCTCGCTACCGCTGATTGCTCCGTCCCTTATAAATAGACCGGTCGCCTTTCTTCTTCTTCTTCCGCTTCTTTCTTCTTCCTCGCGACGCCTAGCCCTGAAGCTCCATCGTCAGCGCCCGACCTTCGAATCGACGCTTGTCATTGGGTCACAGATCAACCTCGACCGCACTCGTAGTTTTCGGCGCCCTCCGCGTTTCCGCCACGTAAGGTTCCTCTCAAGCCCTAGATCCCATCTCAGAGATCATGTTCGTCGCCAGCTCATATCAGCTTCTTTCACTTGCTCCCCGCCATGGCCGCACGCCTCAGCCATACCGCGGCATCTTGTATAAGTGATCGCCCGCTGCTCATTGAACTCTTTATGCACCCTTCCTTTTGTTCGGATCCTCAAGTTTAGAATATCTGAACCTCCCGCTTCTTTATGAAGGTTTGCATAGGTCGTAAAATTTTCGAACTAGAGCTTCAGAGATCCCGATTACCTCCATTCATATGTGAAAACTGTTTCGCCCATACTTAGTAGATTTTCCAACTCGCTTAGTTCGGGCGTTTAACTTTCGATGCCTAATCCGCTACTCCATTAGTCCTCGCCAAACCGAACGGGAAGTCAATGCTGAATCATCGGTTTAACAATGTATGATATGCCTGAACTGCTTGGTGGTAAAACCGCCTCTTGCTTTCTTTCGCAGCTTAGTCGTCCGGAATGGCTCCTCAATTTGCTGCTTGCAATCGGGTCCGTCCAAAATCACCGAGACGCAGCTCAACGGCTACGCTACCACCGGGCGGTTTGGCTCCAAAAGACGCCCTCCAATGGCGTGTTCCGGAGGGCGAAGTTTCTCCCGAGCCGCGAGCGGGGAAGTAATCGTGTTTATGCAGCACCTAGACCGGGGTTCTGCCCGCCTACCGTTCAAAGTTTTTCCGGACGCCCTTGCCGCTTTGCAACTCCATCCGCAGGATATCGGTCCGAATTCCGCTTCAACATATGCAACTTTCAAGTCTTCTGTGAAGCTCTATCTTCAAGAAGAACCGCTCAGGAGTTGTTCCGGATTTTTTCCATTTGAACCGCCGCACAGAATTTTCTCGATGGTCCCAACACGGAGCTGGGCGGCGCTTCAATTCGTAAGAGGAAGGAAGCCGATTTCCTCACGCCAAGCACCACAGCCATCCAAAGGATTGGAACCAAACTTGGTTCTACCGCCGTAACACCGCTACCGCCAACGAAAACCCTTACCGGGTTACCGTCTCACCGCTCAAAGAACCATCATCCACCGCTTTCACGCTTAACCGCCATGAACGGAAAAACTTCGCGCCACAAATAATCAAGCTCGGCTCTAATGGCCAATGGCTTAACCGGCGTGGATCTTGTGCGTTGTCGGGTCTCTTGGGGCGTTTTACCACCGAGCCGCCGCCCGGATTGATGCACGAGTACACCGCAGCCTCAAAGATCCTCAAAGGCGCCACGAGCTACCCATAACCGAACAGAGACCACCGAGATCGCCAAGAAGATGCTCGATGAGCCAATCTCCGCCCGCAGCCTCACCGGTTGGCTCCATTTTGTGCCGCCAACAAACCGCCGCGGTAAGCTCTTTCATCGCCTTTCGTGCTCGTAATATCGCTGATATATGCTAATGCGCGCTGCTTCCTGTGCTGAAAGCTCCTTCGAAACACACTGCATCGTCCGGGCGCCAAGGTAAAGTCCAAGGCCATTAAGAAAACTGGCAAGAAAAGACCACCGAAGTCCTCTCGAATCACGGAGGACGAGGAATCAAGCCGAGGTAAAATTTTGATTTTACGAGGGAGCCGCCATAAACCGCCTTCCGCTTTGTATTTCTTCTTGCATATGCTTGGCCTCTTTACCTTCTTTTTACCGACACTTTTCTTCCTGTGATGATGTCAAGCCACCATGCCAATCCTCGTTGAGGTAATCCTTCTTTCTTCCGAATCTGAGCTTGCGCCTGTTAAGAGAATTCGTCATACCGTCCGGAAAGTTAAAAATACCATTCCTGTGCTTATTTGAATCCAAATCTTTTCTTGAAGACACAGCAGATCGAAGAGCGCCGCATAACCCGCACAAAGGGTCAACAGGTTACCTCACCGGTTTACCAGACACCCTAATCCGAAGCGCCGCCCAGAGGTGACTTGTTCTCCGAAAAGCGCTATCCCTTAAAAGGTTTCTTCCGATGTTCTCTCAATCCGTCTCGACTCAATTATCGTGCCTCTTCCAACTCGTCTGGGCGGTTCATCCACCACACAGCCGCCTCACGAACATCGCCGCAGGGTACGTAATTACCGCCTCACAATTCGATTCCCTATTAATTTGGTCAATTTGTCTTGATCCCGCCTCAATATTGCAGCACCAAGGCTCGCTTTGAGCAAGAAGGCGAAAACTTGATCCTACTCCGGATGGTGATCCGAAAACCCCGTAACAGCCACATGAAAATCTCAAGCCGCCAAGGAAAGCTCGCGAAGTTGTACAAGGATGATATCACCGACCCGCCAGAAGCTGAACCGAGGTCCAAGTGGAAACCTCACAGCTCGCTTCCACCAAACCTGGCCCACCGAGCGGATCGTGACCATTGAACCGCCGAGCCAAAGCAAGACGACATCAAGCCCAAACAAGACCGCTGAAAATGACGATGTTCTTGTGGATGTAATCGCTACACCGCCCTAGCCAACCGTCGCTTTAGCCAAGCATAGCATCAAAGAAAGTGCCACTACTATCAAAGAAAGATAAGGGAAGATCGACATGTCTCTGCCATTTACAATTTCTCCGCCTAAGAACTTCATTCGCTTTCAACTGCTTTACACAAGCCGTGACCTTGAAGCCGGTCTAGTAAATCGCATGAAGGACCGCTATGAGGTAATAATTTGACCTTTCTCATCTTTTCACTGCATAGTAGCTCTCAAGGGTCGGTTTAATTTTGCAAAGTTAAACCGACTTTTAAGTTGCATCTCCTTAGCAAATTTAGATCAACTAGCCATTAGCCCCTCAAGTGCCAAGTTGAATACTTGTATTAAGCTTGGGACTTGTATAATGAAACCACTAATATGCTTCATTTGTCATCGTAATGAAATACATCGCCAAGTCAGGCAACTCAAGGACCTCCAAACCAACTGAAACCCAAATAGCGTAAGCCACCAAAACCAAGGATGAGCTAAAGACCGCCTCACCACCATGGAACAAATTGAAGGAGTGGTACAAATCCGAAGCGGGTCAACTGGGACACCGAAAAAGCCGTTTAATAAAACGGGCGGAGGAAGCGGAGGCAGCCCTTAAACCGGTGATCAAGAGCTTATCGGACTCAAACGCCAAGTGCATGCCATGACCTCTCGCCGCCTTTTGGTAAGTAAATTTATACATCGATATGCTTGTGCTAACGCATCCACGGCTTAACTTGGGCTGTTCTAATTCGTGCGAGTGCAAGCGATTGCTCATCTCGGTTCTCGACATGCGAAAAAAGCTCAAGGCTTCAGACACCCTGATTGAACAGCTTTATACCGGGCGCCAGCCGGGCCATATACGCCACTTCATACGACAACACGGGCGCCGCCCCCGATCGTAGAGATGCCGGACCGCTGTCCATGATTCCGGACAGCTTGAAGAGATGAAGCGATCCGCAGCCCGGGCCGGGCGCCTACCGGCTCGACTGCGCTAAGGCATGGATAGCGGATCTTGATCCGCCGACATAGCTAAAGGTTTTCCCAGCGCCAAGAGAACGGGCGGCCTTCGATAACGATGCCTCAAACGGATTACAAAGGAAATGCGTTCACCGGGCGAAAGTCAACTGCCGTCAAGCCAACTGAAGTTCACCGATCTTTTTATGACGCAAACAACAAACGAAAGTGGATTTTGTCATCCCGAAGTGCGCAGAGCCTGATTCCTCCAATCCAGAAGCACACTTACGCCTCGACGCTGATCCGCTGAGCTGATAAGTGAAGAAGCTGTCTTTCGTGCCTTAACCCGGATTGACCGGTCTACCAATGACTTCCGGCTTTGGGTGAAGAAGAAGAGGAAGCTGAACCGACGCCAGCGCCGTGTTCTCCACCTCGCGCCAACCCGGGAAGCAGCGTAATCCGCCAAGCCGGGCGACATATTCACATTTTCAAGGCATAACTTCACAGAAACGCCGGGCCTCAAAAGGCTTTGTAATAGGATAGCAGGTGCCTTTCTTGGAACAATGCCAGATAATCGTAGTATGTAAACTTTTGCATGACAAAGACGGGAACCGCTTGCTTTTCAGAGTAAATTCGCAACATATTTTGCCTCGCAATCACAAGTTCTTAAACCGCTTTGGCGGTTGACGCCGCTTAGCCAAACCGATACCGATATATTGATATGAAATAATACCGAGGTATATGATCAAAGCTATGTGATACGAACATACCTCGCCAAGATTAGGCACACATTGGTTTGAATCAAACGCTAAGTGAAAACCTTCACAGATAAAACCGATTTACTGTAAATCGTGGTCGGGCATGATAAGCCCCCGTTACTCCATAATTGGATGTTAACAAAGAAATCAAACCGGAACAAAAAATCGCCAACTTTAAAAAAGGTATTGAATGCGGAACATAAAGCCGGTTTAAAGAATTTTGTCGGGTTTAGAAGGCCAACAAAAACCAAATGACGGGCATAAAGACCCCATGGAAGCGAAATCGATGAGGAACATCAGTTGGCAAGGAACGGCTGCATCGAGTCGGATCAGATGGCGCTTACCATGGTCGGACATGACCAAGCCCCTATACGGTGTAGCGGTGGTTCAAGTCAGCCATGGTCCCCAATCGAACTCGTGGCATGACGCCGATCAAATGGCATTGCGATGGTTCGGGTTCACCAAAGCCCCTAAGTGATTCTATGGCCTTAGGCCGACCAAGAGGTGGACTGGTTCAGACGTGACCATGCCCCCAAATGATCCGATGGCTTTACCGCTAAGAGGTGTTGCATTGGTTCGGACACGCACCAAGCCCCCAAATGACAAAAATTTCTAACAACAAGGCCAAGGGTTAAACCGAGGCCGCTTTACGACATCATCTCCATGTACCCAAACCGTCCTTTGTACGTAATCAGATACCCCGCTTAACCGAGGATCCGTTTATTGCTTTTATTCATAATATATACATCGCCTTGACATGTACATAAGTGGAGCCAATGGCTCAAGTATAATAAGGTCAAGATGAGCTATGTTCCAGGCTCGTTGGTCTCCTCCTCCGACGCGGCGTGAGTCTTTTTCGCCTCGAACATCAATCGATAGTAGGACCCGCTGTATAGAGCCTTATCGACCACAAAAGGCCCTTCCCAAGGTGGGGATAACTTGTGCATATCTTTCTCGATCTTGAATGAGCCGCAGCACCAAGTCTCCTTCCCGAAGGCTCGTTTTAACTCACGGCCAGATACCGACGAAGGTCCTCATTGGTAGACCGCCGAGCGAGCTGCCGCCATATCGCGCTTCTTCATTCAATGATCCAAATCATCTTGCCGTGCTGCCTCGCTATCTCGCCTCAACATAAGCTGCTACTCGGGCGAAGTCGTGACGGATATCATCGAAGGACCGCCCGCCCATAGACCATAAAGAACGGCGTGTATCCGGTGGATCGGTTGGGGTAGTATTTATACTCCATATCACCGATGGTAGTCTTCCACCCAACACCCCGCGCCCTTTCTAAAGGGACCATAAGCCGGGTTTGATACCTTTCAAAATTTCCTGATTAGCTCGTTCGCTTGACCATTGATTGCGGGTGGCTACGGAAGAAACATCAAGCCGGATGTGCTCCCGCTCACAAAATTCCTTCATAGCTCCTTTGGAAAAATTGGTGCCATTGTCTCCGTGATGATATCGTATGGAAAACCCAAACCGAAAATCACCCGCTTGATGAACCGAACCGCCGTGGGCCGCATCACACTTGCTAACAGGCTCGCCTCGACCCACTTTGTAAATTTATCCACCGCTACCAACAGTGGGTCTTTTGTCCTTGGATCGCTTGAAAGGTCCAACCATATCCAGCCCCAAGTCGCAAACGGCCAAGTAATTGGAATCATCCTCAATTCTTGGCTGGCACATGAGCACGCCTCGAGAACTTTTGGCAACCATCACACCGTCTCGACCAGATCCTCCGTGATCAAGATGGGCAGTCAACCAATAGAAGCCATGGCGGAACGCTTTGGCCACTGTGGATTTTGAACCGCGCAGGACCACAATCCCTTCATGAATCTCTCAGAATATCTCACGGCCTCTTCAGGGGACACACAACGCTGAAACGCCTCGACACGCCATGCGACGGTGCAACTCGCCGTTAACAATGGCCATAGACCTAGACCGCCGAACTATCTGCCGGGCCAACGCCTCATCATCCGCAACTCGCCCGACTCATGTATGCCAAATAAGGGACCGTCTAATCCGAATGATGTGCAAGGCCGCCACCAATTGAGCCTCCGGATCGTGGATAGCCAAATCAATTTCATCAGTATTTTAACCGACGGCTTATGCAAAGACGTCAAGGAAAACGCTATGGACCGGTTTACGCTGGGACCCCAGCCGGCTCAAAGCATCACCGCCTCGTTTCTTCCGACGATCCACATGGTCCACCTGGTACCCTTTAAAATGTCCCGCAACAACATCCACTTCCCGACGATACGCAGCCATGAGTGGATCTTTGAATCCCAAGTGTCGGATACCGCCGGGCCACTAAGTCCGAATCACCAAAGCATTTAACCCGCCGAGGTTCATTTCTCCGCCATCCGGAGGCCATGGAGCAAAGCCTCATACTCAGCTGCATTGTTAGTACAAGGGAACATTAGGCGGAGAACATAATGTAACTTATCACCTCGTGGGAAGTTAATACGACTCAAATTTCGAGCCTTCCAATTGCTCGGATCCATCAAAATGGATGGTCCAATAGGTGTGATCCGGCTTCTTCCGGTGCTTGCAACTCCGCCCAATCATTAATGAAATCCACAAGTGCTCGAGACTTTATAGCCGCCCGTGGCACATACTTTAAACCGTATGCCCAAGCTCTATAGCCCACTTAGCAATCCGCCATTGCTTCCCGGTTCAAGATGATATCGCCTAAAGGAGCCGAATCGACCATCGTGATGGGGTGCCCTTGGAAATACCGTCAGCTTCCGGCTTGCCATAAAAACCCCATATACCAGCTTTCTCGCCAATGTGGATATCTTTGTTTAGATTCAATGAGGACCTCATCGATGTAGTAAACCGTCGCTGAACCGGATACTCCTTCCCCGCCTCCTTGCGCCCACCACAATGGCTACACTCACCGCCTCTAGCATTAGCAAAGAACATATAACAGAGCGGCTCCTCGTCAATAGGGGCAGCAAGAACAAAGGGTTGGCCACCGCCGCTTTAAGTCCTTTCAATGCCTCATCACAATGGAGCTCGCATTTAATTGATCCGCCTTCTTCAAAGATTCCGATACAAAGGGATGGCCTTCTCTCCTAGGGCGATCGATAAACCGCTTAGCGCAGAATCCGCCTGCTAAGCGTTGGACATCGTTGATGCATTTTGGCTTGGCTAAGGAGGTGATAGCTGTAATTTTCTCCGGATTAGCCTCAATCCCCGGTTAGACACGAGAAAACCCAACAATTTGCTCATTGAACACCAAAGACGCACTTGGCAGGGTTGAGCATCATCTTGTACACCCGCAAGTTGTCGAAGGTTTCCCTTAAATCCTCAATCAATGTTTCCTTCGCCGTGATTTCACCACGATATCATCCACGTAGCGCAGCACATTACGGCCGATCTGTTTATGCAAACAATTTGCAGACGCACGCCGATAGGTTGCCTGGGCGCCTTTGAGCCCAAAAGGCATGGACACATAGCGTATATTCCAAAGGTGATAAACGCCGCTTTCTCCTGGTCCTTAACCGCCATCTTAATCTGATGATAACCGGAATACGATCCGTAAAGCTCAACGCCACAGCCCGCCGTCGCATCAATAATCTGATCAATGCGGGGAGGGCGAAAGGATCTCACCGGACAAGCTTTGTTAAGATCTGTGTAATCTACGCATTACGCGCCAAGTGCCATTCTTTTAAGGACCAGAACCGGGTTGGCGAGCCACTGGTGAAAGACTTCGATGATAAACCCCGCTGCCAACAGCTTAGCAACTTCTTCTCCGATGGCCTTGCGCCTTTCCTCATTAAACCGGGCGCAGTAAACTGTTTTACCACCAGTATTTCGGGTCAACATTAAGAGTGTGCTCAGCGAGCTCCTCGGTACACCCGGCATGTCGACGGCTTCCATGCAAAAATGTCCCGATTCTCACGGATGAACTCGGCGAGCGCCGCTTTCCTATTTCGGATCCAGGTTGGCACCGATGGTGAACTGTTTGGACGAATCGCCGCACAAAATCAACAAGCTTCGCCTCACCACCGATTTGAACTTCAAGTCCGGATCATGCTCAGAAGTTGGCTTCTTCAAAGGGGTCATATCTGCCGGATCAACATTATCTTTATAATATTTTAACTCTTCCGTGGCACAAACCGACTCACAGAAGTCAGATCACCTTCCTCGCACTCTAGAGCGATCCGCGGCTACCATGAACCGTTATCGCCTTTGTGACCCGGCATTTTCAGCTGTAAGTAAACATAACAGGCCGTGCCATAAATTTAGCATAAGCCGGCCGCCCAAAGAGGGCGTGGTAAGGGCTTTGAATCTTTACCACCTCAAACGCCAACGCTTCGCTCGAGTCATGTTCGCCCCAAAGGTCACCTCCGTAACAATCCTACCGACCGGGTACGCTGACTTACTGTGCACCACCCGTGGAACACCGCGGCCGGACGGCCTAAGATGCCTATCCGCTAACCCCATGCGCCGGAAAGTCTCAGAGTACGTGATGTTGATGCCGCTTCCTCCATCCATAAGAACCTTGGTAAACTTGTACCCTCCTACCGGGTGCCACCACCATATTAATCGACCCGGATTGTAAACCCGGAGGATGATCCTCTCGCTTCCACACAATCGGGCTGCTCGACCAGCGAGGTAATGCGGCGCCGCCGTTCAACAACACCGACCGCCTCTGAAGTTTTCGTCCCGCCGGGTCCAAACTGGTGGTAAAGACGTGGTATCGCCCGCTCAACCGCTTTGGGTTGCTCGATAACCCGACCGCCGCTGCCGCTGATTGTAGCCCCTTGGTTCCGGACTGCTCGATTACCTTGATTATTCTGATTGGCTTGTCCGCCGGATTACCATCAATCCCGGCCGGAATTTCCTCCATCAGAATTCGGAGCGGATCCGGATCCGCCGTCGGTCCCTTGATCATACCGGAAAGAGTTGGAATTTTTAAACTCCTGCATAATATAACAATCCTTCCAAAGGTGGTTCGCCGGTACCTCCTTCGTCCCATGCTTCGGACAAGGTTGATTTAATATGAAGTTCAAACGATCCGGATTATGACCGCCCCGGTTCGATCGCTTGCCCTCGCGCCACCGACCCTTATCCTCGCGATTGGTGTTGGCTACGAAGCCCGTGGTTGCCGTCACGGCGCTTTGTTCCTCCATTGCCCGCCGAATGGTGCTGCTTGACCTCGAGCTGCTGCTCGCTTTCCCTTCCCACTTCATCATTCTCAGATTCGGGATCCTTGGTACTATCGTAATCAGCGATTTTACCAACACGCCCATTAGAGTGCCCATGTCATGGCAAAAACGCCTATGCGACTCCAGCTTCAATTTCAATGGCTCGAACCGCAATTGGCTTCCAAGGTCAAGATCGCGGAATCGTGGTTGATCCGGTCTCAAGAATGTAAAACTTCCGAAACGCTGCGCACCCAATGGGTTGTAGATTCTCCTCCGCTCGACACAAGCTGCCGATCCACCACCGACATGGGCTGCTTACAGTGTCTTTGAAATTTTGATGAACCGGGCCCGCAATCGGGTCCACGAGCTGATGGAGTTGGGCGGCAAGTTTTTAACCAAGTCCGGCTGTACCTTCCAAAGATCATTGTGAAGTACTTCGCACATGCGGCTTCATCCACGCCCAAAGATCTCCATGGCCATCTCGTAGCTTTCTATCCACGCCTCGAGCCAAGTCGGCAGTATAATTCGCACCTTGCGCGCCCCTTGAAGTCCTTGGGCAATCGTGACGCGGCGCAAAGCGGGACAAGGCAAGGCACCCCAAAGAACCGGACGTGACCCTGGTTCAAGGTGGTTGGTCGAACCGCCGGGCGGATGATCCTCCGCCAGCATTAACTCGCCTCCCCACGTGCCTTGGCGCCGTCCACTACCACTTGAGCATCTTCGCCGCCGCTGGATTGTTGCCGCTGCTGGCGGACCACGCCGCGCATTGCTCGACACGGCCGGTTCATCGACGCTGCCGGTGTAGCTCCGCCGGGCGGGGTGGAGTGGATCCGATCTCGATCGCATTTAGTACGCTTCTTTGCCGAGCCAAGGCCGCCCCGAGGAGTTTCTTAACCCGGGCGTGTCTCCACCGTCATGTGAATCGCCTTCAATGGGAATCGCCCAACCGTGCCGCCGCTGCTGCCACGAGGTTATCCATCGGGTTGGAGTAGTGACCCGAGGTGTCTGCACGATCTGGGCGCAGCGGTTTGATGGCGAGGTAGATCTATCATACGGGCTGAACTGCGCGGCTGTCCTGTGTGCTTCCGCCGCTTACCAATGGCGGCGGATTATCGTCCTCGCCTCGGGTGTTGAAAAGCTCCTTCCTCAAAAACGGAAGGTAAACGGACCTGTATTTCCTTTTCATGACTTCCCGTGACGCGCTCGTCCAGCTCGAGCCTATAAGCTCACAGATTCAAAGCGCCTGCCCGCCGCCATCCTTTCGCCCGCTGCCGCCAGTCCGCTTTAGCATTAGTGATCTGTTCCTTCACCTTTGCAATCTCCGCCAGTGTGTCCCGATCCGCGAATTAGCTTCCGCCAAAAGCACAGCTAACGCGTCAAGAGCTCGACAAAACTTGAGCCGGGCGGCGACAGGCCTCCTTCCTCGCTGCCATCACCGGCCTGTTGAACCGGGCGACCGGGGCGCCATGTCGAGGAGTGAAGCGCCATCACCGCATCGCCATGAAGATCCCAACCCGTGGGGTAGATCGAAGGGTCCGGAATACTCTCCGCCGGAACAACCCTCGATCCGCCATCCGGTAGCTGGTATAGAGACTCGCCCGCCGACGATTCGCCGCCAGAGTAGACAACAGCCATTACCAGTGCTGATCCGTCTTCGTAGTCTCCG
The DNA here is from genome assembly GCA_021605145.1 of Aegilops bicornis. Taxonomy (NCBI): domain Eukaryota; kingdom Viridiplantae; phylum Streptophyta; class Magnoliopsida; order Poales; family Poaceae; genus Aegilops; species Aegilops bicornis. The sequence continues at coordinate 213,378,921 of CM038675.1, read as the reverse complement.
TGGACGACTCCCACTTAAAACATGCTTGACCGCCGTTTAGCCAGGCAGGACTCTTCTTCGCCGTTGAGCCGCCTCGACGAGGTCGGGCAGACGCCCGCCCAGTGCTCGCTCGCCGATCTTGCCGATAAACACGGTATGCCGCCAAAGGGGACCCGGTATCCAGATTTCAACCGAGCCGCCTCGGGCCCCAAATCCGCATCGTCGATGTAGAGTTTGCCGCGACGACTCTTAGTCATCCGCCCATCGTGATAGCCTTCGAAGTCCTTCGAACTTGCTCCTCTAAGATCATCAAACCATCGCAGGCGATAGCCCCACGGTGGGCGCTTAACCGTCGTGGACTAGTCACGGCAGATCTCCTCATGAAAGGACTTAGTAGTAGGGCCATCGTACGGGTTTACCTAGAGAGGTTAAAGCGGACACAAGACACGAGAAATAAACAGGTTCGCCCCCTTCAATCAAGCTAAAAACCTACGCCCAGCTTGTGATGTGATTGATATGGTTTCGCGATTAGGGAGCAGTAGCTTTGCCTTAGCCTCGAAATCTCTGCCCTTAACTCTCGCCTGGTCGTCCCCTTATATACACGGACGGACGCCTATTGGTTTACAGAGTCCCAATCCGCTCGCATAAGAGTCCGGCTTGATCTCTCCTTTCTTGTCTTACAACACAAGTTACAATACTAAGGCGGTTTACATAAATGGACCTTAAGTCGCCTGGCTCCGGGCCTCCTTCATGGGCCTCGATCGTGATTTAGGGTAAACTGCCCCTCTGTATGTTCACACCCAGTAGTTGTGTCCCCAACAATCTGTATATGGTAGATTTCTCCGCAGGACCACAGCTTATTGTATGTCTTCTAGCAAAAGCTTCAGAGTGTTGGCTCTGGCATCAGAAGCTAGGACATGTGGGCATGAGGAACTTGCACACTCTCGCAAAGAATAAGCATGTCATTGGCATCGAGGGCGTCAAGTTCAAGAAGGATCATCTGTGTGGTGCCTGTGAAGCCGGAAAGATGACAAGGGCCAAGCATCCCTCGAAGACAATCATGACGACAACACGCCCCTTCGAGCTGCTTCACATGGACTTATTTGGCCCTACTCACTACTCTACCCTTACTACCACTGTATGCCTCTATGGCTTCGTTATTGTTGATGATTACTCAAGATATACATGGGTGCACATAATTCTCTACAAGACTGAAGTGCAGGATGTCTTTAGATGATTCGCCAATCGTGCCATGACCAACTATGGCATCAAGATCAAGCACATCAGAAGTGATAACGGCACATAATTCAAGAACACCGGCCTCGATACTTATCTTGATACATTGGGCATCACACATGAGTTCTCTGCTCCATACACACCTCAACAGAATGGCATCGTGGAGCGCAAAAACAGAACCCTCATTGAGATGGCATGAACGATCACTACAAAAAAAGACACATCCATGACATTTTGGGCCGAACGAAAAAAAATTCTGTCATGCTTATGACACTTCTATGATGATAATTGTGACAACACCCGGTATCATCATAGATGTGGTGGGCTCCTACTTCTATGACAAAAATCATGATGTAAAATAGGCTTTTCGTCTCCGGCGGGCCGGAGATGCAACCGCATGACATTCTTTGGGTCGCCCATGATGTAAAAACCGTGGTAGAAGCGAGGAGAGGAAAATATCGGGAGTTCCGATTATGGTGTGTGGTCGGGGCCGAAATGGCGATGCTTTCTCTCATACGCGGCGCTGCAAAAGTGCGGTAGGCGCGGCTCTAATCAACTCGAGCGAGGCGTTGGGCTCTAACTGAACCCGAGTGATTGCACTGCAAGCTACGCGTTACTGAACCTAAGCGATCGATCGATCCCTTGTTGTTAACTGAACCCGAGTGATTCCTTCACTACTGCTGCTAACTGAAGCCAATTGATGCTGCCTCTGGATGAATGGTGAGCGTTGTTGGGGCGGTTGGATGAACAGTTCCCGGTGGGGGGTTGGATGAACAGGACCCGGTGGTAGTAGAGGCCGTTGCTGCTGGATGAACAGGACACCGATTGATCGAGTCGGTTGGGGGTGGATGAACAGGACCCCGTGGATGGCTGGATGAACAGGACCCCGTGGAGGGCTGGTTGAACAGTAGCCGGTGGAGGGCTGGATGAACAGTAGCCCATGGAGGGGTGGTTGAACAGGACCCCGTGGAGAGGACTGGTTGAACAAAGCCGGTGGAGGGGCCCGCGGTGGAGGCTGGATGAACAGGAGCCTGTGGATGAACAGTCGCAGGTGGATGCTGGAGGAGGTCGACGGTGGATGAACAGTAGCCCGTGGCGGCAGTCGACGATGGAGATGAACAGTATCCCATGGGGTCCCGTTTTGCAGTACGCCACACCCCTCCCGATGAACAGGACCCATGTTTCGACTGTAGCGCTCCAACACAAGTCTGTTTCCTCCGGCTTATGCGGTACGCCACACCCTCCCGATCAACAGGACCCCGCTTTCACCAAGAGAACTCGATTCCTCCATTTTGCGATATGCCGCACTTCTCCCGATGAACAGATCTCTGCCGACTGCGGGCCGGTCGAACACAAGGCCATTTCCTCCGTTCTGCAGTACGCCAGGCTTCGTTTCTATCGGTTGTTCCGTCCAAGCCGGTTGGCTCCCGATGAACACAACGACGCATTCCGTTCCGACCCAGCCGGTTGCCTCCCCATGAACACGATGATGACGCGGTTTCTCCATTCCGACCCAACCATGTACACGAGCCCTGGCTGTACGTATGAGCAAGTAGGCGTTTGAGACCCCGCCAGATGTAATGTGACGCGGGTCAGATGCATTTACTTTCTTGCACCGCTGCTGTCAGACGACATGTACATCCCACGTGCGCGCCTCTACTACAACACGCGCGCGCCTATTGTGACACGCGGCGCCTCTACATCGACCAAAGATGTACGCATATGTTCGTGACTGTAATGACAACACTACGACGCTTCGACCGTGTGGGTCCCGACCGTGCACTTCCTTGCGTATAAGATGTAGCTGGTGGGTCCCAGCAGTCAGGGGGGAAACATTTTTTCATGAAATACGGTGGCCCGTCCGGTGGGTCCCTGCTGTCAGGTGGAGGAATAATTATTTTGTGCGTAATAAGGAGGCACTTCCATGCTGCTGCCGTGGACCCAGTTGTCAACCTCTCCACTTACAGTACTCTTCCGATGGAAGTCGTTCCTTGACCACGTTGACCATGCCGCGCCGAGAGCACCATGGCGGTGGACAACGGCGAGGCCTAGGACGGGGACGACTCAAGAGCCGGGGAAGACGCGGCAGTGGATGCCCACGCGGAGGGGAGTACGTGGGTTGACTGCTTCGGCTGCTGTGTGAGGTTGCCGTCACCGGAGAATAACAGGAGGTGTGGGTGATTATAGAGGGATGGGATGGCCAACGGTGGCAGCACAGCCGGACACGGGAGGCAGGAGCAGGTGGCACGGCCGACGCTTGCTTGGGCAGCTGGAGCAAGAATACCAGAGGTTGAAGAAGCACTACGGCCATTGGATGGACATCGTACAGTCACTGGAGCTAGAATCATTCATATTGACTAAGTTGACAAAGTCCTCCGTCCCCATCATCTTAGTAGGCCCACAAGTCAGCCTCCCACTATGGTGGGTCCCAGCTAGCAGGGGGTATTCATTTTTTGTGTGTAATAACGAGGCACTTCCTTGCGTGCGAAGATATAGCTGGTGGGTCCGACCTGTCAGCGGGGGGAACGTTTTTTCGCAAAATACAGAGGCCCTTCCGGTGGGTCCTAGCTGTCAAGTGGAGGAATCATTATTTTGCACGTAATAAGGAAGCATTTCCTTGCGTGCGGCCGTGGACCCAGCTGTCAGCCTCTCCATGTACAGTCCACTTCAGATGCATGTCGCTCGTTCACCACGGTTACCACGCCGCGCCGAGAGCACCAGGGCAGTGGACGACGACGAGTACTAGTAAGGGAATGACACGGAGCCAGGGAAGACTCGGAAGTTGTTTCCCACGCGGAGGGGAGTACGAGGGTTTACTGGTTCGTCTGCCGTCGCCGGAGAATAACAGCAGGTGTGGGTGAGTAGAGGGATGGCTAGGCTAGCGATGGGAGTACTGTGGGGTGGTGAGGCTGCACAAGCACACCCGGCCATGGAGGAGGGAGCAGGCACCACCGACGCTTGTTTGAGCGGCCGGAGCAGGAAGAGCGTATGATGGCCTGCCAGCGGTGGGAGTAGTAGGGCGGTGAGGCCTCCAGCAAAGACCCGCCACGGGAGGCAGGAGCAGGCGGCACGACCGGTGCTGCTTTGGGCGGCCGGAGCAAGAAGACCAGAGCTTGAAGAAGCACGATGGCCGTTGGATGGACATCGTATGGTCACTGCAGCTAGAATTGTTTATATTGACTAAGATGACAAAGCCCTTCAGACGCTGGGCTAACTTAGTAGGCCCACAGTCAGCCTCCAAACGGGTGCGCCCAGATGTCAGGGGGAGGAATCATTTTTTGGGCGGCTGAAGCTAGAATATCCGAGATTGAAGAAGAAGCACGACATCCGTTGGATGGACATCCAACAGTCACTGCTGCTAGAACCGTGTGTTGACTATGAGTTGACAAAATCCTTGCATACGCGTCAACTTACTTTTTTAGGGGACGCGTCAACTTAGTAGGTCCACAAGTGTGTGGCAGAGAACTTATAGGCCATTTTATGTATTTGTAAGAATGTACAGCCCATTTTTTAATTCTAATGGAATTTACTACAGCCCATTTACAGTTTGTTAAAAGTACAACCCATTTTCTAGCTAGGACAATGATTAATAATTTCAACCAACCGTTCAAAACAGAATTCAGAACAATTTCCCACATTTTGATGGGATCCGAAATATTTTTATCCTGAAATTTCTAGTCAGATTAAATACAATTTCAATATAAATTTGTATTACGTAAAAATCCAATGAAACATTGCGCGTGCAACAATTAATGAAATTAAAATTCTCAAAATCCAAAAATAATATTTTATAAAGTAATTGCATGTTTGGTGCATTTTTTATAGTTACTGCCCAGTTTTTATAATTACATCCCATTTATTATTTCTTAAAGCCCATTTTCTTCGAATAACAAGTTGACCTTGCCTGGGTATTCCTCAAAATAAGTATAGCTGGGCTAGCCATTTCCAGCTTGAAAAATAATAATATCTGGGCTGGATATCTGGCCTGGGCTAGACGGGCCACAGCCCGCCCAGTTGATACTCTGCTCTGCTCTGAACAACAACAAAACATCGCTCAAGAAAAACTCTGCAGTGCTCACACATCAAAAACACAAATACTGCTCGAGCTGCTTGGTCCCAAATTGCCGGTCAGCTCCTTGTGCAATTCTCTCATTTATTGACTACATAAGTTGACAATGGTGTGGGACCGTGATGTCAGGAAACCAGGAGGAAGCAAAAAAAATTATAGTTGTACATAATAAGGAGGCACTTGCGTACGTATGTCTATGGCCCTAGTGGGTCCCTACTATCATCCAGTCAAAATAAAGTCATCTCCTGAATCCTCATGTTCGTTGACCATGTTGACAATGCTCGGCGCCACAGCGAGCGCAACAACTCGAAGGAAGACGGAGAGGGCCTCGCGGGCCCTACAGATGGTCTAATACGGCGTCCGTTGCTCATTCAGGAAGCCAAGATCATCTGACCCCTATGAGCACCTTCGAGAGGCTGAGACGACATGAAATGGTAAGGCCACGCTTGGGAGCTCTGAATTTACTCATCATCGGAAACAACGCATAAAATACAGGCGTAATGAAACCAAGGGCCCGAGGTCTGTAACAAAAACCGGCGTGTTACGCGTGTAATTTGAGAGACTAGTGTATATTTTACTAGTCGAAATCGACCAACCAAGCGCTTCGCCCGAGACCATCCACTTTTATTTACAAGCGTCAGTTTTACAAGCGGTTTTGGTTGGAAAACGATGATCCAATCACGGCCTAAGATGATGAGTTGGTCGGAAGATCATATGGTTTCACCTCTAACCTACCTAAGTTGTCGTATAGGCTATGAATGAAGCATAAGACAATGAACTTCTAAGCACGTAAACAATGTAAGAGGATGATCTTCATAACATGCAAATCACAGGCATTAGCTCAACATGCAAAACAATATGAAGCATTACTCTCAGGAGGCACGGTGAACAGCTCGTGATGCTGCATGCCACAGCATTCCAAGCTCAACTTTGCAATCAAACTCACAAGGCATGTCATTACATAAACAACATTCAGAACAAACTCTTAAAATACCTTACATAAGTCAACATTCATGTGACTATGCATCTTAGCAGAGTAAATATTTCTGAACTGAAGACAGGAATAGGAAAAAATGATCGATGTTGCTCATAACAAAGGGCGTCCCACTCAAAAATATCAAATGCATGTCTTCTGGCTAATATCAATGAGCAAAATTTGACAAGGCTTTCCAATTCCAATATATTAAACTAATGTCTTCTTGCTAACATCAATGATTAAACTTTGACAAGCTTTTCCCATTCAAAATATGTAATGCCTATGATTGTGGAATAGGCAGGGTTTGTCATCATTTTGTCACCTGATAGTTCGGTGTCTCAAGGTGACAACGAATGATTAGAGAACCATTCGATGTATTGTGCATGATGAAGTATTATGGACGACACGAACCATTTGAACATTTTGTGCAGTTCCACTAAAATCAAGTTGAGCATCCCTGTGGATTTCATATTTATATGCTGCAAGAAAACAAAGACACATCAGCACACACGTGAATATTGGCCCCAGTGTCAACCCTCCAATCGATGGACTAACAAACTGAAAGTACGGTAAACATATTATCATACCCAGATGCCTCATCATTGTTGCTTAGAATGACATTGATAGACTTGGAGTCCTCTCCTGGCTTCTTGTACTTGTTTGGGCACTTTTTGCCCAGTGCACTCCACGTGTTGTAGAGTTTCCTGTGCTCTCTGCAGACGAGTCATGTCACCAGCGTCTACTAATACTCTGTAAAGCTTCTCGATCATTCCTTCTGTAATGTAGCGCAAATAGTGACTGCTTCTTTCTGCAAAGTGGTAAGACCAACTGGACCCACTAATGCAGCAGTTCGCCTTATACACATTGGCTCCTTTTGTGCAGTTCAACTAAAATCAAAGTCGGAATAAAATCGAGCTTTAATTTTGATATCCCTGTAAGCAACAATAGGTATAAGGGAAACAATTACTGAGAAATAACGGTTGATGACTTGTACTCCCAAATGAAAAACATCTACTGATCTACCTTATCTTAATGGGAAACAAAGCAGGAGAGTAGCAACTCTCAATCAGTGTGATTCATTCATATTAACTGAGAAATTATCTTAACAATGCCTTGTTTCAACATGTATAAAGAACGACAAAGCAGAAAAGTACCATTCCTAAAACAATGCGACTGATTCATTTTAACAGAGACATTATCTTAACAATACCTTGGTTAAACATGTAGAAAGAACTACAAAGCAGTATAGTACCATTTGTAAAACATTGTAACTGATATATAATAACAGAGACATTATCTGAACTTAAACATGTACTCCGGCCGATCCCTAACAGAAATGGTACTCCCACCGATCCCTAACAAGTTGGTAGTTTTGAACTAAGATTCAATAGTTAATTCTTAGGAAAGTCAGCATCGAAAGTCGGTACTGACCTTTCAAGACCAAGATTTGAAACAACTCGTGAGGAAAACCTGAGAGAGATCTCAACACATATATGGAAATCCGGTCTCATTTTGTGCAGTTCCACCAAAATTAAGCGAAGCAAAATGTCGCAATAGCAACAAGTTGAATAAATATCCCTGTTTTAACAGTGGCAAAAAAGGAATCAATTACTGGCCAATACAGGAGGATGAAACATGCGGCCACAAAAATGGTAATCCTGCCAATCCCTGACAAGTGTTGCAGTTTTGAACTAAGATTCAGTAGTTAATTTTGAGAGTGGCATTGCTTAATTTTACCAGCGGCATTAGATTAACAAAAAGCATAAACAGTTCTAGGGGAGAGTGGCGCAACAACACCATGTGCTTCCATCTACTTATAAAGGGGGTGATGCAGAGTTTTGTTGTAACAAAGAAACAAGCATCATGTCTGGGTTGGAACAATTTTTGTCCACTTAATGGTAAAAGACAGCAGTTCAATAGCTTCGATTCAACATTTATCCAAAACAGTACCAATACAAGTAGCACAACATCTCAAAGCACACTGCAACATCATGTGGATGAAAGTCGGTACTGACCTTTCTTGACCAAGATTTGAAACAACTCGCGAGGAGGACTTGAAAGAAATCCCAACACATATATGAAAATCCATGATCTCCTTTTGTGCAGTTCCACCAAAATTAAGCAAAGTTGCCGGTGTGACATTCAAGTTGAACTGCACAAAACACTCTTAAAACAAAAGTGTTTCGCATAGCGAAGCAAAATATCACAATAGCAACAAGTTGAATAGATATCCCTATTTTAACAGAGGCAAAAAGAATCAATTACTGGCCAATAAATGAGGATGAAACATGCAACCACAAAAATGGTAATTCCGCCAATCCCTAACAAGTGTTGCAGTTTTGAACTAAGATTCTGTAGTTAATTCTGAGAGTGGCATTGCTTAATTTTACCAGCGGCATTAGATTAACAAAAAGCCTAAATAGTTCCAGGGAGAGTGGGCAACAATACCATGTGCTTCCATCTACTTATAAAGGGGGTGATGCAGAGTTTGTTGTAACAAAGCAACAAGCATCATGTCTGGGTTGGTACCATTTTTGTTCACTACTTAATGGGAAAAGAGAGCAATACAATAGCTTCAATTCAGCATTTATTTAAAACATTACCAATACAAGTAGCATAGCATCTCAAAACACACTTCACGATCAAGTGGATGAAGGCAAGTACCAACCTGACGCACACAAGATCACCTACGAATCTGCCAACACAAATAGGAAATCCAATCTCGTTTTGTGCAGTTGCACTGAAATCAAGCAAAGTCGCCGGTGTGACATTTAAGTTTGCTATAGCAACAAGTTGAATAGTATCCCTGTTTTAACAGAGGCAAAAAAAGAAACAATTAATGGCCAATAAAGGAGGATGAAACAAACGGCGACAAAAAGAAGAATCTAACTTATCTTGATGGAAAACAAAGTAGGACAGTAGCATTTCTAAAATGGTTGCATTGTTTCATATTAACAGAGACATTCTCTTAAAACAACATTCGTTAAAAATGTAATTTACTTTTAACGGTGGCATTGCTTCAATTTTCCAGCAGCATTCTTAGATTAACAACAGCAAAATACTTGTATGCGACATGGGACATGGGACATGCCAGCACCATGTGTGTCCACACATATAAATGGGTGATGCAGAGTATGTAGCCAAGCAGCATATCTACATTGGTTCCATATTTGTTCTCTTTGAACCTTTTTCCTATGTGAGGGCAAAAAATCTAGTCCTGCACAAACTACCCGACCCCCCAGTTTCTTTCCCTTTTCAAGAAAGAGATCGGTTCCTTACAGATGTGTGTACTGGGTTACCCCCTTTTTCCCTTTTCGACCAACAAAGCGGCTGGATAGCTAGTCTATACTACTTTCCCTCCCTCCTTTCCTCATTGAACCACGTCCTAGATTCATGCTCCACCCCACTGCACCCGTATTTCTTCTTTGAACCAAGACCTAGATTCGACTACAGAATCGAAAAAGATCCGCATGCAGCTAGAGCAATGACAGTTTCATACAAACTTATACCGTAGGGTCGTCGGGATGTGGCAAGGCATGCGGCGGGAGGCCGGATCTACCCACACTACATACAGCGGCGAGGAAGAAGGGGTCGGTGGCCCTCCCGCACAGGCGCTGGGTGAAATAGAATAGCAGAGCCGGCAGTGGATTGCCTCCCTCACCGAAGGTGATAGAGTGAATGATGCACCTCCTCCCCTTCTCGGTGCGACGGGATCCGGACACCTCCTTCACCAGCTGTGAGGGGGGAGAGAGAGACAGAGGCCAACGCAGTCTTGTTTAGATCTGGTGAAGAGGGTGAGAGACTGTGAATATATCAAACCCTAGCAAAGGAACGTTGAGCCTCCAGCGTGTGTATATATATATGTAGTGCGGCGAGAGTGTGGAGAGTGCAAACCCTAGCGAACAAGCGCTGAGGCTCCAGCTTATATAGTGTACTACATATATATTGTATTACAGACTGAGCTCCGGTGCCTTAACTGAACCTGCCTTTGGCTGTATGACAGGTGGGCCAGCCACATTTTGGGCCTACCTGTAATGCACCCAAAGGAAGCTGCATTCAAACAATGAAGCTGCATCCATATAGTACTCGTGTATACTACTAATATATAGTGGAGTGGTTTTCTTATTTTCTCCATAACAATCGATTTAAATTGTGTAAGTACGAAACGAAACTCTTTATTTAACATAGCAGTGAAGAAAACTACTACTTCCGATGAACTAACGATCCACGCATCCTGGTTGCACTTCCTGTCCTTCACATGTGGTTGATACGTCCATTTTGCATCATGCTTTTATATCGATATTTATCGCATTATGGGCTGTTATTTCACGTTATGTCACAATACTTATGGCTATTCTCTCTTATTTTACAAGGTTTGCATGAAGAGGGAGAATGCCAAGTACCGGAATTCGGGTCGAAAAGGAGCAAATATTGGAGACCTATTCTCAGGTAACTCCAAAGTCCTGAAACTCCACGGAATATCTTAAAATAAATAAAGAAAAATCATCACTAAAGATGAAGGCCAAGGGCCCACACCGCCATTTAGGGTGGGGGCGCGCCTCGGGCGCCCCCTACCTCATGGGCCCCGGTGGCTCTCCCATGCCCATATTCTCCTATATGAAGTCTTCGATGAGAAAAATAAGAAGCAACCTTCCGGATGAGACTCACGCCACAAGGCGGAACCTTGGGAACCAATCTAGGGCTCGCAGAGCTGTTCACTGGGACACTTCCCTCCCGGAGGGGGAAATCATCATCATCATCATCACCAACGCTCCTCTCATCGGGAGAGGGAAATCTCCATCAACATCTTCACCAAAGACCATCTCATCTCCAAACCCTAGTTCATCTCTTGTATCCAATTCTTGTCTCCAAGTCCGGGATTGGTGCTAGTAGGTTGCTAGTAGTGTTGATTACTCCTTGTAGTTGATGCTAGTTGGTTTATTTGGTGGAAGATCATATGTACAGATCCTTTATACATATTATTACCCCTCCGATTATGAACATGAATATGCTTTGTGAGTAGTTACGTTTGTTCCCGAGGACAAGGGAGAAGTCTTGCTATTAGTAGTCATGTGAATTTGGTATTCGCTCGATATTTTGATGAGATGTATGTTGTCTAGCCTCTAGTGGTGTTATGTGAACATCGACTACATAACACTTCACCATTATTTGGGCCTAGAGGAAGGCATTGGGAAGTAATAAGTAGATGATGGGTTGCTAGAGTGATGTAAGCTTCAACCCTAGTTTATGCGTTGCTTCAGAAGGGCTGATTTGGATCCATATGTTTCATGCTATGGTTAGGTTTACCTTAATACTTTTGTTGTAGTTATGGATGCTTGCAATAGAGGTTAATCATAAGTGGGATGCTTGTTCAAGTAAGAACAGCACCCAAGCACCGTCCACCCACATACCAAATTATCAAAGTACCGAACGCGAATCATATGAGCGTGATGAAAACTAGCTTGACGATATTCCCATGTGTCCTCGGGAGCGCTTTTTCCTATTATAAGAGTTTGTCCCAGCTTGTCCTTTGCTACAAAAAGGATTGGGCCACCTTGCTGCACTTTTTTACTATTGTTACTTGTTGCTCGTTACAATTTATCTTATCACAAAACTATCTGTTACCACTTATTTCAGTACTTGCAGAGAATACCTTGCTGAAAACCGCTTACCATTTCCTTCTACTCCTCGTTGGGTTCGACACTCTTACTTATCGAAAGGACTACGACAGATCCCCTATACTTGTGGGTCATCAAGACTCTTTTCTGGCGCCGTTGCCGGGGAGTGTAGCGCCTTTGGTAGGTGGAATTTGGTAAGGAAAAATTTATATAGTGTGCTGAAATTTTCATCACTTGTTACTATCGAAAGTAATTCTCTGAGGGGCTTGTTCGGGGTATCTTCACTCCGTCCAGTAGAGCAAAGAGTTGCTCCTCAACCTACTGAACCTATTGAAAATGAATCTCCTTTTGACATTCCTTCGGGTATGATGGAAAAACTGCTAGCTAACACTTTTACAGGAGATGGGACAAAGCATCCTGATGAACATCTACTCTATGTGGATGAAGTTTGTGGACTATTTAAGCTTGCAGGTATACCCGATGATGTTATTAAGAAGAAGGCCTTCCCTTTATCATTGAAGGGAGACGCATTGACATGGTATAGGCTATGTGATGATACGAGATCATGGAACTATAAAAGGTTGAAACTGGAATTTCATCAAAAATATTACCCTATGCATCTTGTTCATCGTGATCGCAATTATATATATAATTTTGGCCTCGCTAAGGAGAAAGCATCGCTCAAGCTTGGGGATGCTTAAATCAATGTTATATTCATGCCCCAATCATGAGCTCTCAACAGTGACAATTCTTCAGAATTTTTATGCCCGGCTTTCTGATAACAATCGCACCATGCTCGATACTTCTTGTGTTGGCTCTTTTATGATGAAGACTATTGAATTTAAATGGAATTTATTGGATAGAATTAAACGCAACTCTGAAGATTGGGACCTCGACGAAGGTAAGGAGTCGTATGACACCTAAGTTTGATTGTGTTAAATCTTTTATGGATACCGATATTTTCCGTCAGTTTAGCACTAAATATGGACTTGACTCTGAGATATTAGCTTCTTTCTGTGAATCTTTTGCTACTTATGTTGATCTCTCCAAGGAGAAGTGGTTTAAATATCATCCTCCCATAGAAGTAAAAGTAGTTGCACCTATTAAAGTTGAAGAAAAGACTGTCACTTATAATGATCCTATTGTTCCCACTTCTTATGTTGAGAAACCACCTTTCCCTGTTAGAATGAAGGATCATGCTAAAGCTTCAACTGTTGTTCGTAAAAGTAATATTAGAACTTATACACCTCCTGAGCAAGTTAAAGTGGAACCTAATATTGCTATTGTTAAAGATCTCTTGTCTGATAATATTGATGGGCATCTTATTCAATTCGTGGTGAAACCGCTAGAATTGCTAAACCGCAAAGCTAAAGATAAACATAGACCTGTGGTAGGCATGCCTGTTATTTCAAGTAAAATAGGAGATCATTGTTATCATGGCTTATGTGATATGGGTGCTAGTGCTAGTGTAATACCCATTGACTTATACAAAGAAATTATGCATGAAATTGCACCGAAAGTTAGAAGATATTGATGTTACAATTAAACTTCCAATAGAGATACTATATCTGCAATGGGAATTGTTAGAGATGTTGAAGTCTTGTGTGGGAAAACTAAATATCCTGCTGATTTTCTTGTTCTTGGTTCTCCACAAGATAGCTTTTGTCCCATTATATTTGGTAGACCCTTCTTGAATATTGTTAATGCTAAGATAGATTGCGAAAAGAATGTTGTTACTATTGGCTTGGATGATATGGTTCATGAGTTTAATTTCTCTAAATTTAGTAAACAACATCGTGAGGAAGAATTGCCTAGTAAGGATGAAATTATTGGTCTTGCTTCTATTGCCGCATTCTCCGATCCTTCAGAACACTATTTGCTAGACCATGAAAATGATATGTTCATGAATGAAAGAAGGGAAATAGATGAAGTATTCTTTAAACAGGAACCTATTTTGCAACACAATTTGCCTGTTGAAATCCTAGGGGATCTTCCTCCACCCAAGGGTGATCCCGTATTTGAGCTTAAACCGTTGCCTGATAATCTTAAATATGCTTATCTTGATGAAAAGAAAATATATACTGTTATTATTAGTGCTAACCTTTCAGAGCATGAAGAAGAAAGATTATTGAAAAATCTGAAGAAGCACCGTGCCGCTATTGGATATACTCTTGATGATCTTAAGGGCATTAGTCCCACTCTATGTCAACATAAAATAAATTTGGAAGCGGATGCCAAACCAGTTCCTGATCCTCAACGACGTTTGAATCCTAAAATGAAAGAAGTGGTAAGAAAAGAAATACTCAAGCTTCGGAGGCGTATAATTTATCCCGTTCGATAGCCGCTGGGTAAGTCCTGTCCATTGTGTCCCTAAGAAGGGAGGTATTACTGTTGTCCCTAATGATAAAGATGAATTGATCCCGCAAAGAATTATCACAAAGTTATAGGATCGTAATTGATTTCGCAAATTAAGTAAAGCTACTAAGAAAGATCATTACCCCTTGCCTTTTATTGATCAAATGCTAGAAAGATTATGCAAACATACACATTATTGCTTTCTAGATGGTTATTCGTTTCTCTCAAATACCGTGTCGGCTAAAGATCAATCCAAGACTACTTTTACATGCCCTTTTGGTACTTTTGCTTATAGATGTATGCCTTTTGGTTTATGTAATGCACTGCTACCTTTCAAAGATGCATGATGGCTATATTCTCTGACTTTTGTGAAAAGATTTGTGAGGTTTTCATGGACGACTTTTCCGTCTATGGTTCCTCTTTTGATGATTGCTTGAGCAATCTTAATCAAGTTTTGCAGAGATGTGAAGAAACTAATCTTGTCTTGAATTGGGAAAAGTGCCACTTTATGGTTAATGAAGGTATTGTCTTGGGGCACAAAGTTTCTGAAAGAGGTATTGAAGTTGATAAATCTAAGGTTGATGCTATTGAGAAGATGCCATGTCCTAAGGACATCAAAGGTATAAGAAGATTCCTTGGTCACGCCGGATTTTATAGGAGGTTCATTAAGGACTTCTCAAAAATTTCTCGGCCTCTGACTAATTTATTACAAAAAGATGTACCATTTGTCTTTGATGATAACTGTAGAAGCATTTGAAATACTTAAGAAAGCATTAGTCTCGCACCTATTGTTCAGCCACCGATTGAATTTACCCTTTGAAATCATGTGTGATGCTAGTGATTATGCCGTCAGAGGTGCTGTTCTAGGGCAAAGAGTTGATAAGAAATTAAATGTTATCCATTATGCTAGTAAGACTCTAGACAATGCTCAAAGAAATTACGCTACTACTGAAAAGGAACTTTTAGCGCTTGTATTTGCTTGTGATAAATTCAGACCCTATATTGTTGATTCTAAAGTAACTATTCACACTGATCATGCTGCTATTAAATATCTTATGGAAAAGAAAGATGCAAAACCTAGACTTATTAGATGGGTTCTCTTGTCGCAAGAATTTGATTTGCATATTGTTGATAGAAAAGGAGCTGGGAACCCGCTGCAGACAACTTATCTAGGTTAGAGAATGTTCTTGATGACCCACTACCTATTGATGATAGCTTTCCTGATGAACAATTAAATGTCATAAGCACTTCTCGTGGCACTCCATGGTATGCTGATTATGCTAATTACATTGTTGCTAAATTTATACCACCTAGCTTCACATACCAGCAAAAGAAAAAGTTTTTCTATGATTTGCGACATTAGTTTTGGGATGACCCACATCTTTATAAACAAGGAGTAGATGGTGTTATTAGACATTGTGTACCTGAGCATGAACAGGAACAGATCCTACGCATGTGTCACTCCGAAGTTTATGGATGACACCACGCTGGAGATAGAACTGCACATAAGGTATTGCAATCTGGTTTTTATTGGCCCACTCTCTTCAAAGATGCCCGTAAGTTTGTCTTGTCTTGTGATGAATGTCAAAGAATTGGTAATATTAGTAGACGTCAAGAAATTCCTATGAATTATTCACTTGTTATTGAACCATCTGATGTTTGGGGCTTTGATTATATGGGACCTTTTCCTGCCTCTAATGGATATACACATATTTTGGTTGCTGTTGATTATGTTACTAAGTGGGTAGAAGCTATTCCAACTAGTAGTGTTGATCATAACACCTCTATTAAAATGCTTAAGGAAGTTATTTTTCCGAGGTTTGGAGTCCCTAGATACTTAGTGACCGATGGTGCTTCACACTTTATTCATGGTGCTTTCCAGAAATGCTTGCTAAATATGACGTTAATCATAGAATTGCATCTCCATATCACCCACAGTCTAGTGGTCAAGTAGAATTGAGTAGTAGAGAGCTCAAATTAATTTTGCAAAAGACAGTTAATAGGTCTAGAAAGAATTGGTCCAAGAAACTTGATGATGCATTATGGGCCTATAGAACTGCATATAAAAATCCTATGGGTATGTCTCCATATAAAATGGTTTATGGAAAAGCATGTCACTTACCTCTCGAACTAGAACATAAGGCATATTGGGCTATTAAAGAGCTCAACTATGATTTCAAACTTGCCGGTGAGAAGAGGTTAATTGATATTAGCTCACTTGATGAATGGAGAACCCAAGCTTATGAAAATGCCAAGTTGTTTAAAGAAAAAGTTAAAAGATGGCATGACAAAAGGATACAAAAGCGTGAGTTTAATGTAGGTGATTATGTATTGCTATACAACTCTCGTTTAAGATTTTTTTGCAGGAAAACTTCTCTCTAAATGGGAAAGTCCCTACGTTATTGAGGAGGTCTATCGTTCCAGTGCTATAAAAATCAACAACTTCGAAGGCACAAATCCGAAGGTGGTAAACGGTCAAAGGATCAAACACTATATCTCAGGTAATCCTATAAATGTTGAAACCAATATTATTGAAACCGTAACCCCGGAGGAATACATAAGGGACACTTTCCACTGCTTGCATCTCAAAAGGAATAGGTATATGGTACGGTAAGTAAACCAACTCCAAAACAATTTTTAAGGCAATATTTCTCCGTTTTGGAATATTTAGAAAAATAGAAAAATAAGTAGCAGTCCGGGAAGGACACGAGGGTGGTGGGCGTGCCCTACCCCCCTGGGCACGCCCCCCTACCTCGTGAGCACCTCGTGTGCCCTCCGAACTCCGTTTTCTTGCACGATACGTATTTCGGTCGGTAAAAATTCATTATATATTCTCCCGAAGGTTTTGACTCCCGTATCACGCAAATCTCTTATGTTCTTGTTTCGAGCTGTTTTCTGTCAGGGTTTTCAAGGCTAGGCATCATGCCGTCCCCCTCCTCCAACAATAGTGACAACGATGCTTGGCTAATGAAGATAGATCTGAAGAGGGAAGAACCCATGAAGATCAACAAGGATGAAAGGATCAAGAAGGCCACGGAGGATCAAGCTCCGGCAGCAAAAGACATCCTCCAACTTGATCATAACTCTCTTACCCCAACTGATATTGAAGCTTTCAAGATGATTGAGTTAGCTCGAATACAGAACAAGTATCTCACACAAGAAAATATTTTGTTGAAGGAGCATATTGTTGCACTCAAGGGCATCATCCGCAAGCTGGAGGACCTCTTACGCTCAATGTGCGACTATCCATCACCTCCACCTTCTTCACCAACAAAGAAGGAGACATAATCACATGGGTATGGGCACCCCCCTTGGCAACTGCCAAGCTTGGGGTAGGTGCCCCGGTATCGTATCACCATCACAACTCTTATCTTTACCGTTTATCTTAGTTCGATCCTTTTAGTAATATCTTGATCTAGTAGAATAAAGTTTATGGCATGAGTTTTGAGTTTTGCTTTATGATCCCTCTATGTAATCGAGTCCGTGAGCTATATAATAAAGATTAGTGTTGAGTCAAGGGCTTGATTATTTTGCCATGATCTTGGGTGAGTAAAAGAATAGAAGGAAGAAAGGAATAAAAAGAAACAAAGAGTTCATATTGATCTTATTGAGAGTAATGACTTCACATAGGAAGAGTATGATGATTAAAAGTTGTTGGGAGTTGGCAAATATAGCTTTGGTCATCGTTGCAATTAATAGGAAGTAATAAGGAAAGAGAGGTTTCACATATAGATATATTATCATTGACATCTTTTATGATTGGGAGCACTCATTAAAATATGACATGCTAAAGAGTTGATGTTGGACAAGGAAGACAATCTGATGAGTTAAGTTTTCTTATATCTGAGATAAAGTATGTTGTCATGGATCCTCTAACATGTTGAGCTTGCCTTTCCCTCATGCTAGCTAAATTCTCAGCACCAAGTATAGATACTACTTGTGCTTCCAACTACCCTTAACCCAGTTGAGCCATGAGAGTCCACCATATCTACCTATGGATTGAGTAAGATCCTTCAAGTAAGTTGTCATCGGTGCAAGCAATAAAAATTGCTCTCTAAATATGCATGACTTATTAGTGTAGAGAAATAAGCTTTGTACGAACTTGTTGTGGAAGTAATAAAAGCGTATTTAAATGCATAATAAAGGTCCACATACAAGGCAATATAAAGTGACGTTCTTTTGCATTAAGATTTTTGCATCCAACCCTGAACGCAGCATGACAACCTCTCTCGCTTCCTCCTGCGAAGGGCCTATCTTTTATTATTATCTTTACCTTATGCAAGAGTCACGGTGATCTTCACCTTTCCTTTTTCATTTTATCCTTTGGCAAGCCCAAAGCATGTTGGAAAGAACATGATATATATATATATATATATATATATATATATATATATATATATATATATATATATATAATTGGATGTAGGGAGCACGAATTGTTATTGTTGACATTACCCTTGAGGTAAAAGGTTGTGGGGCAAAACTATAAGCCCCTATCTTTCTCTGTGTCCGATTAAAACTCCGTAACCACAAGTATTGCGTGAGTGTTAGCAATTATGAAGGACTAAGTGATAGTTGAGTATGTGGACTTGCTTTTTAGCTCTGACATAGACTCTTCCCGATATTATGATAAATTGCAATTGCTTCAATGACTGAGGTTATAATTTGTTGGTGCTCAATAAGGTTTCTGATTCATACCTTTGCATTGTGAAAAGATCATCACTTGAACATAAGTAATCATATGACAAAATCTCTATATGTTGCTGTTATGAGAATAATCATGATGCCTTCATGTCCGTATTTTATTTTTATCGACGCCTCTACCTCTAAACATGAGGACATATTTATTGTTATCGGCTTTTTGCTTGAGGACAAGCGAGGTCTAAGCTTGGGGGAGTTGATACGTCCATTTTGCATCATGCTTGTATATCGATATTTATCACATTATGGGCTGTTATTTCATGTTATGTCACAATATTATGGCTATTCTCTCTTATTTTACAAGGTTTACATGAAGAGGGAGAATGCCGCAAATTGGAATTCTCTGGAAAAGTAGAAAATATTGGAGACCTATTCTGCAACTCCAAAAGTCCTGAAACTCCACGGAATATCTTAAAATAAATAAAGAAAAATCATCGCCAAAGATGAAGGCCAAGGGCCCACACTGCTCACGAGGTGGGGGCGCCTGGGCGCGCCCCCCTACCTCGTGGGCCCCAGGCTCTCCGATGCCCATCTTCTCCTATATGAAGTATTTCGATGAGAAAAAATAAGAAGCAACCTTTCGATGAGACTCGCCACCACGAGGCGGAACCTTGGCGGAACCAATCTAGGGCTCGCGGAGCTGCTCTGCCGGGACACTTCCCTCCGGAGGAGGAAATCATCGTCATCATCATCACCAATGCTCCTCTCATCGGGAGAGGGCAATCTCCATCAACATCTTCACCAGCACCATCTCATCTCCAAACCCTAGTTCATCTCTTGTACCCAATTCTTGTCTCCAAGTCTGGGATTGGTGCTAGTAGGTTGCTAGTAGTGTTGATTACTCCTTGTAGTTGATGCTACTTGGTTTATTTGGTGGAAGATCATATGTTCAGATCCTTTATGCATATTATTACCCCTCTGATTATGAACATGAATATGCTTTGTGAGTAGTTACGTTTGTTCCCGAGGACAAGGGAGAAGTCTTGCTATTAGTAGTCATGTGAATTTGGTATTCGCTTGATATTTTGATGAGATGTATGTTGTCTAGCCTCTAGTGGTGTTATGTGAACGTCGACTACATAACACTTCACCATTATTTGGGCCTAGAGGAAGGCATTGGGAAGTAATAAGTAGATGATGGGTTGCTAGAGTGATGTAAGCTTAAACCCTAGTTTATGCGTTGCTTCGTAAGGGCTGATTTGGATCCATATGTTTCATGCTATGGTTAGGTTTACCTTAATACTTTTGTTGTAGTTGCGGATGCTTGCAATAGAGGTTAATCATAAGTGGGATGCTTGTTCAAGTAAGAACAGCACCCAAGCACCGGTCCACCCACATACCAAATTATCAAAGTACCGAACGCGAATCATATGAGCGTGATGAAAACTAGCTTGACGATATTCCCATGTGTCCTCGGGAGCGCTTTTCCTATTATAAGAGTTTGTCCAGGCTTGTCCTTTGCTACAAAAAGGATTGGGCCACCTTGCTCCACTTTATTTACTATTGTTACTTGTTGCTCGTTACAATTTATCTTGTCACGAAACTATCTGTTAACACTTATTTCAGTACTTGCAGAGAATACCTTGCTGAAAACCGCTTATCATTTCCTTCTGCTCCTCGTTGGGTTCGACACTCTTACTTATCGGAAGGACTACGACAGATCCCCTATACTTGTGGGTCATCAGCGGTACACTACCCTCCCTTAAGTGAACAACCAGACATGCGCCAAATTATGGAAAAGTGTGAGAGTGTTTACAAATAAAGAATTTTAATTTCAATCATCGGAAAGGTTTGAGAGTATGTAAAGTTTGCCCTCTCTCAATAATTATGGTTTGTTGTGTTCGGCCTAAACTTGGTCAAACTTTACAAAGTTTGACTTCAGTCAATCTAATATGCAGAGTAAATGAAAATGGAGGGCTCCTACGTCCATCCGGGTTTTTAGCCCACACCATTTTTAACCAAAGTTAATAGCTGCACAACTAAAATTACAGGGGAGCTGAAGACAAAGTTGTGAGAAGGCTTAGAAATCAATATAAAACTTATGCTCTTAGTACCAACGTCGATCCTTCTTCTAGGAAACATTTGGTTCATAGCCAATTGTGTGATAACATTGCACCAACGTGAAAGACGGCTACGTCTCCAACGCAACCAAGGTGAACTGATGAAGGATATAATCTTTGTGGGTAACAAGCAAAGAGTACTGATGGAAGACATCTTGTTTTTCGTGGTAAATCGATCAGCTTCACCAGCCGATGCAACCATGAGGCGCAACCATGAGCATCGATAGGTCATCATGGTGATGCATCATCCATTTGGCATCAAGTTTGGGTGAGGCACCTATGAAGTTCGACAAATCCTCACTGTGGTCTATTTCTTCTCAGTAATCAAGCTCGAGGAAGGAAGAACCATGTGCCAGAGGACAATGAGGCGTAACAACAATGGACATCCAATTTTGTGCAGTTCCACTAAAATTGAGGAAGACATGCCCGGTTATGGAGATACGCATCGCTGTTTGCAAAAATATAAAAAGGGATATAGTGTTGTTACTTTGTTTTGGCAGTGGTACAAGATTAACAGCGACATCTCAATTTTCAATAAGAAATAATGAAAAGTACACAACCAAAAAGAAGCATCATGATTATATTGATGGGAACTAAACCAGGATACTCGAAAAAAAAGCATTTCTTCATTTAAGTAGTGATAGTATTAGATTAGCAGCAGCAATAGGAGCATATGGACAATGACCACACAACCCCATGTACTTTTTGTCGAAACAACATGTATACCTCCACCGAGGCATAAATCAGGACAACTTTTCGAGTGGCATTTACTCTATAAAAGAAGGTGATGTTGGACTAGCCGACAAACCCTAGCTACTGTACATGGGGAGCTGGGGAGTAGTCGCATAGAAGAAAACCCGCATGCAGCGACCTCGCGAGCTGGACCAGTACAAGAACTTATACCTCAGGTGGGCGAGATGTCGCTTAGGCGGGCGGGTGGGATCTGCCCACACGACGGCAGCAAATAAGGGTGCGAAGGATCTCTGTCCGCTCCAGCGCCGGCTCCGAGAGGACGGTGTGCATTGGCTTCCTCCATCGCCGATGGCGACAACGTCAACGCTGCACCTCCTCACCTCCTGCAGCGGACGGGGTTCGACCGGATTTGTGACCACCAGTGAGGAGAGAGATAGAGTGGACAATGTCATCTTGTTTTGATATGGATATGGTGAGAGAGCGAGAGGCGAGAAACCCTATCAAACAAGAGGCTATATATACAATGGAGTAAAAAATCTCTCCATAGCAGTGGTTTTAAATAGAATACGTGTGTTCCCGAAAAAAAGAAACGAAAACTGGCGGACAATTTTTTTAACGTACCAAGAAATAGAACTCGATCAAAAACACGCCCCCGCTTCCAGGTCGCGAGAGTCGTCACACACACACACATAGACATAGACATGCATATCCGTGTTTACGTAAAATTCCATCTCCAATCATATTTGTCCAACTGGCACATTATTTACGTTGTTAATTATATACGCAACAATATTAACGTCTAAAGATCTCTTGTTTATAAGGCGTCCGGGACATTGCCGCTACCACCCCGACCAACCCGAACCCTCTTCATCACCCGCGCGTGCTTCCCACCCGAAACGGTCAGTGTCGCATTCATGCCCGGCCAGACCGGACGCGACCTCTCACTAGCGCCGGCATTGAAGTAGCGTGGTGGCCGAGAGAGTGTTGCCCGCGCCGCTTCCCGGTGCACGCGACTGCTCCGCGTTCAAAGGTCGCAATAGCCGGCCACAACATGCATGTAAAAAGTTCTTGGGAGTCCGTGCTACAGCTAGCTGTCCTCCCCCAACTCGTCAACCTCTTCCAGAAGTGCTAGTACTCCATGCCGCGATCCATTGACAAGCAGGCGGGAAAGTTATCGTATACTCGGTTTGCAGTGAGTGGCATGCCGAGCGACCGTGTGGGGTGGAGCCATGGAGGAGGGTGAGACACGAATGCGATAGACATGATTTAAACGTTGGTTTTGCTCGATGGCGCGATCCAACAAAACGAAACATTGGTTTCTCTCCGTTTCCATTTTTTCTCCGGAAAAACGGAAACTTTCCACTCCATTTTCATTCCTACTCCAAGGTTGCCCCGTTACAACATTCCATCAAATACAAAGGAAAACTAACACGCATTCTGATGCATCTCAATGATTCACATATCATAGCCA
Organism: Aegilops bicornis; assembly: GCA_021605145.1. Taxonomy (NCBI): domain Eukaryota; kingdom Viridiplantae; phylum Streptophyta; class Magnoliopsida; order Poales; family Poaceae; genus Aegilops; species Aegilops bicornis. The sequence goes on along the minus strand of CM038675.1, from coordinate 213,355,763 downwards.
ATATTTACTTCACAACTAAAGACAAAAGTTGTGAGAGTGTGTACAAAAGAAAAACTACTGATGGGGTCACTACGACTTAAACCCTAAACCCTAAACAGCATTTAATTTCCTGGCTAGGTAGAACCTGTCAAAGGAAAGACGGCTGGCACCCTTGGATCATACGATGCTTTTGTGCAGTTCCACTAAAATCGAGCTGAGCATCCCTGATGGCAAAGATATTGAAGAAGTGTGATTAGAATATAGTACTGGCACTAGTTCATGAGACATAAACTCATCACAAATAGAAGCCGGTAGAAGTAGAGAAAGATCGACATGGAGATGGAGCTACGTGGGGAGCTACGGCAATGGAGCAAGCCGGCTCCAAAAGGAAGATGTACTACCTGGGACGTTGGGTTGTAGCTAGAAGGGCGGTTGGGACGCGGCATCATCCCATACCATGGGGACCCTCGATTGGGACGCATCGACTGTGGGTTTTCTCCCTTGCCGATGTCAACCGCGTCTACACGGAACATTGTTCCCTTCCCCCAGCGGCGGGATCAAGCCGGATATGTGACCAGCGGTGTGGCCACCATTGTTCTATGCTTGTGAAGAGAGCAACCCAAGCAAGCAGACTTGTAGCTTAGGCTCCTTCTAGTGTATATATAGTGGTTTTCTTTTTCTCTCCATATCAACCATTTTATATTGCATATGTGTCATTGAAGAGTGAAATGATGGTTGCTTCTTCCAACTAACTTACTGTGTGATTTAACTGCTCCTTAGTGGCCCCTACACGTACTCCCCTATGGGTATGACCATTCCTGAGTCTCATTTGTACTTATCTCTATTTTCTTGCAAGACACGTGGACAGAATGCGCCTAGAGGAATTTTGTTACTGCATGCTGTTACGTAGTACTACTAGTACCTACTCCCTCCTTCTGGTTCACTACTAGTACTCCCTCCGTCCTGGCTTATTGGTCCCCTTTGTACTCAATTCATGGCTCGTTTTCCTCAAGAAATTGTCTTTACCAACGTATTAATATCGGGAATGCATGCGTGAACAACGAATGATTAAACCATGCATGCAACATTTTGACAAAGCATTGACTTATGAACATGTGAATGTGAGGGACTACAACCTCGTGCATGCATGCAACAGTCACACGTACACATGGACGCAAAAACGCACGTGACGCCCTAATGCATGCATGTCCGAGCACACGACGGAACACACACGGTCACGCTCAAGTGCTCAACCTACACGTGCATGCACACACATACTCAGCCAGGGTGAGCTAGTGACCGTATAAACACCGGAAAATGTATATATTGAGCGCAATGAGCATATTATGAAGTCCACTGACCGTACTTTTACAAATATACAGTGACAAACAGTGTATTTATCTGATTTGAAATTAAGCCATATTAACCGAAAAGGAGGCAGTATGGACTAGCATTACTTTGTTGTGTCCCGTCAACTTGCCGAACGAGGAGAAGCTTGTAGGACGAGAGAAGCTTATGCCTTGGTGGCTCATGGGACAAGGAGAAACTTTGACTAATCCAAGCTCTCCCTCACTCGTGTGGTGGACGTGCAATGCTTAATGGTGTCGATTGCCGTAAGCATACACTATACTAGTACTATTATTGTTCGACTTCCGAAGAGGCTAATGTACCAAGCGCAAAGTTTACTAGTACTAGTACTACTACTATAGAGGTATGTACTATACTACTAGGAACCAAATGGAGAAGCGTCTGCACTCTTATTATATTTTAAAAATGTGATAAAGCAATCTTCAACACATTTGGTTCTCTTCGAGGGTTCTCGCATGTGATAATGGAAGTTGATTGCATGGAACACTCGCCACAATTCTCGCTTAATTCTGGCTCATATCCTGTTACAAATAGGAGCGCTCGGTAATATTTCCTCTTTTTTGTTATTCAGCATGTAAATAGGTCAGTAAACCTTGCGGCGCATCTTTGTGCGAACCATGCTTGCTGCACTTTGAATGTGGCCGAGAGCTGGTTTGATGAAACACCTCGCTTCCTTCTTCTTTTTTTGCGGGTACCTCGCTTCCTAGTGACCAGTCTCTTGGCTGATCGTCCTAAGAATGCTTATATATAAATAAAGCTCTCTCATTTACCCGTAAAAAAGATTAAGCCATATTAACCGGAAAGGAGGGAGTATGGACTAGCACTACTTTTTGGTGTGTCCCGTCAACTCGCAGAACAAGGAGAAGCTTGCAGGACAAGGTGAAGCTCGCTTACGCCTTTTTACTAATGCAATCTACCCTCACACAGGCAGTGGCCATGCATCAGTTCATTCGGTGTTAGATTGCCAGAGTTATACAATGTACTACCCAACATGCAGAGTACCATCATTGTTCGACTTCACGAAGAGGCGAAGAGCCAAGCGCAAGGTTTAGTAGTACTGCGAGTACTACTACTACTAGAACCGCATGGTGGAGCGTCTGTACTCTTATTTTATTTTAATCTCTGATAAAGTACACATTTATTCGGGAGAAGGGCGGAAAATGGCAGCCCAATAGTAGTATTAAAAAACATCGAACATGTAATGATATGATATCGATCAACCATGCTCGAATATATCTTGGCCTCCGTGCGAGCCCGTCTGTGTGTTCTCGCTCCTCGTCTCTCTCAAGGAATGGCGGGTTGGCCATTTTGCCGTCAATTGAGATTGTTTTGCTCACACTCCGGTCCCACATGTCAGTGATATGCCAAGAGGAAGTGTGTTGACCGACTGGCCATACGTGTACTTGGTTCTGCACCTTCATACTACTCCTCCCTCCGTCATAGTTTACAGGGCGCGTTTCATTCTGATGCATTTCTCTCCATGCATTTCCACCACCAGAGAGACTTTAGACGCATTTGGTTTAATGCTCAATTAATTAGGGCATGGTGACCGCAATCAAGTCCACAATTTTCTCTCGATGTACTACGGAGTGGAGTAAGTGCATGCATGTGTGTACCCGGGGTGGAAGCACTGCATGCATGTGTGTACGCATTATTTCCTCTAGTAATAGACGCCGTGCTATAACAACCAATGCTATTTTTCAGGTCGATCGCTAGTCGCCTTGGTCCCAAAGATTTTTTTAAGCGCGCTCTATAAACAGTGACAGATGGAGTAGTATGAGCGGATTCAAAGAAGAGTGTATTAATGGTTGCTTCTTCCGAGCAACTTACAATGGAAAAGGTGGGTCTTATGATTTGACTGCTCATTACTCACTATTAATGCGGCGCAACGACCGGGCTGAGTCTCCCATGCGGTTGTGCACTACTCCCTCGGTTCTTAAATATACTCTGGAGTATTTGTCTTTCTAGAGATTTCAACGAGTGACTACATACGAACCAAAATAGTGAATCTACACTCTAAAATATGCCCATTTGAAATTTGTAAAAATACAAATATTTAGGAACAGATGAGTATAATTTTGTGCATGGCACATGGACCCGGATGCTGAATAGGCTTCTGGCAATGCTATCAAACTTCCAGCATTTGTTTACATAATTGACGTACTATACAAATAATATTCCAGCGACATGAAATTGTACAATGCTCTGAGCTTTCAGCTTTTGTTTCGTGTGTCTTGCCATTGATGCTCTTTTGGAAACAATAAAAAACTAACTTCCTTGCTAATGCATCTCAATGATTAGCATACAGAGCTAATATTTACATCACAACTGAAGACAAAGTTGTGAGAAGTTGTTATATTAAAATTGATCCATGCTTTCATTGGCAGCAACGCCCCCCAACTCTGTCTAAATCAACAAGACATGTTGGGAAAAAATTACCTGTCTGAAGCATGCAACATTCCGATCATTTTGTGCAGTTCCACTAAAATAGAGTTGAGCGTCCATGTTCCAAAGATATTAAGTGTGATTACGATAATAGAGGACTGCTGATGAAACAATAAACACACAAATAGAAGCCGGTCACCTTCGTAGTCTCTCTTAAGACTAACTAGTTGGAGAAGATTAAGCAAATAGTTGGAGAAGAATAGGCTCGGAGTTGGATGAGGAGGATAGAGCAAAAACAATCTCCCTTTGTGCAATCGCACTGAAATGTAGAGACGTTGCCCGTGTGACATTTTAGTACAACTGCACAAAACACTCTTAAGAAAAAAGTGATTTGTGTAGTTCACCAAAAGGTCACAATAGCAACGAGGTGAAATGGATAGCCCTGTTTGCAAAAAAAGGTAGAAAGGAAACAATTTCTGGCCAATAACAGTTGATGACACATACGACGACAAAAAAGAAGCATATTCGTTGTCCTAAGGGAAGATAACAACACTGTTGTGTTTGTCTAAAATGGTGTGAGGACAAGATTGCAATATGGAAGGTACGCCGGACGAGCTACGTTTTGGGCAAAGAACTATGGAAGATCCACATGCAAGATTTTCCACATGCAGCAACGTGGGAAGACGGGCAGTGGAGCAAGGCCGGAGGGGATACCTGGGGGTCGTCGGGATGTAACTAGGTGAGTGGCAGCGGGCGGGATCTGCCCATATTGCAGCAGCAAGCAGGTGGCGTAGGCCCTACCGCGCCGGAGCTTGGTCAGAGAGAACGGCGGGTACCGCAGATTGGGATGTGCTGCCTCGGAGCCGTCAAATGGAGAAATGATGCACATCCTCCCTTTCCACCGGTGGATGGGATGCGGCCGGATCAGTGACCAGCGGTGAGAGAGAGAGGCCACTGTCGCCTTGTGTGATATACTCTGAAGAGAGACAAACCCAGGCAGGCAGGCTCCATTGTATATAGTGGAGTGGACTACCTTTTTCTCCATAAAAATCGTTTTATATTCTGTGTACGTGCCATTGAGTGACATAACTTTATTTAAAAATAACGCGCCAACTCATCAAGTCGAACTTTGTTTCGTGCACGCGTGGTACACGACCTCCGTAGGTAAACAACCGCCACATCGCTGCTCAAATTAGCACGTGGGCTGCCATTTCATACAGAAATGAGCTCCACCGTGTACCCGCGCGGGTGTGGCTGGGCAGGAAGCCTGAGTACGTGCACCTATTCTCTTCATGTACGTACACCACCTACGTGGGGGTGTGTGAGAGAGATACAAACATAGAGAGATATAGTGTGTGGGTTCATGAGTGTTTTGGGGGGGGTCAATCAAAAAATGTAACATATGCAATGTGTGTGAAACAGAGTCCTGGATATATCATATATATAGAGGGGGCGATCCACGAGAAGAGAGTGGAGGTATCATCAGCTTGAGTTATCCATAGAATCGAAGAGAGGGATGATGATGATGATGATGTGTGTGTGTGTGTGTGCGTGTGTGTATGCGTGCGCGATCGATAAAGAGAGCCATCGAATTTGTGTGTGCCCACATCAAAGATATAGAGTGGCTGGTCTACTGGAACGTGAGAGGGGACAGGTGCAGTTTGTCTCTGTGGCATGGATACCTACCTACAACGCTCGACTATCAGTGTGTGGTGGGGGGAGACCTAATTAACTATAGAGGTACAATGGCTGGTATATGTGTGGAGGAGGAGAGATGCCTACCTTATGTATTAAGGGAGATCGATCGGCATCCATGCATATGTGTAGGAGAGGAATAAGGTTGCGAGAGAGACAGAGCTAGAGTGTTGGAGGCGGTGGTAGTGGGGTTGCTTCTAACAAATGGTAGGAGAGGCTTGCTAGACAAACGGAGGGCACGCCTACAATATCAATAAGAGAGGGGATGGCTACCTGTCTGTGCACGTGCGTATGAGAGACGAGTCACGAGGCATGCACGAATGATGAGGGGGGACGATATGGCTGTGGTAAGCAGACGTAACTACATAGGAAGATCAATCGTCCTTTGTCAGAGAAAGGAGAGACATAACTTGTGAGGTACGTCGATCGATGGGTGGGGGGAAATAGTTAAAGTCGACCTAGGTATATGTAGGGAGATCGATCGGTATACATGCATCTATGTGTTAGAAGCAAATAAGGCCTGGGGAGAAGGATAGAGAGAGAGAGATGCATCTAGGAGGTGGTGTGAGAGGCATACTATATTGAGGGGGAAGGAGTGTGTGAGTACGAGATCGATGAAAAGAGTGGTGGGAGTGAGGCATGGAAGGTGAGAAGAGAAGAGGGGGAGCTTGTGTTTGTGGTAGGCACACCTGAAAGAAGGAGCTGGGGGCCTACACACACCATGGGTGAACGACCTAAAGTGAGAAGACGAATTTGCGTGATGGAGCTAGAGAATGCTGAGGGAGGGTGAGAGGGATGCGGGCGTGTGCATGCATGAGAGAAAGTTAGCACTAGCTACAAAGATAAGACGATTGTGTGGGTGTAAAAGACGAATAGAGATCATAATTCATTATAAAAAGTGAATTCGGATATTTGAAGAATTTATCATAGTGTTTTAAACCGATGCATGCGTGAATATATATAACGGTGATACACATGGTGTGGTTATGAACATGTTATACTACACATAATATATTTTATCTCTACTCTTATAAAAAAACAGAGTTGTTGATGATGGTGTGCCTGCCATCCTGCAATATAGGTAGTCCGATTTATATCTGACAGATAGGAAGGAAACTATGGCAATTTTGAAAAAAGATACCCACACCCCTCTCCATATTTGTAAATAAGGCCTCCCCTCGATCATCTTGATGTTCCATGGAACGCATGGGCATCTTGCTAGTACTACATATAATATATAGAACATTGATTATAATTTGGGCTAATGTGTGGCTTTTGCAGCTCAGGGCTAAATACTTGTCATAATGTAGGGGGCAGGGCACTATACTTTGTGTGATAAACACGGTGTACGTATGGAACATGGTTTAGATTATGAATATATAGTTAGTACATCAAATGTACTATTATTTGGAATCAACATCAAGTGTATTCAAAAATTGAATTCGAGTTCATATAGTACACATATTTCATATCTATCTCTATAGTAATCATGTGGTGTGTTGTTAAGGTAATACACGAATGATGGTTGAAGTTGGCAACAATCATGATTGAAGATTCTTATTGAAATAGAGAAACGAATTCAAATTCAGTTCGAATTGCAGCGGTAATATAGACATTTGGAATGCACTAAAATGTTGGTATGAGTAGGTTACACGCATTATACAGCCAGCAAAAAAATTTAATTGGACATAACATGGATTCATACTCCCTCCTTCCATCTATATAGGGCCTAATGCGTTTTTTAAGACCGCCTTTGACTACTGACAAGATTAGTAGTACATGACATGCACAATGTGAAAATTATATAATTAAAAGCTCCTTTCACACACGAATTTAACGGTGTGCTTTGTGTAAGTTGCATGTCATATATTATTGCTCTAATATTTGGTCAAAGTTAGCCTTGAGAAATGCATTAGGCCCTATATAGGTGGAAGGAGGGAGTAGCTTTGAATAGCATTTGTATAGTAAAACGGGACAAGACTCTCTCTTTGTGTGGTGTGAATAGTTTTATATTTTTTTGTTTTTTTCGTTGAGGGAAGTGCGAATTGATTTGGTATGTATAAGTACAATATTACACGTTAGGCTTGTCCCTAAAATTCAACCCGCGCCTTGTTATATCCCGAAAATTCAGATATCGTGCTCCCAAAACTGGCGCCTTCACAACCCGCGCCTTGCTATCCTGAAATTATAACGCGCGCGAAAACTCCCTCCAGCTGCCAAATCCCGACACACGATATCCCCCTTCTAACCCTGAGCTGAAAGGGCCGCTAGTTCAAATCGGTGGGGGTACTTTTCTAACACACCCTACATTTGGGACAAGGCATCCCTAAGTCATGGTTCCCCCCTCCCATCGCCTCCTTTTCGCCATTCGAAATCCCAGGCCGCCATAACCTCTCCGCTCCAGCCGCGAAACCCCACCCTCCTTCATCCGCCACCTCACGCTGCCCAGCTGGAGCCTCTTCCCCGACATCGTCGTCCACCGCAACAGCTCGACATCCCTCATCCACCTCCCCGGATGAGGATCCGTCGTCCATCTCGTCGTCCCGCCGGTTCAGCCGCCCCGTCCTCCACCTCCAAGGAGCTGCTCCGACGATCGCCTCGCCTATCGCGGCTGCTCCATCCCCACAGTGCCGCCTTAACCTGCTCCATCGGAACCGCAACATCCTCACCGACTCCTCGGACGAAGCCGAGGCCTACTCGGCGCCACCAAAGAGGTTGTACACTCATCGCATCGTACCTTCTCCTTAACTCGACCTCCCAGCACCGACGGTGCTCCACCCCGCACCCCCATGGAGCGGCTAGCTCAAAGCCGGCGCCGCGGGCGACATCTCCACGGCGGCTCTCCCCAGGTGCGAGGCCCCTTCGGCGGCGGCATCCATACCAGCCGGATCTGCTGCTGCTGCTCCGGCTCTCACTCGCTATGCGTTCTTTGCATCGATCTCCCCTCGCTCGTCTTTCTTGCTCTGCTCCAATTTAGCTACACTTCAGTCGACTGAATCGACTTTTGGGTAAGTCGATTTTCAGGGGGTGGGGGGGATCGCCGGAGTTAAGGAAGAACCACCTGCAGCGGGGAGGCGGGCTCGCCGGAGAGGTACCCCACTATCTATCTTAGGGTTCTAGGTGGGGGCGGTGCTCGCCGGTGGTGGGAGCGCGGTGGTGGGGCGGTGGCATGGGGATCGTCGGATAAAAAGCTTGGCGTGAGGGGGGCCTACAGGGCTGGCCGGGGCGGCGACGGACCGGCGGTGGTGAGTTGTTTCTGGGCGGCGAGGCGGCGGCGGACTGGCGGTGGGGAGTTGTTTCGGGCTGCGAGGCGGCGAGGCGGCGCGAGGTTCAGTCGGTGGTGGCTGGCTGCTCAGGGGGGGTGCAGGTTGAAGATGAACTGCAGGCCCTACCTAAACTATCCCATGTGAAGTGTCTCTCTGCTACCATTGCATTCAGTTTCGATGGTAACATTTAGATTCCACATTAAATTTCAGTTTCGACAGTTGAGTTCAGAGTCAATAGTTTTTACCTCATATGTTGTAGTCAGGTGGTTTTTGGTGATGTAAATTTTACATCTATCACTTTTTGGTAATGCATTATACATCATCTATTGGAGATGCTATTTGAATCCCACTTGAGATTAACGATGTCTGTCTTGTGCTACTTCAGCCTTGACATCTTATGGCTCACCGGAGCTGCTCCAACGACGGAACGATCCATCACAACAGAGCAAAGGCTCGACGCCTGCCCGCAGATTCCTCAAATCTTCCTCCACACCTCCGACAGCCACCTCTGCCTCAACTTCTTCAGCGACCAACCCAATGATGCTGAGGTCCGGCTACGGCAAAGAGGTCCTACACTTGTCGCATCACTTATTACTCTACATTCATGTCGATCCATTAGGGCTATTTTGGTTCAATGGAAAAACATAGCAATAGGGAAGTTTCCTATGGCACTCTACTATTAAATTATTCATGCATTTTGTTGAAAGGAATGGAGCAATACATCCACCTGGACCTACTTTTCAAAATCCTATGCATGAAAACAAGACCAGGTGCATTAGTGGCAGAATAACATTCTAACCGTACATGCTTTCATATGGTTTCACTTTATTTTGGCCATGTTTCTTTGCATTCCTCTGCTCCTCCAATTCTTGTGAACCAAACACCCAAGTTGACAGAAATCTTGTGTTCACAAATGCTCTGTTTCCCATGTGCATTCCTATCCTATTCCGGTATTTTTACTCCTATCCCTACGTTTTTAGAATCATGCAAGCCAAATGAGCCCTTACAGAATTACTTCAGTAGGTGTCTAAGAAAACTTTGTGTGGTTTGTCCTGCTCTTGCCGCGACGTTGTCCACCTCACCTGAGCTGCTCCATCGACAGAAGTATCCACCAAACCAGACATCACGACTCCTGACCGTCTTTCGCCGCCTCAGATCTCCTTCCCTGCCGCCGACACGCACCGCAACGGCATCACCATCATCGACTCAAATGAGATGAACACGAGGAGTACACGAGTCCACAAGAGAGGTCGCACTCTTTTGTTTCGCTTATGTTATGCATTGCTTAATATTACCTTCTACTTTATTGTCCTGTTCACCTCTTAGACTCCAAGTCAGATCCAAATTGATGTTCAAACTTGAGTTCTAAATTAGTTGTGGGGCACATATCGAGGCAGCAATGAATAGTATCTCCGCTCTAATATCCGTTCACCTAGGGTATGCCTATGTTGTTCATCTTGGGTGGGAAACAAATAGTAAAGAAATCATCATCTGGTTTTTATTAAATTAAAGCAATCATCAGCCTGCTATCATTATTTTTGGAACCATCCACTAGTTGTTACCATTACTCTGGATTTCTGCATGCTCTCCTTACATAATCTCACTATTTTTTTGGATGCATGTCAGATATTGTACACAGTCATGCTGAACATGTAGAGAAAAAAGAAGAGTTTTGCGTGGCAATATAATGTCATGCAGACATCGCTCCATGGTGGGTTTAATGGCAAACCCTCCCCCCCCCTCTCCAGATTCTAATCCAGAGGAAGATATCTGTTCTGAGGCGGATTCAGACGCAGCTGACCACTCCTATTTACCCCCCAAGGTGTTTGCTCCAACTTGGCATGATGATGTTAGTCGTATCATGCATATGTTGCCTTGCAGTGCCTACTTTCGACATCATATATGTCATCTGCTTAGTTTAGACATGTTCTGTAATGCCACCGCTTAGTTTCAATATCATATATGGGAATTATGCAGTCTCGTGTCTTTTAGCCAGCCATAATATATGTGAAATGTGCAATGCCATCATGTTTAACCAGGCATCATATATTTGAATGATATCTTGCCCATCCTTTTCTTCATTAAATTTCCATTGTCGACAATGTTTGTACATTAAACTACTCTTCCCGTGAATCAGCCATTTGAGTGGGTGATGGAAAAATCTGGAGTGAAAACAAGGCCTTCAGAGCGCATGCTGCTACATGTTGAAGCAGATCTCTTGCGGGTCCTGATAGCTCCTCGTAGATGGATTCGTAGACAGATGACCAAATATATTCCCCCACCGAGGTGTATGCTCTAACTTGGCACGGTTCTATCGCTCATATCATGCATATGGTGTCTTGCATTGCATAGTTTAGACATCATATACACAATATTCAACACCATGTTCTTAGTTCAGACATCATATATGCGAATGCCCTCTCCTTAGCATATAAATCACATATGTGAATTAAGTCATGTGATCCTGATTACTTAGATAACATGTATGTGAATTATGTCATGTGATCCTGTTTAGTTAGTCATCATATCTTTCAATTATGTTATGCTATGCTATCCAGTTTAGATAGACATCATATATGTGAAATTATGTCATGCTATCCGTTTTAGTTAAACAATATACATGTCAACTATTTAATGCCCTCTTTTTCCACACTATCTATTGCATCTGTCTCTCATACAATGTCTGTACATTCAACTATGTTTCCTGTTTATCAGCCATTTGAATTGGAGCGGGTGATGGCAGTATCTAATAGAGTAAAAACACGGTCTTCAAATAAAACAGTGCTACCTCTTGGTGGAGATAGCACCCCAGTTTTACGTGATCGAGAGCCAGCCATACCACACATAACCTAGACTCTCGCAGATTTTACCCCTACTACGATGGACAGAGAACCAGCTTCACCCAATCTAACCCCAGCCCCAGCAGATAGTAACCCAGTTCCTGTTGACACAGCACCATCTCCACCATAGAGATCCCAAGCAAGAGCAGTTAGTAAGGCAGCTCTAGTGCCCAAAGCGCCAGTACTACCATGGCGAACCCCAACTCCACTAGTTAGCACACCTATTCCTGTGGAGGAAGCACAACCAGCCATTCATAGTTTAGCATCTATCGCATTTGATGTTGTTAAATCCTACGTGCCTATCTTCCCATCATGGAAATATTATACTGAAGATGAAGGAAAATGCCAAAGGTGTGTCTCATCCGTGAGTTATGTGTAAGTAATGTTATTCATGGCAATTACTTTGCTTTGTCCCATACATTCTACCTCCATGATGATTATAATACAAAGAAATTTTCCCATTTTTCTCTATAGAGAAGGACCGATTTGGAAACTTCGGGATGAGGTAACCTGTGCTAATACCTCTGCTATCTTCAAGAATGCTTGGTGGCGATTGGAATTACTCAAGAAAACATACTTCACTAGCAAAGAAACTCATCAAATTCCCTTACGTTCTCCTGAGACACATTTACTGGACGATGACTGGGAACGCCTTGTTCTTTACTGGTCCCGAACCAAGAATTTGGTAAGGTCTATGAGCTCATTTTATTTTAAGTACTATATGCTTGCACTACAAAAAAAGACACATCCGTGACATTTTGGGCCGAACAAAAAAAAATTGTCATACTTATGACACTTCTATGACGACAATTGTGACAAAACCCGGTACCATCATAGATGTGGTGGGCTCCTACTTCTATGAAAAAAATCATGACAGAAAATGGGCTTTTCATCTTGGGTAGGCCGAAGAAGCAGCTGCATGACATTCATTGAGCCGTCCATGACGGAAAAACCCGTGGTAGAAGCGAGGGCGAGGAAAATATCGGGGTGTTCCCGGTTACGGCGGGTGATCGGGGCCAAGCGATGCGCGTTTCTCTCATAGACGCACGCGCGTGGATGCAAGGCGTTGGGCTCTAACTGAACCCGGGCGAGGCGTTGGGATCTAACTAAACCCGAGCGATTGCACTGCAGGCTACGCATTACTGAACCCGAGCGATCGATCGATGGCTGGTAACTGAACCCGATCGAGCGACTCCTTTGCTACTGCTGCTAACTGAAGTCGATCGATGCTGCCTCTGGATGAACAGTGAGCACTGCTGGGGGTGGTTGAACAGTTCCCGGTGGGGTGGATGAATAGGACCCCATGGTGTTGCCTCTGGATGAACAGGACCCCGATCGATCGAGCCAGTTGGGGCTGGATGAACAGGACCCCGTGGAGGGCTGGATGAACAGGACCACCCCGTGGAGGGCTGGATGAACAGTAGCCCGTGGAGGGGTGGTTGAACAGAGCCGTGGAGAGGGCTGGTTGAATAAAGAGCCGGTGGAGAAGCGCGGTGGAGGCCGGATGAACAGGGGCCATTGATGAACAATCGCAGTGGAGGCCGGAGGAGGTCGACGGTGGATGAACAAGAGTCTGTGGAGGCCGGAGGGGTCGATGGTCAAGATGAATAAGATCCCGTGGAGTCCTGCTTACGGCACGCCACACCCTCCCGATGAACAGGACCCCCATTTCGACCGTAGGGAGGTCTGCTTCCTCCGCTTTGTGGTACACTGCACCTCTCGATGAACAGGATCCGGCCACTGCGTGGCGGTCGAACACAAAGCTGTTTCCTCCATTCTGCGTACGCCAGGCCTCGTTTCCATCGGTTGTACCGTCCAAGCCGGTTGGCTCCCACGCGTTTCGTTGCCTCCTGATGAACACGACGCATTCCGTTGCCTCCCCATGAACACGATGACGACGCAGTTTCTCCGATCCGACCCAGCCATGTACACGAGCCCTGGCCATACGTATGCGCGAGTAGGCGTTCGAGACCCTGCCCATATGTACGTATGTGGCCGTATTTACTTTCTTGCAACATGGCCGGTGTACGTACGTGTACATGCTACATGCGCGCCTCTACTACCACACGTGCCCTTCCTTGCACGGCCATGGTTCATCGCTACAGCCTGCAGACACACCGATCGACCAGTATGTACGTGCACGTTCACGACCAGAATGACAAGCTACGTACGCTTCGACCAAGTGGGTCCTGACTGTCAGGCACTTCCTTGTGTGCGAAGATGTAGCTGGTGGGTCCCAGCAGTCATGGGGGCGAATCATCTTTTTTTGTCCGGACGCACTTCCTTGTGTGCGAAGATGTAGTTGGTAGGTCCCAACAGTCAGGGGAAACGTTTTTTTCACGAAATACAGTTGACCGTCTGGTGGGTCCCTGCTGTCAGGTGGAGGAATCATTATTTTCCGCGTAATAAGGAGGCACTTCCTTGCTGCGGCCGTGGACCCGGTATCGGCCTCTTCACGTCTGATCCACGTCCGGTGGAAGTCGTTCCTTGACCATGTTGACCACGCCACGAGAGCACCGGTCAGGCGGTGGACGGCAAAGAAGGCGTAGGAAGGGGACGACGCGAGCCGGGAAGACGCGGCATGCCCACGCCGTAGAGGAGTATGAGGGTTCACCGCACTGTGGTGTGAGGTTGTCATCATCGCAGAATAACGAGGGGTGGGTGGGTAGAGGATGGCTTGGCGGTGGTGGGAGTAGTAGGGGCGGTGAGGCCTCCGCGACATCGCAGCCAGCCATGGGAGACAGGAGCACGAGGCACGACCGGCGCTGGTTTGGGCGGCTGGAGCAAGAAGACCAGAGGTTGAAGAAGCACTACGGCCGTTGGATGGACATCGTACGGTCACTGGAGATAGAATCGTTCATATTGACTAAGTTGACAAAGTCCTGCGTCCCCGTCAGCTTAGTTGGCCCACAAGTCAGCCTCCCACTATTGTGGGTCCCAGCTAGCAGGGGGTAGTCATTTTTTATGCGTAATAAGGAGGCACTTCCTTGCGTGTGAAGATATAGCTAGTGGGTCCGACCTGTCAGCGGTGGGAACGTTTTTTTCACGAAATACAGAGGCCCTTCCGGTGGGTCCCAGCTATCAGGTGGAGGAATCATTATTTTGCGCGTAATAAGGAGGCATTTCCTTGCGTGCGGCCGTGGACCCAGATGTCAGCCTCTCCACGCACAGTCTACTTCCGATGGTGTCGTTCGTTGACCACTCTCCGTCGAGCGCATCCAAGGTGGTGGACGACGGCGAGGCCCCGACAGCAACGAGCCAGAGATGGGAAGACGCTGGAGTAGAGTCGCAGACGGAGAGGTGTACGAGGGTTAACTGGTTCTGGTGCGGTGTGGTTCGGCAGTCGATGGACAAGAACAGGAGGTGTGGAGGGGTGGAGGGATGTCAGAATCATTTGTTGACTAAGTTGAATACGACTTGCATTGGCTTTGACCTATTGGCCCACATTTCCGCCTCCAAAAATGTGGCACGTATTCAACCCATTTTTTCAGAATTTACAGTCTTTTTTTTGCGGGGTAGAATTTACAGTCAATTTGATCTCTCTTTTTTAATTATAGTCTATTAGCTGGGCTGGGTGAACAAATAATGTAGCGTCCATGCGGCCCATTTTTGTTTTTCCTAAAAAATTACAGGCCATTTGCACTTTCTCAAAATACACGATTTTGCTGGGCTGATTCTAGTTATAATGTTGGGGTGGGCGCAGCAATGTAATCAAAAAATAAACAGGGGCTGAGCATTTTGTTATATATATATATATATATATATATATATATATATATATATATATATATAAATATATAAAATAAGTGATTTGTTATTACATTGGTCCTTAAATCTTACCAAGCTTTTGTATGTAATCACCAGGATTTTCGTTACAAAAAAATCCAGGATTTTATTGTTAAGAAATTATTTTTATAAGTTAATAAGATGTGGGATATTGTTTTCTTACATATGTAAGTATCTATTAAATATATGATGACAATAACAATAATATATAATAACATATAAAATAATTTAAATATATATAATATAGTTAGAAGGAAAACATAAGTTGGTCCAGGCGTTCCTATTCTTATATAGAAAAATAGAACAGACCTCTGTGTTTTCTTAAAAAAAATACATAAATTGGGCTGCCGATGTCTCAAGAAAAATAAAACCTCGGACGGGAGGTCCATAGGCCGGTCGATACATGATGGCCCTCAAGAAAATACAAACAGACCTATGGATCTCCCATCCGAGGTCGTGGGTTGCGCATGTTAAAAAAGAAAGCCTAGACGGGGCAGCCCAAAACCCAGCTGATACTTGCTGCCCCAGTGATATTAAATGATACCTGCCAGCTCCCCAGCTTCATTGGGAATTTATCTCTTATAGTAACTACGTTGAAGCACCTAAAAAATGTAACTATGTTGACAAACCCGTGGGCCCCAACATCAGTATAGCATTAGGAGGAAGTATTTTTTTCGATGAGGCACTTGCTTGCGTACGGCCATGGACCTGGTGGGTCCCGATGAATTTGGTGCAAAGGAATGGAGCAAAGGAAAATTGTAGGATTTGTTCCTTTAGTGTCTCCTTGAAAGAAAACCCGTAGGAATTTTAATTTCCACTTGTCCTCCTTTTCAAATTCCTATTCATGAAGCACAAGACTAAGAGATAGTAGCATAATAGCATTATAATCATACATTTTCTTGTGGTTTGACTTAATCTCACCATGCTTCTTTGCATCCTGTGATCTTCCAATTCTTGTGAACCAAACACCCAGTTGGCGGAAATCTGTGTTTTAAATTCTCTATTTTGCACATGCATTCCTATCCTATTCTGTCTATTTCCTATCCCTGCATTGTTAGAATCCTCAAATTCAAACAAGCCCTTACACAATTACTTCACATGATATGTGTCAAAGAAAACCTTGTGTGGTTTGTCCTGCTCCTGCGGTGTTGTGTTCCACCCAGCTCACCGCTCCAACGACGGAAGGGTTCACCACATGAGGATCCGCTCTCCAGATCGCTCTTTCACGCCTCAGATCTTCTTCCCCACCGCCGGCAGCCACAACAACTGCATTACCATCATCAACTGAGCAGATGACCTTAAGGACTACATGGGTCCGCAAGAGAGGTCGCACTCTTCCGTGTCTGCTTACGTTATGCATTGCTTAATATGATGACATGCTACTTTATCATCGTGTTCACCTATTAGACTCTGAGTCAGGTCCAAACTTATGCTGAAACTTGAGTTTTTAAATGGTTGTGGGGTACATATTGGGGCAGCAATCGATTATATCTGCTCTACTATCTGGTTAATCTCGGGTGTCTACTAAGAGTTTCATGTTGGGTGCAAACATACATTAAAGGAGCCATTATCTATATTTTTTAACTGAAGTTATTATCTGCCTGCTATCATTGGTTTTGGGTCTATCCACAGTTTGCTACCATCACTCTGGATTTGTGCATGCAGTCCTTCTATAATCTCACTATGTTTTATTCATATGCATGTTAGTTATTGTACACAATGGAATTGAACATGTAGAGCGAAAGAGACGGTGCGTGGCAATAAAATTTCATGCAGACGTTGCTCCATGGTGGGCACAAAGGCAGCCCCCCTCCACCCATTTCGGATCGTAATCAAGAGGAAGATAACTGTTCTGAGGGGGATTCGTAGGTAAGACCACTCCTATTTACCCCATGAGGTCCTCGCTCTAACTTGGCATGCTTCGATGTTGGTAATATCATGCATATGGTGCCTTGCATTGCTTATCAGATACATCAAAGATGTCATCTGCTTAGTTTAGACATGCTTTGTGTCAATGCCATCTATTTAGTTTCTTTATCGTATATGTGAATCATGCAATGCCATCTTGTTTAGCCAGGCATCATATATGTGAATTTTGCAATGCCACCCTGGTTAGCCACCATCTTATATGTGAATTATATCGTGACATCATTTTTTATTACGTGTTAAATTTGTCAACAATTTTAGTACATTCAATTACTCTTCCTGTGCATCACCCATTCGGCACGGTCATGGAAAAATCTGGAGTGGAAACAAGGTCCTCATAGCAGACAATGTTATCTGACAAAGCGCATGTCTTGCTGGTTACAGATAGCTCCTCAGAGGAGGATTCAGAGACAGATGACCAGTCCTATTCCCCCCCCCCCCCGAGGTGCATGCTCTAACTTGGCAGGGTTATGTTTCTCATATCATGCGTATGGTATCTTGCATTGCTATGTCATTTGCTTAGTTTAGACATGCTTTGCGTGAATGCCACATGTTTAGTGTCTAATTACCATATATGTGAATTATGCAATGCCATCTTGTTGCAAGACATTATATATGTGAATTATGCAATGCTATCTTGTTGCAAGGCATTATATATGTGAATTATGCAATGCCATGCTGTTTAGCCAAGCGTCATATATGTGAATTATATCATGTCGTACTTTGTTTTGTATTTCTCATTGCTTTTGTCGACAATGTTTGTATATTCAACTGCTCTTCCTGTGCATCGCCCATTTGAATTGGTGATGGAGAAATCTGGAGTGAAAACAAGGTCTGCAGAGCAGATAATGCTACCTGCTGAAGCAGATATCTTGCTGGTTACAGCTAGCTCTTCAGAGGAGGATTCAGAGGCAAATGACTAGTCCTATTATCCCCCTGAGGTGTATGCTCAAACTTGGCAGGGTTATATTACTCATATCATGCATATGTTGTATTGCAATGCTTAGTTTTTACATCATATACACGATATTGAATGCCATCTCCTTAGTTGACACATCATATATGCGATTGCGCTCTGCTCACTTCCTTAGTATATAAATCATATATTTGAATTATATCATGCCATGATGTTTACATAGACAACATGTATCTGAATGATGGCATGCCAACCCATTTTCTAAAGACATAATATAGTTATATCATCTCATCCTGTTCACATAGTCATCATATTTTGAATTATGTCATTCTATCCGTGAATTATATCATGCCATCATGTTTCCATCGACGGCATGTTTGTGATTTATGGCATGCCAACCACTTTAATAGACACATCGTATAGTTATATCATGTCATCATGTTTACATAGTCATCATATTTTGAAGTATGTCATTCTATCATGTTTAGGTAGCCACCATACATGTGAACCAGTCTTGCGTAAGCGTACGCGTAATGTCGGTCCGGGCCGCTTCATCCAACAATACCGCCGAATCAAAGTATGACATGCTGGTAAGCAGTATGACTTGTATTGCCCATAACTCACTTGTGTTCTACTCGTGCATATAACATCTACGCATAAACCTGGCTCGGATGCCACTGTTGGGGAACGTAGTAATTTCAAAAAAATTCTATGCACACGCAAGATCATGGTGATGCATAGCAACGAGAGGGGAGAGTGTTGTCTACGTACCCTCGTAGACCGTAAGCGGAAGCGTTATGACAATGCGGTTGATGTAGTCGTACGTCTTCACGATCGACCGATCCTAGCACCGAAGGTACGTCACCTCCGCGGACTGCACACGTTCAGCTCGGTGATGTCCCACGAACTCACGATCCAGTAGAGCTTCGAGGGAGAGTTCCATCAGCACGATGGCGTGATGACGGTGTTGATGAAGCTACCGACGCAGAGCTTCACCTAAGCACCGCTACGATATGATCGAGGTGGATTATGGTGGAGGGGGGCACCGCACACGGCTAAAAGATCAATGATCAACTTCTGTGTCTTGGGGTGCCCCCTGTCCCCGTATATAAAGGAGGGAGGGAGGAGGAGGCCGGCCCTAGGAGGCGCGCGCCAAGGGAGTAGGATTCCTACTCCTAATAGGAGTAGGTTTCCTCCTTTCCTAGTCCAACTAGGAGAAGGGGGAAAGGAGGGGGAGGGGAGAAGGAAGGGAGAGGGGGCCGCGCCCCAAACCCCTTGTACAATTCGGATTGGGCTTGGGAGGGGCGCGCGCCACCTCTTGGCTGCTGCCACTCCTTCCCACTAAGGCCCATTAAGGCCCATTGACTCCCCGGACGAATTCCCGTAACTCCCCGGTACTCCGAAAAATACCCGAATCACTCGGAACCTTTCCGATGTCCGAATATAGCCTTCCAATATATCGATCTTTACGTCTCGACCATTTCGAGACTCCTCATCATGTCCCTGATCTCATCTGGGACTCCGAACTACCTTCGGTACATCAAATCATATAAACTCATAATACCGATCGTCACCGAACGTTAAGCGTGCGGACCCTACGGGTTCGAGAACTATGTAGAGCTAGTCAAGTAGAGGCATACTAGTGACACTCTGTTTGTCTATGTATTCACACATGTACTAAGTTTCCGGTTAATACAATTCTAGCATGAATAATAAATATTTATCATGATATAAGGAAATATAAAATAACAACTTTATTATTGCCTCTAGGGCATATTTCCTTCAAGGAGAAACCACGACAAAGGGAGGTCAAACCGTCCACGACCAGGAGACCTGGAAAGGAAGGCGCCACACCGACTAAAGCCGAGTATAAGTACCTACACATCAATATTGACAGGGGAAAACTTTTACCCCAAGATCGAGGATGCCGAAGACAATGACCTAGGTCTATACCTAGATTAGATATGATCTTATACACCTCGTCGATATCGGCCACCAAATATCCAAGCGACTTTGTGTAAAAGTCACTGGACCCCCACATTGTACTCGTTGATATTTATAATTTCAGACAAGCGGGATTAGGGTTGTTACTCGCATCATAGAGGCATGAACCTGGGTAAAATCTTCTCTATGTACGCCTGATAACTTGATGGTATGTATCGTTGTCACAAAAATCCACTGATGTAACTGGGCTGATGTTCGGTTACCTTGCAATGTACCGTCGACAGAATGATTTAAAATCATCTTATAATATTGCCAATTGCGATTACAATCATGGATTATAAAATGGATCTTATGCATAGAGTGGATATGGAAATGAAGACCTCCTTCCTGATGAAGTGGAACAAACAACCTCCTTCCTGATGAAGTGGAACAAACAATCTTCTTCCTAATGAAAGCTCCTCCGTTTGTCTCGAGGGAGTGGACCACGTCTCGTGCAATCGCTGGTACGACCGAGTGCAGTCGTACCGATTCTCAACTTGTGTGATGGATTGGATGCTAGTGACGATCCACATATGGAAAATGCTCCATTTTCAGAATGGGTCATGGATTTGTGTCCATTTTTTCCTTTTGCCCACTAGATCGGCAACATATGCCAAACCAAGGGGATTTACCCATCTTGCATTTAAATAATGATTAATATGCATCTTGAAGTGATATTTCTAAGAGAGAACTTAGTTATATCAAGATTAAATTTTATAAATTTGAGTGTAAAATGCATTCTCAATCATCAAAACTAGAAACATCGAACAGTTGGTGGCCATGGCCGATTGGACCGAGAGGGCCATGCGCTACACCTCCGCTGCCACCAGTAGCTCACAGTTGCCCCATGGACGAATGATCCGCAACCTCACCCAGCTAGGATAAGAAGGTTGTGGTTGCCACATTCTATGCTACATGAGCTACTCGCTTTGGCATGCAATCGAAGGAACCACATCCACGACTAGCCAGACCGATATGGGAAAGATATCCACCTCTGCGGTCGATCAGACTATATCGTCGATGGGCCACCATCCGCCATGAGCGACACCAGCTAAACCTAGTTGGCCTCGCCCATGTCCGACCACATCTACTCTGGGGGCGTCTCCTTTGGCTCATTGGCAATACCACGTCAGACACCGCCACATGCTCATTGCATGCGTCGTCTAATTGAAAATATGATGGTTGATTTAGATCGAAAGAAGGCATTGCTGATGGAACTGGAAGTAGACGAATACAAAATATGAACCGAAAAAAGAGGGATACTTAAAAAGATTTGGAAATTCTGCAAGCCCGACGCCATGGATGGAAGTTTCTGTAATGGCGCCAGGAATCCAATTCCTAGTGAAAAGAATTGGTGATCCATGAGAGCTTAATTGCCCGTGGATGAGGAGGGGATCACATGTTTAATGGTTGTACAATTGCCATCCATGCAAGGGAGATGGACAGATAAAATGCAGGGCACACTAAACTGATCTATTAATTCCCATGCATGTGGGAGAGCGGGAGCTGTATCCGAGCAATATTTGCAAGAGATTTTCCGAAGTAATTGCGAGTAAAGGGTATGTAACGACTTGAGGTTGCCCTATTTCAAAACTCCCATCTAATCTCGTGTTCGCTCCCTGGTTACGACAAATTAGCCGTCCAGTCTTAGATACCCGAACAAAGGGAGTACAATTTGTGTACGGACCTGATTGCTCGCATATGTTGTTTTCCTTTTTCTTAAACAAGCGAAATGCACTCATATTAGTTATGACATACAAATCTGGTTGCTTCAGATTTGCAAATTTAAATTGAGTCTGAGTGATTATATTAGATCCGATAAAATCTAAAACCAGGTCAATATGTACAATCTTAAAGTATTCACATGTAAAAGTTATGGTTTAACTTTTATATGTTGTACAGTCGTTAGTCAAAGTTAAAAATTTTATTTATAAAATAATGCTTGTTTGATGACCTAGAGAATTCGATGTATTCCCTTCAATCCATAATAATTAATGTTGCTTATACTCCCTTCGTCCGCAAATATCCATTACTCCGATAAGTATTTCCGGACGAATGTATTGTATAAAGTTACATGGTGGGAGTAGTATTTTTTATTATTCTAAGATGATTATACTTCTAGTAAACTTTATTTTTTTCTACTAATAGATCTGGAACCTCCTGAAAACTTCAGAAGAGACGGCGGATTTCATCGTCTCGTCTCTACTCCACCAAGCAAGCAAGGCGCACGATCTTCCGCCCACGTGGCCGCGCCGCAGAGAATCCCGTGCGCGTGCCGGCCGCCATTATTTTCTCCGGCGTTAGGGTTAAAAGATTGCCCAGCTCAGCTACCCCCTCCGTCAGTCAGCTGGTCAGAGCCCATGGCATTTCAGATCAGTCAAAACAGGAACCGATAGGAGGGGTGGGCGGCCGCAAATTATCTTCTCCTCTCCTCTCCCACGCGGTCTCCTCCTCGCGGTCGCCGCTCGGGTCAGGGTGGTATCCCCCCAAGCCAGCCGCCGGTCTCGCCGGCCTTCGCGGACCCAGCGCATTGCCGCCCCAGCTTTAAACTATCCCCTTAATAAGCTGCCGTCTGCAGCATCTCCTGCCGTCCTCCGAGCAGGGGCAGCACGAGGAAGTCTTCCTCCCCTTTCGCCCGCTGCCACTTGGACGGCGAGCTGCTGGAGCTTTTCTACCTCCGGCCTGGTAAGATCCGACCTGGTTTGTCAGATTCTTCAGACAAAAACGCTTTCTTGGGACCCCAGCTTCGCGGAACCACATCCAGGACTGCGCATTTGCGGTTCTTGGCGGCGGCGCTGGCGCTGGTGCCCTCCCCTTTGGATTTATGCTGCGTTTGGGCTCAAGATTTGGGTTTTTTTCACCCGTTTTATCTCCGTCCCCGATTTGGTACTAGTTTTAACTGTCCGGGTGTTTGCAGCGGAAGGATTCAAACAGTGGACGGGCTACGGCAGCAAAGATTTGGAGAGCTGGGGGAGCGCACTGGGATGGCGTTTGCGGTCTCCGACGAGCTGCTGGGCACATTCGTGCCGATTGCGGTGTACTGGCTCTATTCGGGGCTGTACATCGTGATGGACAGGATGGAGATTGACGACTACCGGCTCCACCCCAAAGGGGAGGAGGAGGTGAAGAACGTCGTCTCCAAGTGGACGGTCGTCAAGGGCGTCCTCGTGCAGCAGGGGTTTCAGATTGCGGTCTCACTTCTCCTGTTCACGGTAAATAATCCTCTTGACATTATGATCTTACCATGGAAAGCTTGTCGTCGATGTCGTTGAAGACGTGGTAGACTGATTCGTTGTGCTGGTTTAGCTTCATAGGATGTCCACATACAGGTGGTCAGAAAGATTACTAATCTATTTGGGTTAAAATTCAGTTTAAATCAGACATGACACAGTGAACAATTTTGAAACATAGGCTTTGATTAAGTCTTTTGACAGTTTCTGAATGATGGTTAAACCAGCGAGTTCAAACCTTTCTGTTGAAAATAACAAGCAAGTTCAGACCCTTCTACGGAATAGCTTGCTGTTGGGCAGTTTTAGCATGAAAAATAGCTGAGTAGCAAACAGTCTAGTGTTGATATGGAGATTGAAAGAGAGTCTTAGATTAATTATGGACCACGAGGATGTAGTGCTGTTTTTGTCGATTGAATATGTATTAACTGTTAGCTCTCTTGTCAAGAGTCACAATGGTCGTATTCACATTGGGGAATTTATTTGAAGGCAGTAAACTTGCTTCCCGTGATTTTATTGGTTGAAGTAGATCTTGAAAGACTTGAAACCAGTGTATGTTGTTGATTTAAAACTAAGGCTTAGATTTATTTTCCGGTCATTTTGCTGTTTGTTTTGTAGATGGATTAGTGAACTATGCACCTAGGCCTGGCTTGTTTCAAACATTTTAGTTCTTCATTTAATGAATTCCAGAACTTCTGATCGTGCTTTCCAAAAGGAAATTGAGTCTTAAATAGTACGGATATATCTCCATTATCAGTGGAAGTTATTTTTCTATCTTTGAACAAAGTCTGGCTTTTAACACTGATTTTAGAATTACCTGATGAAATTTCATACGTACTAAGTCTGCAATGTGCTAAAATGCAGATAATTGGTGATGACAGTGGTACCGTGAGAAAGCAGCCTCCCGCCCTGGTGATAGCACTGCAATTTATCATCGCAATGTTTGTTATGGACACATGGCAGTACTTCATGCACAGATACATGCACATCAACAAGTTCTTGTACAAGCATATCCACTCGAAGCATCACACTCTTGTGGTTCCATACGCGTTTGGCGCTCTTTACAACCATCCCCTCGAGGGCCTCATTTTGGACACGATTGGTGGCGCCCTCTCGTTTCTCGTCGCTGGAATGACTCCCAGGACGTCCATATTCTTCTTCTCATTCGCAACCATCAAGACCGTCGACGATCACTGCGGCCTGTGGCTTCCTGGGAACATCCTCCACATGCTGTTCAGCAACAACAGCGCTTACCATGACATCCACCACCAGCTCTACGGCAACAAGTACAACTTCTCGCAGCCGTTCTTTGTCATGTGGGACAAGATCCTCGGGACCTACATGCCATACACCCTGGAGGAGCGCAAGGGAGGAGGGTTGGAGGCGCGCCCTGTCAATCTCGGCCTAGCAGCGCAGAGCAAGTCTGACTAAGCAATTTGATTTCTCCCGATCTTCACCTGCCCGGTGAAGAATGCTCGTGTGGTGACACTACCTGATCTTTTCTAACTACATTTGTGTTGTAGAATTCTTTTCCTGTCCATATAGATAAAGCATCTTGCTGGAATGCCGTTGTGTACCAAGGTATAGCAAATAAAACACTGTGTAAAGATGATCCACTCTGATTTGCTCATGTGGGTTGTGTGTGAGCCTCATGCGGATGATGGCCAAAGTGAGCTGGTATTATTATTAGCATCACATACATTATGCATCAGTGTGTTGCGTTGGCCCTCACATTCTTAAAGCTTCTCTGTGCTGTCATGGACATTGTCTCTCTGACTAATGCTGATTCCTGATGCTTGGGCTCTTTTAGATTTTAAAAGGAGCTGTTGTTAATTTCTGTATGGACCAGGCTGTCTGATGGACAGTGCCAGCCTGAAAGAACATGGTTCTGTTTGTCTGCAAGGCTAGCATTTGGCAGCCATGAGCACACAGAGGTGACCTAAAAGAAGCAGAGAACCCACAGGAAAAGGCAGCCTCCAAACTACTTCAGGGCACACACAGCAGTTTCTACAGCGGGCATGTGTATCTATGATATTTTTATGTTTGAATAACTGCACGCATGTGCTTAGTCAAATGGGTGCCATGTGCATTCAGTATTCTTTTGCTATTTCAGGTTGCTTGTTGGAGAATAATAACAAATCTGGTTCCCTGTTGTTCTCAAGTGTACCGTTCAGTCACAAAAGAGTGCTGTTTTAGGTGTACGTGAGTGAACATTTCTGGAGTCTTGCTATCGATGCATATTTACAAATATTTGGGTGCAATACTGAGCAGAATGAAACACACACAAGTGCACCATGAAAAATGAGCATCTGTTTCCGCAACAACAACAAAATCTGAAAAAACACGTAGATGTGCCCCGTGTTAGTCTTGTGCCAAAACTGTGATTGTGTAGTACGAGTACATAATGAAAAAAATCACATACGTGAAAAATATTTACATCAATGCATGAAAATGGTTCCTGCTTTCTACAGAACCTGTGGAAGTTAACATACTAGAATTCAGTGATACTCCCTCCGTCTTAAAATAAGCATCTCAACTTTGTACTAGCTTTAGTACAAATTATACTAAGTTTGAGACACTTATTTTGAGACGAAGAGAGTACTAGTTGTATTTGGCTAACATTTTTTTAAGAGCTGTGCTGATTAACAAAAAGATAGATTTTAGCATGGAAGAGATGTCTCCTCCGGCTCTACAAGGTAAGAGCAACACTAGCGGGTTTTAAGAGGACAGTCTTTCTAATGGTTTAGAGGGCCTTCTAAAACTTTTTAGATCCTTTAGAGCAATTCTAATAGAGTAGTCATATTGGCCCGATCGGCAAAATAACCGTCAATATTGCGGTTTTGTCCGAAAAGATCACTCTAGCAGAGTCGTCATCTGGCTCTGGATCGCCATAATTTATGGCAGACGCTTCATATTGAGCCCGCAAATCTCCATATCTGGAGGTTGTGGGTGTTGATTTGGAGCGCGCTTCATCCGCCAACCGCTCACGCGGAAGGGAAGTTTCACCTCCCCCCTCAACCTCCTGTGCGGGCCATCTCCTCTCCTCCTTTCATCTACCTCCTGCCCACCAGAATTAGCACCGTGCACCAAAATCGCTGCCCAGCCGCCAGGAATCGATACCCGGTCAGAATCGCTGCCTTGATGATGGCATTGGCTCAGGGACACTGCCGGGGACGGGGCGTCCCCCGCAGCTCTCTCGCTGACTTTTCGCACCCTCCCTCTGTACCTTGGCTACCTCGGAGAAGGAGGTGTTAACGTAAATATCTCCATAGAACATAAATATCTCTAAAGAACATAATTATATCTAAAGAATGTAAATGTCTCTTGAGAACATAAATATCTCATTCGAACGTAAATCTCTGTGTGTGATGTGCTTGTGTGGTATGTGATGTGGTGGTTGAATCTCTGTTTGTGATTGTGCTTGTGTGGCATGTGATGTGCTTGTGTTCGTGCTTTGTAGGCTCATCTGTGGTGGGTTCGGGTGGAGGACATGAAGATTGGGGAAGAAAATTGGCGAATAAGATAGGAGCCAATGACAAGTGGATCATAATTACTGGGAAGTTGTGGAGGCTGAGATATGACGATTATTTGTTTGCGCATAGTCGTTGCAACTTCCATATATGTATGGAGCACGCTCCATATGCGATATGGCAATTGCCCATATGACGACTCTGCTATCCAGACCAGATTCCCCAAAACAACGAACTCTGCATTTCTTCTTTCTTGCAAGACCCACTCATTAGTCAATTTTTTTTCTTTCCATACGCTCATGTCGAACTCAAGTGCACAACTGCGAGGAGGCCATGCCGGCTGTTGATGCTTTGGGGACAACATGCTATGGAGGATAACTACAAGCAAAGGAGGATGGTTGTGGTCTCCTAGGAGCCAAAGCAGGGGCGGGCTGGCACGGTAGACAGTGTGGGCGGCAGGAAGCCATGGGGGAGGGAGGAGGCGACAGTGACGAATGGGCGACGTGACCAGATGGCCACCTATAGAAGGAAGGAGAGATGGTGGAGCAAGCTAGGTGTGGGGCGACATGAGCTCGGGTGTCTCGACCATAACGGCGGTAAGACGGGCCTGCGATGAGGATTGGTGCGACCATAGATGGAATGATGACAATGACTGTATTGGCAGTGACCGACAACCGCCCGGTAAGGCCCATTGGAGGCACAAGATGGTTGCTTCTCGTGAGTCTTCATTGACACATAAAAAAGCTAAGGTATAGAGTGGCCTCTACACCTCTTTCTTGTGAGGACATGACCTCGCTGTGATCGACTCACTCTTCTGTGCTTGACCACCTCCTTATGTGTGACATGGACCTAGCCAAACGCCATGAAACTCCCTCAAGCTACCACCCACCTCTCTACTCCCCACTTGTCTTGCTCAAGGCAGGTCCAAGCTTGAGCTAGTGCATGGCGGCAGACCTCGCGGGGACCCCTTCCAAGCTCTGCTTCGCGCATGCATCTCACCACCGACAACTAGAAGACTCACCTGAGTTCCTCCTCTGGTTGATCATCGATTGGTGTGCTTGAATGTTGGCCACTGCTCTGCCACATCATCGGTCGCAAATCAGATATAAACCGAGGGGACCCCTCCCGAGCACCCCACCACACAACATCTCACCAACCAAGCAAGCTCCCGGTCACGACGCTACCATCCACTCCTACAGAGACCCTCTAGATCGTTGACAATGCCAATTCCGACAAGATTCCTGTGATCGGTCCTATCTCCTACGACATCCAAAGATAGAACAATGTGAAACCAACTTTATGCGTTGCTCGTGTTGCTGACCGATGGAGCCCACATGTTTATCAAACTATTATGTTTTATACTAGACCTGATCGTACCCCGGGTTGGGCCCGCTTAACAAAGCCTAGCCTGGAATACCATGCCTGAGCGGGGCGAGCACATAAACAACGCCTTTTTCAAATTAATTTAATTATTTTTGGCATATAAAATAAATTTATACCTAATTTTAAGATAAAGCACTATATTTTTAGCCCTTCTAGGGTTTTCCATGCTTTCCGGCCGAACTTGTGGTGAAAAAGCTTAAGTCGAGCCCAACCCAGATGCTGAGCTTTGGTCGGGCTGGACCATATGCCCATGTCTAGTTTAGACATCGCCCACTATCAGATTAATTTAGACGTATTTTATAAAATAGTTTTCAGTTTTTCCTAACACGCATTTCTCCCTTTTTCCATGGGGTGGAGCTATTCGGTCACATATGAAAATACGATGTGAAATACAAACCTATATTGATATGAACTAGCTGGAAAAGAGGAACAATGGCATACGTAAAATTATGGGGAAGTTGCAATGATTTCATTCGTTTTTATTTTTGAGTGATTTTTTTGAAGATGATACTTTTCTTTAGAACTTTTGAAGACGAAATTTTGTAATGGCATTTTATTTTTATTTTTAAGTGTGTAATGGCATTCTTCTAGAGTGGCAAAGTTGCAGCGGGCTTCTCGGCCCAGTTGTGTTAAGCAGCCCCATCTCGCTACTTTCCATTTCCATTCTGCCATCTCATTATTCTCACACACACACACACACACAAAAAAAACATTCTGCCATCTCATCTTCTTCCCCTTCCGACCTGGTTCCAAACCCTAGCTCCTCGCCAATGTGAGCGTCGCCGGAGATTCCCAAACCGCCGGAGACTGTTCTCTTCAACTGTGGGCGACCAAATCGGGTCTCCATCCTCCCCTATCGACGACCAGGCCACTAGGCCCTGAAGAGTCAAGAGTGAGGCCCTTTCTCCTTGCCTCCTCTATCTTCCTAATGCCTATGTATTGTTACGGCTATGGTTGGTTGACCAACGCTGTTTCTTTTAGTAGATCTACTAATCTATGCTTGGTAATGGAGTATTCACCTGGCGTAAACTACAAGTTCTTAAATGGCACTCTTTCGAAGATTGCTATTTTACCTAACAAAATTGTTTATTTTAGTAGATCTATGATTGGCACAAAAGATTAGGCATATATGCTTGGTTCAGATGCGCACTTTTCACTGTTTCTGCATGTCCTTCGGGAAGAAAATGGACCAATCGATCTAAGCTTGTTCCTGGAGTTTCGGTCTGATGTGGAACAGCAGATACTCAGTAATAAACTTATCTCTGGCGTGCAGCCATTGTTTCAGCCTGTATTCCTTGAATAAGATGGCATGGCACTTCTTTTTCTACACATCTTGTACTTAATAGAATGCCCTCTGGCCTTTCATCTAAACAAGATAATTAGAGTGGACTGCGTGCTATCACTAGGTGATTTACATTGGCCATTTCACATGATAAACTGACAGCACAATTCCTTCACAATTCCACATACTCATGCTGCTGCTCTTGGAATTTCTAGTTAGAGGAAAGGAACCACATCTTCTTTCAGTTTTAGTCATGCACCACTTTATCCATTAAAAAAATATTCATACACCTTCAGTTCTAAAACAAGCATAAGCTCAGCCGCAGTTGTTACTTTACCATGACAAATAAGCGATCGTGCAGCTGTTGTACTGTGTACTACGCCGAGTGCATGACTACATGGTACGTCGAATGTAGTTGTACTAGTTATAGCCTCTTTGATTGACATAATTCTGCACATGTGGAGATAGGAACTACTACATATGAATTGACAGGAATGTGTGCACAAAATAGAGGATTGGGAAACACTGCAGTTTTCTGAACTTGGGTGTTTGATTCACACGTTCACGGGAATAGAAAACACAGAAACATAATACACTCAGTCAGATCATAGAAATTGTAGCAAAGAGATCTGTGTGGATTGTAATATTACCGAGTTTAACTTAAAACTGGTATCAGATGAAATTTTCCTCTATTTCTGTTTTGCTCCGTTCATTTCATCAAAGGAAAATGTCCTATCTCAACGGGTTCCTGCATTTTTGTTTTGCTCCATCCATTTGAATCAAATGAATTGATAGTGCCAGCAAAGGAATACGTTGAACTTCCTGAGCTTTCTAATAAGTTGAGCTGATAGCCTTTGATAGAGAAATAGTGCAAGCATATGTATTGCTAGTTGCATTTTTTTACTGTGTTTTTACTATGAATCTGATGGCATTTTACTATGAATCTGATGGCATTTCTGTAGACTGCATCATGGAGGCTCCACAGTCTCGGCCTTGGTCAGATCTTCAGCCGGAACTCCTGGGCCTTATCCTCAAGCGCCTCCCCGTCCTGGCTGATCGTGTTCGTCTGAGAGCAGTATGTCAACCATGGCGCTCTAATAGTTTGGAGCAGCACCTTCCCCTCCCATTCCCATGGCTCACTCTCCCCGATGGTACCTTCCTCAACATTCCCGGTGGTGAAATTCACCGCATGCCTATACCAGAAGGCGCTTGTTTCCAAGGCTCCATTGACAACTGGCTATTTCTCACGCACAATGATGATGTATGCTCATTGATGAACCCTTTCTCCAATACCACGCTGGAGCTTCCTAAGCTAGCCAGAGAATGGAAGCGTGTGATAGGTCCCTGCTCCAGGTTTGAGCCAGTTTTTATAAGTTGGCGGTGCCCTCAGCGCTGGACTCATCTCCCAATTCCTTGGTCGCTGCACTAATCACGGATAATTCTAATTGCAGCACACTTTGCATTAGCCAGCCCCGATTGCTACTGACTCACTCAGAGGCGACAGGTATCCATTAACTAGCCTTTCAGATATTGCATTCTTTGATGGACAGTTGTACACATTGGGCGGATTTGGCAAGCTTTCGATACTTGAGTTGGACAAGGACCTTGTTATTTCATCCATCGGGAACATAATTGACTCTTTGGGCGATTTAGGTGGAGTGCCTCAACCCTTGGCCTCAGAGAAGCCGTTTATTACAAGGGAGTATCTAGTTGAATGTGGTGGTAGACTGTTGATGGTGACACGAAGGATTCATTGGGTGAATATTTCTGCAAGTGACGATGTCTTTGAAGATAGACGCACGGCTACACTTGAGGTCTTTGAGGCAGATTTGCAGAGCAGCCCCCGTCGTCGATGGAGAAGGGTCCATGATTTGGGTGGCCATGCGCTCTTTCTTGGCCAGCATGGCTCCAAGACCCTGCCCGCTGGAGAATGCAGTGGATACCAAGAGGATTGCATCTACTTCATGTGCGACTATCCCTGGCCGAGCTCTTCTGCAAATCCTCTTCGCGACTCCGGTGTATACAACGTCAGGAATGGGAGGATCACACCATTGATGTCAGAGGCAGCAGCTGCGCCGCTAGAGCGTGTTGGGCAGTGGCGTCCGGCAGTTTTCCCTTCGGTAGCCATGTGATCAACGAAGCAATGTTTGTTCTGCTTTCTTGGAATCCTCATGCGTACTCCCAACTTGCTCTGCTACAACTTTGGGACCAACCAGTTCTGCTTATGTTTATCCCAGTGACCTGTGATCTTAGTTGGTATGTTTGTGTGTACGTTCAATCCTATGTATAATCTTAATAATGGGAAATATTCGAACGTTCAAGTCTTTTATTATAGCAACTTGGTTTATTGTCTGAGTGGATATTACCTTTACATGAACAAACTTTTTCCCTCTGGTGAAAAAACTCAAGGAGTCTCCTAGATCATGTTCACTGTAAGGAGAGCACCGCGTTGATGATAGGCCGCGAAAATAATGATGTACCGCGTTTCTGTTCTGAAAAGTCGGAAGAATTTGGTACTGTACTGTTAGCATACAAGTACAGGAGCGATTTCTTGGCACCACCGCCGCATCAACCTTTGCTGAAGACGACGACGGTGAGGTGAAGCTGACGCTTGGATCTCGTTGTTTGATTAGTCTTCGCTATGTCTCAGTCGACTTAAAGACTTGTATTCATGACGATAAAGGGTATTCCCTTAAAGACTTGTATTCATGACGATAAAGGGTATTCCCCGTATTATATTATAAAGCAAACATCCGATACATCCAGCTCACAGGAGCCGCAGCACAGATAAGCCCAAAAGAAAAACAACAAGAAGAAAGAAAATAAATGCTGACACCGCTAGATCAACGAAGAAAGGAAGACCGGCAACCGCTGCATCCTCCAAAGAAGACCACCACGCTCCCAGCATCCCGAAGCGCCACGCACCAAGCAACACCTTCAAGAAGGAACGCGACGATGCCGTGACTGTTGCCCGAACAAGTTCTAGGGGTTCCCCCAGTATGCGAGGGATAGTGGGGAAGGGATATACCCGATGCCCCTTAGGAAGGTCCGACAATGCCCGCAGGCGTCATCGCATCGATGCCGGACAAG
This sequence comes from Aegilops bicornis, assembly GCA_021605145.1. Classification (NCBI taxonomy): domain Eukaryota; kingdom Viridiplantae; phylum Streptophyta; class Magnoliopsida; order Poales; family Poaceae; genus Aegilops; species Aegilops bicornis. The sequence continues at coordinate 213,323,167 of CM038675.1, read as the reverse complement.
CCGACAGGGGTTTCTCCCGATCCAAAACCACCACCACCATCCCAGGCATTTCGAAATGCACCACCCCCTCAGCCATCCACCAGTTTGTGCCACCACGATTACCGGACAACCCTCACCGCCTCACTGGAGCTGACAACACGAGAGCCTGGAGAGGGAGAGGAGACACCGGCCACGGGAGCGACCACAACTCGACCGGAGGGAGGGAAAAGCCTCCACCGCCGCAGCGGAGCCGACGGGACGCGGCGACAAGGACTTGCCAGGCCTCGACGGCCTGGCCGGGCCCACTTGGACCCGGACAGTCATGTCCCCACGCTGCAGCATGCCGACCAACGAAGTCCTCACCGCCCGAGGGGAGGGCTAGTGGCGACGGCGGCCTTCAGCCGTGGGGGAGCCGGCGGCAGCGGCCTGGGAACCCTAGGAACAGGGCGGGCGCAGTGCCACGTCAAAATCAAGGCGGAGGTCCACACCGTAGATCAAAGACTTAGGACGACGATAACTGCCACACGTGTGGGCGTTAAGGGGTCTGCCCACACGTTTTGTGTGGTGTGTAAGAGGACCAGCCCACACGTCTACGTGTGGGCAAAATTTATAACGCCCACATGACCTCTCTCAGCCACCTACCTCACGGTCCCGCACGCCCAGCGTGACAGTCACCACGCGTCCTTGCAGTTGCCATGGTCAGGACCCTCTTCAGTATCCATTTACCTGTAGTTGCCATGTCGCTGAATTACAGTTGCCATGTCGAACAACTACAATTGCCATGGTTGCTCAACTGCAGTTGCCATCTCTCGTCAAGTGCCAGATGCCATTTTGGACAACTGCAGCTGTTGCCATGTATGGTCTGGTTTACTATAGTTGCCATGATTTGAAAACTTTAGAGGTTGCCACCTACTAACACTAAGCAGTTGCCATGTATGGTCTGGTTTATTATAGTTGCCATGATTTAAAAACCTTATGAGTTGCCACCTACTAACATTAGGCAGTTGCCGTGTAACGCTACAAAGAGACATATGCCAAAATAACATGTTCGGATAAAAGAGAGAGTTGCCATCTGCTTGCAAACACAGTTGTTGTGTACCCCTGCAAAACATATGGCAACTGACATGTTCGGGGTAAAAAAAAAGAGTTGTCATCTGCTTACAAGCACACTAGGGCAGTTGCCATGCAAAACACATGGCAACTGCAGCTTGTGTATGGGAGAGGAGACGGACGTGTGGACGATATGGCAAATGCCCACTCACCAGCCCTTGTGCGTGAGTGAAAACTGACATGTGGACGAACTGTTAAACGCCCACATACCGGCCCCTTCATGTGGTGAAACGGACGTGTGGGCGATCGGGTTAATACCCACACACCAGCCCGGTCCTATGTGGCGCCACAAACATGCCAAAATTTGTGCACCCACCAACGAACGCGGATCCACGCGTGTGGGCGAGATGCAAACGCCCACACGTGTGGGCGTTAGTGTTTCCGAAGACTTAATTTTATAAAGATCTTACATCAACTTAAAGACTTATATTCATAAAGATCTAGATCTGTACAATTTCTTCTTTGATTCTTTCGTGCATAGCCTGGTCTCAACAGAAAATCCAACGAGAAAAACGGGATCAATCGGATCCGGAACGAGTTACGAGATCTTCTTTCACATAGTATGGTAGGTATATTGGGACGGACTCGCCCTCAGATCGATCGCTCTGTTTAAAGAGGACGTATCCCACGAGGCCACGACGATGGCCGCGTCGGGAGGCTCTCGCGGCGGGTGCGCATGGCTGGACGTCCAGCCAGAGATGTTGGGCGTCGTGCTCTCGCGGCTGGTGTCGCACGCCGACCGTGTCCGCGTCGCCGCCGTCTGCCGCCCATGGCGCTCCACCGCGCGGCTGTTGCGTCCGCTACCCCCGCTGCTCCCGTGGCTCGCCCTCTGCGATGGCACCTTCCTCAGCCTCCCCGACGGCGCCGTGCACCGCCTGCTCACCGCAGACAACGTCTCAAGCCGAGTCTCCACCGGCAGCGCGCTCTTCCTCGTGCAAGGCGACAACAAGTGCTGCCTGATGAACCCTTCCCCCGTGACAACGAGCCCCGTCCCCGAGGCCGCCGACTGGTTCCGAGAAAACCCGACCGTCCGGAAGGTGGTGGTGTCCGACCACCTCGTCGCCGCCCTGGTGGAGTCCAAAAAGCTCAACATCAACAGCTCCACGACGACGAAAATCATCATCTCCACCCGTGCGCAGCCATGGGACGCCACGAGGCGCTCCACGACGGAGTGGACAGAGCCTGAAGACAGCTACGTCAACGACATCACCCTCTTCAAAGGAAAGCTCTACGTCCTCCTCGACACACAAGACGACGAATACGGCCAGCAGCATGAGCTTCGTGTCCTGGACGACGGCCGCGAGCAGACAGCCATCCCCGGCACCCGAATCCACGGGCACGAATCGTTTAACGCTTACGCGACTGACATGTACGTGCAGCGGAACTATCTCGTCGTCTCCGGCGACCGGCTGCTGATGGTGGAACGAAGGATCTACCAGCCGCCGATGCTCCCGGTAGACTCGGGCATTGAGAAGCGGACTCTTCTCTTCAAGGTCTTCGAGGCAACGGACCTGAGCAGCGGCCGTGGGCTCTGGACCGAGGTCGATACGTTGATGGGGCGCGCGCTCTTTGTCAGCGGAGGCTGCTCGCAGTCTCTCCCCGCCGGTGGTCAACCTAGCGGCGTCGGAGCTCGAGAAGATTGCATCTACTTTGTGAACGAGGATCACGCAGATACAGACATCTCCGACTCCAAGGAGGAAATCTGTGAGAATCCCTTTCCAGACTCCAGCGTGTACAACATGGGAGACCAGACAGTGACGCCGTTGCCGTCGGAGGCTGTTACGGCGCCCGCTGCCGGCGACGGTCCATGGTCTCCGACTTGGCTTTTTCCAGAGACTTGAGTTAGGCTATAGTTAAGGCGGTACTGTAATTAGGTTTTCTAATAAGATGTTCTTTTACACACTTCTATTAAGCACATGGTCGAGACTCTGAACAAATCATCTTCTGTGTGGTACGGAAATATGAAATTTTTTAGTCCGAACTAGAAGCTGCAGATCTGCACAAGGAGGGCGTAGATCTGGAGTTCATATTGGTATGTTTGCATAGCTGGTTTACTGATGAGCAATTTATGATGGATCATAGTGAAATTTGTTAGTTTCTGTCGGAAGTCATAACCAGCGACCAATTTGAAATTTCAGCATCTCTAAGATCAACATCAGTAATCAAATGCCGCAAAATGTTGTTGTAATCATTGTCAAGTTTGAGGTTCCTATAACTATGAAACTTATCTTACACATGTTACTCAAACTCGATCCGAATGTGCATAAGAACTGGCTTTGCATGACTAGATTAAATTGTCAGGATGATATCAGTATTAGTTCGCAAACAAAATTTAGAACACATATTAGTTTGCAACTTAGCAACATATAAGAAGTGCTCATTACCAAATATACAGGGGACATATAAGATCTGGAATAGATTATCTAATTAAACTAGTTATGCAAATTTGTTTGTTGTGGCAAATAAGCTGCATGATTGATTACAAAGTTATAGTTATAATTTAGTTGTCAATCAAAGATTATGTGGTTCATGCAACCATCAGTTTCTTTTATAGTCATATGAAAAGAAAATACACTGTACAAAGTTTCCATGATAATGTCTATAGATGATAGGGCAGAATGCTTCAACCTAAACTATTGACTACCCCTTGCAACATGTGACCACGGTCCAACATCCGATGTTTATAACATGACTACCCTGGTAATTGTTTGCACAACTGGCAACGGAGAAGGTTTCGGGCCACCATCTATCGCATGCAATGCTGATGAAAGTAGTTGGTAGACAGAAGCACAATGTTCCCTACCATGAAATTTTCTATGCATATGGTGCCTGTTGAAGGATCGATGTCGGTGTCGCGTGAAAGATATGACATGGTATGGAGACAAAGCATGTGAAGACTATGCCTTAGACAGAGCATCTTTACGAGCCATCAACAACGATTTTAGTGCCCTATGTAGGATATGAAGTGGTATGGAGACATCAACGTGAGTACAATTTTAAACGAAAATGACCTTTTGGTCATGACTTAACCGTGTAAGCAATGGTAACACTAGAATACCCATGTGAAGGTCCAGAGGGGGGGGGGGGGGGGGGTCCGCGTCCATAATTTCCAAATTAATTCCTCCGTCCCCAAATGTAAGTCTTTCTAGAGATTTCAACAAATGACTACATGCGTAGCAAAATGAGTGAATCTACATTTTAAAATATGTCTACATACATTCGTATTTTGTAGTCCATTTAAAATGTCTAAAAAGACTTATATTTAGGAACGGAGGGAGTACATTAAGACAAAATGTGCATTTTTTATTTAATATTAACAAGCATAGTCTCAAATTTTTATATGTAAACTTACATAATTAAATCCATATAGCTCAGTCAACTATAAAGCGAATTGAATTGTAAAATCCCGTCCATAGTTTTTTAGCTTAGATTGAAACCACGTGTATGATATATTTAAGGATCAATTAATTGTAAAAGGCAAGTCAAGTATAAGTTTGACAGAAAAAATAAATTCATTACCATCATTAATTTTTTGTAAAATGAATAATATAATATGGTTAACTTAAGCTCTAATAGCAATATTTTTTCTTAATACTTCATTTGCACTCACATTATAAAATTCATTTTAATCTTTGAAGTTGCTTTGATTATTACTGAGTGTGGTAGTAATTCTAGATTATGATTCTAAAAATATCTACTCTTACTATGTACTCCCTCCGATTCTAAAATAACATTTGAACTAAAAAACTTAGTGGGGTTTTACTTGCTGAGCTGTCATCAAATCCATCAAGTTCATATTTGATATGTTTGCAGCTGGTTAAATGCAATGTCCAAATTTATGGATCAAATATGAAATCCATGGAGTAGTTTCGATTGATTAAGTCATATTCATGTGCTCACAAATATGATCGTTTTGGCTTCTTGAGGAAAACATAAAAAAGATACCCAAGGGAGTCTATTGACAAAGGGTGAGGTGAAGCTGACGCTTGGATCTTGTTATTTGAGGGCGTGTTTTGTTTGTGTCCTTCGATCTTGTTATTTGAGGGCGTGTTTTGTTTGTGTCCTGGCCCGAACATGCCTGGCCTGAAGCCTCCCTGGAAGTCGCGTGGAGAACGTTTGGTTTACGGAAACACTAACGCCGACACGTGTGGACTTCTTCAACTCGCCCACACGTCTGGATCGTCGTCCAGTGCAGTTTGCACGAATCTTGACACGAAAAGGTGGATTTGGTGTGCCACATAGGACGGGGCTGGTGTGTGGGCGTTGGAGAGTTTGCCCACACGTCCCGCACCACGCTGTTTGCACGTTGCGTGTGTGGGCGAACTAGTTTCTGCCCACACAACCACCACCTAGTCCATGTGCGTGTGGGCGAACTGCTTTTTGCTCACGCGACACTCCTACGTTGTGGATGGCAACTGCAGTTACGCGAACGTGGCAACTAGGTAGACACATATGGCAACTATAATTCGTTGCTAGACAGCAACTGCAGTTGCGCGTACATGACAACCAGATAAACACACATGGCAACTGTGATTAACCATACATAACAACTATGGTTGGACCACACGTGACAACTAGGTAAACACACATGGCAACTACTGTTTGACCATATGTGGCAAGTAGTTAATCACATACGGCAACTACGGTTTGATTACACGTGACAACTATCATAAATTAGACATGGCAACTATAGTTAACCAAAACAGATAGAATTGTCATACTTTTACAACTATACTTGCCATCCCGGATAACTACATCTGCCATCCCGGATGGCAACTAAATCGTTATCCTGCGGGTACCTAATGTAGCCGCGCCAGGACGGATGGCAACTAAATCGTTATCCTGCGGGTACCTAATGTAGCCGCACCAGGACGTGTGCGCATTCTTGCTTTGTGCCACAAGTGTGTGGTGAAGATGAGTAGTATTTGTTGGACGTATGGCACGAAGTAGCTGCGCCCACACGTGTGGGCAATTCTAATGTCTGTCCACACACAGCTTGTGTGGACTGCCTCGTGCTCACGCCACACATGGTGTGTGAACGGATGTCTAATATACCACACATGTGGTGGATATCAACATCCTTGGTTTATGTCAGAGGCTAGCCCTGATTCTTTCGTATATAGCCTGGACTCAACAGAAAAGCCACCGGAAAAACGGGATCGATCGGATCCGGAACGAAAGATATCTTTCCATGTCATATGTATTGGAACGGACTCGTCCTCAGATCGATCGCTCTGTTCAAAGAGGACGCAGCCGCACGTATCCCACGACGATGGCCGCGTCGGGAGGCTCGTCCGGCGGGTGCACATGGCCGGACCTCCAGCCGGAGCTGTTGGGCGCCGTGCTCTCGCGGCTGCCGTCGCACGCCGACCGCGTCCGCCTCGCCGCCGTCTGCCGCCCATGGCGCTCCAGCGCGCGGCTGCTGCGTCCGCTGCCCCCGCTGCTCCCGTGGCTCGCCCTCTGCGATGGCACCTTCCTCAGCATCCCCGACGGCGTCGTGCACCGCCTGCCCGCGGCGGGACACGATGTCTCCGTCCGAGTCTCCACCGGCAGCACGCTCTTCCTCGTGCACGTCGACGACGACAATTGCTCCCTGATGAACCCTTCCCCGGTAACGACGAGCCCTGTCCCTGAGGCCGCCGGCTGGTTCCGAGAAAACCCGACCGTCCGGAAGGTGTTAATGTCCGAGCACCTCGTCGCCGTGTCCAAAGAGCTCTACGGTTCCACGACCACGAAAGTCATCATCTCTACCCGTGGGCAGCCATGTGTAAGGGACCCGATCACACTACCACTCAATTGCTCACAGGCACCATTGATTCGAGTACAGAGTAACGATTACAGACTAATTGATAGTTGGGTACGAAGAGAAGAGGAAGGGGAACGAGAGGAAGAAGAGAGCCGAGCCGCCGGGTGCCGTTTGCCGTGATCCACTGGATGCCCTCTCCTTCTGTGCGCCTGGCTTAAGTAGCTAGAGTGATGAGTTTCGGATGGGCCAAGTCCATGGGCTGGCCCAAGGGGTAGGCCCTGTACGCGTACAGGTTAGGAGGGCTCCTAACATCCCTCCCTCCTTGAAATCCGGCTTGACCCCAAGCCGGCACCACCAAGAACCGCCCGGGTCCCATTGCACTCGATGGTCCTTGACTTGCTCAAAGTCACGGTGGTAGCAGAAGGCGGGGGTGCCTTGAACGACATGGGAGTAGTAGTCATGGACGATGGCGGCCCAGCCGAAGAAACTGTCGAGGAAGTAGTTATTGTTGAAGCCGCTGGAGTACTTGAAGTCGACGGAGCCTTGTGCGAAGCAGGCAGCAATAGCGATGACACCCCTCCCTCCTTGAGAACGTTGTTGATCGGAGCCGGTAAAGGGTACTATACCACCCGTGGCATGGGATCTCTGGCTAATCAGCTCCACCATCATAATTGTCGACGACCGAAAAGTAGAAGCTGGGAAGGTGACAAGACAGCGGGCAACCAAGATGGCGCACCTCCCTTTTTGAAACACCTCCCGTCGAGTCAATTTCCTTGGCAACAACAATCTAAGGCCTCCAGGATCCCAAGACATGTCAAGCTGGTCCATGCCCATGTCAAATCCCAACAGATCCATATCGTACGGGAGCAGATAATCTGAATGGAGACCAATTAGGGAGCACCAGCCGATAAATTCAACATTCTGCAAGTCGGTGATGTCCAGCTGATGATCTATGTATATCACAAGCTCGTGGGACATAGCCCCACATACATCAAGTACTGGAAACTCACTTTTCGAACTGCTGCTGGGACTCGAACTTCTGCTGATAAAGCAATCAAACCAATGGGGTGCTTCAGCACTGCTGCTCCAAGGTTGTAGGCCGCTACTATGCTTGACCATCACATGCGGCTGGTGAACAAAAAGATCGCCAACTTGCTCAGAACTACATGCGAAATTATCAAAGCTGAATCTGATTAAACTGTAGCTTGTCGATGAGCCCACTGAGGTAAGTACAGGGATAACACCAGGAGTAGTCTCCTCTTGTACCTGTTCCAAAGGCCGGTACTTCCCGGTCAGTACTAGGATACTCCCAACATGACAAGCTTTTCTGATATGTACGATGGAAGTAATGACACTTAGAACTGAAGTATTGGAACTACTGCTATCCATCTTCCTGACCAATGCAAACCTCGTCCAATAAAATTCAGAAGAAATGTTGCCGTGGACAAGATATTCAGTACATTCCCGTGGCTGGAGTACTGCATGTGGAAGAAATGTTCCAGGACTTGAAGTTTCCTTCACCACTGTTTGTCTGCAACATGCTTGACTGAAGTGTTCAGAACTGCATTCTTTAGCAAAATAGTCGTTGGTTAGAAATTTCTCTTGAATAAAAATTGCCAGTGCACTAGCATTGTGCCCTTTAAATTGTCAAGCCTAGGAAAATCACATACAGCCGTATCATGATCTAGCATGTGGTGCTTACAAAAGTTGCACTGCTCCTGGTTTTGACAGACAAGATGACTAGCGCTCCATAATTTCTCAAGGCAAAAACATCTAGCCCACTCCCTGACTTGCTTAGCAATAACTTGAAACTGAGACTCAATAAATTCCACTGAATCAAGGTCATCAACATAGAAAGTCGCAGATGAACCAAAATTAGTAACACAAGAATAGTAGTCATCAGGGGGCTCACCCTTAGGTAGTTTTGACCACCATTTCAGTCGGACATCAATTAATCGCCTGATCACAGAGATAGCTCTCGCCACCGAATGGATCCAGCAAACAACCTTCTTCCAGGAACATGGTGTCAGGTGCACACTTAGTAGATACGTCCAGGATGCTCTCAGATCTGCAATGCTCAAAATTTTCCAATGCATTGACATGCTCAAGACCTGCACTGCTCGGCAATCGCATGAAAATGATGGCCAAGGTGGCTTCAGCTGGATAGTCTCTTGACTGAACTTGAACACAAGCCGTGGCTCGAATTGCACAGTGTATCCTCCACTGCATTTTGTTGCCCTTCCCATGATTGTACACCTACCGAATTCCCACGGAAGAAGTGAATCAATAGTATATGCAGAGAGTACAGTCTGAACAGCAACACTGGCAAACAAACTGAAAATTGGACCCTGAAGCTTGCAGCAGACTAGTTCATAGGGCCCAAACTGCATGAACTGAAGAATTTTTTTGCTTGAATGTTCGGTGCTTAGAGCAACCATTTTCTGCGTGCTCAGAAGTAGATGTGCAGTCATGATAGCTAGATTCGAATGCTGCACTGGAGGAGCCGTAGTAATAGAGCAATCACATAGTTCTGAAAGCCACTTTTTACCTTCATGAAATAACTTCTCACTAAAAGATGAATCATCCTTGTCCTCCGATGGCACGCCGATTTGAAATGATGGCCATGGAGTTGGTCGATTCTCATTCCCCTCAGCCATATGATCTGCCGTAAATGACGGCCATGGTGTCGGCCGCCTCAAAAGTCCTTGGTGCCTTGTGGGCAACGAGACATCCAGATCATGGTCCCGGAACGATGATGTGGCGACGACTCGGTTCGAACAATCCGTCGAGTAACTCACGAATGTCTTGGCGACGAAGTCTAGGGGCACATCATAAGCAAACTCGAAAACCTCCTTGGCCTTTGTGGTGGATGAGGAAACGCTGGTAGGTACTGCAGGTGTGGTGAGGACATCGGGAGGGGCCTCCACCGCTGCGTACTTGCCCGGGTTGGAAGACACCACCGTGGTGGTCACCACAACGAGGGACTCGGCACTCATGGCTGAGTCAGCGAGCTGCTCCACATTCTTGTCGCTGAGGTCGATGAAGGGCTCGGGGTAGATGGTGGTGACCTTGTTGACGCTGTTGGTGGCGACAACTTGGTTCGAGCCATCCGTCGAACAGTGATGTGCGCCATCGCGATGCAAGCGGGGCGATCGTGGATGACCTCGAGCACTTCCCGAGCCTTGGTGGTGTAGCCGAGATGTCGGGACGGGCGTAGGTGAGGCATGCGTCGTGGTTGAGGCCGCCGGATCGACAAGCGAGGTGACCATGAGGGTCACCCACTCGTGCAATACCCAATGCCGAGCACATCTCGCCCGCCTCGAAAGATAACCTCTCGAGATACCACAACAATCGCTCCTTGGCGGACATGGCATCCCACTGGTGGTTTGACGGCGGGCATGGTGTTGTCGCCGGTGGAATTGTAGGAATTGGGAGAAAAATTGAAGGGAAGGGTGGTGCACTGCTCATATACCGGATGTAAGGGACCCGATCACACTACCACTCAATTGCTCCACAGGCACCATTGATTCGAGTACGAGTATCGATTATGACTAATTGATAGTTGGGTACGAAGAATGAGGAAGGGGAACGAGAGGAAGAAGAGAGCCGAGCCGCCGGGTGCCGCTTGCCGTGATCCACCGGATGCCCTCTCCTTCAGGCGCTGGCTTAAGTAGCCGGAGTGATGAGTCTCGGATGGGCCAAGTCCATGGGCTGGCCCAAGGGTAGGCCTCAGACGCTGTCAAAGTTAGGAGGCTCCTAACACCATGGGACATCACGAGGTGCTCCACGACGGAGTGGGCGGCGCCTGAAGACAGCTGCGTCATAGATATTGCGCTCTTCAAAGGAAAGTTGTACGTCCTCCTCGACACAGTCCTCCTCGGCGGAGACGAGGACGAGGGATATGGACAGAGGCATGAGCTTCGTGTCCTGGACGACGGCCACGGCGTACAACCATCCAGGCACCCTGGGCCGGGTTTGAGGACGACTTTGATCCTTACGAGACCGACGAAATGCGGGCAGCGGCACTACCTCGCCGTCTCCGCGATCGGGTCACGATGGTGCAACGATGGATCAACTCGCCGCCAATATTTCCGATCGACTGGGATTGAGAAGCGGACTCGACTCTTCAAGGTCTTCAAGCAACGGACCTGAAAGCGGTCATGGACAATGGACCGAGGTCGATAGGTTGACGGGTGCGCGCTTTTTATCGTCAAGGCTGCTCGTAATCTCTCCCACCGGGGTCAATCTAAGCGTCGTCGGAGTTCGAGAAGACTGCATCTACTTCTGAACGAGGAAACTTGTGAGAATCCTTTCCGGACTCGGTAGCGTACAACATGAGAGACTGCATAGGCGCCCGTTCTTTGCCGGGCGACGGTGGCGGTGCCTTGCAGCGGCTACGGTCCATGGTCTCCAACTTGGCTTTTCCCGGAGACTTGAGTTAAGCTACTAGGTACGCGGTACTACCAGTTAGGATTTCCTTAGATATTGCAGTATGTATTGGTCAAAAAAATTCCCTTTTCACAATACCCATTAGACACTTCTAAAGTCTATGCTCGAGATTGTGAACAAATAATCTTCTGTGTGGTATGGGATTACGGAATTGAATCCAGAACTAGAGTCTGCAGATCTGCACAGGCAGGGTGTAGAGCTTGTGCACAAGCAGACCCACAGAAGCAAGGTATGCCAAAACTCCTGTAAAGATATTGGGTATTGCAGTTTTAAGAAAAATATAAACTAGAAAGATTTTTGCTTTAGTTATAGGAAGAAACAGTCTCCCCTCCTACTACATGTGATATATCATTGGCAAAAGGTAAATGGTTCAAAGCTATCAAATGATTTGATTGCGAAATAGTGAGGTAAATATATAGAAACCTAATGCACGCTAACTCCAGATATTTATTGGTAGTTTAGGAGGTCAACTGAAAGATGTTAATGGGTTTTACTTGTTGAGCTGTGTAATCAAATCTATTGAGTTCATATTTCATATATTTGCATAGCTGGTTAATTGCAATGTCCAATTTATGATGGATCATGATGAAATGTGTAGTTTCAGACAGAAGTCAGAACCAGCGGCCAATTTGAAATTCCAGCATCTATCCGATCAGCCTCCGTAATCAAATGCCGTAAAAACAAACAATAATCATTGTCGAGTTTGATATTCCTAATCTTATGAACTTCTATAATTCCTAACCATAAAACTTATCTTACACATGTTACTCAAACTGAATCCTTAATGTGCACTCTGGTGAAGACACAACTTAGGCTAATAAGATTGAATGCAGGTACAAAAACTGACTTCGTATGATTAGATTAAATAAATTGCCAGGATGATGTCATATTAGTTTGCAAACAAAATTTAGAACACATTTTAACTTGCAATTTTGCATCATATAAGGTGTCCTCATTACCAAACACAGGGTCCAGAGCAACAAGCAATTAACATCGACCATAACTTCTGATGAAACAGACAACTGCAAAAGCGTGTTGCGACACATTTGCATGTCATGCCGGAAATGTGATGAGATTCTAAAAGGTTTTCTCCTCAAACATGAGCTACTAGAAGATGCTAATCTAATTTCCAGGTAAGGAGATTAACGATTAGATCAATTCACATGCTACTTTTGTGGATTTTTATTTACAACGACCAAAAGGAATACCTCAGTTACACAAAAGAACTAGGTGCGTTTGGATCCAAAGTATTTTTGCAGTTTTCTGAAAATACTGTGGTTTCTGAAATAACTTTGGTATTAAATACTTTGAGGTGTTTGGATAAAACAAATACTGTAGTTTCACATACCAAGGTATCTATCATACTGTGGTTTTTTTGCGGTATTTAAAAAAGAGGTCAGGACCTCTTTTTTATAAACTGAACTGAGAGAACGCGTTGCCTCGTCTACGTCCAAAGTTGATAAAATGAGATTGCCGCCTCCGATCTATTGTCGCTTCTGATTATTAGGCGCTTCAGGTTTCGTAGTTAGTTTCTCTACAGAGACGGCACGCTCTTGAGTATATCCATTGGTCGTTGGAGCACTTGTATGCAGCAGGCTAAAAGCTAACTACCCAATCGATTCTACGTGCATATAATGCTGCATGCATTGGGCGTCGTTTCTACGTGCAGATCAGCTCCATGAGTATAGTTGAGCAAGGCGCCGTGAGTCAAAACAACACTTGCCAAACTCATCGGTGGTTTTGTCAAAACTGAGAAAAACTATGGTTTTTAGAAACCGAAGTATTCATTGCCCACACATTTAAAAACTGAGGTTTTGGTTTACTATGGTTTTTCAAAAACATAGCAATCAATTCTACTTGATTTTTGCTTACAGAAATGTGGTCTATGATCCTGTTGATGATTATACAATTATAGTGTAGACTGTTCTTTGACCTAATAAAAAAAGGAAAAACAAGGTGAGCTGTTCTCAACCTTAATGTAACATCACAAAACAAATACCGAAACTACATTGATAGAGGTGAACAAGAACAGAATCAAATTTGAGATTTCTTACATGTTTTGTTCCTCTGCTCAGAGGTTACCTGATATTGCCCCAGAAGCACTATCCCACACCTCAATAGACCGCTGATCAACTCTAGCCAATGCCATCCTGCTGCCTCCAAAGGCCCAGCTCACGATCTTGGCCTTCTCCTCGCCGTCTGCAGTAACCATCGATGGCCCATTCCCTACCCAATTCCTCCTCATCACCTTCTTCTCCCCAGCCTCTGATGTAATTTCCACCTGTGTCCACACCTCAACATATGCGTCCCGTGCCACAAACACCCAATTACGATAGCACTCAATTCTACAGTTATTCCCATCCTTCCTGCGAGATGCTGTGGCAGCTCCCGCCCTTTGTCGGTCTCCAATGCACACCCAAGGATCAACACTGGTGCCATCACCACCAAGTCTCCTCAAGTCAGCCATGAAAACCTCACCTGAGGCAGCCCCCACCTTAAACAATGCCGACAGTGAGTCTGATGCAGCAACATCTGCAAAGCAATCCTCCTTCTCCCTCACCTCCCACACCGGCACCGTCGAGCTTGCCCGGACGTCCCACAGGCGTATGTCACCCACCATTCCAGCCGGCCCAGAGTGTGACCCAGCAGCAAGCAAGAGACTGTGCCCAGCAAGCCAGCCGAGCTTGGTCGGTGGTATTGCTGCCTCAACGTCCGCACCGAACACCTCCTTCCTCCCAATTTCCACCACAGGTGACAGAGAATTCAGATCGAACGCCACCACGGCGCTCGAATTCCGTCGGGCAGACTCGAAGCTGGCAAATAGCCACTGTGACGCCGCATCTGAGGCCGCTGTGGCGACCATAGACAGCACAGAAGAAGACGGCGACTCTGGCCAATATAGAGCCTCCGAAGCTGTGGCAGGGGCGTCGGCCAGGAACCGGCAGAGCTGGACGCCAGGAAAGTCGCGGGCGCCAGCGAGGGCGAGAGCCGGGGACACCGCGACGAGCGAGTCGATGGTGGGGAGCGGCGTTAGGACGCTGGTGCGGGAGGCGAGCGCGGCGTCAAAGCTGGTGACGACCCCGCCGTGCGCGGCGACGAGGGAGGCCGCGTGCGGGGAGGGGGGTATGGCCACGGCGGAGGGAGCGACGCGGCCGGTGAGGGGGAGGAGGGCGGTGGGGCGCAGAGAGAGGGGGGAGAAGGCGGACGCGGGGGAGAGGGAGGCGAGGAGGAGGCCGTCCAGTGAGAAGTGCCGAGCCTCGGCGAGGAGAGCGGGGGAGGGAGGAGGGGACGCGAGGCGACCACTGCGGAGGAAGGAGAGGATGGCGGCGAACAGGCGAGGGTCGCGGTCGAGGAAGTGTGGCGCGTCGGGGGGCGAGGGGCCAAGGGAGGCGAGCGGGGAGGAAGCGCCTGCGCGGGAGAGGGTTGTGGCGGTGGTCTGGAAGAGCTCGCCGCCGACGTTGAGGGTGACGACGGAGGAGGACGTGGAGGTGGACGCCATGGGTGGGGATGGGGAATTCTCGGTGGAAGCCATGGGCGTTGACTAGAGTGACATGTTTTTCTCTAGGGAATCGAGCGATAATTTTGGTTGGGCCGAAACATCTAATGGGCTGGATAGTCGGCCGCCGTAAGAGTTCGGTTTTCCCCGGGATTTTTCATACACGCATGCACATTTCCTCATATCATTATTAGTCACGAATTTAGAATCTCGAATGTTGAGACTCACAAATCTCGTAAAGCATGTCTTGCATTAGGATTTGATCGTCATATTTGTTTAGGCCAACCCGATAACTTTCTCTTCTTCTTGTAAACGTTGTGTCGACATAATAAAGTTTGTGAGTTTATCTAAAAAACATTTCCTTGCCCTAAAAAAAAAACAATGCACATTTCCATTTTTTCTTTCGGTCTTTGGCATCCGTACAATTTCCAATATGATACTCCCTCCATTCCTAAATATAGGGTGTATAGTTTTTGGCACGGAAATTAAAGAACGCACAAGGAGGGAAAATTTCACAAGTTTTGGGCGAGATTACACCTGACTAATTGACATGAGTAAATAGAGGAGCTTGCCTGATATAAGGAAATGTAATCAAATTCCTAAAAAAATTATCCAAACGAGTGGTGCAACGCAATGCACCTTATATTTTGGAATTTTTCTCGAAAATCTATACACCTTATATCAAGGAACGGAGGGAGTACACATTTTCCCTGTTTAGACTTCCATGCGACCATCGATATATATATTATTATACCATTTGACTTTTCTTTAAGGTTTGTTGGTTATGTGAGTTAGTAAATGTACAAGACAAAAAGCTAAAATTATTTTAATTAGAAAATTGATGATTTCGGTCAGTAGGAAAATTTCCTGCAAAATAACGGTCTGAATCAAAGGGATGAGACCATCAAAAATTCATATACGCGAACTTAGCATAGCTCGGATGATTAGCTTCCCTGTGGTGGAACCAACACACTCGGATTTAAGTCTTAGATTTAGCACGGGTGCTTGCATTTTCCTTAATTATTTCAAATTTCTTGTGATGTTCAGTGACGACGTTATGGTCACTTTTCAATCTAAATTTTTTTTGCCCAATTTCTTAGAGGTGTCCTATAGCTATCTTCCTTATGACATCTCCCTTCCACTCCTAGCAAAGGGTTAATTGTTGATAAAATGGGGGAAAATGGAAGACACCCTACATCACTACCCATCTTAATTTTCTTCGCAAAGTGCGCCCCCCCCCCCACCCAATCACAACTCAGTGGATTGGGCCCTTTTGTGGTGCCTTTCCATAACTCTTTCTCATTATCATTCCTTGTGCTTGTCCTCTCATCTTGTTCTAAGAAAAAAACATGTCCTTTCATCTTGTAAAGTTCCAAGCATCACACGAAAAAATCACCATATCACCTCTTGTGGTAAGCCATGTGTCGTACATGTTTGTCTTGCACTCATGATGCACTAGTTTCGGGCGTCGTCACATCGTAGCGCGTGGAGGTCCCCTTTTATCTTCCCTTAAATTTTCTTCACAACTCCCTAGACAAGGATGAGGTATCACTATGCGCACCCGCCAAGATCTCCACCATGGTCAGCCAACTCCACTACAAGGCGACACTAGAAGTTCTTTTTTACTACTTTTAATGTGTGTTTCACAACCAGGTTTCAAAACTTCATGTGATTCGTGAATCTATTTTTTTTTCTAAAAGTTGAAAAGCTCACTAGTTCTAGCTTGGAGGCTATGACCACTCACCATTCCACCTCCACTACAAGGTGACACTAGAAGTTCTTTTTACTACTTTTAACGTGTGTTTCGCAACAGGGGTTCAAAACTTCATGTGATTCATGAATCTATTTTTTCTAAAAGTTGAAAAGTTCACTAGTTCTAGCTTGGAGGCTATGACCACTCACCATTCCGGAGGGTCAGAACTATACATGGACCCTAGGATTACTTTTGGTTTCTTAGTAATTTATCTAAGTTTCTAACTTGACAACTTGGAGGTTTGGAACATGTGTTCACTCAGCGGAACCAGTGAGAGCAAAGATTCTAGAGACCTAATGTAATTTTTATTATGTTTGACGTTTAGTAATAGATCTGGATTGATTGAGGTAGCCTTTTGCGTGTTATTTTAAGGATCAAGAGTATTTATATCGGGAAACCGGGTCCTTGAACCTGCAACCTCACGCCTTTTCTTTTTTGACACTAACAAAAAAAAGGAATCAAAGATGGAACCAAATATGGTAAGCAATCCAAATATTTGAAAACCCAGAAATGGAGGCACGTAAAACATAAAGAAAGAAGACGTGGTCGGCAGGACTCGAACCTGCGCGGGCGAAGCCCACATGATTTATAGTCATGTCCCACAATACAAATATGATTTTATCTCATCTCTCGCTAATCTGTAGTCATTGTCATACATTCAAGATGACTTACACTGAAAATATGATTTTATCTCGTCTTTTGCTTATTTGTAGCCCTTGTGTATATCTAGTTCTTTCAACTGTGTTGCCTTCGCCCACACAAACTGTAAAAAAAAATTGGCGAGGAATATAATATTTATACCATATAGAAGCTTTTAAACTACTTATTATAGTTTATTCCTTTTTGTATTATACATGGATTAAAAGAGAATATTTTTACTACAAAGTATTGATCTTGGTTATACTTTCAATGTAGGACCATCGCTCACCTACTCACATTGGTAATGGCCCTTGAGAAATGAATTCTCGGACCCAACAGCAGGGTTAAACAGACCCATGCATGCCTTCGTTCCTCCCTCCTCAAGTCTCCAGCCCAATCTCCTCGTCTTCTCCCGTGCTCCACACCCAATCCTAGCGCATCGAGTGTCGCCGCCATCGCTTCTCCTGGAAGGTCCAAACACCTAAGGATGGCACGACAGTGACAGAAGGCCCTCCCGCCCTCTACTGGCGCCGGTAATTCATCCCCATGGCTCATACTTTTGAAAAATCTCCATTCCTCAATTATTATCATTTCCTTGCTCTTTTCTGGAATATTTTGGCATTGGTCATGCTTTTGTTTATTGGCGTTAAGGTGGTGGCGAGGGCAATCACCAACAATGATTTCTTTTAGGCTTTCAACACCGTCAAAGGCTATAAGTTCCCTATCCCTGACAACGCCCATAAGTGGTACGTGGCTCCTTGTCATTTACTCCACAACCAAGATGTGCTATATTCTCTTAATTGAGAAAAATCATTTGTGATCAACATTCCAAGCTAGTTTTTTAATTAATTTTGGGTGTGAAGTGCAAGTTAAATAATGGACGAAAGAATTAATTTTTAATTACACTTACCAAAATTAATGACATAATAATGTTGCTAATAGTTTTGTGATAATAAGTTGAATATTAATATTTGTTTTTGGTAACAATTCTAATGTCTTTCATTGTAATGATTGTGCTAATTTTAAGTTTGAATCCCCAACTAATATGAGAGTTATGCTAATGTTTTGTTTTTTATCTTATTTTGAGATATTGCATGTTCAGAAAATCACTCGTTTAATTTAATCCCTAGTAATGATAAGTAAAATAGAAGGACAAAATAACTAGTTAACTTTGTTCCACTTAGATGAATTTAGTATGTTTGTACATATTTATGTCTGTTTTGATATTTTGAAGTATCTTTGGAGAGCTCCAGACCGTAAGTACCCCACAAAAAGATCTTAACATTTGTTCTTAGACTGCAATTATCTATATTTGATGCAAAATGTTGATGAACATAGTATACACATAAAATAATAGTATATGCCTTCAAGAACTTCTTGATGGGTGGCCTATCCGCCCAATATGGAAGAGACTCAAAGAGAAATGGGAAGTACTATGCGTTGGGTAGCTGGCATCCCACCAACTAAAGACTATTGCTCTTAGGTCGGTGAAAAACAAGAGTGACATTCAAAATGAGGACAACTCGATGAATGCAATGGATTCTGAACATAAATTAACAATCCAAAATGTGAGAAACAAAATGGTTTTGATTGTGTGTTTCACTTCCCAAAACAATGTTAGAAACCCTTGGTTTTGCAAGCATTGACTGCTATGAAAAAAGGGTAAGAAAAGCAAAACATATATGGAAAGAATGACAGTTAAGTGTGTGGTGAGGTGATTTAATAGTACTACAAAAATTTGATGTTGCATGGAATGTCATGTCATTATAATGCATAAATGGACGTTTGGCACTTGCAATAGATCATCTACGCTCTTTTGGGAGGATCGTTGGCTCAATGGTAGGGCTATCTTTGAGATTACACCCAAACTACTTTTAGTCTCAGGTTGAATTTGAAAGTGTCACACCATTTGTGAGGCTTTCATTGCTAGATTGGATGACAACACCCGGGGTGCCCTCTACTTCCTTGCTATGTGGCAATATTTTTTTAGTATGGAGAGCCTTTTGTAGTGTGCAACTGACATCCTCGGTGGATGCCTTGCTATAGTGGTGGTAGCATGCCACAACGGAAAGCTAATATGCCTCCAAGACCTGTTACGACGCCCGTTTTTGGGGGATGGTATCATCAGAATCATTTAAGTTGAACTGAAAGTCTTGGTGTGTCACGCCCAAGATGCGACTCTATCCTAAAGGAACTCGAAGGTCCCACCAAGGATAGAAGCGCATCTTGAAGACGCTTTTGCAAGGTGGATATCATTACATCAACATTACATAATAGATGAGGATACATACATAAGGCACAAATGCCACAAGAATACATCAACAACATACATGAGAACAACATCCGACTACGGATGAAACATAAACAGAAACTCAAACAACATCCACCCTGCTAGCCCAGGCTGCCGACCTGGAACCTATCCCTTGATCGAAGAAGCAGAAGAAGAACTCAACGCAAGCAAGCATCGCTCTCGCGCAAGCTTTTAAATCTAGGCCGATACAACCGATATATAGGCCGATATATCACTTTTGGGGCTCCACCGATATCAACATAACATATCATTTTTCAAATATCTTTTTCCAACATATCATCCGATATGGACCGAAATATCGACCGATATGGCCGATATCTAGCCCGATATGTCTAGCGATATAGAATGATACGTAGATGACAACAATTATTTATTGGATAGTAGTGAAATAAGATTGTGCATTTACAACTTCATTATATATTATCGAAGTCATTCACAATGTTCCGTACAAATGCTTATATATCATACTATTTTTAATCATAGAGTAAGGATTTTGTGAATCTTTCCTTAATAGTTTCTTAATAAACAAATCAATAAACTAGGAATCTAAAAGTGCTATGTTAAAGCATTGACATCATACATTTTCTTTTACTAAAAAATGTTCTGAACAAGAATAATGAAAAATAAACTAGAGACCGACATATCTACATATCGTCCGATATATCACCCGATATCCGACGTCCGATATGTCAAAGCCAAACCAATATGGACCCGATATCCGATATTTTGAAGCTTGCTCTCGCGTCATGATCATCGCATAACCTGTACCTGCAACTGTTGGTGTAGTAATCAAGAGCCACGAGGACTCAAAGAATCCCATTACCATGGGTATCAAGACTAACAAAGCTTAAAGGGAAAGGAAGGGGTAAAGTGGTGAGATTGCAGCAGCGACTAAACATATATGGTGGCTAACTTACGCAATATAAGAGCGAGAAGAGAGCAAGCGGAACGGTCGTGAAGCTAGCAATGATCAAGAAGTGATCCTGAACTCCTACTTACGTCAAACATAACCCAAAACCGTGTTCACTTCCCGGACTCCGCCGAAAAGAGACCATCACGGTACACACACGGTTGATGCATTTTAAATCGAATCTGGTGTCAAGTTCTCTACAACCGGATATTAACAAATTCCCATCTGTTGCATAACCGCGGGCACGAATTTCGGAAGATTATACCCTGCAGGGGTGTCCCAACTTAGCCCATGATAAGCTCTCGCGATCAACGAAGGATATTCCTTCTCCCCGGGAAGACCCGATCAGTCTCGGAATCCCGGCTACAAGACATTTCGACAAGAATAAAACAAGACCAGCAAAGCCGCCCGGATGTGCCGACAAATCCCGATAGGAGCTGCACATATCTCGTTCTCGTGGCACACCGGATGGGCCAGACGTCGGGTTGGCATAGACCCCGATTGCCTGTGGGGCGCCGGACATCGCTCGGTTTGGACCAGCACTCGAAGGAGAACTGGCCCGGGGGGGCTAAAATAAAGATGACCCTCGGGCTCCGGTAACCCAAGGGAAATAAAAGGGCATAGGTGAGGCAAATGATAAAACCAATGTTGGGCCTTGCTGGAGGAGTCTTATTCAAAGCGAACTGTCAAGGGGGTCCCATAAATCACCCAACCGCGTTAGGGACGCAAAATCCGGGAACATAATACCGATATGACGGAAACTAGGCGGAAAGAGTGGAACAAAACACCTGGCATAAGGCCGAGCCTTCCACCCTTTACCAAGTATATAGATGCATTAATAATATAAGAGATATTGTGATATCCCAACATAAACATAATCCAACATGGAGCAATCTTCATCTTCACCTGCAACTAGCAACGCTATAAGAGGGCTGAGCAAAAGCAGTAACATAGCCAAACAACGGTTTGCTAGGAGGGTGACAAAGGTTAGGGGTTCATGGCAATTTGGGAGGCTTGAGCAGAAGTGGTAGGTAATGCAGCATAGCGATAGAACGAAGCAACTAGCATAGCAATGATAGTAGTGAGATCCAGGGTAGCGGTCATCTTGCCTGAAATCCCGCTAGGAAGAAGAACGAGTCCATGAAGAAGATGAAGCCACGAAGACGAACCAAGCGTAGACGAATGAGTCCTCACGATCGCAACGTAACGGAAACTATCGAGAAGAAGCACACAACAAGGTAAACACACCACACATATACATGACATGATGCACAACCAAACATGATGCATGACAAGGATACATGAAGCTACTCATGGCAAAAGATGATGCATACAAGACCAACACATCATAGCAAGTTTAAATGAGGCCGGAAACAACATATAACAATTCCGGTAAGTCCTCATATGCAAATTTCGAAATTGGTCCAGATCTGAAAAACCTTATGTTCAAGTTGTTAAACAGCAATTTAAGATACACCACGATGATCTACACGAGATTCTAGTCAAGTTACATATAAAGTTCATTTAATTCGGAGCTACGGCATAAAAGATATGAGCAAAACAAGTTAAACATGGCATTGATGCAAAATGCATACAAACATCAAGCACACACCCCAAATCATGGATGAAACATTATAATATGAAACTACATTCAAAACTAAGCAAGTTTCATATAGAGCACACTCAAAACGGAGCAACGGTTCAACACATACACTCTACAAGTTTAAAGGACAAGCTGTCCAAAACAGCAACTAGGCATATTGCAAGCACCAAAACAACATGCTACAGTACCACAATATGAGAACAAAAGGCATGGACATGATGTACAGGTAAAGCATAAAAAAACATGAACATTGAGCTATCTCCAGAAATCAATAGAACATGCTCAAAAGGACATGGCAAGATTGCAAATAATAACAGTTTCAGACTTTAGCAGAAATAACATCAGGTTGCAATGTTTAGAGCTATCAAACAACATGTTACAGCAAGCTATAATGTGAAACTAGAGCATGGCATGAACCTACTGATTGCATATAACAAAATTACTTTACTAATCATGAGCCAAAAAGGAACAGAACGTATGATGGAACCCATGTAAACATGGCAAGTTATATTACAGATTCATACATGGCAGGAACAACGATAAGTAGACATGTTGGTGAGCTTGAACCACTCACCACAGAGCAATAAATGGCATGCCAAGGAAACTCACAGTAAGAAGACATATTTATGAAGCTAAGCATGGCAAGAGCAAGTTCATAGAGTGCATGTATCACTAACAAAGCTCATGGCAAAACTGAACTTAATGTTAACAGGCTGACAGCAACATTGTTTAGCAATTTGAGAGCAAGATTACAACAAGTTACAGCAGATTATAATTGCAAAAAAGGGCATGGATGAATAGAGCAAGACATTTATAACAAAACATGCTTAGTGAACATCTCCATATTATGCATAGAATGACTTGTAGAAGTAGGTTTACATAGCATCATAATATAGCAGATTCAGCCTATCAAAACAGTAACAGCAAGTACCCTACTTAACAAGCTTGATGCACTCACTACAGGAATCACAAAAATACATGGATAGAACCCCCTGTAAAGATGTCATGACATAGAACAAAACACATGTAGAGCTCATGCTCATAGGATGCACACATCAAATGCAACAAAAATGACAAATCACCAAGTTATAACAGTTTCAGCAGATTAACATCATATAGCACTCTTGCAACGATGATTAAGGCATCAAGATGAACTCAAATAAACATGATGCAATGGAATGAAATGAATTACTCATTGAGGCGAACAATTTAACATATTACACGCACGAAACGGAGCAATATTCAGCAAGTTATGGCATGATGAACATGGGCACATGAGATGAAAATATCAGGACTTAGCAGATTTTTACCACTCCGAAAAGTCAACGGGACGAGGACGAGCGGGACGGAGGGATCCGGGACGAGGCGGAGGCGTTTGGTTCGGGGAGTGGTGGATCTCATCCCACTCCCCAGATCCGGCGACGACGCTGACGGTTCGGCGAGTCAGTGGGTTCGCCGGTGGTGAGGAGGACGACGAGGGCGGCGAGGCGCGACCGGCGAGGCGCGGGTCGCGGCGCGCACGGCCAGAGGAGGCGGGCAGACGGCGGCGGGGCATGCCCGGAGGCGGCAGAGGGCGGCGACGGAGATGGCCGCGGCGGGCGGCGAAGCGGCGCGACGACGGGAGGCGGCGGCCGAGCGCTGGGAGGCGCAGCCGCGGCGAGGAGGACGGAGGCGACGGCCGGGCGACCGGGCCTGGGGGCCAAGGGCTGAAGCAGCGCGGCCACGCGGCGCGCCATTGGCTGCGGTGGCGGAGATGCGTCGGGACGGACATGTCCGTCCGCGCGGGCGAGAATTTTAGGGTTAGGTGGAATTCATCCGCAAATTTGGACGTGAGGGCATATTTATAGATAGAGGGAGCTAGGAGAGTCCAAATGGGGTGCGGTTTTCGCCCACACGATCGTGATCGAACGACCGAGAGCATGGAGGGTGTTAGGATGGGTTTTGGGCCACTTTGGAAGGGGTGTTGGGCTGCAAAGAGAAGGAGGCTTTTGCGGTTACCCGGTTAACCGTTGGAGTATCAAACTACCTCGAATGACATGAAACTTGACAGGCGGTCTATCGGTGCTATACCAAGGCCGCTTGGCAATCCTCGGGCCATTCCGAGAAGGTTTAACACCCGCACATGGAAGGAGGCAAAAGGGGGGCGTCGGGTGACATAGGAGCGCCGGATTGCAAAACGGACAACAGGAAAAGTGCTCGGATGCATGAGACGAACACGTATGCAAATGCGATGCACATGATGACATGATAAAATGCAACACGCAAGTAAATGACAAGACAACAACGACGAATAACTGGCGGACACCTGGCGCATCGAATTCGGGGCGTTACATGGTGCCTCCATGGTGAAGTAATCCATTTGGTTAGCAGGTCAGGATCATTATTGCATCACCTAGAGGCTCGCCGAACATGGTCTGCCGCAGTACCAACTAGAAGAGACCATGTCACACATCCTGGCGTGCTTCCTTTTCTCGTGCGCCTTGTGCCACCAGGTGCTCTTCAGGATCAGGCCAACTAGGACAGTCCCTGTTGCCGGTGAGTATTTTATAGACACTTTGCAATAGGCCATCACCTCCACCACCACGAAGAGGGTCCTCCATGGTGCGAAAGCACGCAATGTAGTTATCTTTGATGGTTCACAAACCAACATTGCTAGTCTAATTGACACGGTCAAGGCTGAGGCCTGCCAATGGGTGAACACGAGACTGTTGGGTCTTGTGGCATCGCCAGCACCGCTTCTGGCGGTGGCTAACTTGCATGAGTGTGGTCTTGTATATACGAGCATTGCTTTACTGGGACTATACAAAACTTTAATTGTCTATGAAGAGGAGATATATTGGATAGATCATGAAGAGCGTACATCTATACACTGTGACCTTTTGTTGCTGCTATCTGACCGGTCATTCCTATCTCAGTGATTTGTGCCACAAACTATTATAACCAGAGAATACCCCACATGTTATTGCGACAATTGGTGGATGAAATTTTGGGTTCATAGCATGAGAATTAAAATTTAAAATACATATGACTTATTATATTTGATTAGGTATACTTGTAACAACATTTACTAAACATAAGTAGAATAATTTAAAAGAAAACATTTTTTCATACATGGTTGAATGTTGTGGTGGTCTTTTCCATGCATGATTGCATGTTGAGGTGAGACTTATCCCATTCATAAGAGCAGTCATCGAAAATAAGTACGTTAACGCTTGCACTTTTTCGTACACACACCGAAAAGGCAGATAGGCAAAGCATCCATCAACATTGTTGGGAACCCCGGCTAGGAATCATAGAGACATGAACCAATGGATGCCTCCTGCCACTGGCGCGGCGGCAGGTAAGACCATGGAATCATGTGCGGACAATGGAACCGCACCCACCGATGTAACCGCGATGCAGGGCCCATCTTCGACCAAAGAGTAATCATACATTGACTTGCTTCACCTGAAAAAGCAGCGCACATGCAAGACTTTCAACAACATGGTGCAAACCTGAAGGAAACCATGGCGCCAGGCGAAGGAGCAGAAGACGTAGCCAACACCGAGGAAGTGGAGGACTTGAATGCACAGTTTGTTGATTTCTAAAGGAAAACGAAGAACTTGGATTAAGCGGTCACTTTCCTATTGCATAAGCTGACACTTGTAGCAAAGGTAAAGACACTGGCCACAACAACTACGTTATCCTTTTTTCACAGGTTATGCTTTTGCACAACACAACTAGAAGAAACATTCCCATAATCCTATTGCCATAAGGCTCTGTCAAGGAGAAACGACCTTGCATGCACAAAATTGTTACGCCAAGGATCATGCTTGCGAACGAGCAAATGAAACCTTGCCTCTTTCCGCAAAAAGCGGGAGAATCGAGGAGGGGGGCCATCCGTCCAAGAAACCGTGAAGAAGACGAATAACAGTTGTGGGCGTACTTTAATGTTCAGAAGGCCCGATGCATGGTGTAGTTTCTAGGGGCGTGTTTGGTTGCCTGGGTAGTTGTGGCCTGCATTGCATGCGGGATCCTGGGTGAGCATGGCCTGGTTGAGCTTATGCAAGGATGAGCTAAAATGTATGTTTGGTGGACTGTATGATATGAGTGCATGAAAATGCTATATACAATGATGTTGTTTGTTATGCTGCATTTGAGAATAATTACGTGAACTTTTCTTCCAGCTTTAATCATTCCGACTAAATCTAGACCATTTCATGTACAAATAGAAGTAAACCACCGAACCGAATCAAATCAACCAAAATCTCTCCGTGAGAGGCTGCAAGCCAAGTCTGAACTAAAACAAATCTTAACCAATCTAGATGACGAGGTAGAGACTAACGAGATGGCTACGGGGATATGGCTACCGAGAGGAGATGCCGATCGCGGGATTGCTCGCAATCGATTGACGGCCGCGCAGGATCCTTCCTCCCTTCTTCATCTCGATCGGTGGCGGTCGGCGTGGCGAGCTCCGGCGAGTCGTCTGCAGGCGTAGGTGCGTGCGTTGGTGGTGGAGTTCGGGGTCGGCGGAACCCGATGATGTCCAAGCGGGGCGGCGAGTCCTTCGCCAGGCCTGGGGAGAGCCGCGGATTCGTTTTCCCGCGAGGAGAGCCGCCAGGCGATTGGATCGACACGAGGGAGAGAGAGGGAAAGGGAAGGATACGGATGCATGAGCGGGCTGGATCGGTAAACGGCCAATTCTGCGCTTCCGCGAGCAGGCCGAGGCCCCTTTTGCATCTGTCTGGCCAGGCTGAGAATGTGGCACAGGAAACCAAACACGCTCGATTTTGCACGTCGGGTGCGAGCCAGGTGCGACCCAACAAACCAAACACGCCCTAGATATATTTAGAGGACATGGCGATTTGATGCCCGAGACCAGATGCACCCGAAATCGTGGGCATCAATTCCTGGCTCGGGATCCGCATAATCCGTTCTGACGCATCTGATGCAGAGTTTGGAAAATGGGGTGTACGTTGGAATACCGTACATAACAGTAGTTCTTTCGTGGGCCCTGAACGTGTGGGTGGGACGGCGTTCGCGCACGGGTACTCTGGTCCGTGGAACAGATGGTTAGAAGGCCAAATGAGCCAGGGATCAGATAAGGTGTACATGACGGTAGTGCACAACTGAGCGGAGCCGTTTGTTGAACGTGGGACTGGTAGATCCTTGCGGCGGCGCTGGTTCCGCACTGGCGGCCAGGGGGATAATGGAAGATTCTGGGCTTGAGTTCCTGCTAATGCCGTTGACAGGTTAGTTCCCGCAGATCTGCAAATGGTTTTCGAGGATTTGTTCTGCTTGCTGCCTTACCTGTAGAGGAAACCTAACAAACGGACCTAGATCCGGTTCCTCTGGTCTTTCTGCCCAAAACTGAGCCGCCTTGCCTCCCCTGCAGACTCGAATGCTTGGTCTGGATGCGCTCAGCAGCTCGGCGGCGATGGGACTGGTAGGGCATGAGTTGGGGTCCGCCGTCATCCGGATGTATCTCCGACGAGGTCGGCGCAGTCGACTTACAGTCAATCTAGAGCCACCTGAGACCTGGGTGGACAAAAAGGTCTGAACACAAATCCACCCGCGGATGGTATGTATTTTGTTTAACTGTGTGCACGTTCGTCTCCACTGTTTTGTCAGTAAATTGGCTTAGTTTGAATTAATCGCTTGCAAAAAAGATCAAATTCAAATAGTGAGCCGTGTGTTTGCAGCCCATCTGTAGTGGTGCCCAGTTTAACAGCCATAACCGCATTCACTATACTATTAGTATTGATGCAGTAGAACTAATAGGCTGGATATTACTCTTGTACTAGAACTTGTAGTCTGAATAATGACCGCTTGGAAAAGTGCAGGTTACGGCTGAGGAGTGCGCCACCTGACAGGACATCATGTCCCTCTCTGATAAGTGCTTTGGAGCAATCGATAATACGCAAAGGAACCACAATGAGGACTGTACTTCCGCTAGCAAGAGGACTACTCTGGCAGCATGCAATGTGATGAACTATTTTCAATCAACTCTTAGGTCAATCGCGCAAATGTATGCCGATCTTCTAGCAAATACAACTGAAACTGTATTTGGCCAATCTCAGAGCAACCTACCAAGACCGAAGTACATTTTCTAGCATGGTTTTGCAACTGACCCATTGGGACGGGGAGTTGTGCCGCATCCACCACAAGCTGCCACCACCGACCTTATTGTCACACATTTCTGCAAAACTTCAGACAAGGAGCTTCATAGGCAATGATTTCTTTTATTTTGTACATGGTTTTTGCTTTTGCAGATACTTAGGCACTCAAGTCTTTGATGTCCAGTTTTTGTAGCAATTCCAACATTTTATCTTTTCTTTCTAGGTACTACTATCTTATTCATGCCACTCCCAAGACTCATTCGCATTTCTAGGGTTGCCATGCGCTAGCAGCTAATTTCTAGGGTTGATTATGAGCTGGCCTCAATCATTTTCAGAAGATATTCTCAACCAGGAAGCTAATTGTGAGTGCCCATGCCTAAATTGGATGAACAACATGGAACCTGATTTTGCGGTAAATCCATCCTTATCACAATGTCTAACCAATCTTTTTCTGGTTGCTCAACCATGTAATAAGTATGTTCAATTATACATAATTGATTTCTAATCTTTCAGACATTTTCTTCCTCTGTTTTTTCTTTTGCAATGCCAGACATTTTGTGCTGGCCGACCATGAATATCTGAACAATATTTCGATTCAGAACCAACTTGGCGGCAAGGACTTCCCTTATGATATAACCTCCTCGCAGATGGTACTCCTGCCAGTTTTCCCTCTCAGTTTTCTGAAAATAATTACTAGATGTATTTGTACGTTCCTGTCTTAAAAAATTCTTCAGAAACCCTAACAACTTATGTGTTTTGTACACAGTTTTTCCTACCAGTACCTCTAGAGGATGGATGGGCCATACTGATGTGGGACATGATGTCAAGGAAGCCGCACATCCTGGACCCGATGATCAGAGGCAACGGCCCAACTGAACCAACAAAGGATAAGCTTGAATTGATAGCTTGGAAGCTACATCATGCACTATTCCATTGTCTGAAGGAGTACTATGCTGGCTGGCCTACGCAAGACGGAGAGTGGGATACCCACTACCCGCTTGTTGCGGATGAAATATTTGTCAGGTTTGTAATAGCCACACAGTACTTGTCAGCCATCTCAAACCATTTTTTACCAAACATTCTACTGATTTTGCATCATTTCAAACTTACCTCAGGGACGACACAGGTGAATGTGTACTCCACATTGCACGACACTACGATGGCACCAAGCTGAAGATTCCTCTCACCAAGGTGAATTTTTGTTTCGCACTGTCTACTTTTGATGTCTTTCTTCATTATCACAAAGATAATAAGGTTTGACTACAACGAACACAAATGTATCTGTCATACGCAGCACAATGTCGGCAAAACTGAAAGACAAGCACTTCATGAGGGCCTCAAACTACAAGGGAATGCCTCTAAATTGGCTCATGAAGCTCTCTGGTCGGTTCTAGCTCTAACAGATTCTTGGTTCGGCTCAAACCAGTCCGGTTAGGACCAGCAAACCCCAACTTTTGGAGCGTACTAGCGCAAGACCTCCTAATCGTTCAACTCAAACTGCTATGCTTCATATTGTATTTTCAGATTATATTCTGTACTGTTTGCTATTTAGATCGTGATTTTAGCAACTTTTCAACGAGACCAACCGGCCGCGGCCCTCTGCCTGCAACCTATTTAACTCTTTATCCTAATTTTCAAGTATGTTTGTCTCTACAACAAACATAATTTGTACATCTACACCCCTACGTAGTTTCAGTTCCAAGAGACGCCTGCTTTGCCCGAAGGCATTATTTTATGGGAAAACACACACCCAAATGTGAATTTTATCAGTTTTCTTTCCCATAAAAGCTGACTTCACCCAAGTGTTGTGATTTCAACCAACATGCTTACATCATTAGAACTAGAGAACTTTTGGTCAACCCTAATCTTGAACATCACTGAACTTCAAGGTCTTGACCCCTCATGTGCCCAAAAGCGGGAATTCACTTTCAGTGTTAAAACGAATGAAAAGCAAAATTTTGTTCACCCAGAAATCATGCAAGTTTCTGGAACTCACTGAGTTACTTTTCCCGTCTCATATGATATCTGGCAGCAACTTCATGTAAAGCATTAGCTCAAATAACCTCAAATAATTGAAACATATTCAAACTCACAGAGATCGCCATCTGTTCGCATAACATCTAACACGTACGTAGTTCAAATTACTCTAATCAGGTCTCCATCAGGAAATACATCACACGCCCGTAGTTTTCGTCATGCACAAGCTTGTACGGTTCTGTGATGCAAAATGACACTACAACTTAAACGCGTCCATCTAATGACCGGAACAGGAACTCCGATTGGACCTGGAGGGAGGATGAAGAGGAGGCGGACATGGCGGCAGAACTGCTAGTGAGCTAGCACGACGGAGATGTTTATAGTATATCTTTTGGGTATGGTATGGTGTAGTAGTTGCGAGGGTGGGCGAGGCATTTAGAGCATCTCCAACGGGCGGCGCACGCGCGCAAAAAACTGATTTGTCACAAGATCGACTGGTTTACAAGGCGCCAATGGCCCAAAGAATTTAAAATGCAAATGCGGCGTCTGCTCCAAAGAAGACGCAAAAATGCAGCGCGCGCGACTCGCCGGTGCATTGCATATGGCATTTTCAACACAAAATGAAGTTGATGAAACATTCAAACTGCAATGAACATGACATATAAAATTTCACACAAACAAGTTGATGAAGAAAAGTTCATGCCCACAAGTTCAAAATCATGCCCACAAGTTCATCCAACCAAGTTCAAAATGCAAATCAAGTTCAATACACAAATGAAAGACACATCATTCCTCGTCCTCGTCCTCGTCCTCATCTTCGGAAGACGATTCTTCCGCCTCCGAAGATGAATCTTCCTCCCTCTCCTCATCGCGCACCACATCACGTGAAGCTCCGACGGTGTTGGCAAGATCTTCAATGGCATCTTCATGGGAATGTGTGCGAGGAGGCACATCGAAAGACATTCCGCCCATGGCGGCCGGAGGTGCACCCATGCCTCCCATGAGAGAAGCAAAACTCATGCCTCCCATGGTGGCCCTAGCGTCGGGGGGTGCTCCAAAGCCAGCCAAGCCACCCATGCCACCCATGGCGCCGAGGCCACCGCCACCCATGGCGTCGAGGCCACCGCCACCCACTCTTTTTTGGATCAAGACTTCTTCACGGGCAAGATTGACATACTCTTTTTGCGCCGCATTGAGGTTAGATGTGTCCAAGAAGAACAAGTGCTTCTCCCATTCCAACAATCTAGTACGCTCCTCATTGCTCACCTTCCTCTCCTCCAAAGCCACATTTCTCTCCTCGGCCGCCACCCTCCTCTCCTCGGCCGCCAACCTCCTCTCCTCGCGGCATCTTGGTTCCTTGCCATTTTCCTCACCTCGTTGGCTTCTTTTCTTGCCTTCACAATTGCTTCCATAACATTTTTGAGCTCATCATCTCCTTTCCTCTTCTTCTTTTCGGTTTTGTCTTTCTTGCACCCATCTGGTCGCTTTGGCTTCGAGTATGAAACCGAGTTGGGTGTGGGGCTTCTCTTGCCGTCATCACTTGATGCATCATCCTCCTCATCATCATCATCCAACTTAATTGTTCGCTTCCGTCTGTTGCTCAAATGCAAATCATCCAAATCTTCACGCTTCTTCCATTTCTCATCATCCTTCAACACTTCATAGCAATGAGGCAAAGTAAATATCCTTCCTTTCTTGATCTTCCCCTTCTTGGTTTTCCTCTCCTCTTCTTTGAACAAGTTTTGTGCAATGTTGTACCACATGAAAACAAAGCAAGTTAGCACCAACAACAAGTATGATGAACATGTATGATGAACATGTATGAAATGCCACTTACTCTATCGTCCTCATTTGTGCCACTTGGGTTCAACTTGTCAACCGCCTTTTGACAGGCCACCCACCTTTGACAATCCGAGTTGATTGTCGACCACCGGGACCTAAGTGATCGGTCGGAGCGGTCAATTCCACTCACGTTGCGAACATCAAAGTGTTCCTTCATCCAAAGCCAATAAGCATCTCTATGGATCCTCGACACTTGCAACCAAGTATTGCATAGTAAGATGTCATCGACATTGCTGTAATTGCCCGCTCTTCCTTTCGGTGCGTCGACAATGCCCTCACCCTCCTCGTCCACCTCGAACTCATGGTTTTCGAAATGCATGTCATTGGTTTGAGACAAATGCAAATTGTTGGAGCCAACACCCATCGTTGACATGTATGCATCTGTTGGGGAACGTAGCAAAAATTCAAAATTTTCTACGCCTCACCAAGATCAATCTATGGAGTAATCTAGCAACAAGGGAAAGGGGAGTCCATCTACATACCCTTGTAGATCGCTAAGCGGAAGCATTGCAAGAATGCGGATGAAGGAGTCGTACTCACAGCGATTCAGATCGCGGTTGATTCCGATCTAAGCACCGAACAACGGTGCCTCCGCGTTCAACACACGTACAACCCCGGGACGTCTCCTCCTTCTTGATCCAGCAAGGGGAGAGGAGAAGTTGAGGGAGAACTCCGACAAAGACGACGGCATGGTGGTGATGGAGCTCGTGGTTCTCCCAAGAGGCTTCGCCAAGCACTACGGAGGAGGAGGAGGTGTTGGAGGAGGGAGAGGCTGCGCCAGGGAAGGTGCGGCTGCCCTCTCTCTCTCACTATATATAGGGGAAGGGAGGAGGAGGCGCCCTAGGGTTCCCTAGGGAGGCGGCGGCCATATGGGAAACCCTAGATGGGTTTTGGCGCCCACCCCTAGGAAACTTGCCCCCAAGCCGGGAGGGTGGCTGCTCTAGGGTGGCGCCCCACCTCCGTGTTACGTGAGATGGGGTGGGAGGGCGCTCAGCCCCTTAGTGGGTTGATGTGCCCTCTCCCTTGGCCCATAAGGCCCCCCAAAGCTTGCCGGGCCTCCAAACCCCTTTCGGACACACTGGTCATCACCTGGTACCCCAGAACAATTTCGACTCCAATACCCTTCGTCCAATATACCGATCTTCACCTCCGACCATTCCGGAGTTCTCATCATGTCCGGGTCTCATCCAGACTCGAACAACCTTCGTAACCACATACTATTTCCCATAACAACTCTAAGCGTCCACCGAATCTTAAGTGTGTAGACCCTACGGGTTCGGGAACCATGCGCATATGACCGAGACGTTCTCCGTCAATAACCAACAGCGGGATCTGGATACCCATGTTGGCTCCCACATGTTCCACGATGATCTCATCGGATGAACCACGATGTCAAGGATTCAAGCAATCACGTATGCAATTCCCTTTGTCTAGCGGTATTGTACTTGCCCGAGATTCGATCGTCGGTATGCCGATACCTTGTTCAATCTCGTTCTGCAAGTCTCTTTACTCGTTCCGTAACAAATCATACCGTGATCAACCACTTGGTCACAGTGTGCACATGATGATGATGTACTACCTAGTTGGCCAAGACATACCTCTTCGTCACACGGAGTGACAAATCCAACTCTCTATTCGTGCCAACCCAACAAACACTTTCGGAGATACCCGTAGTGCACCTTTATAGCCACCCGCCACCTTGTGACGTTTGGTACACCCAAAGCATTCCTACGGTATCCGGAGTTGCACAATCTCATGGTCTAAGGAAATGATACTTAACATTAGAAAAGCTTTAGCATACGAACTACACGATCTTTGTGCTAGGCTTAGGATTGGGTCTTGTCCATCACATCATTCTCCTAATGATGTGATCCCGTTATCAACGACATCCAATGTTCATGGTCAGGAAACCGTAACCATCTATTGATCAACGAGCTAGTCAACTAGAGGCTTACTAGGGACATGGTGTTGTCTATGTACCCACACATGTATCTGAGTTTCCTATCAATACAAGTATAGCATGGATAATAAACGATTATCATGAACAAGGAAGTATAATAATAATAACTAATTTATTATTGCCTTTAGGGCATATTTCCAACAGTCTCCCACTTGCACTAGAGTCAATAATCTAGTTCACATCGCCATGTGATTAACACTCACAGGTCACATTGCCATGTGACCAACATCCAAAGAGTTTACTAGTGTCACTAAACTAGTTCACATCATCATGTGATTAAGACTCGATGAGTTACGGGGTTTGATCATGTTTTGCTTGTGAGAGAGGTTTTAGTCAACGGGTCTGCAATATTCAGATCCGTATGTACTTCGCAAATCTCTAGGTCATATTGTAAATGTTGCTTCCACGCTCCACTTGGAGCTATTCCAAATGGTTGCTCCACTATACGTATCCGATTTGCTACTCAGAGTCATTCAGATAGGTGTTAAAGCTTCATTCGACGTAACCCTTTACGCCGAAATCTTTATCACCTCCATAATTGAGAAACATGTCCTTATTACTCCAAGGACAATTTTGACCTCTATCTGGTGATCCACTCCTTGATCACCTTTGTACCCTCTTGCCAGACATGTGGCAAGGCACACATCAGGTGCGGTACACAACATAGCATACTATGGAGCCTACGTCTAAGCATAGGGGACGACCTTCGTCCTTTCTCTCTATTCTGCCGTGGTCGAGCTTTAAGTCTTAACTTCATACCTTACAACTCGTGCAAGAACTCCTTCTTTGATCGATCCATCTTGAACACCTTCAAGATCATGTCAAGGTATGTGCTTATTTGAAAGTACCATTAAGCGTTTTGATCTATCCTTATAGATCTTGATGCTCAATGTTCAAGCAGCTTAATCCAGTTTTTTCCTTGAAAAACTCCTTTCAAACAACCCTTTAAGCTTTCCAGAATTCTACATCATTTCGATCAACAATATGTCAACAACATATACTCATCGAAATTCTATAGTGCTCCCACTCACTTCTTTGGAAATACAAGTTTCTCATAAACTTTGTATAAACGCAAAATCTTTGATCATCTCATCAAAGCGTATATTCCAACTCCGAGATGCTTACTCCGGTCCTTAGAAGGGTTGCCGGAGCTTTGCATACTTGTTAGCATCTTTCGTGATTGACAAAACCTTCTCGTTGTATCACATACAACCTTTCCTCAAGAATATCGTCGAGGAAACAATGTTTTGACATCCTATCCGTAAGATTTCATAAATCATGCAGTAATTGCTAATATAATTCCAACAGACTCTTAGCATCGCTACAAGTGAGAAAGTCTCATCGTAGTCAACTCCTTGAACTTGTCGGAAAACATCTTAACGACAAGTCGAGCTTTCTTAATGGTGATACTTACCATCATTGTTCTGCCTTCCTTTAAAATCCATCTGCACTCAACAAAGCTTACGACCATCAAGTATTTCTTCCAAAGTCCACACTTTGTTCTCATACATGGATCCTCTCTCGGATTTTATGGCCTCAAGCCATTTGTCGGAATCCGGGCCCACCATCGCTTCTCCATAGCTCGTAGGTTCATTGTTGTCTAGCAACATGACCTCCAAGACAGGATTATCGTACCACTCTGAAGCAGTACCTGTCCTTGCCGTCCTATGAGGTTTGGCAGTGACTTGATCCGAAGCATTATGATCACTATCATCAGCTTCCACTTCAATTGGTGTAGGTGCCACATGAACAACTTCATGTGCCCTGCTACACTCTGGTTGAAGTGATGGTTCATTAACCTCATCAAGTCTCCACCATCCTCCCACTCAATTCTTTCGAGAGAAACTTTTTTCTCGAGAAAGGACCCGTTTCTAGAAACAATCACTTTTGCTTCCGGGTCTGAAATAGGAGGTATACCCAACTGTTTATGGGTGTCCTACGAAGATGCATTTATCCGCTTTGGGTTCGAGCTTATCAACCTGAAACTTTTTCACATAAGCGTCGCAGCCCCAAGCTTTCAGGAAACGACAGCTTAGGTTTCTCCAAACCATAGTTCATATGGCGTCATCTCAACGGAATTACGTGGTGCCCTATTTAAAATGAGTGCGGTTGTCTCTAATGCCTAACCCATGAACGATAGTGGTAATTCGATAAGAGACATCATGGTACGCACCATATCCAATAGGGTGCAACTATGATGTTCGGACACACCATCACACTATGGTGTTCCAGGCGGTATTAATTATGAAATAATTTCCACAATGTCTTAATTGCGTGCCAAAACTCGTAACTCAGATATTCATCTCTATGATCATATCATAGACATTTTATCCTCTTGTCACGAAGATCTGCAACTTCACTCTGAAATTACTTGAACCATTCAATAATTCAGACTTGTGTTTCATTAAGTAAATATACTCAGTATCTACTCAAATCATCTGTGAAGTAAGAACATAACGATATACACTGCGTGCCTCAGCACTCATTGGACTGCACACATCAAAATGTATTACTTCCAACAAGTTGCTTTCTTGTTCCATTTCACTAAAAATGAGGCTTTCAGTCATCTTGCCCATATGGTATGATTTGCATGTCTCAAGTGATTCAAAATCAAGTGAGTCCAAACGGTCCATCTGCATGGAGTTTCTTCATGCATATACACCAATAGACATGGTTCGCATGTCTCAAACTTTTCAAAACGAGTGAGTCCAAAGATCCATCAACATGGAGCTTCTTCATACGTTTTATACCAATATGACTTACATGGCAGTGCCACAAGTAGGTGGTACTATCATTACTATCTTATATCTTTTGGCATGAACATGTATATCACTACGATCGATACTTAATAAACCATTCATTTTAGGTGCAAGACCATTGAAGGTATTATTCAAATAAACAGAGTAACCATTATTTTCCTTAAATGAATAACCGTATTGCGATAGACATAATCCAATCATGTCTATGCTCAACGCAAACACCAAATAACAAATATGTAGGTTTAACACCAATCTCGAAGGTAGAGGGAGCGTGCGATGCTTGATCATATCAACCTTGGAAACACTTCCAACACATATCGTCAGCTCACCTTTAGCTAGTCTACTTTTATTCCATAGCTTTTATTTCGAGTTACTAGCACTTAGCAACCGAACCGGTATCTAATACCCTGGTGCTACTAGGAGTACTAGTAAAGTACACATTAACATAATGTATATCTAATATACTTCCGTCGATCTTGCCGCCTTCTTATCTACCAAGTATCTAGGGTGGTTACGCTTTAGTGTCCGCTCCTCTCACTATAGAAGCACTTAGTCTCGTGTTTGGGTTCAACCTTGGGTCTTCACTTTGGAGCAGCAATCGCTTTTGCCGTTTCATGAAGTATCCCTTCTTGCCCTTGCCCTTCTTGAAACTAGTGGTTTTACTAACCATCAACAATTGATGCTCCTACTTGACTTCTACTTTCGTGGCGTCAAACATCGCGAATACTTCAAGGATCATCATATCTATCCCTGATATGTTATAGTTCATCACGAAGCTCTAGTAGCTTGGTGGCAATGACTTTGGAGAAACATCACTATCTCATCTGGAATATTAACTCCCACTCGATTCAAGTGATTGTTGTACCCAGACAATCTGAGTACAAGCTCAACGATTGAGCTTTTCTCCCTTAGTTTGTAGGCCAAGAAGCTCGTCGGAGGTCTTATACCTCTTGACGTGGGCACGAGCCTGAAATCCCAATTTCAGCCCTCGAAACATCTCAGATGTTTCGCGACGTTTCGAAATCGTCTTCGGTGCCTTAACTCTAAACCATTTAACATTACTGAACTATCACGTAGTTATCAAAACGTGTATGTCAGATGTTCGCAACATCCACAGACGACGTTCGAGGTTCAGCACACCGAGCGGTGCATTAAGGACATAAGCCTTCTTCCAAGAAACGAGGACAATCCTCAGTTTACGGACTTAGTCCGCATAATCGCTACTATCATCTTTCAACTGAATTTTCTCTAGGAACATATCTAAACAAGAGGGACTAAAGCGCGAGCTTACGACATAATTAGCAAAGACCTTTTGACTATGTTCGTGATAATTAAGTTCATCTTATGAACTCCCACTCGAGATAGACATCCCTCTTAGTCATCTAAGTGATTACATGATCCGAGTCAACTAGGCCGTGTCCGATCATCACGTGAGACGGACTAGTCATCATCGGTGAACATCTTCATGTTGATCGTATCTACCATACGACTCATGCTCGACCTTTCGGTCCCTTGTGTTCCGAGGCCATGTCCATACATGCTAGGCTCGTCAAGTCAACCTAAGTGTTTCGCGTGTGTAAATCTGTCTTACACCCGTTGTATGTGAACGTTAGAATCTATCACACCCGATCATCACGTGGTGCTTCGAAACAACGAACTTTCGCAACGGTGCACAGTTAGGGGGAACACTTTCTTGAAATTTTAATGAGGGATCATCTTATTTACTACCGTCGTTCTAAGCAAATAAGATGCATAAACATGATAAACATCACATGCAATCAAAAAGTGACATGATATGGCCAATATCATTTTGCTCCTTTTGATCTCCATCTTCGGGCTCCATGATCATCATCGTCACCGGCATGACACCATGATCTCCATCATCATGATCTCCATCATCGTGTCTCCATGAAGTTGTCTCGCCAACTATTACTTCTACTACTATGGCTAACGGTTTAGCAATGAAGTAAATTAATTACATGGCGTTATTCAGTGACACGCAGGTCATACAATAAATAAAGACAACTCCTATGGCTCCTGCCGGTTGTCTTATTCATCGACATGCAAGTCGTGATTCCTATTACAAGAACATGATCAATCTCATACATTACATATCATTCATCACATTCTTTTTGGCCATATCACATCACATAGCATACCCTGCAAAAACAAGTTAGACGTCCTTTAATTGTTGTTTGCATGTTTTACGTGGCTGCTATGGGTTTCTAGCAAGAAGTTTCTTACCTACGCAAAACCACAACGTGATATGTCAATTGCTATTTACCCTTCATAAGGACCCTTTTCATCGAATCCGATCCGACTAAAGTGGGAGAGACTGGCACCCGCTAGCCACCTTATGCAACAAGTGCATGTCAGTCGGTGGAACTTGTCTCACGTAAGTGTACGTGTAAGGTCGGTCAGGTCCGCTTCATCCCACAATACCGTCGAAACAAGATTGGACTAGTAACGGTAAGCATATTGAACAAAATCAACGCCCACAACAACTTGTGTTCTACTCGTGCATTGAATCTACGCAATAGACCTAGCTCATGATGCCACTGTTGGGGAACGTAGCAGAAATTCAAAATTTTCTACGCCTCACCAAGATCAATCTATGGAGTAATCTAGCAACAAGGGAAAGGGGAGTGCATCTACATACCCTTGTAGATCGCTAAGCGGAAGCATTGCAAGAACGCTGGATGAAGGAGTCAGACTCAGAGCGATTCAGATCGCGGTTGATTCCGATCTAAGCACCGAACAACTGTGCCTCCGCGTTCAACACACGTACAGCCCAGGGACGTCTCCTCCTTCTTGATCCAGCAAGGGGAGAGGAGAAGTTGAGGGAGATCTCCGACAACACGACGACATGATGGTGATGGAGCTCGTGGTTCTCCGGCAGGGCTTCGCCAAGCACTACAGAGGAGGAGGAGGTGTTGGAGGAGGGAGAGGGCTGCGCCAGGGGAAGGGTGCGGCTGCCCTCTCTCTCTCTCACTATATCTGGGGAAGGGAGGAGGGGAGGCGCCTAGGGTTCCCTAGGGAGGGCAGCGGCCATAGGGAAACCCTAGATGGGTTTTGGCCCCACCCCTAGGAAACTTGCCCCCAAGCCGGGAGGGGTGGCTGCCCTAGGGGTGGCGCCCCACATCTCCAAAGTTACGTGAGATGGGATGGGAGGGCGCCAGCCCCTTAGTGGGCTGATGTGCCCTCTCCCCTTGGCCCATAAGGCCCCCAAAGCTTGTCGGGGCCTCCAAAACCCCTTTCGGACACGCTGGTCATCACCTGGTACCCCCGGAACAATTCCGGACTCCAATACCCTTCGTCCAATATACCGATCTTCACCTCCGGACCATTCCGGAGCTCCTCGTCATGTCCTTCGGTAACCACATACTATTTCCCATAACAACTCTAGCGTCACCGAACCTTAAGTGTGTAGACCCTACGGATTCGGGAACCATGCAGACATGACCGAGACTTTCTCCGGTCAATAACAAACAGCGGGATCTGGATACCCATGTTGGCTCCCACATGTTCCACGATGGTCTCATCGGATGAACCACGATGTCAAGGATTCAAGCAATCCTGTATGCAATTCCCTTTGTCTAGCGGTATTGTACTTGCCCGAGATTCGATCGTTGGTATGCCGATACCTTGTTCAATCTCGTTACCGGCAAGTCTCTTTACTCGTTCCGTAACACATCATCCCGTGATCAACCCCTTGGTCACATTGTGCACATTATGATGATGTCCTACCGAGTGGGCCCAGAGATACCTCTCCGTCACACGGAGTGAAAAATCCCAGTCTCGATTCGTGCCAAACCAACAGACACTTTCGGAGATACCCGTAGTGCACCTTTATAGCCACCCGATTCGTTGTGACGCTTGGTACACCCAAAGCATTCCTACGGTATCCGGAGTTGCACAATCTCATGGTCTAAGGAAATGATACTTAACATTAGAAAAGCTTTAGCATACGAACTACACGATCTTTGTGCTAGGCTTAGGATTGGGTCTTGTCCATCACATCATTCTCCTAATGATGTCATCCCGTTATCAACGATATCCAATGTCCATGGTCGAAACCGTAACCATCTATTGATCAACGAGCTAGTCAACTAGAGGCTTACTAGGGACATGGTGTTGTCTATGTACCCACACATGTATCTGAGTTTCCTATCAATACAAGTATAGCATGGATAATAAACGATTATCATGAACAAGGAAATATAATAATAATAACTAATTTATTATTGCCTCTAGGGCATATTTCCAACAGCATCATCATTGAGACTACAAAGTTTTTTGAACAATACAAATAAGCTATCTATATGTGAATGCATTCAAAAAATAACAAAAAAACTGAAAAGTTAGATTTTTTTTTACCTTGGAGGCATTTCGTCGAACATGTTGTGCGCGTCGGCCGCCGGCTCAACGAGTGAGTTCACCGGCGCTTCGGTAGCCGCCGCGCCCGTCGCACGCCCCGCAAGCTTCTTCCTCCTCGCCTTGGAGGTGCCGGAGCCGTCCGCCGTCTTGTTTTTCTTCGCCGATGTCTTGCCCTTCTTTGGCCGCGCCGCATTGGGGAGCTTTGAGGAGGAGGGGCGGCGGCTCGAGCCGGCGCCGGCGCGACGCCACCTGCCGCCGAGGTCATCCGCGGCGGCATGAAGAGGCCGCGCGCGAGGC
Source organism: Aegilops bicornis (assembly GCA_021605145.1). NCBI lineage: Eukaryota > Viridiplantae > Streptophyta > Magnoliopsida > Poales > Poaceae > Aegilops > Aegilops bicornis. The sequence goes on along the minus strand of CM038675.1, from coordinate 213,281,861 downwards.
CGATGGTCGGAGGAGCTCCGGCGGAGGCGAGGCCAACGCCACCCGGGCTAGGGTTTGCGGCGGCGGCGGCGAAGGGGTCGCGGCTATAGGACGGGTGAGCGGGGTGCCGGCGCGTCGTCCATGGTGCGGCTTCATGGCGCCGGCGCTGTGAAGGCTTTGAAGGGGGAGAAGACAGAGCGCAGCGCGAGTGCTCGAGTGTGCCGCGCGCGGAAGCGGGCGCCGCAAATACACCGCGTGAGGTAGCGCTTCCTGCCACGCCTAACTCCTTATAAGCGCAGCAGCGTTATTGACCAGCTGGAGCCATCCGCCAGGTTGCGCGCGTGCTAAACTGGGTATATTTACGGCGCGGCGCCTGTTTAGCGCGCCTGTTGGAGATGCTGTTAAGACGGGCTCCTGTGATGGCCGTTTGTGAGTCCGTCGGGGTGGGATGGCTCACCCAGGCTCAGAAAAGTTACTGAGCCGTGCAAGCAACTACCTGATCCGTGACCTGCCATTACATTTATTGCGCCGCTGTGCTATCGTGAATAACTTGAAATACAGTCGAGAAATACAGCGTGGAGCACAGATCCATACACCAGCTTGCGGTATGGATTTCAGGAGCATCTGAGTCCGGGCTCAGAAATGAATATTCGATATTTAGATAGTTAAACAGATTTGCTAAAGTACATTAAGATGTGCTCTAAATATTGCGTATGTAAATCCTATGTCATTGCTTTATACGCTAAGATTCTTGTGAAGCTAAAAAGTTATTGCACATTTAAGTGTGGCTCAATCATACTAGGAAAGAAAAGAAAAAAAGTCATGGTTGATTTTCGCAAAAAAAATAACAAAAGAAACGGAGTGAGAGCTGTACGTCTCGGATTGCTAATTTAGGGTGGACTTAGGTATGCTTTTGCCTTTTTTTAGGACTAGCAAAAATGCCCGTGCGTTGCAACGGATAAGAAATAAATTTGAGAGTTCGTATGGTATTCGCATAAGGATTCACTTTATGAAGATCCCATTGTATTCCAAAAGCTCGTAATCTTCTTCTCTGCTAATAAAGCCCACTAATTCAACTCGCTCTAAAGAAGTTGAATTATGTGTAACAAAATGTTGATATTCAATATCCTGTGTCAAAATATTACAGAAATCTAAACATTTATTCCTTCAGTGCGACGGTAATTGTACATCATCCGCATACCTTTAGCAGCTTGAAATAGACGATATATTAAGTCCTATATCTCGCAATCCTAGCTATTGTGAGGGGTGAAACAGAACGCGAGCAAGATGCATCGTTGTTGCACTCTCTTTACTCTTCATCCCTCCCTATCTCACCAACGTCATCGATAACATTCAAAGTTCTGGTTAGCAAGTACCGGTAAGCCTCAAATATATTATTCCTTAAGAAATATTTCTTTTCAATATTTAATTCACTCTTAATTATTACATTTGATAATGTGAAAACAACATCAAGTAACAAACAACAGCAAGTAATAATAATAGGTGTTCATCTGATTTCTTTTAATCAGTGCTAGCACGTATAGCCATCCAATAGAACTCAGTACAATTTCTTTTCATAGTGTTGGTCCGAACCAACTGATTTTTCTTTGACATCAAGCGCACACCATGACTCGCCCCGCTGGCTCGACTCGCAGCACACACGTCAACTTAACTAGACGATATATTAAGTCCTATATCTCGCAATCCCAGCTATTGTGAGGGGCGAAACAGAACGCGAGCAAGATGCATCATTGTTGCACTCTCTTTACTCTTCATCCCTCCCTATCTCACCAACATCATCGATAACATTCAAAGTTCTGGTTAGCAAGTACCGGTGAGCCTCAAATATATTATTCCTTAAGAAATATTTCTTTTCAATATTTAATTCACTCTTAATTATTACATTTGATAATGTGAAAACAACATCAAGTAACAAACAACAGCAAGTAATAATAATAGGTGTTCATCCGATTTCTTTTAATCAGTGCTAGCACGTATAGCCATCCAACATCAGTACAATTTATTTTCATAGTGTTGGTCCGAACCAACTGATTTTTCTTTGACATCAAGCGCACACCATGACTCGCCCCGCTGGCTCGATTCGCAGCACACGCGTCAACTTAACTTGCCCACGTGCTTCATGGGACCCACGCACCGCCCCCGACCCATCCGCTTTTTCTTGTCGGTCGAGTCGTTCATTCACAGATCCGGCTTGCCTGCTCCCTTTCATGCTTCCATCCGTGCTCCCACCTTATCCAACGGCTGTCTTTTTCTCTTTTTCCTTTCTAATCTAATCATCTCTCTCCCTGATTTTAAAGGGGTGGGGCCTTCATTCACCACCCACCAGCGAGAGGTAGGCATTAGCAACTCAAGAACCGAGGCCGCTGGTCCTCCTCCTCTGCTCTCCCCACCCACCTCAAATCACCACCCATCTCCTCTTCCTATCTATCCAGCGCGCCCCGCCCCCGCGAACTCGCTGCCCGTGCTCCGGATCAGGCCGATCCCGTGCCGCTCATCCTCGCGCGCCAGCGTCTCGGCCAGCGGCGGCACACCTCCGGGCTACTACGCCACACATCCAGCCTAGCATCCACCATCGGTCTGCATCTACACCCTCTTTTCTCATCCCGTGCTTCCACGGATACCCATCTCGTTCTATGCTTGTAGGCCGATGTGAAGCCCGGCCGATACGCTGCCAGGCATCACCGGATCTGGAGTGCCGCCGGATCCTGTCCGCGTCACGCCACGCCAAGGCATCACCAGACACGGAGTGCCGCCGCCGATCCTCGCGCATCACGCCTGCGTCAACGGCGGCCGTCGGAACACCCTCTCCTTCTCGAGGACTCCGGTTCTCTTCGTTGCCTTCCCATCGGATGGGTTGTTTCTTTTTGCCTCGATTCTCGTGAGAATCGAGGGACTCGCCATGGATCTTTCTTCACTCCTCATTGTTCTCTCCCATGTATTTGCAGTATGTTCGTTGTTTTTTGAGAAGTCTGATTGATATTACGGATAATCTGCAATTGTATATAAACTAATGAGAATCAGTTTAGAGGAGCGATGTGGGACAAAAAATCGAACGTAACGCATTTACCGGACAGAATTTGCGTGCGTGATGGCTGGGCTGAAATTCTGTTGAGGTGACCGCGGGTTGAATACCAAACAATATAGGGTCCGTTTTGTAAAACTGAAGCGTTTTCTTTGATAACAACTTGAAAAGGGAGTGCGGGTTAATTTCTAAAAACGGGGGGACTTTTCTGCAAAACGGCCGGCGACGTACGACCAGAAGCAGTCGCTGCTTTATTAGTAGGGAGATATAAAAAAAATACTGATATCGGGCCTCACGCCTTTTCTTTTTTGAAACCAACAGAAAAAAAAGAACTCAGAGATGGAACTAAATATTGTAAGCAATCCAAATATTTGAAAACCCAAAAATGAAAGGCAGGTAAAAAACCAAAAGGAGACGTGGTCGGCAACACGGGCTGGCGCCGGCGCGACGCCACTCGCCGCCGAGGTCATCCGCGCGGCATGAAGAGGCCATGAGGCCGATGGTCGGAGGAGCTCCGTGAGGCGAGGCCAACGCCACCCGGGCTAGGGTTTGCGCGGCGACGGGGTGGTCGCGGCTATAGGACGGGGTGAGCGGTGCGCGCATGCGTCCATGGGGTCTTGGTCGCCGGCAAGCCGCTGTGGGCTTTGAAGGGGAGAAGACAGGCGCAGCGAGTGCTCGAGTGTGTCTGCATGTGAAGCGGGCGCCGCAAATACACCGCGTGAGGTGGCGCTTCTGCCATGCCAACTCCTTATAAGCAGCAATTATTCTTGACCACCGGAGCCATCCGCCGGGTTCTTGTGGCGATGCTAACCAGGTATATTCTGTTGTGGCGCTTTGTTTAGCGCTTTGTTGGAGATGCTCTTAAGACGGGCTCCTGTAATGGCCATTTGTGAGTCCGTCGGGGTGGGATGGCTCACCCAGGCTCAGAAAAGTTACTGAGCCGTGCAAGCAACTACCTGATCCGTGACTTGCCATTATATTTATTGCGCTGCTGTGCTATCGTGAATAACTTGAAATACAGTCGAGAAATACAGCGTGGAGCACAGATCCACACACCAGCTTGCGGTATGGATTTCAGGAGCATCTGAGTCCGGGCTCAGAAACGAATATTCGATATTTAGATAGTTAAACAGATTTGCTAAAGTACATTAAGATGTGCTCTAAATATTGCGTATGTAAATCCTATGTCATTGATTTTACGCTAAGATTCTTGTGAAGCTAAAAAGTTATTGCACATCTAAGTGTGGCTCAATCATACTAGGAAAGAAAAGAAAAAAAAGTCATGGTTGATTTTCGCAAAAAAATAACAAAAGAAACGGAGTGAGAGCTGTACGTCTCGGATTGCTAATTTAGGGTGGACTTACGTATGCTTTTGCCTTTTTTAGGATATATAAAAAATACTGATATCGGGCCTCATGCCTTTTCTTTTTTGAAACCAACAGAAAAAAAAAGAACTCAGAGATGGAACTAAATATTGTAAGCAATCCAAATATTTGAAAACCCAAAAATGGAAGGCAGGTAAAAAACCAAAAGGAGACGTGGTCGGCAGGATTCGAACCAGCGGGGGCAAAGCCCACATGAGTTCTAGTCATGCCCGATAACCACTCCGGCACGACCACATTTTTGTTTTTATTCCCAAAAATGTTTTTATATAATGTGACTGATGCACGAACCTGTTGAGGTCCAAATTAAGGTTAGTCGCTGTCTGGCCTAAACGCATGCCAGGGTACGTTCGGTGACCGCAAAGCAGGTAGTGGCAGTCCAAGAACGGCCCAACTGGTGAAGGGAAATCGACTTGACGACTCGGTCATGGTTGTTCCCGGCTGAAGAGCTACGGAACGGATTGGCTCGCGGAATCAGCGAGCGAGACGCCGCGTGATCCGGCCGGTCGTCTGACCCGGGAACCTCCTGTCAAAAATGGACGTCCCTGTCGTACGCTGGCGGTGGTCGATCGGTGACGGCCTCCGATCCGATCCGACCGACCGCGACGTCCCGTGATCGCGACGATGACCCGCGATTCATTATTGTTCAGCTTGTCACGGGCATGCGTGCTCAAATTTGTTTGGCGCGGGTAGGTAACCCTCCATCGTTTTTACATGGGTGGGTTAGCCAGCTTATTAGCTGCCCTGTTTACTCTTGCCGTCTCGCGCGATGCTGCTTAATCGTTTTCCCTTCTTTTCTTCTCAAGGAATTAAACGCCTGTTCGGCTCCTCTTCCCTCCCCCAACTGCGCTCCCGGAACGGAGCATGCTGCAGCTTATTTTCACGGAGCGGTTCAAACCGAGCTCCACAGCTCCGCGGAGTAGAGAGATTTTGAACAGGCCCTAAATCACTCGTTCGATAAGAGTAATCGGAAGGGAGTATAATGTGTCCAGTAGTTCTGGCGTCCATTTCTCTGCTTATTTGATTTTCGAAATTACCATTCGATCCACCCCGTGCACAGCCTACAGCCCTACACCGCGAGTTCCTTTCCTGGCGAAAGACGGGTGCTTACATCAGCAAAATGATACTACTTACTCCTCCGCCTAACTTATATTCTACTCCCTCCGTTTCCAAATAATTGTCTTTCTAGCCACCTCAAATGGACTACAACATACGGATGTATGTAGACATGTTTTAGAGTGTAGATTCATTTATTTTACTCCGTATGTAGTCACTTATTGAAATATCTAGAAAGACAATTATTTAGGAATGGAGGAAGTAATAACTAAATTCATTGTCGTTAGGCCGCAATAATCTACATATCTCCTTGATCACATCTCGCTAAACATCAAAACGGCGTGGACCACCCAAATCTAATTTAAAACAATTAGAGCATTCTAATCCAGTTATAGCGCCTAGAAGAATATTGGTTAGCACGACGACACCCTACTGGTAACACTAGACTAATCAGTAGTTTAGTACTTTCTTCGTTCGAAAATACTTGTCATTAAAATAAATAAAAAAGAATGTATCTAGATGTATTTTAGTTTTAGATACATCTTTTTTTATTCATTTTAATGACAAATTTTTTCGGACGAAGGGAGTACGTCTTAATCGAGGTAGTACATGCATATGCATGATGGTACGTCGATCGATCTCGTATAGCCAGCTTCGAAATGATTCCATTCAGATGCAAGCAACCAAAAACGCACTAAAATCCATGGCACTTGAGCTTTTTTATTTGATTATTAAAATAAAATGTTGACAAACAAGCAAACGTTATCTGCTCGTGACAATCTACTCTCCGTTTCACCAAATGTAAAGTCTTTTGTAAAGATTTCACTTGGGTGAATTTACATCTGAATGAAATGAATGAATCCACACTTAAAGCATCTATATACATCCGTATTTAGTTCATAGTGGAATCTCTACAAAGACTTATATTTAGGAACGGAGGGAGTAGTACGTACGAGCAGGCGGACGGAACATGCGTGATTAGAACGTGCTTACATTTCGACGACGTCAGGATGACCGGCAAGGTAGGAGTACGTATATGCCTGTCGCCGGCGCATCAACGGCGAATCATGATCAAGAGCGAGCTAGGAAGAAAGGTGGGACGATATGCGGACGCCGGGCCGGCAGGCAGCAGGAGCAGAGGATGAGATTTGAAAGCTGAGGCGCAAAATGGCTCTTTCTGGAAAAGCGACGCGGCGCGGCAGTAGAGGAGGGAAAAGAGGAGCGTAGGTCGATCGTACCGCGTCCGCATGCATGCGCCGCGAGAAAAGGAGCCGCCCCTGCGCTGCGCTGGAGTGGACTGGGCATGAGCGAGAGCAATGGTGCCAACACGCATCGGCATCGCGCAGCGTGGTGACTGCTGTGCTCCGTGCCTCGGCTCTGCGCAGACAAAGCTGCTGTTCATGAATGTGCTGATCATCGATAGGTAGATCAATGGCGATGATGCGTCGATCGATCTCCGGCTGGCCGGCGACGGAAGTGATGAAGGAGTAAAAGCTGCCGCCGGGAGCCTGCCTGCATTCAGCCGTGCCCGCCCTCTGGACGCAGAGATTCCTCTCCTCCCTCTCTGTCGCAAATGATGCAGGGAGGAGGCGGAGGAAAAGGACGCGACGCGGGACGCATTATGTGGGCGTATGTGTGCGCCGTGGGTGTGCGTGCCGGCAGTGTTTAGTCGTTGCTTTACACTCATGATCCCTATGAAAGAAAGAAAGAAAGAATTCCCTGTCGATTGCGCTCGCGCTCGCGCTCCTCGGGCTGGACGCGCACACACATGCGCCTGCCAGTTCCTGCCTGCCCGCCAGCCTATCTTTTGAAAAGAGGAATGCGCGCGCCAGTCCTGCAAAAAGCGACCAACCTAGCGAGCTATGCCGAGGTCAACATCAGAGCCGGCGACGGGGAGGGAGACCTCCCTCACAAGAGCTACAGCTATAGCTTGGTCCTCGACCTCGTCCCTCCATCATGCGTCGTCATCTGCGAACTCATTCTGTCTACTACGTGCCAGCACATTTGGAGATAATTGCATCTATAGTCCTCGTACTCGCTGGCTACGTCTACTTCAGTCCTGGAACTTGCGTATTGCACCGATATGGTCCTGGTACATGAAAATACATCGCCAATACGGTCTCTGAGCTTGAAACGCCAGTCCTGGCTCTACACGTGCACTACGTACAGCGTACTCCGCCGTATGCCACGTCAGCCCGGGACCCGCACGTCAGGTTGGACCCACCAGTCAGCTCTAGCCCCACCCGTTATTTCGCAAATTGCCCCCTATATTTCTGTCTTCTCGTCTCGATCCCCCTGTTCTCCCCCACCTGACGTGCGAAAACAGAGGAGTGCAAACACAGAGCGAAACCTACTGGCGATGGGGTGCGGCGGCGGATGATCGGCATATCGGGCGCCCTCTGTTCGTAGTGCGTGCGACGGCTGAAGTTAGTTGGACGGTGAAAAGTCGGCCTTGATTTGAGTGGCGATCACGAGGGCCCATGACGGCTGACGGCGGCGGCTCTGGCGTCTGATGCGTCGATACCCGAGGTCCGTGAGGTCGATTTGATGTACATTTGGGGTGAAAAAATGTTTCTCTGCTTTGATTAGGCCGTTTTGCCCATGCTATTTCTATGAATATGTCGACTGGATGCAAAATTGCCGAAATTATTCTAGGGTTTCAGTTATTGATGTTCTTAATGTTCAGTTATCTGAAATTATTGATGTTCTTAATGTTTTTCAGAGAAAGAAAGTGGATTTTTCACCATTGAGGTGATCCATGGAAGTTTTTTGTTTGGGAGTGGGCAGAATAGGTGCTATCTGAATGGTCATAAGGTTTGGTTTGATTACTGTCATAGGGACAACACCTATTTCAGAATGTTTGAAGAAATAGTTGAGGAATTGGGTTATGAAATGTCAGGTAGAATTGATATCTATTGGTTGCCCCACAGTTTGTCGACTTTAATGAAGGTGGTGCTAGGCTTTTGGCTAATGATACTGATGTGGATTGTATGTATTTAAAGCTAAATCTAGGGCACCACTTTCAAATGATATACCTGGATCATTTAGATAGCCACATTTCTGGAGGAGGAGCAGAATGGGATGATGTTGTGGCTAATCCAGTAGCACAAATCCCTCCTGTTTTCAGCCCAAGGAAGAAGGAAATGAATGCAAGTGAGAACAAAGATCCCTATGAGAGCAATGTTTCTTGTGGTGTTGTGGATGAAAGTGTTGAAATTGAGAGCACTCAACAGTTCTTTGTGAAGTTGAGACCAAGGGGAAAGAAAACAGAAGAGGAGGAAGAACAATATGCAGACTCGGATTCCACAGACAGTGATTATCTACCTGAGATTGTGGATAGTGACTATGACTTGGAGGATGGAGATGATGATCTGTTCCATGAGCAGTTGCAACCAATGCATGACAAGAAAGGGAAGAAGGTGGTTGAGGATTGCAACTCAGAAGATGAGGAATTAAATGCTCCAGATTCAGATGAGGATGAAATGAAATTCAATTTCAAGTCTTTCACAGCAGCAAACATGCATGAACCTAAGTTCCATGCATGCCAATTGTTCTCTTCTGTGGAGCTCTTAAGGAAAGATGTGAGAGAGTATAGTTGCAAAGAGAGAGTTAACATCACATTTCCAAAGAATGACAAAATCAGGCTTGCTGCAAAGTGTGAAAAGGGTTGCCCCTGGTATCTATATGCATTTTGGGATAATAGAACAAATTTTGTAGTGGTGAAAACATTTAATGGGGAACATACTCGCGAGAAAAAGTGGCAAGTTACAGCCTTTACAGCTAGGTACATTGCTCACAAATATGTGGACAAAATCAGGGCATGTGAGAAATTATCATTGAAGGCTTTTGCAGCTTTTGTGCAAGATGATTGGAACATGACAATTAAAAGGGGCAAGCTGGGTAGAGCTAGGAAGATTGCATATGATATCATATATGGAGATGAGATTGCACAATACAACTTGCTGTGGGACTATGCAAATGAGCCGAGGAGATCAAACCCTGGAAGTACTTTCCTTCTTGGACCGTCGGAAGAGGGACAATTTCAAGTGCTACTTTTCTTTTGATGCATGAAAGAGGGGTTCTTATCTGCTTGCGGGCCAATCATTTTCCTTGATGGTTGCCACTTAAAGACACATTATGGAGGTGTTCTATTAAGTGCGATGGAATGGACCCCAATGATTGCATTATTCCTATTGCTCATGCGATTAGTGCAGTGAGGACACCAAAGCTTGGAGGTGGTTTCTAACTGCATTGAAGGAAGATTTAGGAATTGTGAACACTGAGTTATGGACAATCATGTCAGACAAGAAAAAAAGTATGTCTTTAATTTTGTGATATATTTCTGTCAAATTATTGTGTGCTATATTTCTGTCAAATAAATTTGTTCCTATAATTCTGTGATATATTTCTGTCAAATTATTGTGTGATATATTTCTGTCAAATAAATTTGTTCCTATAATTCTGTGATATATTTCTGTCAAATTATTGTGTGCTATATTTTTGTCAAATAAATTTGTCCTATAATTCGGTGATATATTTATGTTTAACATGTTTCATGCAGGGTTTAATGAAGGCAGTTAAAGAGTTGTTTCTTCTGTCACCTCATAGATTTTGTGTGAGGCATTTGTGGCAGAATTTCAACAAGAACTTCAAAGGAGAAGCTTTGAAAAATCAACTATGGAAGTGTGCTAGGAGTACTAGAGAGGGTAGATTCAGGCTGGTCACAATGGGCAGGAACTTAGGAGTAACATCACACACTCCAATACAAGTTTGCTTATGTGGCACATATTTAATGAAGAGAGAGGTGCTTGTGGTAACTAGCTAAGTTACCGGAACATCACACACTCCAAGAAACAATGAGTCTATATCCTAATAAATACATCGCTGCATGACACTACATACATGTTCCTACCCACTATGGAGGTAGTAACATAGTCTAGGAAACTGTGTAGATTACTAGCTTATGTTCCTGCCCATTGTGACCAGCCTTAGGGAAAATATGAACCAGATGTTAGTGCTCAGCCAGGAGGCCCATGATTGGCTTGCAGAGTTGGACCCAAAAACCTGGGTTAGGGCTTACCAGACTGATTTCCCCAAGTGTGATGTGCTGTTAAATAACAACTGTGAGGTGTTCAACAGATATATTTTGGAGGCTAGGGAAATGCCAATCATAAGCATGATCCAAAGGATCAAAGGGCAGAATATGGGAAGGAATTTTGCAAAGCAGCAGGAGAGTTTGAAGTGGCATGGTGCTATATGTCCAAAGATAAGAAAGAAACTGGAGAAGAGTGTAGAATTTTCTAGAACTTGGCAAGCTGCACCAGCTGGCAAAGGACTGTTTGTAGTGAATGATAGAGGAGTTGATTTCAGTGTGGACACAAGGAGGGAAATGTGCAGTTGTAAAAGATGGGATTTGTCAGGTATACCTTGCTGTCATGGGGTTTCTGCTCTTAGGTATGACAAAATTCCACCTGAGTCTAGGGTCAACTCATGTTACTCCATTGCAGCTTATCGCAAAGCATGTGAGCACATAATTATGCCTTGTAAAGATGTTAGTGAGTGGGCAAAGATGAAAGGAAGAAAAATCTTACCACCACCAATTCAGAAGAAGAAAGGAAGAAGGGCAAAAAACATAAGACAACAACCAGAAGAGAAGCAAGGAAAAAGAGGAGTGCAAATCATAAGGGCAGGTGCTGTCGTACACTGTGGCTATTGTGGTGGTGCTGGCCATAACATAAATGGCTGTTTGGACTGGAAGTTGCGACTTAAACTAAAGAAAAGAGAGAAAAAACATAGAGTTAGAGCAGAGCCAGATGTGTCATCTTCTGATGAAGAAACTGTGGGCCTTACTCAGGTAATGTGTGTACTTCTCCAAGCATTGCATGACTTCCAAATAGTAATGTATGTACTTCCCATAGCATTGAATGATTTGTATATACTAATGTGTTACTTGTCAGCAGGAGATTAATCTTCAAACAACTGGTGTGACAAACCAAGTCCCACCATTGTATGAGCCAGAGATAATAGCTACACTGACACAGGAGGTATGTGGAACTGTTTGGACAAGCCAATACTCTGTACACATAATTTGCACACACTAACAACTACCTTAACACTAATGCAGAGAGAGTCCAGGCTGGTACAAGAAGTTGTGCAAGGGCCACTGCCTCAGAGTGCTTTCATACAGGAGCAATTCCTCTCCACGACCTCCAGTTCAACATAGCACAGCAACCAAAGGAGGAGATGTTCACAGGAAAAGAGAAGTGATAGCACTTGCCAGACTTAGGGCTGCAGCAGAGAGAAGGGAAATAGCAGATCAGGCCAAGTATGATGCAGCAATGGCAAAATTAAAGGAGGAGGAAGAGAAAATTAATTTATCTGCTCAAAGGAGGAAAGATGAACTACTTGCCAAGAAAAATGCTGCTGAGGAGAGAAAGAAAGCTGTACTAGAACATAAAAGACTTGCTGCTGAAATGAAGAAAAAAGCTAGTGAGGAAAAGAAAAGGAAGGCCCTAGAGGAAAAACTAGCCATGGCAGACAAAAGAAGAGAAGCTATGGAGGAAAATAAAAGAATAACAAAAGAGGCAAAAAGAAAAAGAGCAGAAGAGAAGAAGAGGATAGCTGAGGAGAAGAAGAGACTTTGTAGGACTGCATATGATGCAGAGGAGGCAATGTTCCTTATAAATCAAGCTGAAGAGTTGGAAAGAAGGCAATTATTTCTCCAAACACAGGAGGCATCAAGACAGGAAGCTTGGGAGCACAACAGAAATCAAGAGGAAGAAACAAGAGCTGAGGCATGTTTGCATGAGAGAAACAAGAAGGAAGCCCAACAAATAAGAGAAGCAATGGCAGAGGAACAGAGGATGATTGCATGTTAGTCCAAACCTACACAAATGAAGAGAAGTGGAACTTCAAGTGCACCAACTTCAAGTAACAACATGAGAGGATTTAAAAAATCTAGAAAGGTGAACATGTTCGATGAAATAAGGTAGGACAGGAGACATGCAGGTCAAGCTGGAGGAAAGTAGATGGTTTTATTTTGTGTTCTGCTTATGATCAGATGTGGAACATGTTAAAGAACATGTTTTGTTCATGATCATGCTCTAGATCATGTACTTGTAAGATACAGCAGATTGTGTACTCCAGATTATGTATGCCGATTGTGCTCATGATCATGCTACAGATCATGTAATACAATATTTTGTGTTGTTACCACCAGATCAGTAACTTTTAGTATGGAATGTACTTGTAAGATACAGCAGATTGTGTACTCCAGCTTATGTATGCAGATTGTGTTCATGATCATGCTACAGATCATGCAATACAATATTTTGTGTTGTTACCACTAGATCGGTAACTTTTAGTATGTAATGTACCCGTAAGATACAACACATTGTATACTCCAGATCATCTCATAATTCACACAAGACATAATGACACAACAGGTACAACAATATTAGAAGATCATCTCAACCATACATAGATAGTCTTACATAGTCTAGCAATTACTCAATATTACATAGTCTCACAATTACTGAATATTAGACACCAAGTTCACAAAAAACACACTTAAAATAGATAGTGGTTCACAGACTACATTTCAGACATAGATAGTGGGTCAGACTCCTTTACACCTCAGAAATCAAAGATACTGCCATCGATTTGGCCAAGCACAATGCTGAATCGGTGCTTGCGAGTTAGGTCCTCCCCTTTGTTCGGCAGCCATGCATCCGGCATGCCTTCGACGAGCAGCGGACCACAACCAGTCACCTCCTTCATGTGACAGATCACAGGATACAATAACGTTTTCTTCTTCCTCGGTGACGAAGGACCATAGGACGACGCCATTTCACGCTCGACGAACTCTTCAAGCGACTGTGGAGGAGGATCTGCGCACAATGCCACCTTAGGCTCGGGTATCTCCACGTCCAGCACTTTGCTAACTTTAGATGGGTCACAGAGCCACGCCATTACCTACAGCTCACGCCGATTCTTCGGCGGAATGATCTCTATCAGCTCTCTGCCCAAGTCCTTTAGCAAGCCTTTCATTGACTGCATCGACCACGCCTGATCGGGAAGGCCTTCGAAACTGAGCTTGCACTTGTACTCCAGAGCAGCCGGAGTGCCGCGAATCTCTCTTACCCAGTGCTCAAACTTGATCCACCAGCGGCAGAACCTCAACTTCATCGATGATTGGAGCACCACCGTGCACTTCTCCTCCGTTGAGAACAACAACCACAGGTCATGAGGGGGGCAGGCAACCTCGATGCTCACCTTCGACGGCAGCACGCCAAAGCGCTCCTGGATGGCGGCCAGCAGAGCGGCCGGTGTCAGAGCCTCCTCGCCGTCTCCTACAACAGTGGCCAATATGACGAGCCCACGGTAGCGAGCCTCAAACGCATCCATGGATGGAGTGCGCGTTAGCATGACATGTCTCCTCTCCGGCCGGAGACACGGCTCGCCCCAACGCCAAACCTCCTGCGGTTAAGCCCGCACCAACAAGATGCGACTAGATCCATCTCCGGGGACGAGCGCCGCAGAGAAGGTGCCGCCGTCTTGGCTCTCCGAGCCGGTGGACAGGGTGGCGGAGGTCACGCTTGCGCCGCCCATCGGAGGAGTTGGGTGACGAGAAGCTAGGGATTGCGGGAGCGGAATTGGGGATTTTTTTGCCCAAGGACGAAACGGCTACAGCGCCTTATCCACTCCCACGGGTGGGGCTAGAGCTGACTGGTGGGTCCAACCTGACATGCGGGTCCTGGGATGATGTGGCATACGACGGAGTACGCTGTACGTAGTGCATGTGTAGAGCCAGGACTGGCGTTTCAAGCTCATGGACCGTATTGGCGACGTATTTTCATGTACTGGGACCGTATCGGTGCAATACGCAAGTTCCAGGACTGAAGTGGACATAGCCAGCGAGTACGAGGACTATAGATGCAATTATCTCGCACATTTGCAATGTGCCAATAGACACAAGAGGCAAAAATTGGTGTTTTGATCTTTTGCGAAAGTTTAGCCAGATTTTATCTTGGTTCGGAAAAATTCCAGGATCTGATCCTTTTCCTTCCGCCGGTGTCTATGACGGTAGGGTATACCAGCCTACTGCCGAGGCCCCTAGAGATAGGCAACTTATCCATGTCAGCGCAGTGCAGCCCTACCGCCAAATAGGCTGGCGGTAGCCTGTGCAATCTTACCGCCAAGGTGCCCGGCGGTAGGTGAGTACATGCACTGAATTTGATATTTATAAATTATTTACTGTAGGACGTGGGCTGTTATACTGTAGCGCCATTGACACTGGCGGTAGGAAAAGGTCAGATCCCGAAGTTTTTTCAAACCAGGGTTAGATCTGACTAAACTTTCACAAAAGGGTCAAAACATCAAATTTAGCCTAGTCCAGAGGCCATCCCCAGTAGACAAGTCTACCACTAGCATATTCTGTTTTTGCTAATAAAATGTCAAAGTGGCGGGAGCATCTAGAGCGGCAAACACCCCTCCCCTGGACAACAGAAGACGGCTCCTCATTTGTCCTTCTCGACAATCACATCCCTCATAATCAACTCCTCAAATCCATGTACATCCATAATATAGCACAACTTCATCGTCAATCCAACAAATTCAACAAAACAAACTAAGGCACATTTCAACACATGCCAATAGAAACATATGACAATTCGTAGATAGGTGATACAAGAATGACAAGGGGGCATGTCTCAAAATATCATGTTAATCTACCGCATGTTAATCTCCTTCTTCTTCCCCTCAAGCCACTTCTTGTCTTCTGGGTTGAAGAGGGAAGCGTCGGCCAACATCATCCTTGAATCCCCAGTCGTGACCGGGGCAGACGAGTCCATGTCGACATCGACCACCTCCTTGTCCACAGCTTCCTCTGCAGTAGCCTCCCTCTCACACTACTTCCTTCGCCGCTCCCTCCAGGCGATGTTCTTCACCTTGCAACTAACCCCCACATGCGAGACCCCCACAGATGACGCCGATGCATCATCTGTGCCGATGATGGGGGCGGGGTACTCGGTGACGACATCTACAATGACTCAAACGTGAATAGCAGCGCAGGTGGGGGCAACAAGGGTGAACGACGGTTCAGACGCGATAACTGGAGGACTGATACTTCTCCAATGTATCTACTTTTTCTCACGCTTTTCCACTTGTTTTGGACTCTAATTTGCATGATTTGGATGAAACTAACCCCAGATTGGCGTTGTTTTCAGCAGAACTACCATGGTGTTGTTTTTGTGCAGAAATAAAAGTTCTCGGAATGGAATGAAACTTTGCGAGGATTTTTTATATCAATAATAAGAATTTCTGGAGCCAAGACCCACCAGAGAGGGGCCCATGGTTGGGAACAACCCACCAGGGCACGCCCCCCTCTCCTGGTGCGCCCAGGTGGGTTGTACCCACCTGGTGGCTTCGCTGATGACCCCCCTGATACTATAAATTCACATTATTCCAGAAAAAATCAGGGAGAAAGAATTATCGTAATCCATGATACAGAGCCGCCACCAAGCCCCGTTCTTCCTCGGGAGGGCAGATCTGGAGTCCGTTTGGGGCTCCGGAGAGGGGGATCTTCGTTCTTCGTCATCACCAACCAATCTCCATCGCCAATTCCATGATGCTCCCCACCGGGAGTGAGTAATTCCTTCATAGGCTTGCTGGTCGGTGAGGAGTTGGATGAGATTCATCATGTAATAGAGTTAGTTTTGTTAGGGCCTGATCCCTAGTATCCACTATGTTCTTAGATTGATGTTGCTATGACTTTGCTATGCTTAATGCTTGTCACTTTGGGCCCGGGTGCCATGAACTCAGATCTGAACCATTTATGAATTCATCATTATATCCATGTTTTAGATCTGATATTGCAAGTTATAGTCACCTACTACGTGTGATGATCCGGCAACCCCGGAATGACAACAACCGGGCCCACTCCCGGTGATGACCGTAGTTTGAGGAGTTCATGTATTCACTATGTCTTAATGCTTTGTTTCGGTTCTCTATTAAAAAGAGGCCTTAATATCCCTTAGTTTCCAATATGGACCCCGCTGCCACGGGAGGGTAGGACAAAAGATGTCATGCAAGTTCTTTTAATAAAGCACGTATGACTATTTACGGAATACATGCCTATATTATATCGATGAACTGGAGATAGTGCCGTATCGCCCTAGGTTATAATTGTCACATGATGAATATCATCCAACAAGTCACTGATCCAATGCCTACGAATTTATCTTATATTGTTTCTGCTAAGTTACTATTGCTATCATCACTGTTGCACTTGCTACAAAATTACTACTATCCTTTATTCTTTATTACGTCGGCTTTGTCACTACTATCAAAACTATCAAACTACTTTGCTACTGATCACTTTGCTGCGGATAATTAATCTCCAGCTGTGGTTGAATTGACAACTCAGCTGCTAATACCTTCAAATATTCTTTGGCTCTCCTTGTGTCGAATCTATAAATTTGGGTTAAATACTTTACCCTGGAAAACTGTTGCGATCCCCTATACTTGTGGGTTATCAAGACCTTTTTCTGGCGCCATTGCCGGGGATCATAGCTATATTTGTTGAGTCACTTGGGATTATTATCATATTATCACTATGAAGATTCTGAAGGATCCTAAACCGAAGATATTTCCCTCAAGTACGAGGGGATGTAAGAAACTGCCATCCGATTACGCTTTAGATTCACCTTCTGTTATGAGTAAACTTGCAACACCACCACATGCTACCAATTCTAATATGTCGCAAGTTATTGATGATGCTACTTCTACTATGAATGATGCTTATGATGATGCTAGTACCTTGCTTGATAATGATGATGTGTCACTTGGTGATTTTCTTGATGCACAAATTGCTAGAGTTATACAACATGATGTTGTTGAACCTGATGATGAGCTTGAAACTGAAACTCCTGAAACACCTGCTAGAACTAGCCTTGCTAGATTTGAATTGCCTAAGGTACCGTAAGGTTATGTTATGAGTGAAGAAGCCACTAGAGATATTCTTGCTTGTAAGGATAGAGATGATCTAGAGAAATTACTATGGAAGTACAAAGAAAATTATTTGAATGCTAGAATGAAATGTGATCCTAAGTTTGCTACTTCACCTATCTGTATTGCTGATAAGGATTATGAATTCTATATCTACCCAGAGTTAATTACTTTGGTTGAATCTGATCTTTTCCATGGTTATGATACTGAAACTGTTGTGGCACACCTTACTAAGTTGAATGATGTAGCCACCCTTTTTACTCATGATGAGAAAACTCGCTATTACTTTATTCTCAAATTATTTCCTTTCTCATTAAAGGGTGATGCTAAAGCTTGGTACAATACTCTTACTCCTGGTTGTGTGCGTAGTCCCCAGGATATGATTTATTACTTCTTTGAAAAATATTTTCCTGCTCATATGAAACAAGCTGCCTTACGGAAATATTTAACTTTGTGCAAACTAAAGAAGAGAGTCTCCCACAAGCTTGGGGAGGCTTTGCCAGTTACTTAATGCTTTGCCTGATCATCCTCTTAAGAAAAATTAAATACTTGATATCTTCTATAATGGACTAACCGATGCTTCTAGGGAATTCCTAGATAGTTGTGCTGGTTGTGTTTTCAGGGAACGAACTGTTGGACAAGTTGAAGAATTATTGAATAACATATTGAAAAATTATGATGATTGGACTATTCATGAACCACCGCTTAAACCCACTCCGAAGAAGAGGGGTATATTGTATCTCAGTCCCGAAGATATGCAAGAGGCAAAGAAATCTATGAAGGAAAAAAGGTATTAAAGCTGAGGATGTTAAAAATTTACCTCCTATTGAAGAAATACATGGGCTTAATACACCACCAATGCCTAAGGTGGTAGAGGTGAATTCTCTTATGAAGTTTAATGAAAATGACATCCTCACAATATGCATGCTAGTCAATGCTTTCATGAGTTTGAAAACTACATTAGAAAACAAGATCACTTCAATGCAAATGTTATGAAACGATTGAAATACAATTTTGATATGATTGCTCGCTTGAGTGACTTGTTATTTAGAATCTCAAATGATGTTAGAGGTGTTGGAAAACATGCTTCTATGGTTCAAACTCAACTAGAACAAGTTGCTAAATCACAAAGAGAATTACTTGATGAAATGAATCATAATATGCATGACTTTGCTGTTAGAGTTGCAACTAGATGAGGTAAAATGACTCAGGAACCACTTTATCCTGAGGGAAACCCAAAAAGAATTGAACAAGACTCACAAAGAAATAACACTATTGCACCTAGTCCTTCTAAAAAGAAAAAAAAGAAAAATAATAGGACTTTGCACACTTCTAGTGAACCTGAAATAGAAAAACCTCCTGATAATGAAAATGAAACTTCTATCTCAAATGCTGTCGTGGAATTGTCATTGCAGATGTCCTAGCACAAGGACTTAGTCGTGGAGCCATCGCAACTAGGTTAGCTTAAAGAGGTTAAGCGGGACAAAGAACACAAGGAGTTTATACTGGTTCGGCCCCTTGCGGTGAAGGTAAAGGCCTAATCCAGTTTGAGGTGGTATTGCTTAGGTTTCGATTACTAGGGAGCGAACACGCTTGACCTAGCTTTAGATCTCTTGTTTCTTGTCCCTAAACCGCCGCCGGGTCGTCCCTTTATATACACAGGTTGATGCCCAACGGCCCACAGAGTCCCAGCCGGCTCATACACAACGTGTCCGGCTCGGTGACTAATTACACATGCCTTACAATACAAGTTACACATATATGGCGGCTTGCACATGTGGGCCTTAAGTCGCCTTTGGGCTTCCGGACCTCCAGTAAGCCTGCTTCGTAGCCATCTTCAACATCTTCGTGGGCTTTGTTAATGATGAACCGCCAGTGGTATGACCCGGCCCCTCCTGGGCGGGTCATACCTAGTAGTTATATCCCCAACATTAGGCCCCAGGTTGATGTGAACTTGTTCATGTCAATCGTCCAATACCTAGGAAAATCCTTCATTCGTTCTTACAAAATCTTGTAACCCGCCATGACCTCATCTTCCAGGATTGTCGTAACCCGCCGTGATGTCACTTGCCATTAATATTATTCAAGGCCCAGATCTTTAATACATCTTTTATTTTAAGGAACTCCAAAAAATCGAGGCGTATGTGTTATCGCATATCCATTTTTTGGCCTCCTTGATTCCCGTGCATGCCACTTATCCCTTCGACCTTATAAATTGGGCCAGGGGTCCCTTTCCACTTTCCCCCGTTGCCTCTTCGTCTGTCTTCCACCTCGCGCCGCTCCAGCGCCCGAGCTTCGTCGCCGTCCTTGACCTCAACTACTGCCTCGACAACGGCCGCTGCATCAACCTGATTTGTCCAGAATTTGGTCCCGCACCTCCGCCGCTCAACAGCTCTGGTGAGTTTTCCTCCTTACCTTTCCTCTAGATCCCATTAGGGTTTCCTACAAGTTCGTCGGAGTTCATCTTGTTCTTCGCTGTAGCTTGTAACTTTTGAGTCAAACTTAGCACCCCTCCCACTCGGCGGTAGTCATGGTACTTATTTTTTTTATTAGACCATCTCCCTTGCGTAAGAAAACCAATCTGGACATATGAACTGCTCATGTACTACAATTTAGGTCTAAATATTTTCCATTATCTGAAGTGCCGTAGATCCAAAATCATAACATCAATCTGCGAAACCTATTTTTTCAGCACTTAGCAAATTTTCCTTTCTCAGATCTGTAAATCAATAATTATGCGGGCAACTTAACTTATAAACTGTAACCCTCCATGTATCATTAGTCCCCTCTTAAGCCGCCAATAGCTCATGTTATAACTTCAATGCTGTCCCCAGGCTTACACTTATGCATGCTTCATTATTATTCACTAGCTAACTCGTTAGCCTGCTTAACCATATAATCTTGAACCGGCACAATCTTTCTTTCAGCTCATCAAAATTGGCCAAGACATACTCTGCTTGCAACTGGATCCAATCTCGGGTCACTGAGGAAGACTTGAACAACTATGTTGCAACCGGCGCATTAGCCAAAAAAGAAGTCATTCACTGGAGGGTCCCTGGTAAAGAATTTCCTCCCAAACCCAAGGACGGAGAAGTAATTGTTTTTGCTGATCACCTGAGTCGGGGGTTCAGCCCACCCGGCTCAAAGTTCTTCCATGATGTGCTTCATTTTCTCCAACTTCACCCTCAAGATATTGGACCCAACTCCGTATCCAACATTTGCAATTTCCAAGTGTTCTGCGAAGCTTATCTTCAAGAGGAGCCCACAGTTGACTTATTCAGAGAGTTCTACTATTTGAACCGCCAGACTAAGTTTGTTGATGGGCCCAACACCGAACTTGGCGGGGTTTCAATTCAAAAGAGGAAAGACGTCAGCTTTCCCTATGCTAAGCCGCCAAGTCACCCCAAAGACTGGAACCAGACTTGGTTCTATTGTCAAGACACATCTCCAGCCGACGAAAATCTCTTACCGAGTTACCGCGATCACCGGCTTAGCAGCACGCATCCACTCCCCTCACTGCTCAACGCAAAGGATCTGGCCAAATATGCCCCATCATTTTCAAAGCTCAGAGCCCTTATGGCCAATGGTTTAAGCCGGGTCGACCTTGTATGGTGTTGGGTGTCTTGGAGTATCTTGCCATTAAGTCGTCGCCCCGGCTTAATGTGTGAATACACTGGCAATGTGAAAGATCCCCAGCGCCACTTTCACATCCAACTATCCGATGCGGAAACCAATGAAGCCACCAAGAAATTGCTGAACGAACCTTTGAAAGAATGCAGCAAAACATGACTTAGTCCTTTTAGCACCTTCAATAAGCCGCCAGCCGTAAGTTTGCACACCTTCTGCTCCATCAGTCTTTTCAATAATTATGCCCACTCATGATCTTTTTGACCTTAACAGGCTGATTCTCCATTTTGGAAGAAGAAACCGCAAGATAAGCCGGGTAAACTAGCTTGTACCAATACCAAGGTCACCAAGAAAGCTGCCAAGAAGAAGACCACTGAACCTATCAGTGTAAACATTGATGATGATGATGATGATAATGAGTCAGAGGTAGAACTTGACTCTCTTGGCTCCTTTTTTATACATCTCATTGACAATGATTGTTATCAGGATGACGCAGAGGCCACGCAGAGGTAATTATTGTTTCCTCCAGCTCAGAACCTCTGCCAACACAGAAAACCCGACAAGCAAGCCGGAAAGTAAGCTTTTCTCACCCTCTAGCTCACTTGGATCCCAACTTTCTTTTGAAGAAACAGCAACACGAAGCTCGCCGCACCACCCGGGATAGTGGCGGCGTGATTACTTCCTCCGACTTACCGAACACACCGGCTCACAAACGCCGCCCAAAGGTCTTACATATTTCTGATATACTTTATCCCAAGGCGGGTCATTTTCGTCATCCTCTTAACCCGTCTGATTCAAACTATCAGGGGACTTCTCATTCCTCTTCTGGCGAGTCAACTTCTCAATTCCCTGCTTTCAAGACTATTCCTGGGTGAGAATATGTTCAATTATTTAGACCTTATACCTGATCATTGCACTAACCTCTTTACACTTCTTATTTTCAGGGCCAGGCCAAACCCAGCAAGAAGGCCAAGCTGAATAAGCCAGTTGATGACGCCAACCCGTCTGAACCGGAAAAATAACAATCAGAATGGTCTAACCCGATTGCTGAGGTCACCCTTGATGATCCACCACCACAATACCATGGAATCTCCCTAGATGATATCGATGTTGAACCGGCTATCTCTAAGCTGCCAAGCCCAATCAAGCCTGCTGAGGAAAAAACTGACGATGTTGTTGTCACCGGTTTTGGATTCACCGCCCCGGGTCAACCTACTGTCTTATCCAAGCACAACGCTAAGGAAGAAATTTCCGCTGAAGATAAAGGCAAATGGAAGGTAGACTTGGAGGGCTACACCCATTTCAGTGCCCGAGACATCCACTCTGGTTACTTGAATCGCCTGTACACCAGCAATGACTTTGAAACCGGCTTAGTAAATCTGATGAAAGAGCGCTATGAGGTAAACACTGTAACTCCGTTTTATATGAATACACTTCCCTTAGACGCCAAGTTTATTGGACATGATAGACTAGAATGCACTGTAAACTTCAATAGTTGCATAGATCAAATCCAGTAGCCCCCAAGGGCCGATTTATGCTTTCCTACATGAACCGGGACTTATAATACGAGTACTTCAACTTTTCCTCCGTAGCCCCCAAGGGCCGGGTTAATAAATATGTTAAGCCAGGACTTTGTAGTAGTAAAAAACATCTTTGCCTCCGTAGCCCCCGAGGGTCAGCTTAATCAGTGATGAATAAGTCGGGACTAATCATCCTGTTTTAAAATCAACAACCCAATGTATCGTCTTTATAAGTCGGATCACATCATTTGTCCGGGTCATGAATTTGTCTTGGAACAGAGCAATAGGCATTAGCCCCCAAGTACCAAGGATAATATTTATATTGTGCTTGGGACTTCCAAAATTTTGTCTTAAAAAAGAGCAATATGCATTAGCCCCAAGTGCCAAGAGTAATACTTGTATTATGCTTGGGACTTTTCAAAGAGTAATCCGGATTGTTATCTTGTCTGTGTATGCTTATGTCACAGGCTGAGTTGACTGAAAAAGACTCTCAGCTTAATGATCTTAAAGCCAATATCAAAACTCAGCGATCGAGACATCCAAGGACAAGTCGAGCTGAAATCGCTTTGGAGAATATTGAGCAAATGGCCCGAACGAACTCTGACAAAGAGGGCTGGGAAACTGAAAAAGCAGCTCTGTTGAAGAGAGTAGAAGAGGCTGAAGCCATGCTTAAGCCGGTGACTGAGGAGTTATCCGGCTCAAAGAAACATATTGATATTATGTCATCAGCCATCTTTGGTAAGAACATGTCTCCCTTGTATCTTAATAATCATATTATAAACGGCTGTCGGCTTACCCATAACTTTTAATGATATAGGTTCACGGAGCACGAAGTTGGGCTCAGACATGCGCGTCTGGCTTAAGGCTGTCTACACTCTTGTAGAACAGTTACACTGGTGCTCAATGAGCCATTTCCTCTACGCTGAACAAGAGAACTCCCTCCACACTTATCAAGGATAAACTAAAAAAGTTATCCGTGCTGCCAAAAAGAATTGATGACTTAAAATGGGGTGCTGCCAGAGCCGGCGCCTTGACTGCTTTAAGCCGGGCAAAGGCATGGCTAGCTGACCTTGACTCGGAGGATTTGGCCAATGACTGCCCCAATGTCAAAGAAGATGGATCTGCCTCCAGTGCTGACGATTTTGCAGAGATAGCAAGAGCCATGCGGCCCTTAGCAAGCAAGTTGGCTGACGAAACCAGTCTATCCACATACCAGGCGGCTTATGATGCTGACAACAAAAGAGTTAGCGCGCTGGTTCACGAGCCAACAGATCTTATCCCGCCAATTCGTAAGCATACCTTCGCTCCTGACATTGATCCAACAAACCTCATTGACGACGAAGCTGTATTTAGAGCGTTGACCAGTATCAACTGGGCTACACCTAACTTCTAGCTGGTGGATAACCAAGGAGCTGGAAATGAAGAAGAAGCGCAGGACGACCCGGAGGCTTCAACCCTCCCACAGTCATGAGCTGGTTTATTGAGCGTAATACTTTGCTGCACTGATATCGTTAAAACCCTTATGCTTGGTGGGCCATCATATGCCTTGTAATAGGCTAGTTAAACTTTGATTTGTTGTGCCATCGAGCATGTTTTGTTTTGCATAACACTGCTGATCTGCCAATTTAAGATCTGCCATTTATGCTTATAATATCATCAAGTTGAATCCGTTCCTGCATACAAACAGATCACAAATGCCCTGACGGTTTACCGCAGGACGGGTCATAATACCCCATATAAAACCACTGGTGACTAAAACAGTCCATAACCAGGGCCAGTTTAACCATAACCATATATAATCATAACAAAAATATCATACCTGTGATTTTGCTCACTCTGTCGGCTTATCATACCAGTGTAATTAGGGTGACAACCCAAAAGATTGAGCGTACAATGCCCTGTTGAATTGTCATATACTGCCAGCTTACAACGCCATATGCAACAAGGGGTAATATCCCAAAACTTAGAGCACAACACTTCCAAGCATATAAGATCATATACACTAGCGACTTATAGTCCAAAGCCAGGTGGGTTAATAAACACCGGATAATTTCATATGTGAACCATAAGGCATCATAGCCTTCGTCGGTTTTCAACCATGTATTAACATGTCACAAGAGATGAACCTCAAAAACTTTCAAATATAAATCAAAAGATAAAAACAAGGCTTTTCATAGGCTGCCAAGCCTAAAAATCAAGTGCTTCCAAAGGGCCGCACAACCACTGAGTTAAACCTTCATGCAAACCTTATAAGCCGGGCCTCACATGACCAATCGTCGTTTTAACTTTGACAAGTTCGAGTGCATATAAGATTGATCATCAAGCGTCTGGCGGGTCATTCCAGTCAATCTGGGCGGAGTGGCAGACTTAAAAAGGCAGGATAACCCGGGTTTTTAGGTGAATACACCTGGCTTCCAAGCCTGGCTTTCAAGCCTATTACAAGGGTCATAAAAACTCTTGTCCGTTGAACAAAGAGCCCCAAAGTAACATTTCATTCCAGGCATATAAGCCAGATCAACAAGGGTAGTCATAACTATGCTCAATGAGTAGGAAGCCCCCAAGTGTTTTGTAATCATGGCATACAAGCCGGACCAAAAGGGTAGTCATAGCTATGCTCAGTGAGCAGAAAGCCCCCGAGTGATCATGACAATAAAGACTCATTATTCTCATAAATGAAACGACAGAGGCCTTGAATTATCAAGGATGCCAGCTTTATTAGATTCATCATAATATATACATTGTCATAATATGTACATTACGAGAGCCGGTGGCTCAGGTATAATAAGGACGAAGATGAGCAATATTCCACGGCCGGCGGGTCTCCTCCTCCGACATGCGTGAGTCCTTGTGGCCTCGAACAACGATAAGGTAGTATGGTCCATTATTCAGATTTTTGCTGACCACAAAGGGTCCTTCCAAGGTAGGGATAGCTTGTGCATATCAGTTTGATCTTGGATAAGTCGGAGCACCAAGTCACCTTCCTGAAAGGTTCTGGTCTTAACCCGACGGTTGTGATACCGGCGCAGATCTTGTTGGTAAATTGCCAAACAAGCTGCTGCAAGGTCACGCTCCTCATCTAACAGGTCAAGTGCATCTTGACGTGCTTTTTCATTGTCAACTTCAACATAAGCCGCCACGCGAGGTGAGTCGTGACGGATGTCACTAGGGAGAACCGCCTCTGCTCCGTAAACCATGAAGAAAGGTGTGTAACCCGTAGATTTGTTGGGGGTAGTATTGATACTCCATAACACTGAGGGTAACTCCTCCACCCAACAACCCGGTGTCCTCTGCAAAGGAACCATAAGCCGGTGCTTGATGCCTCTCAAAATCTCTTGATTGGCTCTCTCAGCTTGACCGTTGGACTGGGGGTGAGCACCCTTGGAAAAATTAGTGCCATTATCAGTTATAATGCTATGGAGAAAGCCAAAATGAAAAATCACCTTTTTGATGAATTGCACCGCCGTCGCCGCGTCACACTTACTAACCGGCTCTGCTTCAACCCACTTTGTGAACTTGTCAATCGCCACCAAAAGGTGGGTCTTTTTATCCTTGGATCTTTTGAAAGGCCCAACCATATCAAGCCCCCAAACTTCAAACAGCTAAGCAATTGGAATCATCCTCAACTCTTGAGCCGACACATGAGCTCG
Organism: Aegilops bicornis; assembly: GCA_021605145.1. Taxonomy (NCBI): domain Eukaryota; kingdom Viridiplantae; phylum Streptophyta; class Magnoliopsida; order Poales; family Poaceae; genus Aegilops; species Aegilops bicornis. The sequence goes on along the minus strand of CM038675.1, from coordinate 213,255,601 downwards.
TCGTGAAAATTTCTGACAACCATCACATTTACGGGCCAAATCCTCTGCATCAGCATGAGCCGTTAGCCAATAAAATCCATGACGGAAAGCCTTAACTACGAGAGACTTAGAGCCGACATGATGACCACAATCTCCTTCATGGATCTCTCGTAGAATCTCACAGCCTTGAAAGTGCTAGTTATCGACTAGAGGGGGGGGGGGGTGAATAGGCGATTTTTATGAAAGTCTTCAAAACATGGGAGTTTCGAAGACAGACAATAGAAATGAACCTATTGATATGCAGCAGAAGGTAGACTACACTAGACAAGCTATAGTCAAGTAAGCAATGAAGTGAAAGCACGAAGACTATCAGCAGCTAGGTAGTATGGATCAGGATGGAAGATAGTATGAAGCCAAACAACAACAGTCTTCACACAGTGAAGTCAATCAGATCAGGCAAGCAAGCAAAGTCTTCACGAAGACAAACTGTAAGTAAAGAGAGGGAAGTGATAGAACCAGTTGCTTGGAGAGGACAAGGATTTGTTGGACCAGTTCGATTCTTTGTGACAAGCTATGCGTCTGTTAGGGAGGCTGAGATTCAACTCAGAAGACCGCGTCTTCACCTTATTCCCCTTGAGCTAAGGACACTTAGTCCTCGCCCAATCATTCGGGTAAGTCTTCAATGTAGACTTCCAAACCTTCACAGACTTCGTTCACCGGCAATCCACAATGGCTCTTGGATGCTCAGAACGCGATGCCTAACCGGCTGGAGGATTCACAGTCCTCAAGTGTAATAAGTCTTGAATCACACGGACGAGAAAGACTTGATGATGCCTAACACTCTTTGGCTCTGGGTGTTTTGGGCTTTGTCCTCGCAAGGATCTCTCTCTCAAATGCTTCGGAGGTGGGTTGCTCTCAAACGACAAAAGCCGTGCACTAATTATGAGCAGCCACCAATTTATGGTGTACGGGGTGGCCTATTTATAGCCAGGAGGCAACCCGACCTGATTTGGCTGAAATGACCTTGGGTCATTAAGGAACTAACACGTGTCCAACGGTCAGATTTCAAACACACGCGGCAGCTAGACTTGGACTACAAGTAAAGCTGACTCATCTAGCTCTGGATAAGATTTGCTCTCATTCTCTACACTCGAAGACATAGGATTTGGTTGAGCATCACTTCAGTCACTCTGACTTTGTTCACTTGGACCCCACTTAACAGTGTAGTGGTTCCTATGACTCAACAAAGAAGAAGCAGAATCTACGAAACAACTATGTCTTCTTACTCCATAGTATTCACGTGAATGTCTTCTCGAGTCATAATCTTCGTTGTGAATATCTTCACATACCAAAATTGTCTTCAATGTCTTCACACATTTTTAGGGGTCATCTCCGGTAGGTAAACCGAATCAATGAGGGACTACTACCTGTGTTATCCTGCAATTCTCACAAACACATTAGTCCCTCAACCAAGTTTGTCGTCAATACTCCAAAACCAACTAGGGGTGGCACTAGATGCACTTACAAGCCTTCCTCAGGAGAAACACAACGTTGAAACACCCCTGTGACACTGCGATGATGCAATTCTCCATTGACAATAGTCATTGACTTAGACCGCCGGTTATCTACCTGGCCAAAGTTTCATGTTCAGGTAAATCGCCCCGGGTCATATAAGCCAAATATGCAACTATCATATCAGGAATAACATGAAGAGCCGCCACCAGTTGTGCTTTGGGGTCAGGAATAACAAGATCTTCCTATGTAGGCAATTTGACTGAAGGGTTATGCAGAATATCCAGGAAAGTGTTTGGTGGCACCGGCTTACGCTGGGACCCTAACCGGCTCAAAGCATCAGCCGCCTCATTTTTCCTGCGATCAACATGTTCAACCTGATAACCCTTGAAATGACCTGCGATAGCAACAACCTCTCAACGATAAGCCGGCATGAATGGATCTTTGGAATCCCAAGTGCCAGAAACTTGCTGAGCTACCAGATCCGAGTCGCCGAAACACCTTACCCGGCTTAAGTTCATCTCCTTAGCCATCCAAAGACCATGGAGCAAGGCCTCATACTCAGCTGCATTGTTAGTACAAGGGAACATCACCCGAAGAACATAGGAAAATTTATCACCTCGTGGGGAAGTTAAGACAACTCCAGCCCCCGAGCACTCGAACTGCCTGGATTCATCAAAGTGAATAGTCCAATATGTGTTGTCTGGCTTCTCCTCTGGCATCTGCAACTCGGTCCAATCATTGATAAAATCCACCGATGCTTGAAACTTAATGGTTGTGCGAGGCACATACTTCAAACCATGAGGACCAAGCTCAATGGCCCACTTGGCGACCCGACCTGTGGCTTCTCTGTTTTGAATGATATCCCCTAAAGGAGCAGAACTAACCAAAGTGATGGGATGACCCAGAAAATACTATTTGAGCTTTCGGCTAGCCATGAACACCCCATATACAAGCTTCTGCCAATGTGGATACCTCTGCTTGGACTCAACAAGCACCTCAATGATGTAATAAACCGGCCTTTGAACCGGATGCTCCTTGACTGACTCCTTCTGTTCTACCACAATGGTTACGCTGACAGCCCGGGCGTTGGCAGCCACATATAACAACACCGGCGGCTCAGCCAACTGTTTCGTCAGGGCCTCAAACGCCTGATCAGTAGCATCACTCCAAACAAAATGATCTGTTTTCTTCATCATCAGGTAAAGAGGGATGGCCTTCTCACCTAACTGGCTTAAGGCTGCAATACGACCCGCCAAACGCTGAACATCATTTATACACGCCGGTTTAGCCAGAGAGGTGATGGTCGTTATTTTCTCCGGGTTAGCTTCAATGCCTCGTTCTGAAACCAGAAAACCCAAGAGCTTTCCTGCTGGCACACCAAAGACACACTTGGCCGGGTTAAGCATCATCTTGTAGACCCGGAGATTGTCGAAGGTCTCCTTCAAATCATCTATCAGTGTCTCCTTCTTCCTGGACTTCACCACAATATCATCCACATAAGCGTGAACATTGTGCCCAATTTGATCATGAAGGCAATTTTGCACACACGGATGGTAAGTCGCCTGGGCACTCTTAAGCCCAAAAGGCATAGACACATAATAGAAGGATCCAAAGGGAGTGATCAAGGCTGTCTTCTCCTGGTCCTTAACTGCCATTTTAATCTGATGATAACCAGAATAGGCATCCAAAAAACTCAAACGCTTACAACCCGTCGTAGCATCAAAAATCTGATCAATACGGGGGAGAGCAAAGGGATCCGCCGGACAAGCCTTGTTTAAGTCCGTATAATCCACACACATGCGCCAAGTGCCATTCTTCTTAAGTACCAGGACGGGGTTAGCCAACCATTCAGGATGAAAGACTTCAATAATGAACCCAGCCGCCAAGAGCCGGGCTACCTCCTCGCTATTGGAAATATGCCCTAGAGGCAATAATAAAATGGTTATTATTATATTTCTTTGTTCATGATAATTGTCTATTGTTCATGCTATAATTGTGTTATCCGGAAATCGTAATACATGTGTGAATACACAGAACACAACACGTCCCTAGTGAGCCTCTAGTTGACTATCTCGTTGATCAACAGATAGTCATGATTTGCTGACTATGGACATTGGATGTCATTGATAACGGGATCACATCATTAGGAGAATGATGTGATGGACAAGACCCAATCCTAAGCGTAGCACAAGATCGTCTAGATCGTTTGCTAGAGCTTTTGCAAATGTCAAGTATCATTTCCTTAGACCATGAGATTGTGCAACTCCCGGATATCGTAAGAGTGCTTTGGGTGTGCCAAACGTCACAACGTAACTGGGTGGCTATAAAGGTGCACTACGGGTATCTCCGAAAGTGTCTATTGGGTTGGCACGAATCGAGACTGGGATTTGTCACTCCGTGTATGACGGAGAGGTATCTCTGGGCCCACTCGGTAATGCATCATCATAATGAGCTCAATGTGAACAAGTGTCCGGTCACGGGATCATGCATTACGGTATGCGAGTAAAGTGACTTGCCAAGAACGAGATTGAGCGAGGTATTGGGATCTTGACGATCGAGTCTCGGGCAAGTAACGCATCGATTGACAAAGGGAATTGAATACGTGATTGATTGAATCCTCGACATCGTGGTTCATCCGATGAGATCATCGAGGAGTATGTGGGAGCCAACATGGGTATCCAGATCCCGCTGTTGGTTATTGACAGGAGAGTCGTCTTGGTCATGTCTGCACACTTAAGGTTCGGTGACGCTAGGGTTGTAGAGATAAGAGTATGCAGTAACCCGAAAGTTTTTCGGAGTCCCGGATGAGATCCCGGACGTCACGAGGAGTTCCAGAATGGTCCGGAGGTAAAGATTTATATATAGGAAGTCAAGTTTCGGCCATCGGGAAAGTTTGGGGTCACTGGTATTGTACCGGGACCACTGTAAGGGTCCCGGGGTCCATCGGGTGGGGCCACCTATCCCGGAGGGCCCCATGGGCTGAAGTGGGGAGGGGAACCAGCCCCTGGTGGGCTGGTGCGCCCCCCTTGGGCCTCCCCCTGCGCCTAGGGCAGGAAACCCTAGGGGTGGGGGGCGCCCCCTTGGCTTGGGGGGCAAGCCACCCCCTTGGCCGCCGCCCCCCCTTGGAGATCCCATCTCCTAGGGCCGGCGCCCCCCCAGGGGGCCTATATATAGTGGGGGGGAGGGAGGGCAGCCGCACCCTAGCCCCTGGCGCCTCCCTCTCCCTCTCCAACACCTCCTCCTCTCTCAGAGCTTGGCGAAGCCCTACCGAGATCCCACGCATCCACCACCACGCCGTCGTGCTGCTGGATCTCCATCAACCTCTCCTTTCCCCTTGCTGGATCAAGAAGGAGGAGACGTCTTCCCCAACCGTACGTGTGTTGAACGCGGAGGTGCCGTCCGTTCGGCACTTGGTCATCGGTGATTTGGATCACGACGAGTACGACTCCATCAACCCCATTCTCTTGAACGCTTCCGCTCATGATCTACAAGGGTATGTAGATGCACTCCTTTTCCCTCGTTGCTAGATAACTCCATAGATTGATCTTGGTGAAGCGTAGAATTTTTTGATTTCTACTACGTTCCCCAACAGTGGCATCATGAGCTAGGTCTATGCGTAGTTACTATGCACGAGTAGAACACAAAGCAGTTGTGGGCGTAGATGTTGTCAATTTTCTTGCCACTACTAGTATTATCTTGCTTCGGCGGCATCGTGGGATGAAGCGGCCCGGACCGACCTTACACGTACGCTTACGTGATACAGGTTCCACCGTCTGACATGCACTAGTTGCATAAGGTGGCTAGCGGGTGTCTGTCTCTCCCACTTTAGTTGGAGCGGATTCGATGAAAAGGGTCCTTATGAAGGGTAAACAGAAATTGGCATATCACGTTGTTGTTTTATGTAGGTAAGAAACGTTCTTGCTAGAAACCTATAACAACCACGTAAAAACATGCAACAACAATTAGAGGACATCTAACTTGTTTTTGCTGCAAGTGCTTTGTGATGTGATATGGCCAAAGGATGTGATGAATGATACATGTGATGTATGAGATGATCATGTTCTTGTAATAGGAATCATGACTTGCATGTCGATGAGTATGACAACCAGCAGGAGCCATAGGAGTTGTCTTTATTTTTGCATGACCTGCGTGTCATTGAATAACGCCATATAAATTACTTTACTTTATTGCTAAACACGTTAGCCATAGAAGTAGAAGTAGTCGTTGGCGTGACCACTTCATGAAGACACGATGATGGAGATCATGATGATGGAGATCATGGTGTCATGCGGTGACGAAGATGATCATGGCGCCCGAAGATGGAGATCAAAGGAGCAATATGATTTTGGCCTTATCATGTCACTATTTGATTGCATGTGATGTTTATCATGTTTTGCTTCTTATTTGCTTAGAACGACGGTAGTAAATAAGATGATCCCTTATAATAGTTTCAAGAAAAGTGTTCCCCCTAACTGTGCACCGTTGCGAAGGTTTGTTGTTTCTAAGCACCATGTGATGATCGGGTGTGATAGATTCTAACGTTCGAATACAACGGGTGTAAGCCAGATTTACACACGCAATACACTTAGGTTGACTTGACGAGCCTAGCATGTGCAGACATGGCCTCGGAACACGGAAGACCGAAAGGTCGAGCATGAGTCGTATAGAAGATACGATCAACATGAAGATGTTCACCAACGCGTTGACTAGTCCGTCTCACGTGATGATCGGACACGGCCTAGTTAACTTTCGGATCATGTTTCACTTAGATGACTAGAGGGATGTCTATCTGAGTGGGAGTTCATTGAATAATTTGATTAGATGAACTTAATTATCATGAACTTAGTCTAAAATCTTTACAATATGTCTTGTAGATCAAATGGCCCACGCTAATGTTGCCCTCACCTTCAACGCGTTCCTTGAGAAAACCAAGCTGAAAGATGATGGCAGCAACTATATGGACTGGGTCCAGAACCTGAGGATCATCCTCATAGCTGCCAAGAAAGATTATGTCCTAGAAGCACCGCTAGGTGAAGCACCCATCGAGAGAACCAAGGCGTTATGAACGCTTGGCGGTCTCGTCTTGATGATTACTCCCTCGTTCAGTCACGGCATGCTTTTTGCTTAGAACCGGGGCTCCAAAAGCGTTTTGAGCAACACGGAGCATATGAGATGTTCAAGAGCTGAAAATGGTTTTCCAAGATCATGCCGGTCGAGAGATATGAAGTCTCGACAAGTTCTTCACCGTAAGATGGAGGAAAAAGTTACATCGGTGAGCACATACTCAAAATGTCTGGGTTGCACAACCGCTTGAATCAGTGGAGTTAATCTCCCGGATGACGCCTTGATCATTGACAGGATCCTTGATCGCTTCCACCGAGCTACAAGAGCTTTGTGATGAACTTCAATATGCAGGGATGGAAAAGACCATTCGGAGGTATATTCAATGCTGAAATCAGCGGAGGTGGAGATCAAAAAGGAACATCAAGTGTTGATGGTGAATAAAACCACTAAGTTCAAGAAAGGCAAGGGTAAGAAGAACTTCAAGAAGGACGGCAAGGGAGTTGCCGCGCCCGGTAAGCTAGTTGCCGGGAAGAAGCCAAAGAATGGACCCAAGCCTGAGACTGAGTGCTTTTATTGCAAGGGAAGTGCTCACCAGAGGTGGAACTGCCCCAAATACTTAGCGGACAAGAAGGCCGGCAACACCAAAGGTATATGTGATATACATGTAATTGATGTGTACCTTACCAGTACTCGTAGTAGCTCCTAGGTATTTGATACCGTGCTGTTGCTCATATTTGTAACTCAAAAGCAGGAGCTGCGGAATAAGCGGAGACCCAGCGAAGGGCGAGGTGACGATCTTGGCGTCGGGAATGGTTCCAAGGTCGATGTGATCGCCGTCGGCACGCTGCCTCTACATTTACCTACGGGATTAGTTTTAAACCTCAATAATTGTTATTTAGTGCCAGCTTTGAGCATGAACGTTGTATCATGATTTCGTTTAATTCGAGATGGCTACTCATTTAAATCTTAGAATAATGGTTGTTCTATTTATATGAGAGATATGTTTTATGGTCATGCCCCGCTGGTGAATGGTTTATTCTTAATGAATCTCGAGCGTAATGTTACACATATTCATAGTGTGAATACCAAAAGATGTAAAGTTGATAACGATAGTCCCACATACTTGTGGCATTGCCGCCTTGGTCACATTGGTGTCAAGCGCATGAAGAAGCTCCATGCTGATGGACTTTTAGAGTCTCTCGATTATGAATCATTTGACACATGCGAACCATGCCTTATGGGCAAAATGACCAAGACTCCGTTCTCCGGAACAATGGAGCGAAAGCAACCAACTTGTTGGAAATCATACATCTTGATGTGTACGGTCCAATGAGTGTTGAGGCTCGTGGAGGATATCGTTATGTTCTCACTCTCACCGATGACTTGAGTAGATATGGATATGTCTACTTAATGAAACACAAGTCTGAGACCTTTGAAAAGTTCAAGGAATTTCAGAGTGAGGTTGAGAATAAACGTGACAGGAAAATAAAGTTCTTCTGATCGGATCGCGGGGAGAATATTTAAGTCACTAATTTGGTACGCACTTAAGCAAATGTGGAATCGTTTCACAACTTACGCCGCTGGAACACCTCAACAGAATCGTGTGTCCGAACGTCAGTGTCGCACTCTATTGGATATGGTGCGATCCATGATGTCACTCACCGATTTACCGCTATCATTTTGGGGATACGCTCTAGAGACAGCCGCATTCACTTTAAATAGGGCTCCGTCAAAATCCGTTGAGACGACACCATATGAATTATGGTTTGGGAAGAAACCTAAGGCTGCTTTCTAAAAGTTTGGGGATGTGATGCTTATGTCAAGAAACTTCAACCTGAAAAGCTCGAACCCAAGTCGAAAAATGCGTCTTCATAGGATACCCTAAGGAAACCATTGGGTATACCTTCTACCTTAGATCCGAAGGCAAGATCTTTGTTGCCAAGAACGGGTCCTTTCTGGATAAAGAGTTTCTCTCGAAAGAAGTAAGTGGGAGGAAAGTAGAGCTTGATGAAGTACTACCTATTGAAATGGTAAGTAGCGCAGCTCAGGAAGATGTTCCCGTGGTGCCTGCACCTACTAGAGAGGAGGTTAATGATGATGATCAAGGTACTTCGGATCAAGCTCCTACAGAACTTCGTAGGTCCACAAGGACACGTTCCGCACCAGAGTGGTATGGCAACCCTGTCTTGGAAATCATGTTGTTAGACAACGGTGAACCTTCGAACTATGAAGAAGCGATGGCAGGCCTAGATTCTGACAAATGGCTACAAGCCATGAAATCCGAGATAGGATCCATGTATGAAAACGAAGTATGGACTTTGACTGACTTGCCCGTTGACCGGTGAGCCATAGAAAATAAATGGATCTTTAAGAAGAAGACAGACGCGAATGGTAATGTGACCATCTATAAGGCTCGACTTGTCGCTAAGGGTTATCGACAAGTTCAAGGGGTTGACTACGATGAGACTTTCTCACCCGTAGCGAAGCTGAAGTCCATCCGAATCCTGTTAGCAATTGCTGCATTCTATGATTATGAGATATGGCAAATGGACGTCAAAACGGCATTCCTTAACGGCCATCTTAAGGAAGAACTGTATATGATGCAGCCGGAAGGTTTTGTCGATCCTAAGAATGCTAACAAGGTGTGCAAGCTCCAACGCTCAATCTATGGGCTGGTGCAAGCATCTCGGAGTTGGAACATTCGATTCGATGAGATGATCAAAGCGTTTGGGTTTACACAGACTTATGGAGAAGCACATGTTTACAAGAAAGTGAGTGGGAGCTCTGTAGCATTTCTCATATTATATGTGGATGACATACTATTGATGGGAAATGATATAGAATTCTTGGAAAGCATAAAGGCCTACTTGAACAAGTGTATTTCAATGAAGGACCTTGGAGAAGCTGCTTATATATTAGGCATCAAGATCTATAGAGATAGATCAAGATGCCTCATTGGTCTTTCACAAAGTACGTATCTTGACAAGATATTGAAGAAGTTCAATATGGATCAGTCCAAGAAGGGGTTCTTGCCTGTATTGCAAGGTGTGCGATTGAGCACGGCTCAATGCCCGACCACGGCAGAAGATAGAGAAAAGATGAGTGTCGTCCCCTATGCCTCGGCCATAGGGTCTATTATGTATGCCATGCTGTGTACCAGACCTGATCTAAACCTTGTCGTAAGTTTGGTAGGAAGGTACCAAAGTAATATCGGCATGGAACACTGGACAGCGGTAAAGCATATCCTGAAGTACCTGAAAAGGACTAAGGACATGTTTCTCGTATATGGAGGTGACGAAGAGCTGGTCGTAAAGGGTTACGTCGACACTAGCTTCGACACAGATCTGGATGACTCTAAGTCACAAACCGGATACGTGTATATTTTGAATGGTGGGGCAGTAAGCTGGTGCAGTTGCAAGCAAAGCGTCGTGGCGGGATCTACATGTGAACCGGAGTACATGGCATCCTCAGAGGCAGCGCATGAAGCAATCTGGATGAAGGAGTTCATCACCGACCTAGGAGTCATACCCAATGCGTCGGGCCCGATGACTCTCTTCTGTGACAACACTGGAGCTATTGCCCTTGCCAAGGAGCCCAGGTTTCACAGGAAGACCAGGCATATCAAGCGTCGCTTCAACTCCATTCGTGAAAGTGTTCAAGATGGAGACATAGATATTTGTAAAGTGCACACAGATCTGAATGTGGCAGATCCGTTGACTAAACCTCTCCCTAGAGCAAAACATGATCAACACCAGAACTCTATGGGTGTTCGATTCATCACAATGTAACTAGATTATTAACTCTAGTGCAAGCGGAGACTGTTGAAATATGCCCTAGAGGCAATAATAAAAGCAGTTATTATTATATTTCTTTGTTCATGATAATTGTCTAGTGTTCATGCTATAATTGTGTTATCCGGAAATCGTAATACATGTGTGAATACATAGACCACAACACGTCCCTAGTGAGCCTCTAGTTGACTAGCTCGTTGATCAACAAATAGTCATGATTTGCTGACTATGGACATTGGATGTCATTGATAACGGGATCACATCATTAGGAGAATGATGTGATGGACAAGACCCAATCCTAAGCGTAGCACAAGATCGTATAGATCGTTTGCTAGAGCTTTTGCAAATGTCAAGTATCATTTCCTTAGACCATGCGATTGTGCAACTCCCAGATATCGTAAGAGTGCTTTGGGTGTGCCAAACGTCACAACGTAACTGGGTGGCTATAAAGGTGCACTACGGGTATCTCCGAAAGTGTCTGTTGGGTTGGCATGAATCGAGACTGGGATTTGTCACTCCGTATGACGGAGAGGTATCTCTGGGCCCACTTGGTAATGCATCATCATAATGAGCTCAATGTGAACAAGTGTCTGGTCACGGGATCATGCATTACGGTACGAGTAAAGTGACTTGCCGGTAACGAGATTGAACGAGGTATTGGGATACTGATGATCGAGTCTCGGGCAAGTAACGTACCGATTGACAAAGGGAATTGAATACGGGATTGATTGGATCCTCGACATCGTGGTTCATCTGATGAGATCATCGAGGAGTATGTGGGAGCCAACATGGGTATCCAGATCCCTCTGTTGGTTATTGACAGGAGATTCGTCTCGGTCATGTCTGCATGTCTCCCGAACCCGTAGGGTCTACACACTTAAGGTTCGGTGACGCTAGGGTTGTAGAGATAAGAGTATGCAGTAACCCGAAAGTTGTTCGGAGTCCCGGATGAGATCCTGGACGTCACGAGGAGTTCCGGAATGGTCCAGAGGTAAAGATTTATATATAGGAAGTCAAGTTCCGGCCATCGGGAAAGTTTCGGGGTCACGGTATCGTCATCGACCACCGGGAAGGGTCCCGGGGGTCCACCGGGTGGGGCCACCTATCCCGGAGGGCCCCATGGGCTGAAGTGGGAGGGGGGACCAGACCCTGGTGGGCTGGTACGCCCCCCTTGGGCCTCCCCCTACGCGTAGGGCAGGAAACCCTAGGGGTGGGGGACGCCCCCCTTGGCTTGGGGGGCAAGCCACCCCCTTGGCCGCCGCCCCCCCTTGGAGATACCATCTCCTAGGGCCGGCACCCCCTAGGGGGCCTATATATAGTGGGGGGAGGGAGGGCAGCCGCACCCTAGCCCCTGGCGCCTCCCTCTCCCTCTCCAACACCTCCTCCTCTCTGTAGAGCTTGGCGAAGCTCTGCCGAGATCCCCGCTGCATCCACCACCACGCCGTCGTGCTGCTGGATCTCCATCAACCTCTCCTTTCCCCTTGCTGGATCAAGAAGGAGGAGACGTCTTCCCCAACCGTCACGTGTGTTGAGCAGCGGAGGTGCCGTCTGTTCGGCACTTGGTCATCGGTGATTTGGATCACGGCAGTGCGACTCCATCAACCCCTGCTCTTGAACTCTTCCGCTCGCGATCTACAAGGGTATGTAGATGCACTCCTTTTCCCCTCGTTGCTAGATAACTCCATAGATTGATCTTGGTGAAGCGTAGAATTTTTTTGATTTCTGCTACGTTCCCCAACACTCACCAATAGCCTTATGCCTCTCTTCATTGAAACAGGAAGGAATTGTTTCGTGGAATTGTCACGGCAGATGTCCTCTTGCAAGGACTTAGTCGTGGAGCTATCGCAACTACGAAGATTAAAGGGGTTAACGGGACAAGGGACACAAGAGAGGTTTTATACTAGTTTGGCCCCTTAAGGTGAAGGTAAAGCCTACGTCTAGTTGGGTTGGTATTGCTAGGGTTTCGATGACCAGGGAGCGAGATATGCTATGCCCCGCTCTCGATTAGATGTTACCTGCCCTAACCCGCCAGCGGGTCGTCCTCTTATATACACGGGTTGACGCCCTATGGCCTACAGAGTCCCGGCCGGCTCATAAACAGTGTCTGGCTCGGTGATTAGTTAATCCTGCCTTATAATACACGTCATGCCATTACAGCGGTTTACCACTATGGGCCTTAAGCCGCCTGTGGGCCTTAGACCCTTTATTGAACCGCCATCTTCATGCTTGGCCTTGGGCTTCTTTACGATGAGCCTGCTTTGCGTAACCCGGCCCCTCCTAGGCGGCTTACACAAATAGTGATATCCCCAACATTAGGCCCCAGATTGATTTGAACCGGTTCATGTCAATCTTAAAATACCTTAAGAAATAAACCTTGATATACGCCTTGTGCAAAGGTTTTTAACCCGCCATGACGTCATCTTCTAGATCCGCGTTAGCCCGCCGTGACGTCATCTTTACTTAAATTCATATTTTACTCTGCCATATCCTCCAACGGATCTTTGCTTTTACTGACCGTTTCGAAAGCGAGGCGTCGGGGCCGCTGGATAATAATGTTTGGTCTCCTTGTTTCTCGCGCCGTCTCAGTTGGTCTTCCCTTATAAATAGGCACGACCTAGGTCTTCCATTCTCCCCCCTTTCGGTCATCCTCTTCCTCTCGCTGTGTCTCTGCCACCCGAGCTCCGCCGCCGCCGCCGTCGAGCTCCTCGTCTTCACCGACTCAGGCCGCTGCATCAACCCAAATCTGACCAGAAATCAACGGCGAACTTCCGCAGCCCGTCCACATCCGTAAGTTTCCTTCTTTCCCTTTCTTAGATCTGCATTGGAGCTTCTTCGAGTTCGTCGGTGTTCATCGCCACCCGCGGCGAATCCTTGATGTTCTTCACCTTCGATGCCCTGTTCAGATTGTTGAATAACATAAAACTGCTGTGGTGACTGTTTTACGTTTATCTCGAACATAGACATATCTCTTTTCTTTGTTCTGAGGCTTCCTTCGAGTGGATGTACTTCTCTGCACTAATTTTAGGTCTAGAAATTTTTCTTTTTAGAATGACCGTTTGATCCAAAACAATACTTGCAGCTTGTGAAATCTGTTTGTTCCACACTTAGTCAAAAACTGCCTCTGTTGGATTTGTTTAACCATGGTAATCTATGTAGCCGGTTTATGACAACACCGATTGTCAGTCTTGCCAGCTTCCGGCGACTTTAAGAAAATTTAACTGCCCTTGATACCTGTAGCGGCTTTAAATATCATTGCGTAGTTACCTATATGTCATTAGGCCCCATCTTAAGCCAACATTTTGAATATACTAAAAAATACTTCCCTTCCGGGTTAAAATTGAACCGGAGCTTCTTATTTGCTCATAGGCTTCCACTTACGCCATGGCACCTAAGGCTCCCAAGGCTCCTGTGACCTGTAATTGGGTCCAATCCATTGTCACAGAAACCAAATTGTGTAAATTTGTGAAGTCTGGCCACCTGCCCAAGAAAGAGGTCATGGTTTATCGTGCCCCTGACCCATCCGAGGAGAAACCTCAGCCCAAAGAAGGGGAGGTGATAGTTTTTACGGATCACATGAGCTAGGGATTTGCTCCACCCGGTTAAAAATTCTTCAGGGATGTTTTGCATTTCTTTGACCTCAGACCTTAAGACATTGGACCCAACTCCGTGTCAAATATCTGCAACTTCCAAGTTTTCTGTGAAGTGTACCTGTGAGAAGAGCCCAATCTACTTTTGTTCAGAGAGCTATTCTATTTAAACCGGCAGAATGAACGTGCCAACGGGCCCAGTCTAGAACTCGGCGGCATCTCAATTCAGCGGCGGAGAGACTGCCTCTTTCCTTATGCCGAACTGCCCAGCCACCCAAAGGACTGGAACCAGACGTGGTTTTATTGCCAGGACACTTCTCCGGCTGACGAGAACCCTCTGCCCGGCTTCCGCGCTCTGCGCCTTGAATCAAATCACCCGCTGCCGGATAAACTAACCGCTGTTGAACGTCTATCACTTGCCCCTACCATCAAGAAGATCAAAGCCCTCTTAGGCAATGGCTTGAGCGGTATTGATTTGGTGCGAGTCTGGATCTCCTGGCCGGGTGATCCCGTTAAACGCCGCCCGGCTTAATGTGCTCTTACACCGGCGAAGGATGACCCGCTGCGCCACGATTCGATGACTTACCGGATGATATGATTGAAGTTATGACCCGATCTTTGTTGAAAGAAGGCACGGTGATTAGTAATGCCTTTGGCTTACTTCCCTTCTGCAAGAAGAACCCGGCCCCCGCAGTGAGTCATCAACCTCAATAAATACTCTTTACTATATTACACCTAGCTTTTACTCATAACCCTTTATCATTTTTCACAGGCCGATGACAACTTATGGAAGGTCAAGTATGACCATGAGGCGGCCAAACAAGCCAGAGCGGCAAAAGAGCCGAAAGGAAAGCCGCCAAGACTGGAACTTCAAGAAGAGGAAGCCAATCGCTTCAGATATGTTTAAACTTGACGATACTGATGATGATGAAGAAGAGGTAACTTTTAACTCCCTTGACTCTTTATCATCACCTTACTGACATTAAATCTTTTCAGGAAGACATGGGGAACAACCAAGCCGTCGAGGAAGAGGTAACTATAATCTCCTCCGACTCCGAGCCCCTGCCGCGTCACAAAATTCGGAGAGTAACTCGGAAAGTAAGATTTTCACATCCTTTGGCTTACCAAGATCCTCAATTTCTTTTGAAGCAACAGCAATTTGAAAGCCGGAGGCAGATCCGGACCAGCAAGGATGCAGAGCTCTCCTCCGGCTTACTTGACGTAACCAGGAAGCATCGGACTGAGGTTATCTCTGTTTTACGTTCTGTTTTACCTTTGGCGGGTTTAATTCGTCAACCTCTCAATTCATCTGACTCCAATTATCAGGATACCTCTCCTTCCTCAGTCGAGTCTATGCAATCTAACATGCCGGCTTTCAAAATTGCCCCCGGGTAATGTAATTTTGTTTACCTTATGCTTTACCTTACTCATGCTTTTGTACTCATTCTTCTGCCTTTGTCCACATCGTGCAAGTGAAACCCAGTAAGAGGGCAAAAAAGAGTAAGCCGTCCCAAGACCCGGTCGCGACTGAACCGGAGCTTGGCACGGCTGCTCCTGACAGTTCTACCCATCAGCCGCCGCCTGAACTAACCTACGACATTCCAGCACCAACCTCTGATCCACCCGCCGAAAAAACTTTCAACAGTTACGATAACCCGAAGCTCCTAGCCACCTGCCAAGACAATTGATCCGGAAGTTGAGATTCTGAAGACTCAGTTTGTTGAGCCGGGGCAGCCCACTGTCCTTGCCAAGTGCTCTGCCAAGGAGGAGCTTCTGGAACACCGAAAGGCCAAGCTATACATTGCTGACTATACTCATTTGAGCATTGGAGAGATAGTCCTTGGCTATATCAATCAAGTACATAGCAGCCGTGACCTAGAAATTGACATGGTGAAGCAAATACAACAAAAATCTGAGGTATAACTTATGCTACTTTTCTTAATCATACTTACTGTATCAGCCCCCAAGTCTATTGCTTATGAATAAATATCTTTGTAGACTTAGAAAACTGCTTAACCTTTGCTTTGTCCGGTTTAGAAAGAGGATATTTAACCCGGTTGTAACATGATACCTTGAACTTGCGATACACATTAGCCCCCAAGTGTCAAGTATCTTTGCTTGCAAAGTTCTTGGGACTTAATTTCCATGAACCGGCATTGTAAGTTAAAATTCTTCAGCATACATTAGCCCCCAAGTGTCAAGTATCTTTGCTTGCAAAGTGCTTGGGACTTAATGTTATCTTACCATGATTCTGACTATAACCTGGCATCAATGCAGGCCACCGTAAGTCAATTTGAGTCGGAAATTGCTGACCTGAAGAGCACTTTGGCAGCTCAAGAACTTGAAATTCAAAAGGCCAACTCCAAATTTGAATTCAGCATCTCTGAACAAGAGAAGTTGAAGAAGAATTTTGAGGCGGAGAAGAAAATCTGGGCTGATGAAAAGGCCTCACTAGTGACCCGGGTCGAGACAGCAGAAACATCACTTGGAGAAGCAACAGTCGAGTTGTCCGGCTTAAAGCACCAGATATCTCAAATGGTCTCAGCAATCTTCGGTAAGTTACTATATATAACCTAAAATATTGCAATCCTTCCTTTGATGACTATTTTAATCGTTATCTCCGGCTCACCTTATGTTTATGAACGCAGGCCCCAGGAGCAAAAACCTCAAGCAGAACATGTTGATCAAACTGAAAGCGGTTTACACTCTAGTGGAGCAACTATACATCGGGTCACAATGTGCTTTGGCTGTTGTGGCTTTATCAAATGATGTTCCCCATCTCCTGCAAGATGTGCTAAAGCGGCTTGCCGTGCTACCCCAGCGGCTCCAAGAGCTAAGATGGGCATCTGCCAGAGCCGAGGCTATAGCCGCATTGAGCCGGGCCAAGGCGTGGCTTCGAGTTAGACCCGCGGACATTGCTCTTGGGTATCCCAGCTTGAAGGAAGACGGCTCTTTATTCAACGAGACAGACTTCACCGCCTGTGTGAAAGACATACGTCCTGTGGCTACTCTCACTGGGAACGATACTGACCTTACCAAGAATCAGCCGGGCTATGACAGTGAGAACCGGAGAATTCCAACACCTCACTATAATGAAGTCAACCTGATCCCTCCAACTCGTAAGCATACCTTTGCCCCCTGAAAGTCGACTCCAGCCCGGTTTAATAGATGATGAAGCTGAGTTTGAAGCCTTGAGTGGCATTGGTAGGCCTCGTCAACCTTCTAGGACAGGGCAGCCCGGCGGAGGCGGAGAAGGATAACCCGGAATCTTCAAGCCAACCAAAGGAGTGAACCGCCAGGCGTTTATGACTTTGCGAAAACAATGCTTCATTATTCAGACTCGGGGAGTCTTGTAATAGGGTAGAAAAACATCTCGATGTTTGTCATGCCTTCGCGCACGTTTATGGCGCTTTAATACTTCCGTAAGCCGCCATCGCTATATACTTCCAGCTTACGTAGATATTTTATTTCCTTGATGTTAAAAATTTGCTTGCTTATCCTGCATAGACAACAAGCAGAATACCCTTGACGACTTATCGCATCGGGGGTCACACAAGGTATTGATAACCTGCGATCCTTTTGTAACCTCGCCTAAGTCCTGAGGGTAAGTTTAACTCCTGAAAGTTGGCACATATGATGTTCACCTGGCCCTTAACAACTGAAGTGACAAATATTAAACCGGTGGAATGAGAACCCCATGATAGTCAAACATTTACACTTTACAAAGTATGATGAACAATAAACAAAATTTAAAGGCTTCTGATTCGAATACGATCAGTGAACCGTCCCAAAGGGGTTAAGCTAAGATTCGGATACGATCATATAGCCCCCAGTGGATTTGGCGATGCCGATCAAGCGGGTATCGACAGCTATGTTCTCTTTGGTTCGAATACGACCTATGTTTGAACATGAAGCCCCCAAGTGACCATAAGAGTTGTTTAATGACGCTGATTCAAATACGATCCACGTCAGACCCAAAGGGGTTAAGCTATGATTCAAATATGATCAGGAAGCCCCCAAATGGATTTGGCAGTATGCCGATCAAGTGGGTATTGACAGCTATGTTCTCTTTGGTTCAAATACGACCTATGTTTGAACAGGAAGTCCCCAAGTGATCATGGCTAGATTTAGATATGATCATAAGCCGGACCAAAGGGAAAGCCGGATTCTGATATGATCCGCTCCCTGTTGGTTGTTTCCACCACCTGATAAAGAAGACATGTAAACCTTTGAGGGTGAAAAGAACAGAGGTCCTGCTTTATTGCTTCATATAACATATACATCATCAAAAAATATATACATCTTGAGAGCCGGTGGCTCAAGTATAATAAGGCCGAAGATGGGCGATATTCCACGGCCGGCGGGTCTCCTCCTTCGACTTATGTGAGTCTTTGTGCTCTCGAACATCGATAAGGTAGTATGACCCGTTCTTCAGATTCTTGCTGACCACAAAGGGTCCTTCCCGAGGAGGGGATAGCTTGTGCATATCAGACTGATCCTGGATGAGCCAGAGCACTAAGTCGCCTTCCTGAAAGGTTTTGCTTCTAACCCAGCGACTGTGATAGCGGCGCAGGTCTTGCTGGTAAATCGCCGAGCGGGCTATTGCCAAGTCTCGCTCCTCATCCAACAAGTCAAGTGCATCCTGACGAGCTTTTTTGTTATCAGCCTCAACGTGGCCGCCACCTTGGGTGAGTCGTGCGGATGTCACTTGGCGGGACTGCCTCTGCTCCGTACACCATGAAGAAAGGTGTGTAACCTGTAGATCCGTTAGGCGTAGTGTTGATGCTCCACAAGATGCAGGGTAGCTCCTCCACCCAACAACCCGGAGTCCGCTGTAAGGGGACCAAGAGCCGGGGTTTGATACCCTTCAGGATCTCCTGATTAGCTCTTTCTGCTTGACCATTGGATTGAGGATGATCAACAGCCAAAACATCAAGCCGGATATGTTCTCGTTGACAAAACTCTTCCATGGCACCCTTGGAGAGATTAGTGCCATTATCAGTTATGATGCTGCGTGGAAAACCAAAACGAAAGGTCACCTTTTTCATGAATGGAACCGCCGTGGCTGCATCACACTTACTGACCGGCTCTGCCTCAACCCACTTTGTAAACTTATCCACTGCCACCAGGAGGTGTGTCTTTTTATCCTTAGACCTCTTGAAAGGTCCAACCATGTCAAGCCCCCAGACTACAAACGGCCAAGTAATTGGAATCATCCTCAACTCTTGAGCCGGCACATGAGTTCGTCATGAGAACTTTTGACATCCGTCACATTCGCTGACCAAATCCTCCGCATCAGCATGAGCCGTCAGCCAATAGAAACCATGACGGAAAGCCTTGGCCACAAGAGATTTTGAGCCGGCATGATGACCACAATCTCCTTCATGGATCTCACGAAGTATCTCCTGACCCTCCGCAGGCGACACACAACGTTGAAACGCCCCAGTGACACTGCGGTGATGTAACTCGCCATGAACAATCGTCATAGATTTGGACCGCCTGATGATTTGTCTTGCCAAGGTCTCATCCTCAGGCAACTCTCCCCGGGTCATATAGGCCAAATATGGCACTGTCCAATCCGGGATGACGTGAAGAGCGGCCACCAGCTGCGCCTCCGGGTCTGGCACTGCTAGTTCTTCCTCTGTAGGTACCTTGATGTAGGATTATGCAAAACGTCGAGAAAGGTGTTAGGCGGCACCGGCTTACGCTGAGATCCCAACCGGCTTAAAGCATCAGCCGCCTCATTCTTCCTTCGATCAATGTGCTCCACTTGATAACCTTTGAAGTGCCCAGCAACAGCATCAACTTCACGACAGTAAGCCGCCATAAGGGGATCCTTGGAGTCCCAATTGCCTGACACCTGTTGAACCACGAGATCTGAGTCACCCAAGCACCTTACCCGGCTCAAATTCATCTCTTTGGCCATCCGGGGACCATGGAGTAAGGCCTCGTACTCAGTTGCATTGTTAGTATAGGGAAACATAAGCCGGAGCACATAACAAAATTTGTCACCTCGAGGGGAAGTTAAAACAACTCCAGCCCCCGAGCCTTCCAACTGCCTGGACCCATCAAAGTGAATAGTCCAATATGTGTTATCTGGCTTCTCCTCAGGTGCCTGCAACTCTGTCCAATCATTGATAAAATCCACCAGGGCTTGAGACTTGATAGCAGTCCGAGGCATTTACTTCAAACCATGAGGCCCAAGCTCAATGGCCCACTTGGCGATTCGTCCTGTGGCCTCTCTATTCTGTATGATGTCTCCTAAGGGGGCAATGCTTACCACAGTGATAGGATGACCTTGGAAGTACTGCTTCAGCTTCTTGCTTGCCATGAACACTCCGTAAACAAGTTTCTGCCAATGTGGATACCTTTGTTTAGACTCAATGAACACCTCACTGATATAGTAAACCGGCCGTTGAACCGGATGCTCCTTGCCAGCCTCCTTGCGCTCCACCACGATGGCAACACTGACGGCTCGTGCGTTAGCAGCCACATATAACAGTAATGGCTCCCTATCAATGGGAGCCGCAAGGACCGGCGGCTCAGACAACTGTCTCTTTAAATCTTCAAAGGCAGTATTAGCAGCATCACCTGCATAAAAGTGTCCGTTTTCTTCGTCATCCGACATACAGCGGTAGGGCCTTCTCACCTAACCGGCTTCTTAACCGGCTTAAAGCAGCCACCACGACCTGCCGATCCTTTGAACATCATTGATGCATGCCGGTTTAGCCAAAGAGGTGATTGCCTTGATCTTCTCCGGGCTAGCTTCAATGCCTCTGTTTGAGACCAGAAAACCCAGAAGCTTGCCTGCAGGTACACAAAATACACACTTGGCCGGGTTAAGCATCATCTTATAAACCCGAAGATTATCAAAGGTCTCCTTGAAATCAGATATCAAGGTTTCCTTCTCCCTGGACTTCACCATGATGTCATCCACATAAGCATGAACATTGCGCCCAATTTGATCGTGGAGACAGTTCTGTACACATCGTTGATAAGTCGCCTGGGCACTCTTGAGCCCAAATGGCATAGATACATAGCAGAAGGCTCCAAACGGAGTGATGAAAGTCGTCTTCTCCTTGTCCTTAACTGCCATTTTGATCTGATGATAGCCAGAGTAAGCATCCAAAAAGCTCAATCGCTCGCAACCCGCCGTAGCATCAATGATTTGATCAATATGGGGGAGGGCAAAGGGATCAGCCGGATAAGCCTTATTTAAGTCCGTGTAATCCACACACATCCGCCAGGTGCCGTTCTTCTTGAGCACGAGCACCGGGTTAGCTAACCACTCCGGGTGAAAAACTTCAACAATGAACCCAGCCGCTAAGAGCCGGGCGACCTCCTCTCCAATAGCTTTCCGTCTTTCCTCATTGAACCGTCGAAGAAATTGCACGACCGGCTTATACTTGGATCAATATTAAGAGTGTGCTCAGCCGAGTTCTCTCGGGGCGCCCGGCATGTCGTAATGTTTCCATGCAAAGATGTCCCGGTTCTCATGGATGAACTTCGATGAGCGCCGCTTTCCTATTTAGGATCCAAGTTGGCACCGATGTCGAATCGCTTAGAAGAGTCGCTCGAGTAAAGTCAACAAGCTTCTTTTCAGCGGAAGATTTAAACTTCAACGCCGGGTCATGCTCTGTAGTTGGGTTCTTCAGAGAAGTCATATCCGCCGGGTCAACATTATCTTGATAAAACTTTAGCTCTTCTGCTGCACAAACAGACTCGGCATAAGCCACGTCACCTTCTTCACACTCCAAGGCTACCTTTCGACTCCCATGCACAGTGATGGTGCCCTTGTGACCCAGCATCTTGAGCTGCAGATAAACATAACACGGCCGTGCCATGAACTTGGCATAAGCCGGCCGCCCAAACAGAACATGATATGGACTCTTGATTTTGACCACCTCAAACGTCAATTTCTTAGCCCTGGAATCATATTCATCTCCAAAGGCCACCTCCAATTCAATCTTACCGACCGGTATGCCGACTTACCGAGCACCACCCCATGGAAAACGGTGTTGGATGTCTTTAAATTTTGTCGATCAAACCCATGCGTCGAAAGGTCTCGTAATAGAGGATGTTGATACTGCTACCTCCGTCCATGAGTACCTTGGTAAATTTATATCTACTGACTTGAGGCGCCACCACCAAGGCTAACTGACCCGGATTATCAACCCGGGGCGGGTGATCTTCCCTGCTCCATACAATAGGCTGCTCTGACCACCTCAAGTAACGGGGAACTGCCGGCTCAACGGAGTTCACGGCCCTCTTATGAACCCTCTGGTCACGCTTGCACAAGCTAGTGGTGAACACATGATACTGCCCACTATTCAGCTGCTTCGGATGGCTTTGATAACCCGACTGCTGCTGCTGTTGTCCCCCTTGACCAGGCTGCTGTTGATTATAGCCGCTTTGATTTCCCTGAAAGCCGGAACTTGAACCGCCGCCCGGGCCATGAAAGCCGCCGGCTCCTGAGCCGCCGCCCGACCCATGATTGCCATCAAACGTGTTGGAATTCTTGAAAGCCTTCATGATCGCGCAATCTTTCCATAAGTGGGTGGCGGGTCGTTCCCGGGTGCCGTGTCTCGGGCAAGGCTCATTGAGTAGCTGCTCAAGAGATGGGCCTGACCAGCCCGGATCGAGGGGTGGTTTTCCCTTACGTCTCGATTGTTACCCCTGCGCATTGGCATTGGCCACAAACTCCGGGTTACCCTCAGCCTTACGCTTGTTGCCTCCTTGATTCATCGGGTTATGCTGCTGACCCTTTCCATTGCCGTTCTTCTTTCCCTTCCCTGTCTTTTCCTCATCAGACGCGGGATCCTTGGTACTATCATAGTCGGCGTATTTTACTAAAGCTGCCATTAGTGTACCCATATCATTGCAATCACGCTTAAGGCGCCCCAGTTTCTGTCTTAGCGGCTCAAAGCGGCAATTCTTCTCCAACATGAGGACTGCAGAGCCGTCATCCATCTTATCGATTTAATGTATTATCTCCTTGACCAGCGCACCCAATGAGTTGTTGATTCACCCTCCTCCTGCTTACAATTTGTCAAGTCCACAATCGACATAGATTGCTTGCAAGTGTCTTTGATGTTCTGGATGAATCGGGCCTTTAGCTCTGCCCATGAACTAATGGAATTGGGCGGCAAGCCTTTTAACCAAGATCGGGCCGTTCCATCCAACATCATGGTGAAGTACTTAGCCATCACTGCATCGCTGACCTCCAACAGCTCCATGGCCATCTCATAACTTTCAATCCACGCTCCGGGCTGTAAGGCGGCCGTGTAATTCGGCACCTTTCGACGTCCCTTGAAATCCTTGGGTAGACGCACATCACGCAGAGCCGGCACCAAACAAGGAACACCGCCGGTTCTAGTAGCCACTCCCGCCCCAACGGAAGTCGTCGGATACTCTGGGAAATCTTGATGAGCCGTCTGTTGAGCCGCTAGCTGAGCCGCCCGCTCGTCCTCCTGACGTATTCGGTCTTGTACCGGGTTATAGCCACTAGGCTGGTTACGGCGCTGGGCGTTGCTTGACAAAGCTTCTGACTCCATGTGCCTGCTGTAACTTGGACTCCGGTTTTGACGAGGCGGTGCTAACCAAGGCGGAGGATTCGAATGAATACTGTCCCGGCTATAAGAATAAGTCTCTTGCTGAGCCAGGGCCGTCTGGACAAGTTCTCTGATCCTCCGGGTCTCCATCGTTGTCGGATCATATCCGTCCAATGGGAGAGCCGCCAAACGCGCCGATGCTGCGATTAAGTTCTCCATCGGGTTGGAAAACTGACCCGGTGGTATTTGTACATAGCGGGGCGGGGCCATACTCCCATGAGGAGGTGCCATCTCTCGAGGCTGAGCCGGTCCTCCCGCTCCGGCTGTCATGAACTGATTTTCTTCGGGCGGGTTGCTAGGGCCGGCACCAGGTGTAGCGAAAAGGTTCCGAGGGTCGTAAATCGGAGGCAGACGGGATTGAGTTTTCTGGTGCCTCCTTCTCATCACCTCATTAGATGCGTTCAGGTTCATCGTAAGCTGGAAAGCCTCTAACTGGAGCTACTGCGCCCATGCATCCAAAGCCGCCCATTCTGTAGCTAACCTGGTGTCCTCAGCAGCCAAGGCCTCCTTGGCCCGAGCTATCTCCTCACGCACCCGTGCCACCTCCGCGTTATGCTCATCTTGATTTGCAGGAATAACCGTGGCGGTTAACAGGGCCGTAAGCTTATCCATGAGATCCATCAGTATCTGAGCCGGCGGGCGCATAGGGCCTCCTGCCCCGGCCGCTCCTGACCCGGACGTTATTGCTGCAGCGGTTGTTGAGTTTTGGCCGCGTTGAGTCCCAGCCATGAAGACTTCTGCCCAGCTTGGCGGCTCAGAGGGGTCCGGAATACTGGGGCCATCAGAACAACCCCCAAGCACGCCATCTTGCACTTGATATAGCGAATCTGTTGAACCGGCGGACGAATCACCGTCAGAGAGGACGGCCGTCTCACCACCATCTTCAGATCCTTCAGAAAGTTCCTCTCTGCGGATGCAGCCCACGAAGGCACGCTTCATGACGGGTTGAACTCGGGCGGGTCTCGCGCGCTGAGCCGTCTCGACGAGGTCGGTGCAGTTGTCCGGCTCAGGGCCCGGCTCACCAATCCGGCCGATGAAGACCTGGATTCCGCCGAAGGGGACCAGTACCCATACTCAATTGAGCCGGCGTCGGGGCCCCAACCTTCGTCATCGATGTAGATCTTGCCGCGGCGACTCTTGTCATCCGGCCAACTGCGTATCCCTTGAGCCCTTCGAGGCTGCCCTTCAAGAACTCAAATCCATCGTGCGCTGGCCCCACGGTGGGCGCCAACTGACGTGGAATTGTCACGGCAGATGTCCTCTTGCAAGGACTTAGTCGTGGAGCCATCGCAACTAGGAAGCTTAAAGGGGTTAATGGGACAAGGGACGCGAGAGAGGTTTTATACTAGTTCGGCCCCTTACGGTGAAGGTAAAGCCTACGTCTAGTTGGATTGGTATTGCTAGGGTTTCGATGACCAGGGAGCGAGATACGCTATACCCGGCTCTCGATTAGATGTTACCTGCCCTAAGCCGCCAGCGGGTCGCCTCCTTATATACACGGGTTGACGCCTCATGCCCTCTGAGTCCCGGCCGCTCATAAACAGTGTCCGGCTCGGTGACTAGTTAATCCTGCCTTATAATACACGTCATGCCATTACAGTGATTTACCACTATGGGCCTTAAGCTGCCTGTGGGCCTTAGACCCTTTATTGAACTGCCATCTTCATGCTTGGCCTTGGGCTTCTTTACGATGAGCCTTCTTTACATAACCCGGCCCCTCCTGGGCGGCTTACACAAATAGTTATATCCCCAACAAATTTCTTGACCGGTTTAAACTTAGGATCAATATTGAGAGTGTGCTCAGCGAGTTCCCTCGATACACCTGGCATGTCTGAAGGCTTCCATGCAAAGATGTCCCGGTTCTCACGGACGAACTCGATGAGCGCGCTTTCCTATTTCGGATCCAGATTGGCACTGATGCTGAACTGCTTGGATGATTTGCCAAAAACAAAATCAACCAACTTAGTGTCATCTACCGACTTAAACTTCAACAAGGGGTCATGCTCTGTGGTTGGCTTCTTCAAAGATGTCATGTCTGCCGGGTCAACATTATCCTTGTAAAACTTCAGCTCTCCTGTTGCACAAACAGACTCGGCATAAGCAGCATCGCGTTCTTCACACTCCAAGGCTACCTTGTGACTGCCATGCGACCTGTCATCTTAAGCTATGAGTAAACATAACAAGGCCTTGCCATGAATTTAGCGTAAGCTGGCCACCCAAACAGAGCATGATAAGGGCTCTTAATTTTAACCACTTCAAAGGTTAACGTCTTAGATCTGGAATCATACACATCTCCAAAGGCAACCTCCAAAGATATTTTTCCCACTGGATATGCCGACTTACCAGGCACTACACCGTGAAAAACAGTGTTCGACGGCTTAAGATTTTTATCGGTCAATCCCATGCGACGAAAAGTATCATAGTAAAGGATATAATGCTGCTACCTCCATCCATGAGTACCTTAGTGAACTTGTACCCTCCGACCTGAGGCGCCACCACCAGCGCCAAGTGACCCGGATTATCAACCCTGGGCGGGTGATCCTCACGACTCCACACAATGGGCCGCTCAGACCACCGCAAGTAACGGGGAATCGCCGGCTCAACGACATTCACTGCCCTTTTATGGAGCTTCTGATCCCGCTTGCATAAAATCATGGTGAAGACGTGGTACTGCCCACTATTCAACTGCTTCGGGTTGCTCTGATAACCAGACTGCTGTTGCTGATTCCCCTGACCCGACTGTTGATTAAAACCACCTGGATTGCCATGATTTCCTTGGCCCTAGAAACCGGAACTAGAACCGCCACCACCGTAACCCAGAGTGTGAGAGCCGGAACCTGAGTCGCCGCCCGACCCATTATTGTTCTGGAAAAGATTGGAATTTTTATACTCCTTCATAATGAAGCAATCCTTCCATAGGTGAGCGGTTGGCCTTTCCCGCGTACCATGCTTCAGGCAGGGTTGATTCAGTATCTGCTCAAGATTGAAACCTGGCCCTCCAAACCGAGGAGGTGGCTTTCCCTTACGACGCTGACCATTATTCTACGTGTTGGTATTAGCCACAAAATCCAAACTATTATCAGCTTTGCGCTTACCATTGCCCCCCTGACTCACCGGGTTATGCTGCTGCCCTTTGGCGTTGCTACTCTTCTTTCCCTTTCCCGGCTTTTCATTCTCAGACTCGGGGTCCTTGGTACTATCAGAGTCTGCATACTTAACCAGAGCCGCCATCAGCTCCCCATGTCACCCGAAGGGCGCTTTGAGCCTCCCTAGCTTCTGCTTAAGGGGCATAAAACGACAATTCTTCTCTAACATTAAGACTGCTGAGCTGGCATCGATAGGATCTGATGAGTGCAGGATAGTTGAGACCCGGCACACCCAATGGGTTGTTGACTCGCCCTCTTCTTGGACATCGGAGTCCAAATCCATAATCGACATAGGCTGCTTGCACGTATCTTTAAAATTCTGGATAAAATGGGCTTTTAACTCGGCCCATGATCCAATGGAGTTGGCAGGAAGCCCTTTCAACCAAGTATGGGCCGTCCCATCCAACATCATGGTGAAATACTTAGCACACGCAGCACCACTAACATCCAGCAGTTCCATGGCCATCTCATAACTCTCAACCCATACTTCAGGGGGTAAGTCAGTTGTGTAGTTAGGCACCTTATGAGGACCCTTGAAATCCTTGGGCAAACGCTCATTACGCAGAGCCGACACTAAACATGGCACACCCAAGGTTCTAGAGGTCACGCCTGCCTCTAACGAAGTCGCCGGGTAAGCCGGCGCGTGTTGATGAGCCGCTAGCTGAGCCGCCAGCTCGGCCTCCCGACGTGCTCTGCCCTGATCCACCAAAGTCTGGGCATTGGCACCATTGCGTGCCGGGTCATGTCCACGGGTTTGGTGACGACGTTGTTCAGTACTTGAAACCGCTGGCGAGTCGATGTGCCTGCTATAACTCCGGCTTGGACGAGAGGTTGAGTGAATCCGCTCACGACTATAAGAATATGCCGCTTGCTACTCCAATGCCGTTTGAAGAAGCTCTCTGGCCCTCCGTGTTTCAACCGCCGTCGGATACTCGCCTTCAACTGGCAGAGCCGCTGATAGTGTCACCGCAACAATCATATTGTCCAAAGGGTTGGAATAATGACCCGACAGTGTCAAAACATGCTGAGGCAGGGTATAATTCACACGCGGAGAACATGTCACTCGTCGCTGAACCGGCGCTCCACCCCCGGCACTTCATCCGTCCGGTTTACCACCGGCGGATCACTGGTCCCTGCTCCAGGCGTGTTGAATAGGTTCCTCGACTCATAAACCGGGGGTAGATGACTCCGGTGTCTCCTCCTCATGACCTCATTCGAAGCATTCTAATCCAACGTGAGCCAGAAGGACTCTGCCTGAATTCGTTGCGCCTGAACATCTAGAGCAGCCCGCTCCGCAGTCATCCTAGCGTTCTCAGCTGCCAAATCTTCCTTGGCTTGAGCTATCTCATCTCGCAGCATTCCAACTTCCGCGTAATGCTGAGCTTGATTTGCCGGGTTAACCTCTGCTGTTAACAATGTTGTCAGAGTGTCCAACAAGTCGGACAAGAGCTGAGCCGGCGGGTGCACAGGGCCTCCTGCCCCGGCCGACGTTGCCATTGCTGACCCGGAAATCACTGCTGCTGTAGTCGTATAATTCTGCCCTGGCTGTGTACTGACCATGAAAATTGCGACCCTATTTGGCGGCTCATAGGGGTCCGGAATACTGTCGGCATCGGAACAGCCCCCAAGCCTGCTGTCTTGCAGTTGATACAATGAAGTAGTCTCACCTATGGACGACTCTCCATCAGAATAGATGGCCGTCTCACCGCCAGACACATATCCTTCCTCAAATTGTGCTCCATGGATAAATCCAACAAAGGCGCGCTTCACGGTGGGTTGAACACGCGCATGTCGTGCATGCTGAGCCGTCTCGACAATGTCGGTGCAGGTGTCTAGCTCAGGGCCCGGTTCGCCGATCTTGCCAATGAAGACCTGGATTCCGTCGAAGGGGACCCGATAACCGTACTCAATTGAGCCGGCCTCGGGGCCCCAGCCTGCATCGTTGATGTAGAGCTTGCCGCGACGACTCTTGGTCATCCGGCCCACAGCGTATCCCTTGATCCCTTCAAAGCTGCCCTTCAAGAACTCGAAACCACCGTGCGCTGGCCCCATGGTGGGCGCCAACTATCGTGGAATTGTCACGACAGATGTCCTAGTAGAAGGACTTAGTCGTGGAGCCATCGCAACTAGGTTAGCTTAAAGGGGTTAAGCGGGACAAAGGACACAAGGAGTTTATACTGGTTCGACCCCTTGCGGCGAAGGTAAAGGCCTAATCCAGTGTGAGCTGGTATTGCTTAGGTTTCGATTACTAGGGAGTGAATACGCTTGACCTAGCTTTCGATCTCTTGTTTCTTGTCCCTAGACTGCCGCCGGGTCATCCCTTTATATACACAGGTTGACGCCCAACGGCCCATAGAGTCCCGGCCGGCTCATACACAACGTGTCTGGCTCAGTGACTAATTACACATGCCTTACAATACAAGTTACACATATATGGCGGTTTGCACCTATGGGCCTTAAGTCGCCTTTGGGCTTCCGGACCTCCAGTAAGCCTGCTTCGTGAACCGCCATCTTCAAAATCTTTGTCGGCTTTGTTAATGATGAACCGCTAGTGGTATGACCCGGGCCCTCCTGGGCGGGTCATACCTAGTAGTTATATCCCCAACAGATGTTGAAACTCAGTCTGGTAATGAACACTCACCTAGTGATAATGAAAAAGATAATGATGAGGTTCATGAAGACTCTCAACCAAATAATGATAAAGAATCAGATGATGATGTTGAGATAGAACCACCTGTGGATCTTGATAACCCAGAACCTAAAAATAAAAAGTATGATAAAAGAGACTATGTGGCTAGGAAACACGGTAAAGAAAGAGAAACGTGGGTTCAAAAACCTATGCCTTTTCCATCCAAGTCAACAAAAAAGAATGATGATGAAGAATTTGAACGCTTTGCTGAAATGCTGAGGCCAATATTTTTGCGTACTCGATTAACTGATATCCTTAAAATGCCTCCTTATGCAAAGTATATGAAAGGCTGTTGGGAAACGTAGTAATTTCAAAAAATTTCCTACACACACGCAAGATCATGGTGATGCATAGCAACGCGAGGGGAGAGTGTTGTCCACGTACCCTCGTAGACCGAAAGCAGAAGGGTTAGCACAACGCATTTGATGTAGTCGTACGTCTTCATGATCCGACCGATCAAGTACCGAACGTACTGCACCTCCGAGTTCAGCACACGTTCAGCCCGATGACGTCCCTCGAACTCTGATCCAGCCGAGTGTTGAGGGAGAGTTTTGTCAGCATGACGGCGTGGTGACGATGTTGATGTTCTACCGACGCAGGGCTTCGCCTAAGCACCGCTACAGTATTATCGAGGTGGACTATGTTGGAGGGGCGCACCGCACACGGCTAAAAGATCAAACAGATCAATTGTTGTGTCTTTCGGGTGCCCCCCTGCCCCCGTATATAAAGGAGCAAGGGGGGGGTGCGGCCGGCCTAGGGGAGAGGCGCACCGGAGGAGTCCTACTCCTACCGGGAGTAGGACTCCCCCCTTTTCCATGTTGGACTAGGAGAGAGAGGGGGAAGAGGTGGAGCTGAGAAAGGAAAGGGCGGGCGCCGCCCCCCTCTCCTTGTCCTATTCGGACTAGGGGGGGAGGGGCGTGCGGCCCTGCCCTGGCCTCCTCTCCTCTCTTCCACCAAGGACCACCAAGGCCCATTAAGTTGCCGGGGGGTTCCGGTAACCTCCCTGGTACTCCGGAAAAATCCTGATTTCACCCGGAACACTTCCGATGTCCAAACATAGGCTTCCAATATATCAATCTTCATGTCTCAACCATTTCGAGACTCCTCGTCATGTCCGTGATCACATCCGGGGCTCCGAAAAACCTTCGGTACATCGAAACACATAAACTCATAATAAAACTGTCATCGTAACGTTAAGCATGCGGACCCTACGGGTTCGAGAAGAATGTAGACATGACCGAGACACGTCTCCGGTCAATAACCAATAGCGGAACCTGGATGCTCATATTGGCTCCCACATATTCTACGAAGATCTTTATCGGTCAGACCGCATAACAACATACGTTGTTCCCTTTGTCATCGGTATGTTACTTGCCCGAGATTCGATCGTCGGTATCTCAATACCTAGTTCAATCTCGTTACTAGCAAGTCTCTTTACTTGTTTCGTAATACATCATCATGCAACTAACTCATTTAGTTACAATGCTTGCAAGGCTTATAGTGATGTGCATTACCGAGTGGGCCCAGAGATACCTCTCCGACAATCGGAGTGACAAATCCTAATCTCGAAATACGCCAACCCAACAAGTACCTTCGGAGACACCTGTAGAGCACCTTTATAATCACCCAGTTATGTTGTGACGTTTGGTAGCACACAAAGTGTTCCTCCGTAAACGGAGTTGCATAATCTCATAGTTATAGGAACGTGTATAAGTCATGAAGAAAGCAATAGCAACATACTAAGCGATCAAGTGCTAAGCTAACGGAATGGGTCAACTCAATCACATCATTCTCCTAATGATGTGATCCGTTAATCAAATGACAACTCATGTCTATGGTTAGGAAACTTAACCATCTTTGATTAACGAGCTAGTCAAGTAGAGGCATACTAGTGACACTGTGTTTGTCTATGTATTCACACATGTATTATGTTTCCGGTTAATACAATTATAGCATGAATAATAAACATTTATCATGATATAAGGAAACAAATAATAACTTTATTATTTCCTCTAGGGCATATTTCCTTCAGTCTCCCACTTGCACTAGAGTCAATAATCTAGTTCACATCGCCATGTGATTTAACACCAATATTCACATCTGTATGTGATTAATACCCATAGTTCACATCGTCATGTGATCAACATCCAAAGGGTTTACTAGAGTCAATAATCTAGTTCACATCGCTATGTGATTAACACCCAAAGAGTACTAAGGTATGATCATGTTTTGCTCGTGAGAGAAGTTTAGTCAGCAGATTACATCACATTCAGAGCTGGTATGCATTTTGCAAATATTCTATGTCTACAATGCTCTGTACGGAGCTACTCTAGCTAATTGCTCCCACTTTCAATATGTATCCAGATTAAGACTTAGAGTCATCTGGATCAGTGCCAAAACTTGTATCGACGTGACCCATTACGGCCTAACCTTTTGTCACCTCCATAATCGAGAAACATATCCTTATTCCACTAAGGATAATTTTGACCAATGTCCAGTGATCTACTCCTAGATCACTATTGTACTCCCTTGCCAAACCAGGGCATAGTATACAATAGTTCTGGTCCATAGCATTGCATACTTTTATAGAACCTATGACTGAGGCATAGGGAATGACTTTCATTCTCTTTCTATTTTCTTGCGTGGTCGGGATTTGAGTCTTACTCAATTTCATACCTTTGCAACACAGGCAAGAACTCTTTCTTTGACTATTCCATTTTGAACTACTTCAAAATCTTGTCAAGGTATGTACTCATTGAAAATCTTATCAAGCGTCTTGATCTATCTCAATAGATCTTGATGCTTAATATGTAAGTAGCTTTACTGAGGTCTTTATTTTAAAGAACTCCTTTCAAACACTTCTTTATGCTTTCCACAAAAATTCTACATAATTTCTGATCAACAATATGTCACTCACATATACTTATCAGAAAGGCTGTAGTGCTCGCACTCACTTTATTGTAAATACATGCTTCACTGCAAGTCCGTATAAAACTATATGCTTTGATCAACTTATCAAAGCGTATATTCCAACTCCGAGATGCTTGCACCAGTCCATAGATGGATCGCTGGAGCTTGCACATTTTGTTAGCACCTTTAGGATTGACAAAACCTTCTGGTTGCATCATACAACTCTTCTCTAAGAAAACCATTAAGGAATGCAGTTTTGACATCCATTTGCCAAATTTCATAAAATGTGGCAATTGCTAACATGATTCGGACAGACTTAAGCATCGCTACAGTTGAGAAACTCTCATTGTAGTCAACACCTTGAACTTGTCGAAAACCTTTTTGCGACAAGTCGAGCTTTATAGATAGTAACACTACTATCAACGTCCGTCTTCCTCTTGAAGATCCATTTATTTTCTATGGCTTGCCGATCATCGGGCAAGTCCACCAAAGTCCACACTTTGTTCTCATACATGGATCCTATCTCAGATTTCATGGCCTCCAGCCATTTCACGGAATCTGGGCTCATCATCGCTTCCTCATAGTTCATAGGTTTATCATGGTCTAATAACATGACTTTCAGAACAGGATTACCGTACCACTCTGGTGCGGACCGTACTCTGGAAGACCTACGAGGTTTTGTAGTAACTTGATCTGAAGTTCCATGATCATGATCATTAGCTTCCTCACTAATTGGTGTAGGAATCACTGGAACTGATTTCAGTGATGAACTATTTTCCAATTCGGGAGAAGGTACAATTACCTTATCAAGCTCTACTTTCCTCCCACTCACTTCTTTCGAGAGAAACTCCTTCTCTAGAAAGGATCCATCGTAGCAACGAATATCTTGCCTTCGGATCTGTGATAGAAGGTGTACCCAACAGTTTCCTTTGGGTATTCAATGAAGACGCACTTCTCCTATTTGGGTTCGAGCTTATCAGGTTGAAACTTTTTCACATAAGCATCGCAGCCCCAAACTTTAAGAAACGGCAACTTTGGTTTCTTGCCAAACTACAGTTCATAAGGCGTCGTCTCAAACGGATTTTGATGGTGCCCTATTTTAAAGTGAATGCAACCGTCTCTAATGCATAACCCCAAAATGATAGTGGTAAATCGGTAAGAGACATCATAGATCGCACCATATCTAATAAAGTACGGTTACGACGTTCGGACACACCATTACACTGTGGTGTTCCAGGTGGCGTGAGTAGTGAAACTATTTCACATTGTTTTAACTAAAGGCCAAACTCGTAACTCAAATATTCTCCTCCATGATCAGATCGTAGAAACTTTATTTTCTTGTTATGATGATTTTCTACTTCACTCTGAAATTATATGAACTTTTCAAATGTTTCAGACTTTATGTTTCATCAAGTAGATATACCCATATCTGCTCAAATCATCTGTGAAGGTCTGAAAATAATGATACCTGCCGCGAGCCTCAATATTCATCGGACCACATACATTAGTATGTATGATTTCCAACAAATCTGTTGCTCGCTCCATTGTTCGTGAGAACGGCGTTTTAGTCATCTTGCCCAAGAGGCATGGTTCGCAAGCATCAAGTGATTCGTAATCAAGTGATTCCAAAAACCCATTAGCATGGAGTTTCTTCATGCGCTTTACACCAATATGACCTAAACGGCAGTTCCATAAATAAGTTGCACTATTATTATTAACTTTGCATCTTTTGGCTTCAATATTATGAATATGTGTATCACTACGATCGAGATCCAATGAGCCATTTTCATTTGGTGTGTAACCATATAAGGTTTTATTCATGTAAACAGAACAACAATTATTCTCTAACTTAAATGAATAACTGTATTGCAATAAACATGATCAAATCATATTCATGCTCAACACAAACACCAAATAACACTTATTTAGGTTCAACACTAATCCCGAAAGTATAGGGAGTGTGCGATGATGATCATATAAATCTTGGAACTACTTCCAACAGACATCGTCACTTCACCCTTAACTAGTTTCTGTTCATTCTGCAACTCCCGTTTCGAGTTACTACTCATAGAAACTGAACCAGTATCAAATATCGAGGGGTTGCTACGAACACTAGTAAAATACACATCAATAATATGTATACCAAATATACCTTTGTTCACTTTGCCATCCTTCTTATCCGCCAAATACTTGGGGTAGTTCCGCTTCCAGTGACCAGTTCCTTTGCAGTAGAAGCACTTAGTATCAGGCTTAGGTACAAACTTGGGATTCTATGCGGGAGTGGCAACTTGCTTGTCATTCTACTTGAAGTTCCCTTTCTTTCCCTTTGCCCTTTTCTTGAAACTAGTGGTCTAGTCAATCATCAACACTTGATGCTCTTTCTTGATTTCTACCTTCGTTGATTTTAACATCGCGAAGAGCTTGGGAATCGTTTTCGTCATCCTTTGCATATTATAGTTCATCACGAAGTTCTACTAACTTGGTGATGGTGACTAGAGAAATCTGTCAATCACTATCTTATCTGGAAGATTAACTCCCACTTGATTCAAGCGATTGCAGTACCCAGACAATCTGAACACATGCTCACTAGTTGAGCAATTCTCCTCCATATTTTAGCTATAGAACTTGTTGGAGACTTCATATCTCTCAACTCGGGTATTGCTTGAAATATTAACTTCAACTCCTGGAACATCTCATATGGCCCATGACGTTCAAAACGTCTTTGAAGTCCCGATTTTAAGCCGTTAAGCATGGTGCACTAAACTATCAAGTAGTCATCACATTGATCTTACCAAACGTTCGTAACGTCTGCATCTGCTCCTGCAATAGGTCCGTCACCTAGCGGTGCATCAAGGACATAATTCTTCTGTGCAGCAATGAGGACAATCCTCAGATCACGGATCTAATCCGCATCATTGCTACTAACATCTTTCAACACAGTATTCTCTAAGAACATATCAAAATAAACATATGAAAGCAACAACGCGAGCTATTGATCTAGAACATAATTTGCAAAATACTACCAGGACTAAGTTCATGATAAATTTAAGTTCAATTAATCATATTACCTAAGAACTCCCACTTAGATAGACATCTCTCTAATCATCTAAGTGATCACGTGATCCAAATCAACTAAACCATAACCGATCATCACGTGAAATGGAGTAGTTTTCAATGGTGAACATCACTATGTTGATCATATCTAGTATATGATTCATGCTCGACCTTTCGGTCTCAGTGTTCCGAGGCCATATCTGCATATGCTTGGCTCGTCAAGTTTAACCTGAGTATTCAGCGTGTGCAAAACTTGCACCCATTGTAGATGGACGTAGAGCTTATCACACCCGATCATCACGTGGTGTCTGGGCACGACAAACTTTGGCAACGGTGCATACTCAGGGAGAACACTTTTATCTTGAAATTTAGTGAGAGATCATCTTATAATGCTACCGCCAATCAAAGAAAAATAAGATGCATAAAAGATAAACATCACATGCAATCAATATAAGAGATATGATATGGCAATCATCATCTTGTGCTTGTGATCTCCATCTCCGAAGCACCATCACGATCACCATCATCACCGGCGCGACACCTTGATCTCCATCGTAGCATCTGTCGTCTCGCCAACTATTGCTTCTACGACTATCGCTACCGCTTAGTGATAAAGTAAATCAATTACAGGGCGATTGCATTGCATACAATAAAGCAACAACCATATGGCTCGCCATTGCCGATAACTTCGGTTACAAAACGTGATCATCTCATACAATAAAATATAGCATCACGTCTTGACCATATCACATCACAACATGCCCTGCAAAAACAAGTTAGACGTCCTCTACTTTGTTGTTGCAAGTTTTACGTGGCTGCTACGGGCTTAGCAAGAACCGTTCTTACCTACGCATCAAAAAAGACAATGATAGTTTGTCAAGTTGGTGCTGTTTTAACCTTCGCAAGGACAGGGTGTAGCCACACTCGGTTCAACTAAAGTTGGAGAAACCGACGCCCGCTAGCCACCTTTGTGCAAAGCACGTCGGGAGAACCGGTCTCGGCGTAGCGTCTGGCGTAATGTCGGTCCGGGCTGCTTCGTCCAACAATACCGCCAAACCAAAGTATGACATGCTGGTAAGCAGTATGAATTATATCGCCCACAACTCACTTGTGTTCTACTCATGCATATGACATCTACGCATGTAACCTGGCTCGGATGCCACTGTTGGGAAACGTAGTAATTTCAAAAAAATTCCTACGCACACGCAAGATCATGGTGATGCATAGCAACGAGAGGGGAGAGTGTTGTCCACGTACCCTCGTAGACGAAGTGCGGAAGCGTTAGCACAACGCGGTTGATGTAGTCGTACGTCTTCACGATCCGACCGATCAAGTACCGAACGTACGGCACCTCCAAGTTCAGCACACGTTCAACCCGATGACGTCCCTCGAACTCCGATCCAGCTGAGTGTTGAGGGAGAGTTTCGTCAGCACGACGGCGTCGTGACGATGTTGATGTTCTACCGATGCAGGGCTTCGCCTAAGCACCGCTACAGTATTATCGAGCTGGACTATGTTGGAGGGGGGCACCGCACACGGCTAAAAGATCAAACAGATCAATTGTTGTGTATTTCGCGTGCCCCCTGCCCCCGTATATAAAGGAGCAAGGGGGGTGCGGCCGGCCTAGGGGAGAGGTGCGCCGGAGGAGTCCTACTCCTACCGGGAGTAGGACTCCCCCCCTTTTCCATGTTGGACTAGGAGAGAGAGGGGGAAGAGGTGGAGGGGAGAAAGGAAAGGGGGGGGGGGCGCCGCCCCCTCTCCTTGTCCTATTCAGACTAAGGGGGGAGGGGGGCGCGGCCCTGCCCTGGCCTCTTCTCCTCTCTTCCACCAAGGCCCACTAAGGCCCATTAAGTTGTCGGGGGGTTCCGGTAACCTCCCGGTACTCCGGAAAAATCCCGGTTTCACCCGGAACACTTCCGATGTCCAAACATAGGCTTCCAATATATCAATCTTCATGTCTCGACCATTTTGAGACTCCTCGTCATGTCCGTGATCACATCCGGGACTCCGAACAACCTTCAGTACATCAAAACACATAAACTCATAATAAAACTGTCATCGTAACGTTAAGCGTGCGGACCCTACGGGTTCGAGAACTATGTAGACATGACCGAGACACGTCTCCGGTCAATAATCAATAGCGGAATCTAGATGCTCATATTGGTTCCCACATATTCTACGAAGATCTTTATCGGTCAGACCGCATAACAACATACGTTGTTCCCTTTGTCATCGGTATGTTACTTGCCCGAGATTCGATCATCGGTATCTCAATACCTAGTTCAATCTCGTTACCGGCAAGTCTCTTTACTCGTTTCATAATACATCATTCTGCAACTAACTCATTAGTTACAATGCTTGCAAGGCTTATAGTGATGTGCATTACCGAGTGGGCCCAGAGACACCTCTCCGACAATCGGAGTGAGAAATCCTAATCTCGAAATACGCCAACCCAACAAGTACCTTCGGAGACACCTGTAGAGCACCTTTATAATCACCCAGTTACATTGTGACGTTTGGTAGCACACAATGTGTTCCTCCGGTAAACGGGAGTTGCATAATCTCATAGTTATAGGAACGTGTATAAGTCATGAAGAAAGCAATAGCAACATACTAAACGATCAAGTGCTAAGCTAACGGAATGGGTCAAGTCAATCACATCATTCTCCTAATGATGTGATCCCGTTAATCAAATGACAACTCATATCTATGGTTAGGAAACTTAACCATCTTTGATTAACGAGCTAGTCAAGTAGAGGCATACTAGTGACACTATGTTTGTCTATGAATTCACACATGTATTATGTTTCCGGTTAGTACAATTCTAGCATGAATAATAAACATTTATCATGATATAAGGAAATAAATAATAACTTTATTATTGCCTCTAGGGCATATTTCCTTCAAAGACATCATCACTAATAAGAGAAAAATACCGGAAGCTGAAATCTCCACTATGCTTGCTAATTACACTTTCCAAGATGGAGTACCTAAAAAACTTGGAGATCTGGGTATACCAACTATACCTTGCTCTATCAAAAAGAATTATGTGAAAACTGCTTTGTGTGATTTAGGAGCTGGTGTTAGTGTTATGCCTTTCTCTTTATATAAAAGACTTGACTTGAATAAACTCGCACCTACCGAAATATCTTTGCAAATGGCTGACAAATCAACTGCCATACCTATCGGTATCTCTGAGGATGTGCTCGTTGTTGTTGCTACTGTTACTATTTTGACTGACTTTGTTATACATGAGATGCCCGAGGACGACAACATCTCGATTATCCTTGGTAGACCCTTCTTGAATACTGCAGGGGATGTTATTGATTGTAATAAAAGCAAGCTCACTTTTCATATTAATGGTAATGAGCATACGGTGCACTTTCCGAAGAAACAATTCCAAGTGAATGGTATTAATGTTATTGAAAAATCTCTGACAATCACTATTGAAAGTTTTCAAATACCTCTACCTAATGTCAAAAAGTAATATCAAATGCTTATTGTTGGGGACATTCATATCCCCATTGAGGTAACTTAGTGATTTATGAAAGTTCTTCGGTTTCATGCTAATCGAAAGTGGTTGTCAATAAGACCTGATCAACCTTATTAATGAATCATTTTTGAACAGTATGCAGTTGATGAATTTAGTAAGCACTACTTTCTGTCCCCACTTTTTATTCTCTCTTTTTATTAGTTAAATAAAATAAAATGCCATGCTTTGTCTGTTTTCTGAATTTCCCGTGCAATAAAAAAATGACCCAAAAATAAAAGTTCTCATAATGCCCTGAAAATTTTATATGATTTTTTCCTGAATATTTAAGAATTTTTGGTGCAAAAATTACCAGATGGAGGTGCACCAGGTGGGCACAACCCACCTGGGCGCGCCAGCACCCCTGGCGCGCCCTGGGGGTTGTGGTCCCCACGTGGGCCCTCTCACTTACCTCTTCAACCCACATCATCACTCACCTCCAGAAAAAAAATCCCCATTGCTCTTTCTCCCGTGTTCTTGAGCTCAAACCTGCGGATTTCAATCTCTTTGCTCGAAGCTCCGTTTTCGAAACTGTTTTGGGGAATTGTTGCTTGGTATGTGACTCCACCATTTGTCGAATTAGTTTTTGTTTTTGTGGTTTATACTTTGAATAAATAGCTACTCTTGGTGCTGCTGTAGATGTGCTTGCATGTTCAACTCTTAGTGTTCTAAGTAGTTTGAATGCTTGCTATGGCCTCTATGTATCCCTATGATTAGTTGCTATTAGTTTTGTTGGAAAAATTTTGTGAACTAAAAATTCATATTTTTGTTCATAGGAAAAATTGTACGCGGACATGATGAACCTATTTGTAAGGAGTTCTTCAAGGAGACGATCCTCGGGGGCATCTTCTAGTGATAATTCTGCTCGTCGGTCTTATGTTGAACCAAGTGAAAATTCCACGCGAGATGCCGCCACCAAAACATGCTTATGGCCTTGCGATGAATATATGGTGCAGGTGGGCATCAAGGAGGAGTTTGAGCAATATGTTCACAATGGCGGTCTCGGTCCCTACCTTTCAGATAAGTGTGAACAACACCAACTCCTCACTGAAACATTCGTCAAAGGATTTAAATATTTTCCACGTGAGTCTAGGGTGTCTTTTATGCTTTATGACGAACCATTTACTATTCCACTAGAGGATTTTGCTTACCATTGCAAACTTCCATTTTGGGGTTCGCTTGATGAGCCATCAAAGGATGAGTTTGAGTCTTTCTTGATTAGCCTTTGTTACGGTGAAGGTAGGGGAGTGAGACAAGGAAGAATAAAGAGCATTCATTTTCCCGCAATTCACTACTTTGCATTGTTTAACGGGAAATGCATAGCAGGCAAGCAACACTGTAGCATACTTTGTGCGCCAGACTTGATCCTCATTCACACCGCTCTCACTGGTGAAAGGAATTATAACCTTGGAGCGATTGTTGCACGTAGACTTCAGTATAACGCCAAAAGTGGTTGGTTTTATGGTGGAATTTATGCCACTGGGTGTTTCACCTTTGCCCTTTGATCCTATCCTACCCACTCGGTATTTTGATTTTGATGCCTTAAAAGATCATAAGATTCTCAAGGGAAGGGCTGATAAATTCACTTATAATTTGTTGTTTAGCCAATCACATGTTGTGGACACATATTTGCCCGCGCCTGCTCTCTTTGATTATAACATCAAAGAAATATATTTTGCTCTTGAGAGCGAGGCCCGAGCTCATAACGCGGCAGTGGTAGCGGCACGGCGTGCCGAGGCATCCGCCCCGAGAGCCTCCGTGAGCTACCACACCAACTACTACCTTCCAGGCTAATGATCGATTACCAACTTAGGTCAAAAGCCTAAGCTTGGGGGAGTACGTGTTTCTCACCGACATTATATTCATGTTCACATATCATTCTATTTGTCCGTGCTCACACTTTTCCATTGTACCATCCATGCTTAGATTTATTTTTCTTGCTTTCTTCTTGTGTGTTTGAAAAACTTTAGAAAAACCAAAAGAATTAGTTGTAGTAATTTATTTTCTATACATGCTTAATAGTACCACTAAAAAGAAAACCCAAAAATATTTCCTTGTTCTTCTTTTGCTTGTTGGGAGCTTTCCCGTGTAAATAGCTTTTTCTCATTTTTGTTTTTATTTGCTTGTTGAAGAAAAAAAAAACTCCAAAAATATTTCAATGTATTTCTCTGAATTTCTTTTCCTTTTATCCGAGTTGCACCAAGGAGAAGACCACGATGAAAATTGAATGGCTCTCTTATGAATAATTGTTGAACTAATAAAGAGCACATTTTACCTTGTCTTCTCTTGTTGAATAAAATGTTTGCAGATTCCAGCTTAGTCCATGGCACTCTTGCACTATTATTATTTTCTTATCATTCGGTCGTGCAAGTGAAAGGCAATAATGACGATATTCGGTGAGCTGACCGTGGCAAAGAGAAACTGGTATGAACTCGACTTGTTCTTGTTGTGTAAATATGTTTAACCTAGTACCCATGATTCAACCCGTTATTATTAAACATGTTTGCAATGACAAGTAGAGATTATAGTTTCTCATGCCATGCATAAGTAGCTAGGAGTTGATAATGATTTATCTTTGATGTCAACATAGCGTTAAAATGATTGTGATGTAGTATGATGATATGGTATCCTCCTTGAATGTTCGAGTGGCTTGACATGGTACATGCTCATGCATGTAGTTGAATCAAAACCAACATAGCCTCTATAATATTCATGTTCATGGTGTTCATATCCTACTCATGCTAGTGTCCAATGTTACTTATGCATAATGCCTGGTCATGATCGTTGTTGCTCTCTAGCTGGCCGCTTCCCAATCTTAATTGCTAGCCTTCGCCTGTACTAAGTGGGAATTCTGCTTGTACATCAAAACCTTGAACCCAAATTTATTCCAGATGAGTCCACCATAACTCCCTATATACGGTATTACCCTGCCATCCTAAGTAAATTTGCATGTGCCACCTCTAAAAACTTCTAAAAAATTATCCGTTTTGAGTGCCTGGACCGTTCATGGAACGACAGGAGGTGGTCGTCTTTCGTGCTAAGCGGGTTATCCTCAGGTTGAGTGTTTATTCACTCGCCATCGCACGAGGAAATGGGCGGTATTAGGGATGCCCAGTCCCAAACAGCAAACATGAAAAAAAGTGTTCATCTCTTGAATAATCAAACAAAAACTCCCAATGGAGTCAAAACCTTTACTCTCCGCTTGGGGACCGCCACTAGCGTGCTTAGCATAGAAGATGTTGATAACGGATGGTCGTGAAGTGAATGAGAAGGGGGCATGTCTCAAAATATCATTTATCTCCATTTTAAAAATTGAGCTCTGGCACCTCTGCAAATCCCTTCTTCCCTCTGCGAAGGGACTTTCTATTTACTTTTATGTTGTGTCACCACCTTCTAAAAACAAGCACCAGAAACTGAGTAGAGCACAGCTGTCATGATTTATGCATTGTGTATAGCTAATGTTGGGTGCATCATGACAGGATCTTTTCTACCATGAATTACAACGTTTAGTCGCTGCTTGAACTTTGGAGGTGCTCTGCATTTATGTTTTGCGGTCTCAGAAAGGGCTAGCGAGATACCACTATTGTCATATTATATCATGGTTGTTTCAACAACGTGTTGCTGTTTGAGATATCTTATTATTTCTTCCTAGCTGATTATGTCATTGATATGAATCATTATAATCTTTAAATATTATTGTTGACATGGTTAGTTATAATGCTCGCTGAAAACCTGGGTGCTGTTTAAGCTTATTTATGCAAACAAGAGCAAAAGAGTTCGTAAAAGTCTTTCTTTCTCAGTTTCAGTTTATCAACTGAATTGCTTGAGGACAAGCAAAGGTTTAAGCTTGGCGGAGTTGATACGTCTCCAAGGTATCTACTTTTTCTCACGCTTTTCCTCTTGTTTCGGACTCTAATTTGCATGATTTGGATGAAACTAACCCCGGACTGACGCTATTTTCAGCAAAACTACCATGGTGTTGTTTTTGGGCAGAAATAAAAGTTCTCGGAATGGAACGGAACTTTGCGAGGATTTTTTATATCAACAATAAGAATTTCTGGAGCCAAGACCCACCAGAGAGGGGCCCCTGGTTGGGCACAACCCACCAGGGCGCTCCCCTATCCTGGCGCGCCCAGGTGGGTTGTACCCACCTGGTGGCCTGGCGCCGTTGCCTGGGAGGTTAGTGCTTGAAGGTATATATTTAGATCTTGCAATCGAATATTCTTGTTTCTTGTTTTATCACTAGTTTAGTTTATAAAAGAAAACTACAAAAAATGGAATTAAGGTTGCTTCATATGCTTCATCTTTTTAATGTCTTTCGTGAAAATGATGGGAAGGAAAATTGTGCCAAAGTGTTAGAAGAAGAATTACATAGAATGCTTGGCATAAAATATGTGAATGATGAGCATGATTGCAATGTTGTCAGTATGAATTCCCTGAATATCCATGATGCTAATGATATGCAAAGCCACAAGCTTGGGGAAGCTATGTTTGATGAAGATGACATTTTTTGTCCCCCAAGATTTGATGAGCAAATTTACTATGATGAAAGCATGCCTCCTATTATGATGATTATTGTGATGACACGTATGCTATAAATAATAATGATAACCATGAAACTTGTCATCTTGATCTTAATTTTCAATCATATGATAGTTATTTTGTTGAGTTTGCTCCCACTACTATTGAAGAGAAGTATTTTGCTTATGTGGAGAGTAGTAAAAATTCTATGCTTGTAGATCATGAAAAGAATGTTTTAGGTGCTGGCTATATTGTTGAATTCATTCATGATGCTTGTGAAAATTATTATGAGGGAGGAATATATGCTTTTAGGAATTGCAATAATATCAAGTTTCCTCTCTATGAGCTTAGA
This sequence comes from Aegilops bicornis, assembly GCA_021605145.1. NCBI lineage: Eukaryota > Viridiplantae > Streptophyta > Magnoliopsida > Poales > Poaceae > Aegilops > Aegilops bicornis. The sequence continues at coordinate 213,211,853 of CM038675.1, read as the reverse complement.
GTTTTGAAGTTATGCTTATTTTGCCTTCCTATGCTGGATGATTCTAGTTCCCATAAGTTGTTTGCTCACAAAATCCCTATGCATAGGAAGTGGGTTAGACTTAAATGTGCTAGTCATATTCTTCAGATGCTCTCTTTATGTTTCAATTCTTATCTTTTATGCGAGCATCATTGAAATCATCATGCCTAGCTAGGGGCATTAAACGATAGCGCTTGTTGGGAAGCAACCCAATTTTATTTTAGTTTCTTGCTTTTTGGTTCTGTTTAGTAACAAATAATCCATCTAGCCTCTGCTTAGATGTGGTTTTATGTTTTAATTAGTGTTTGTGCTAAGTAGAACCTTTGGGAAGACTTGGGTGAAGTCTTTATGATCATGCTGTAAAAAACAGAAACTTTAGCGCTCAGGAGATTAGCTAAATTTTTTTACTGGAGAGTGATATTTAGTTGATTATCTTTGCAGATGATTACTAGACAAATTCCTCAGGTCCACCAATTTATTTTAGAATTTTTGGAGTTCCATAAGTTTGCGTTAGTTACAGATTACTACAGACTGTTCTGTTTTTGACAGATTCTGTTTTTCGTGTGTTGTTTGCTTATTTTGATGACTCTATGGCTATTAAAATAGTTTATAAACCATAGAGAAGTTGTAATACAGTAGATTTAACACCAATACAAATTAAGAATGAGTTTACAACATTACCTAAGTGGTGATTTATTTTCTTATACTAACGGAGCTTACGAGTTTTCTGTTAAGTTTTGTGTTGTGAAGTTTTCAAGTTTTGGGTAAAGATTCGATGGACTATGGAATAAGGAGTGGCAAGAGCCTAAGCTTGGGGATGCCGAAGGCACCCCAAGGTAATATTCAAGGACAACCAAGAGCCTAAGCTTGGGGATGCCCTGAATAGCATCCCCTCTTTCGTCTTCGTTCATCGGTAACTTTACTTGGAGCTATATTTTTATTCACCACATGATATGTGTTTTGCTTGGAGCGTCATTTTATTTTATTTTGTTTTGCTTGCTGTTTGAATAAAATACCAAGATCTGAAATTCTTAAACGTTAGAGAGTCTTCACATAGTTACATAATTATTTAACTACTCATTGATCTTCACTTATATCTTTCGGAGTAGTTTGTCATTTACTCGTGTGCTTCACTTATATCCTATGAGTAAATGGTTGAATGATTTGAATGTAATAAATCTGAAATTATATATGTTTCATATGCTTATCCCATGGGGAGTAATGACTTTACATATAAGAAGTAGAGGTGGTAAATTTATTGAAGGTTAGCAACCATTGTATTGGTCACTTGAACAATTCATGAAAGAATATTGAAGGAAGAGAGATTTCACATATAAATATACTATCATGGACATCTTTTGTAATTGTGAGCACTCATTAAAATATGACATGATAAAAGGTTGAAGTTGGACAAGGAAGACAATGTAATGGGTTATGTTTTCTTATATCTGAAATAAAGTATATTGTCATGGATCGCCCAACACGTTGAGCTTGCCTTTCCCCCTCATGCTAGCCAAATTCCTTGCACCAAGTACAGATACTACTTGTGCTTCCAAACATCCCTTAAACCAGTATTGCCATGAGAGTCCACCATACCTACCTATGGGTTGAGTAAGATCCTTCAAGTAAGTTGTCATCGGTGCATGCAATAGAAATTGCTCTCTAAATATGTATGATCTTTTAGTGTGGAGAAAATAAGCTTTATACGATCTTGTGATATGGAAGAAATAAAAGCGACGGACTGCATAATAAAGGTCCCTATCACAAGTGGCAATATAAAGTGACGTTCCCTCGCATTAAGATTTTGTGCATCCAACTATAAAAGCGCATGGCAACCTCTGCTTCCCTTTGCAAAGGGCCTATCTTTTACTTTTATGCAAGAGTCATGGTGATCTTCACCTTTCCTTTTTACTTTTATGCAAGATTCTGATATATATATAAATCCAATTGGATGTAAGGCATCATGAACTATTATTGTTGACATTACCCTTGAGGTAAAAGGTTGGGAGGCGAATCTATAAGCCCCTATCTTTCTCTGTGTCTGATTAAAACTTTGAATCCATAAATATCGCGTGAGTGTTAACAATTGTGAAAGACTAAATGATAGTTGTGTATATGGAGTTTGCTAAATCAAAGCTCTGACATAGACTCTTCCTGAAAATAAGATGAATTGTAGTTGTTTGATGACTAATAACACGGTTTGTTAGTTTTCAACAAGGTTTATGATTTATACTTTAACATGTGAATAGTTTGTTACTTGATCATGAAAAGTTCTATGAGTTGAACTACTGTTATGACATATAATGATGCTAGAAAAGGTGATTGAAATTATCATTGATCAAACTTATGCCCCTGCTAGGATTCACACTTCATAAATTCTTTCTTTTATCATTTACCTACTCGAGCACGAGCAGGAATTAAGCTTGGGGATGCTGATACGTCTCCAACGTATCTATAATTTATGAAGTATTCATGCTATTATATTATCCGTCTTGGATGTTTATGGGCTTTATTATGCACTTTTATATTACTTTTGGGACTAACCTATTGACCGAGAGCCCAGTGCTAGTTCCTGTTTTTTTCCTTGTTTCAGTGTTTCGCAGAAAAGGAATATCAAACGGAGTCCAAACGGAATGAAACCTTCGGAAAAGTTATTTTTGGAAAGAAAGCAATACAGGAGACTTGGAGTACACGTCAGGGGATCAACGAGGAAGGCACAAGGAAGGGGGGCGCCCCCCCCGGGTGCGCCCCCCCCCCCCGGGTGCGCCCTCCACCCTCGTGGGCCCCTCGTGGCTCCCCTGACGTATTTCTTCCACCTATATATATATCCATATTCCCTAAAACCATCGGGGAATAGAATAGATCGGGAACAGAACAGAATATGGTCGGTACTAATGCCTCCCCCCTTTAGTCCCGGTTCAATCCAGAACCAGGACTAAAGGCCGCGGCCACATGGAGCTCCACCTTTAGTTCCGGTTGTTAACACCAACCGGGACTAAAAGGAAATTTTATGATTTTTTTTGAATTTTTTTGGAATTTTTTAAGAATAAATTTTTATTTTCAAATTTCTGAATTATTTTAACCTCTAATCTCTAATCAGCACCCCTCATCACTGCTCAATTTGTCCTCTAATCTCTAATCACCCCTCATCATTCCAAATCATCTAACTTCGAACGGTCACCCATCCTCCCACTCCCCCACTGAGCACGCTTAACTTCCGGTTCTATTCTCCCTCGTTTCCAAGTCTGCACTTGTTGTTTTCCTCTGATAGTAAGATGTCAATCCTATTAACCATCTGGAATTTTGCTTGAGCATGAAGTGACACATTTCACTGTTTGAGTTTGAAACTATTGTTTTAAAAAACAATAATTATTTAGAAAACAATAATTATTTTGAATAATTAGTTTGACCATTGTTTGACCACAGTTTGACCAGATTTGACCAAAATTCAAAATAACTGAAATAATTATTTAGTAACACTAATATTCTAGAATAATTATTTTGACCATTCTTTGACCACAGTTTGAAATTTTTCGATTTTTTCCACTCTAGATCTTAAAAGCCCCGTAACTTTTTTTCTGTTAGGTTTTTGAGGATTTTGAAAATGATTAACGGGGTTCCCATAGTTACATAATTATTTAACTACTCATTGATCTTCACTTATATCGTTCGGAGTAGTTTGTCATTTACTCGTGTGCTTCACTTATATCCTATGAGTAAATGGTTGAATGATTTGAATGTAATAAATCTGAAATTATATATGTTTCATATGCTTATCCCATGGGGAGTAATGACTTTACATATAAGAAGTAGAGGTGGTAAATTTATTGAAGGTTAGCAAACATTGTATTGGTCACTTGAACAATTCATGAAAGAATATTGAAGGAAGAGAGATTTCACATATAAATATACTATCGTGGACATCTTTTGTAATTGTGAGCACTCATTAAAATATGACATGATAAAAGGTTGATGTTGGACAAGGAAGACAACGTAACGGGTTATGTTTTCTTATATCTGAAATAAAGTATATTGTCATGGATAGCCCAACACGTTGAGCTTGCCTTTCCCCCTCATGCTATCCAAATTCCTTGCACCAAGTACATATACTACTTGTGCTTCCAAACATCCCTTAAACCAGTATTGCCATGAGAGTCCACCATACCTACCTATGGGTTGAGTAAGATCCTTCAAGTAAGTTGTCATCGGTGCATGAAATAGAAATTGCTCTCTAAATATGTATGATCTTTTAGTGTGGAGAAAATAAGCTTTATACGATCTTGTGATATGGAAGAAATAAAAGCGACGGACTGCATAATAAAGGTCCCTATCACAAGTGGCAATATAAAGTGACATTCCCTCGCATTAAGATTTTCTGCATCCAACTATAAAAGTGCATGGCAACCTCTGCTTCCTTTTGCAAAGGGCCTATCTTTTACTTTTATGCAAGAGTCATGTTGATCTTCACCTTTCCTTTTTACATTTTATCCTTTGGCAAGCACCTCGTGTTGGAAAGATTCAGATATATATATCCAATTGGATGTAAGGCATCATGAACTATTATTGTTGACATTACCCTTGAGGTAAAAGGTTGGGAGGCGAATCTATAAGCCCCTATCTTTCTCGTAATACGATTAAAACTTTGAATCCATAAATATCGCGTGAGTGTTAACAATTGTGGAAGACTAAATGATAGTTGAGTATGTGGAGTTTGCTAAATCAAAGCTCTGACATAGACTCTTCCTGAAAATAAGATGAATTGTAGTTGTTTGATGACTAATAACACGGTTTGTTAGTTTTCAACAAGGTTTAAGATTTATACTTTAACATGTGAATAGTTTGTTACTTGATCATGAAAAGTTCTATGAGTTGAACTACTGTTATGACATATAATGATGCTAGAAAAGGTGATTGAAATTATCATTGATCAAACTTATGCACCTGCTAGCATTCACACTTCATAAATTCTTTCTTTTATCATTTACCTACTCGAGGACGAGCAGGAATTAAGCTTGGGGATGATGATACGTCTCCAACGTATCTACAATTTATGAAGTATTCATGCTATTATATTATCCGTCTTGGATGTTTATGGGCTTTATTATGCACTTTTATATTACTTTTGGGACTAACCTATTGACCCAGAGCCCAGTGCGATTTACGCTTTTCCCTTGTTTGATGTTTATTTGAAGAGGAATATCAAACGGAGTCCAAACGGAATGAAACCTTCGGAAAAGTTATTTTTGGAAAGAAAGCAATACAGGAGACTCTGAGTGCACGTCAGGGGATCAACGAGGAGGGCACGAGGAAGGGGGGCGCCCCCCCCCCCGGGTGCGCCCTCCACCCTCGTGGTCCCCTCGTGGCTCCCCTGACGTATTTCTTCCACCTATATATATCCATATACCCTAAAACCATCGGGGAATAGAATAGATCGAGAATGTAACAGAATAGGGCGGTACTAATGCCTCCCCCTTTAGTCCCGGTTCAAATGATTTTTTTTGAAATTTTCTTTTGAATTTTATTTGAATATTTTTTTATTTTCAAATTTCTGAATTATTTTAACCTCTAATCTCTAATCAGCACCCCTCATCACTGCTCAATTTGTCCTCTAATCTCTAATCACCCCTCATCATTCCAAATCATCTAACTTCCCGAACGGTCAACCATCCTCCCACTCCCCGGCTGAGCACGCTTAACTTCCGGGTTCTATTCTCCTCGTTTCCAAGTCTGCACTTGTTGTTTTCCTGACAATAGTAAGATGTCAATCCTATAAACCCTCAGGAATTTTGCTTGAGCATGAAGTGACACATTTCACTGTTTGAGTTGGAAACTATTGTTTTAAAAAACAATAATTACTTAGAAAACAATAATTATTTTGAATAATTAGTTTGACCATTGTTTGACCACAGTTTGACCACAGTTTGACCAGATTTGACCAAAATTCAAAATAACTGAAATAATTATTTAGTAACACTAATATTCTAGAATAATTAGTTTGACCATTGTTTGAAATTTTTCGATTTTTTCCAGTCTAGATCTTAAAAGCCCGTAACTTTTTTTTTACATTAGGTTTTGAGGATTTTGAAAATGTTTAACGGGGTTCCATAGTTACATAATTATTTAACTACTCATTGATCTTCACTTATATCTTTCGGAGTAGTTTGTCATATACTCGTGTGCTTCACTTATATCCTATGAGTAAATGGTTGAATGATTTGAATGTAATAAATCTGAAATTATATATGTTTCATATGCTTATCCCATGGGGAGTAATGACTTTACATATAAGAAGTAGAGGTGGTAAATTTATTGAAGGTTAGCAAACATTGTATTGGTCACTTGAACAATTCATGAAAGAATATTGAAGGAAGAGAGATTTCACATATAAATATACTATCAGGGACATCTTTTGTAATTGTGAGCACTCATTAAAATATGACATGATAAAAGGTTGATGTTGGACAAGGAAGACAACGTAATGGGTTATGTTTTCTTATATCTGAAATAAAGTATATTGTCATGGATCGCCCAACACGTTGAGCTTGCCTTTCCCCCTCATGCTAGCCAAATTCCTTGCACCAAGTACAGATACTACTTGTGCTTCCAAACATCCCTTAAACCCGGTATTGCCATGAGAGTCCACCATACCTACCTATGGGTTGAGTAAGATCCTTCAAGTAAGTTGTCATCGGTGCATGCAATAGAAATTGCTCTCTAAATATGTATGATCTTTTAGTGTGGAGAAAATAAGCTTTATACGATCTTGTGATATGGAAGAAATAAAAGCGACGGTATCGCATAGTAAAGGTCCCTATCACAAGTGGCAATATAAAGTGACATTCCTTCGCATTAAGATTTTCTGCATCCAACTATAAAAGCGCATGGCAACCTCTGCTTCCCTTTGCAAAGGGCCTATCTTTTACTTTTATGCAAGAGTCATGGTGATCTTCACCTTTCCTTTTTACATTTTATCCTTTGGCAAGCACCTCGTGTTGGAAAGATTCCGATATATATATATATCCAATTGTATGTAAGGCATCATGAACTATTATTGTTGACATTACCCTTGAGGTAAAAGGTTGGGAGGCGAATCTATAAGCCCCTATCTTTCTCTGTCTGATTAAAACTTTGAATCCATAAATATCGGCGTGAGTGTTAACAATTGTGAAAGACTACATGATAGTTGAGTATGTGGAGTTTGCTAAATCAAAGCTCTGACATAGACTCTTCCTGAAAATAAGATGAATTGTAGTTGTTTGATGACTAATAACACGGTTTGTTAGTTTTCAACAAGGTTTATGATTTATACTTTAACATGTGAATAGTTTGTTACTTGATCATGAAAAGTTCTATGAGTTGAACTACTGTTATGACATATAATGATGCTAGAAAAGGTGATTGAAATTATCATTGATCAAACTTATGCACCTGCTAGGATTCACACTTCATAAATTCTTTCTTCTATCATTTACCTACTCGAGCACGAGCAGGAATTAAGCTTGGGGATGCTGATACGTCTCCAACGTATCTATAATTTATGAAGTATTCATGCTATTATATTATCCGTCTTGGATGTTTATGGGCTTTATTATGCACTTTTATATTACTTTTGGGACTAACCTATTGACCCGAGCCCAGTGCCGCTTACTTTTTTCCCTTGTTTGATGTTTATGAGAAAAAGGAATATCAAACGGAGTCCAAACGGAATGAAACCTTCAGAAAAGTTATTTCTGGAAAGAAAGCAATACAGGAGACTTGGAGTACACGTCAGGGGATCAACGAGGAAGGCACAAGGAAGGGGGGCGCCCCCCCTCCCCGGGTGCGCCCTCCACCCTCGTGGGCCCCTCGTGGCTCCCCTGACGTATTTCTTCCACCTATATATATATATCCATATTCCCTAAAACCATCGGGGAACAGAATAGATCGGGAACAGAACAGAATATGGACGGTACTAATGCCTCCCCCCTTTAGTCCCGGTTCAATCCAGAACCAGGACTAAAGGCCGCGGCCACATGGAGCTCCACCTTTAGTTCCGGTTGGTAACACCAACCGGGACTAAAAGGAAATTTTATGATTTTTTTTTGGAATTTTTTTAGAATAAATTTTTATTTTCAAATTTTCTGAATTATTTTAACCTCTAATCTCTAATCAGCACCCCTCATCACTGCTCAATTTGTCCTCTAATCTCTAATCACCCCTCATCATTCCAAATCATCTAACTTCCCGAACGGTCACCCATCCTCCCACTCCCCCAGCCTGAGCACGCTTAACTTCCGGGTTCTATTCTCCCTCGTTTCCAAGTCTGCACTTGTTGTTTTCCTGACAGTAGTAAGATGTCAATCCTATTAACCATCTGGAATTTTGCTTGAGCATGAAGTGGCACATTTCACTGTTTGAGTTTGAAACTATTGTTTTAAAAAACAATAATTATTTAGAAAACAATAATTATTTTGAATAATTAGTTTGACCATTGTTTGACCACAGTTTGACAAGATTTGACCAAAATTCAAAATAACTGAAATAATTATTTAGTAACACTAATATTCTAGAATAATTAGTTTGACCATTGTTTGAAATTTTTCGATTTTTCCACTCTAGATCTTAAAAAGCCCGTAACTTTTTTTTACATTAGGTTTTTGAGGATTTTGAAAATGTTTAACGGGGTTCCCATAGTTACATAATTATTTAACTACTCATTGATCTTCACTTATATCGTTCGGAGTAGTTTGTCATTTACTCGTGTGCTTCACTTATATCCTATGAGTAAATGGTTGAATGATTTGAATGTAATAAATCTGAAATTATATATGTTTCATATGCTTATCCCATGGGGAGTAATGACTTTACATATAAGAAGTAGAGGTGGTAAATTTCTTGAAGGTTAGCAAACATTGTATTGGTCACTTGAACAATTCATGAAAGAATATTGAAGGAAGAGAGATTTCACATATAAATATACTACCAGGGACATCTTTTGTAATTGTGAGCACTCATTAAAATATGACATGATAAAAGGTTGATGTTGGACAAGGAAGACAACGTAATGGGTTATGTTTTCTTATATCTGAAATAAAGTATATTGTCATGGATCGCCCAACACGTTGAGCTTGCCTTTCCCCCTCATGCTAGCCAAATTCCTTGCACCAAGTACAGATACTACTTGTGCTTCCAAACATCCTTAAACCAAGATTGCCATGAGAGTCCACCATACCTACCTATGTGTTGAGTAAGATCCTTCAAGTAAGTTGTCATCGGTGCATGAAATAGAAATTGCTCTCTAAATATGTATGATCTTTTAGTGTGGAGAAAATAAGCTTTATACGATCTTGTGATATGGAAGAAATAAAAGCGACGGACTTCATAATAAAGGTCCCTATCACAAGTGGCAATATAAAGTGACATTCCCTCGCATTAAGATTTTCTGCATCCAACTATAAAAGCGCATGGCAACCTCTGCTTCCTTTTGCAAAGGGCCTATCTTTTACTTTTATGCAAGAGTCATGTTGATCTTCACCTTTCCTTTTTACATTTTATCCTTTGGCAAGCACCTCGTGTTGGAAAGATTCGGATATATATATCCACTTGGATGTAAGGCATCATGAACTATTATTGTTGACATTACCCTTGAGGTAAAAGGTTGGGAGGCGAATCTATAAGCCCCTATCTTTCTCTGTGTCTGATTAAAACTTTGAATCCATAAATATCGCGTGAGTGTTAACAATTGTGGAAGACTAAATGATAGTTGAGTATGTGGAGTTTGCTAAATCAAAGCTCTGACATAGACTCTTCCTGAAAATAAGATGAATTGTAGTTGTTTGATGACTAATAACACGGTTTGTTAGTTTTCAACAAGGTTTATGATTCATACTTTAACATGTGAATAGTTTGTTACTTGATCATGAAAAGTTCTATGAGTTGAACTACTGTTATGACATATAATGATGCTAGAAAAGGTGATTGAAATTATCATTGATCAAACTTATGCACCTGCTAGCATTCACATTTCATAAATTCTTTCTTTTATCATTTACCTACTCGAGGAATGACGGTGAATTAAGCTTGGGGATGATGATACGTCTCCAACGTATATATAATTTATGAAGTATTCATGCTATTATATTATCCGTCTTGGATGTTTATGGGCTTTATTATGCACTTTTATATTACTTTTGGGACTAACCAATTGACCCAGAGCCCAGTGCGGTTTACGCTTTTCCCTTGTTTGATGTTTTATTTGAAAAGGAATATCAAACGGAGTCCAAACGGAATGAAACCTTTGGAAAAGTTATTTTTGGAAAGAAAGCAATACATGAGACTTGGAGTGTACGTCAGGGGATCAACGAGGAAGGCACGAGGAAGGGGGGCGCCCCCCCGGGTGCGCCCTCCACCCTCGTGGTCCCCTCGTGGCTCCCCTGACGTATTTCTTCCACCTATATATATCCATATACCCTAAAACCATCGGGGAATAGAATAGATCGGGAACAGAACAGAATAGGGCCGGTACTAATGCCTCCCCCCTTTAGTCCCGGTTCAAATGATTTTTTTTGAAATTTTCTTTTGAATTTTATTTGAATATTTTTTTATTTTCAAATTTCTGAATTATTTTAACCTCTAATCTCTAATCAGCACCCCTCATCACTGCTCAATTTGTCCTCTAATCTCTAATCACCCTCATCATTCCAAATCATCTAACTTCCCGAACGGTCACCCATCCTCCCACTCCCCGGCTGAGCACGCTTAACTTCCGGGTTCTATTCTCCCTCGTTTCCAAGTGCGCACTTGTTGTTTTCCTGACAATAGTAAGATGTCAATCCTATTAACCCTCAGGAATTTTGCTTGAGCATGAAGTGACACATTTCACTGTTTGAGTTGGAAACTATTGTTTTAAAAAACAATAATTATTTAGAAAACAATAATTATTTTGAATAATTAGTTTGACCATTGTTTGACCACAGTTTGACCAGATTTGACCAAAATTCAAAATAACTGAAATAATTATTTAGTAACACTAATATTCTAGAACAATTAGTTTGACCATTGTTTGAAATTTTTCGATTTTTTCCAGTCTAGATCTTAAAAGCCCCGTAACTTTTTTTCTGTTAGGTTTTTGAGGATTTTGAAAATGTTTAACGGGGTTCCATAGTTACATAATTATTTAACTACTCATTGATCTTCACTTATATCTTTCGGAGTAGTTTGTCATTTACTCGTGTGCTTCACTTATATCCTATGAGTAAATGGTTGAATGATTTGAATGTAATAAATCTGAAATTATATATGTTTCATATGCTTATCCCATGGGGAGTAATGACTTTACATATAAGAAGTAGAGGTGGTAAATTTATTGAAGGTTAGCAAACATTGTATTGGTCACTTGAACAATTCATGAAAGAATATTGAAGGAAGAGAGATTTCACATATAAATATACTATCAGGGACATCTTTTGTAATTGTGAGCACTCATTAAAATATGACATGATAAAAGGTTGATGTTGGACAAGGAAGACAACGTAATGGGTTATGTTTTCTTATATCTGAAATAAAGTATATTGTCATGGATCGCCCAACACGTTGAGCTTGCCTTTCCCCCTCATGCTAGCCAAATTCCTTGCACCAAGTACAGATACTACTTGTGCTTCCAAACATCCCTTAAACCAAGTATTGCCATGAGAGTCCACCATACCTACCTATGGGTTGAGTAAGATCCTTCAAGTAAGTTGTCATCGGTGCATGCAATAGAAATTGCTCTCTAAATATGTATGATCTTTTAGTGTGGAGAAAATAAGCTTTATACGATCTTGTGATATGGAAGAAATAAAAGCGACGGACTGCATAATAAAGGTCCCTATCACAAGTGGCAATATAAAGTGACATTCCTTCGCATTAAGATTTTTTGCATCCAACTATAAAAGCGCATGGCAACCTCTGCTTCCCTTTGCAAAGGGCCTATCTTTTACTTTTATGCAAGTGTCATGGTGATCTTCACCTTTCCTTTTTACATTTTCTCCTTTGGCAAGCACCTCGTGTTGGAAAGATTCCGATATATATATATATATATCCAATTGTATGTAAGGCATCGTGAACTATTATTGTTGACATTACCCTTGAGGTAAAAGGTTGGGAGGCGAATCTATAAGCCCCTATCTTTCTCTGTGTCTGATTAAAACTTTGAATCCATAAATATCGCGTGAGTGTTAACAATTGTGAAAGACTACATGATAGTTGAGTATGTGGAGTTTGCTAAATCAAAGCTCTGACATAGACTCTTCCTGAAAATAAGATGAATTGTAGTTGTTTGATGACTAATAACACGGTTTGTTAGTTTTCAACAAGGTTTATGATTTATAGTTTAACATGTGAATAGTTTGTTACTTGATCATGAAAAGTTCTATGAGTTGAACTCTTGTTATGACATATAATGATGCTGGAAAAGGTGATTGAAATTATCATTGATCAAACTTATGCACCTGCTAGCATTCACACTTCATACCTTCTTTCTTTTATCATTTACCTACTCGAGGACGAGCAGGAATTAAGCGTGGGGATGTTGATACGTCTCCAACGTATCTATAATTTATGAAGTATTCATGCTATTATATTATCCGTCTTGGATGTTTATGGGCTTTATTATGCACTTTTATATTACTTTTGGGACTAACCTATTGACCCAGAGCCCAGTGCCAGTTTCTGTTTTTTCCCTTGTTTCAGTGTTTCGCAGAAAAGGAATATCAAACGGAGTCCAAACGGAATGAAACCTTCGGAAAAGTTATTTTTGGAAAGAAAGCAATACAGGAGACTTGGAGTGCACGTCAGGGGATCAACGAGGAAGGGGGGCGCCCCCCCGGGTGCGCCCTCCACCCTCGTGGGCCCCTCGTGGCTCCCCTGACATATTTCTTCCACCTATATATATCCATATACCCTAAAACCATCGGGGAACAGAATAGATCGGGAACAGAACAGAATAGGGCTGGTACTAATGCCTCCCCCCTTTAGTCCCGGTTCAAATGATTTTTTTTTGAATTTTTTTTTGAATAATTTTTTATTTTCAAATTTCTGAATTATTTTAACCTCTAATCTCTAATCAGCACCCCTCATCACTGCTCAATTTGTCCTCTAATCTCTAATCACCCCTCATCATTCCAAATCATCTAACTTCCCGAACGGTCACCCATCCTCCCACTGCCCCAGCCTGAGCACGCTTAACTTCCGGGTTCTATTCTCCCTCGTTTCCAAGTCTGCACTTGTTGTTTTCCTCACAATAGTAAGATGTCAATCCTATTAACCCTCAGGAATTTTGCTTGAGCATGAAGTGACACATTTCACTTTGACTTTAAAACTATTGTTTTAAAAAACAATAATTATTTAGAAAACAATAATTATTTTGAATAATTAGTTTGACCATTGTTTGACCACAGTTTGACCATATTTGACCAAAATTCAAAATAACTGAAATAATTATTTAGTAACACTAATATTCTAGAATAATTAGTTTGACCATTGTTTGAAATTTTTCGATTTTGCCACTCTAGATCTTAAAAGCCCAGTAACTTTTTTTCTGTTAGGTTTTTGAGGATTTTGAAAATGTTTAACGGGGTTCCCATAGTTACATAATTATTTAACTACTCATTGATCTTCACTTATATCTTTCGGAGTAGTTTGTCATTTACTCTTGTGCTTCACTTATATCCTATGAGTAAATGGTTGAATGATTTGAATGTAATAAATCTGAAATTATATATGTTTCATATGCTTATCCCATGGGGAGTAATGACTTTACATATAAGAAGTAGAGGTGCTAAATTTATTGAAGGTTAGCAAACATTGTATTGGTCACTTGAACAATTCATGAAAGAATATTGAAGGAAGAGATATTTCACATATAAATATACTATTAGGGACATCTTTTGTAATTGTGAGCATTCATTAAAATATGACATGATAAAAGGTTGATGTTGCACAAGGAAGACAACGTAATGTGTTATGTTTTCTTATATCTGAAATAAAGTATATTGTCATGGATCGCCCAACACGTTGAGCTTGCCTTTCCCCCTCATGCTAGCCAAATTCCTTGCACCAAGTACAAATACTACTTGTGCTTCCAAACATCCCTTAAACCAAGATATTGCCATGAGAGTCCACCATACCTACCTATGGGTTGAGTAAGATCCTTCAAGTAAGTTGTCATCAGTGCATGCAATAGAAATTGCTCTCTAAATATGTATGATCTTTTAGTGTGGAGAAAATAAGCTTTATACGATCTTGTGATATGGAAGAAATAAAAGCGACGGACTGCATAATAAAGGTCCCTCACAACTGGCAATATAAAGTGACATTCCCTCGCATTAAGATTTTCTGCATCCAACTATAAAAGCGCATGTTAACCTCTGCTTCCCTTTGCAAAGGGCCTATCTTTTACTTTTATGCAAGAGTCATGGCGATCTTCATCTTTCCTTTTTACATTTTATCCTTTGGCAAGCACCTCGTGTTGGAAAGATTCTGATATATATATATCCAATTGGATGTAAGGCATCATGAACTATTATTGTTGACATTACCCTTGAGGTAAAAGGTTGGGAGGCGAATCTATAAGCCCCTATCTTTCTCTCGTAATACGATTAAAACTTTGAATCCATAAATATCGCGTGAGTGTTAACAATTGTGAAAGACTACATGATAGTTGAGTATGTGGAGTTTGCTAAATCAAAGCTCTGACATAGACTCTTCCTGAAAATAAGATGAATTGTAGTTGTTTGAGGACTAATAACACGGTTTGTTAGTTTTCAACAAGGTTTATGATTTATACTTTAACATGTGAATAGTTTGTTACTTGATCATGAAAAGTTCTATGAGTTGAACTACTGTTATGACATATAATGATGCTAAAAAAAGGTGATTGAAATTATCATTGATCAAACTTATGCACCTGCTAGCATTCACACTTCATAAATTCTTTCTTTTATCATTTACCTACTCGAGGACGAGCATGAATTAAGCTTGGGGATGCTGATACGTCTCCAACGTATCTATAATTTATGAAGTACTCATGCTATTATATTATCCGTCTTGGATGTTTATGGGCTTTATTATGCACTTTTATATTACTTTTGGGACTAACCTATTGACCCAGAGCCCAGTGCCAGTTTCTGCTTTTTCCCTTGTTTCAGTGTTTCGCAGAAAAGGAATATCAAACGGAGTCCAAACGGAATGAAACCTTCGGAAAAGTTATTCTTGGAAAGAAAGCAATACAGGAGACTTGGAGTGCACGTCAGGGGATCAACGAGGAAGGCACGAGGAAGGGGGGCGCCCCTCCGGGTGCGCCCTCCACCCTCGTGGGCCCCTCGTGGCTCCCCTGGCGTATTTCTTCCACCTATATATATCCATATGCCCTAAAACCATCGGGGAACAGAATAGATCGGGAACAGAACAGAATAGGGCCGGTACTAATGCCTCCCCCTTTAGTCCCGGTTCAAATGATTTTTTTCTGAATTTTTTTTGAATTTTTTTTTTCAAATTTCTGAATTATTTTAACCTCTAATCTCTAATCAGCACCCCTCATCACTACTCAATTTGTCCTCTAATCTCTAATCACCCCTCATCATTCCAAATCATCTAACTTCCCGAACGGTCACCCATCCTCCCACTCCCCGCCTTTGAGCACGCTTAACTTCCGGGTTCTATTCTCCCTCGTTTCCAAGTCTGCACTTGTTGTTTTCCTCACAATAGTAAGATGTCAATCCTATTAACCCTCAGGAATTTTGCTTGAGCATGAAGTGACACATTTCACTGTTTGACTTTGAAACTATTGTTTTAAAAAACAATAATTATTTAGAAAACAATAATTATTTTGAATAATTAGTTTGACCATTGTTTGACCACAGTTTGACCATATTTGACCAAAATTCAAAATAACTGAAATAATTATTTAGTAACACTAATATTCTAGAATAATTAGTTTGACCATTGTTTGAAAATTTTTCACTTTTTTCCACTCTAGATCTTAAAAGCCCCGTAACTTTTTTTCTGTTAGGTTTTTGAGGATTTTGAAAATGTTTAACGGGGTTCCCATAGTTACATAATTATTTAACTACTCATTGATCTTCACTTATATCTTTCGGGGTAGTTTGTCATTTACTCGTGTGCTTCACTTATATCCTATGAGTAAATGGTTGAATGATTTGAATGTAATAAATCTGAAATTATATATGTTTCATATGCTTATCCCATGGGCAGTAATGACTTTACATATAAGAAGTAGAGGTGGTAAATTTATTGAAGGTTAGCAAACATTGTATTGGTCACTTGAACAATTCATGAAAGAATATTGAAGGAAGAGAGATTTCACATATAAATATACTATCAGGGACATCTTTTGTAATTGTGAGCACTCATTAAAATATGACATGATAAAAGGTTGATGTTGCACAAGGAAGACAACGTAATGGGTTATGTTTTCTTATATCTGAAATAAAGTATATTGTCATGGATCGCCCAACACGTTGAGCTTGCCTTTCCCCCTCATGCTAGCCAAATTCCTTGCACCAAGTACAGATACTACTTGTGCTTCCAAACATCCCTTAAACCAGTATTGCCATGAGAGACCACCATACCTACCTATGGGTTGAGTAAGATCCTTCAAGTAAGTTGTCATCAGTGCATGCAATAGAAATTACTCTCTAAATATGTATGATCTTTTAGTGTGGAGAAAATAAGCTTTATACGATCTTGTGATATGGAAGAAATAAAAGCGGCCAATTTGCATAATAAAGGTCCCTCTGGCCCAGCAATATAAAGTGACATTCCCTCGCATTAAGATTTTCTGCATCCAACTATAAAAGCGCATGTTAACCTCTTCTTCCCTTTGCAAAGGGCCTATCTTTTACTTTTATGCAAGAGTCATGGCGATCTTCACCTTTCCTTTTTACATTTTATCCTTTGGCAAGCACCTCGTGTTGGAAAGATTCTGATATATATATATCCAATTGGATGTAAGGCATCATGAACTATTATTGTTGACATTACCCTTGAGGTAAAAGGTTGGGAGGCGAATCTATAAGCCCCTATCTTTCTATGTGTCTGATTAAAACTTTGAATCCATAAATATCGCGTGAGTGTTAACAATTGTGAAAGACTACATGATAGTTGAGTATGTGGAGTTATCTAAATCAAAGCTCTGACATAGACTCTTCCTGAAAATAAGATGAATTGTAGTTGTTTGATGACTAATAACACGGTTTGTTAGTTTTCAACAAGGTTTATGATTTATACTTTAACATGTGAATATTTTGTTACTTGATCATGAAAAGTTCTATGAGTTGAACTACTGGTATGACATATAATGATGCTAAAAAAAGGTGATTGAAATTATCATTGATCAAACTTATGCACCTGCTAGCATTCACACTTGGGGGCGCCCCCACCCCCCCGGGTGCGCCCTCCACCCTCGTGGGCCCCTCGTGGCTCCCCTGACGTATTTCTTCCACCTATATATATCCATATACCCTAAAACCATCGGGGAACAAAATAGATCGGGAACAGAACAGAATAGGGCCGGTACTAATGCCTCCACCCTTTAGTCCCGGTTCAAATGATTTTTTTTTGAAATTTTTTTTGAATTTTTTTTGAAGAATTTTTTATTTTCAAATTTCTGAATTATTTTAACCTCTAATCTCTAATCAGCACCCCTCATCACTGCTCAATTTGTCCTCTAATCTCTAAGCACCCCTCATCATTCCAAATCATCTAACTTCCCGAACGGTTAGCCATCCTCCCACTCCCCACCTGAGCACGCTTAACTTCGGGTTCTATTCTCCCTCGTTTCCAAGTCTGCACTTGTTGTTTTCCGACAATAGTAAGATGTCAATCCTACTAACCCTCGTGAATTTTGCTTGAGCATGAAGTGACACATTTCACTGTTTGAGTTTGAAACTATTGTTTTAAAAACAATAATTATTTAGAAAACAATAATTATTTTGAATAATTAGTTTGACCATTGTTTGACCACAGTTTGACCACATTTTGACCATTGTTTGACCACAGTTTGACCATATTTGACCAAAATTCAAAATAACTGAAATAATTATTTAGTAACACTAATATTCTAGAATAATTAGTTTGACCATTGTTTGAAATTTTTCGATTTTTTCCACTCTAGATCTTAAAAGCCCCGTAACTTTTTTTTACATTAGGTTTTTGAGGATTTTGAAAATGTTTAACGGGTTCCCATAGTTACATAATTATTTAACTACTCATTGATCTTCACTTATATCTTTCGGAGTAGTTTGTCATTTACTCGTGTGCTTCACTTATATCCTATGAGTAAATGGTTGAATGATTTAAATGTATTAAATCTGAAATTATATATGTTTCATATGCTTATCCCATGGGGAGTAATGACTTTACATATAAGAAGTAGAGGTGGTAAATTTATTGAAGGTTAGCAAACATTGTATTGGTCACTTGAACAATTCATGAAAGAATATTGAAGGAAGAGAGATTTCACATATAAATATACTACGGGGACATCTTTTGTAATTGTGAGCACTCATTAAAATATGACATGATAAAAGGTTGATGTTGCACAAGGAAGACAACGTAATGGGTTATGTTTTCTTATATCTGAAATAAAGTATATTGTCATGGATCGCCCAACACGTTGAGCTTGCCTTTCCCCCTCATGCTAGCCAAATTCCTTGCACCAAGTACGAGATACTACTTGTGCTTCCAAACATCCCTTAAACCCGATTGCCATGAGAGTCCACCATACCTACCTATGGGTTGAGTAAGATCCTTCAAGTAAGTTGTCATCAGTGCATGCAATAGAAATTGCTCTCTAAATATGTATGATCTTTTAGTGTGGAGAAAATAAGCTTTATACGATCTTGTGATATGGAAGAAATAAAAGCGACGGACTGCATAATAAAGGTCCCTCACAACTGGCAATATAAAGTGACATTCCCTCGCATTAAGATTTTCTGCATCCAACTATAAAAGCGCATGGCAACCTCTGCTTCTCTTTGCAAAGGGCCTATCTTTTACTTTTATGCAAGAGTCATGGTGATCTTCACCTTTCCTTTTTACATGTTATCCTTTGGCAAGCACCTCGTGTTGGAAAGATTATGATATATATATATCCAATTGGATGTAAGGCATCATGAACTATTATTTTTGACATTACCCTTGATGTAAAAGGTTGGGAGGCGAATCTACAAGTCCCTATCTTTCTCTGTGTCTGATTAAAACTTTGAATCCATAAATATCGCGTGAGTGTTAACAATTGTGAAAGACTAAATGATAGTTGAGTATGTGGAGTTTGCTAAATCAAAGCTCTGACATAGACTCTTCCTGAAAATAAGATGAATTGTAGTTGTTTGATGACTAATAACACGGTTTGTTAGTTTTCAACAAGGTTTATGATTTATAGTTTAACATGTGAATAGTTTGTTACTTGATCATGAAAAGTTCTATGAGTTGAACTACTGTTATGACATATAATGATGCTAGAAAAGGTGATTGAAATTATCATTGATCAAACTTATGCACCTACTAGCATTCACACTTTATAAATTCTTTCTTTTATCATTTACCTACTCGAGGACGAGCAGGAATTAAGCTTGGGGATGCTGATACGTCTCCAATGTATCTATAATTTATGAAGTATTCATGCTATTATATTATCCGTCTTGGATGTTTATGGGCTTTATTATGCACTTTTATATTACTTTTGGGACTAACCTATTGACCCAAAGCCCAGTGCCAGTTTCTGCTTTTTCCCCTTGTTTCAGTGTTTCGCAGAAAAGGAATATCAAACGGAGTCTACACGGAATGAAACCTTCGGAAAAGTTATTTTTGGAAAGAAAGCAATACAGGAGACTTGGAGTGCACGTCGAGGATCAGCGAGGAAGAGGCGCCCCGGGTGCGCCCTCCACCCTCGTGGGCCCCTCGTGGCTCCCCTGACATATTTCTTCCACCTATATATATCCATATACCCTAAAACCATCGGGGAACAGAACAGAATAGGGTCGGTACTAATGCGTCCCCCCTTTAGTCCCGGTTCAATCCAGAACCGGGACTAAAGGTCGCGGCCATGTGGAGCTCCACCTTTAGTCCCGGTTTGTAACACCAACCGGGACTAAAGGAAATTTTATGATTTTTTTTTGAAATTTTTTTTGAATAATTTTTTATTTTCAAATTTCTGAATTATTTTAACCTCTAATCTCTAATCAGCACCCCTCATCACCGCTCAATTTTCCTCTAATCTCTAATCACCCCTCATCATTCCAAATCATCTAACTTCCCGAACGGTCACCCATCCTCCCACTCCCCCAGCCTGAGCACGCTTAACTTCCGGGTTCTATTCCCCCTCGTTTCCAAGTCTACACTTGTTGTTTTCCTGACAATAGTAAGATGTCAATCCTATTAACCCTCAGGAATTTTGCTTGAGCATGAAGTGACACATTTCACTGTTTGAGTTTGAAACTATTGTTTTAAAAAACAATAATTATTTAGAAACAATAATTATTTTGAATAATTAGTTTGACCATTGTTTGACCACAGTTTGACCACTGTTTGACCAGATTTGACCAAAATTCAAAATAACTGAAATAATTATTTAGTAACACTAATATTCTAGAATAATTACTTTGACCATTGTTTGACCACAGTTTGAAATTTTATCGATTTTTTCCACTCTAGATCTTAAAAGCCCCGTAACTTTTTTCTGTTAGGTTTTTGAGGATTTTGAAAATGTTAACGGGGTTCCCCCAGTTTAATTTGGATGTAACTTTTCGAGTAGATGATTTTTCATATAAAAAACTTATCCATCCGAGTTCGTATGCAAAAGTTATGCCCATTTTTACAAATTCTCGAGAGATTTTGCAAAAAAGTCGAAAATTCATGTTTGCAAATTTTCCCAACAACTAGACCACATATCACATGGGAAACTTATTTTCTTTTATTTTTTGACATTTCCATCATTTTCTTTTATTTTTTTTTAAAACTGAAAAGGCGATCCATGGGGGGGGGGGTAGAGTTTGAAAATGGGACATTTAGTACCGGTGCGTAGCACGAACCGGGACTAAAGGTATAAACTCATTAGTCCCGGTTACGTGTCTCAAGCAGGGAATAAAGGTCTAATCTTTAGTCCGGCTTGAGGCACGAACCGACTAAAACATCGCACCCTTAGTCCCGGTTTGAGGCACAAACCGGGACTAAAGGGCACAGTGAACCGGGACTAATGCCTTAGCCGCATGAGCAGGACCAATGCTCACATTAGTCCCGGTTCGTGATTGAACCGGGACTAATGTGAATATTGGCCCGGAACCATAGCCCTGTTTTCTACTAGTGGTGGCTTATTTAAGTAGAGATGTTGTCCTGTAGAATATGTTTTGAAGAACACACATATATGAGTCTGATTGTTAAATGTTGCAATCTATGAGAGCAGGGTGCTCTCTAGTAAACTCATGAAAGGCCTCGGAGTATGACACATAAGCTCCACCCGCGGGGAAGTCCCATGGTAGCCTAGTATCGGTCAAGGCTTTGTGTGAAGTTAGATTCGCAGAAACTTGCAGTTCATGGCATAGTCCACTGTTCAAGTTGCTTACTAATGTAGCATAGAGTTCTAGGTGGAAGTTCAACTTAACAGTATCCACTGCAGTACCGGTATATAAAACAGTCTTTTGGAACCAAAGGCAAATTTTGTGTGCCTCTGGGATCTAGTGGGGGATTGCTGAATTTTGATAAATTTCGGGCCAGCCAATAGCCATTTCTGAATTCCTAATAAATCCTAGAGGCCCACTTAGCCCATTCGTGCAAGGCAAGAGGTGGGACTAATGTTTAGTCCCACATTGCTAGTTTGGTAGGAGTTGGACCTCCTTATAAGGGAGGATGTTTCCCCACATGTATGAGCATGAGAACAAGAGAGGCATTCATGCGCGTTCCTCCTCCGCCGTCTGCCTTGCCATGCCATGCCTCGTCACGATGCGCCGCGTCGCGGGAATGAGCGGAGCCGTTGTCTAAATTTTTGCTGCGCACGACTAGTATACGAAAGGTCATGCAGAAGCTGAAAAGTTTTTGCTATAGTGGAGTGCTGGTTGTTCGCTTCGTCTCCCTCTCTTCGTTTCACCTCCCGTCATTGCCCGTTCGACTCCTTCTCCCGTGCATATAAAAAAGAGAACATCATCTTCCTCTCGTCATCGAGTTCCAAACTCTGAGCTACTGTTAGGTCCTTCCCCATCCTGGCTTGCTGCACACGACTGGTATACGAAAGGTCATGCAGAAGCTGAAAAGTTTTTGCTATAGTGGAGTGTTGGTTGTTCGCTTCGTCTCCCTCTCTTCGTTTCACCTCCCGTCGCTGCCCGTTTGCCTCCTTCCGTGCCTATAAAAGAGAGGTCGCTCCTCTCCAGAAAGACACACCAGAGCATCATCTTCCTCTTGCCATCGAGTTCCGAACTCTGAGCTACTGTTAGGTCCTTCCCCATCCTGGCTTGCGGCATGCACCGCGGGTCGGGACAGTAGGCCTCCGGAACCCTGCCACTTTGATTCCTATA
This sequence comes from Aegilops bicornis, assembly GCA_021605145.1. Lineage (NCBI taxonomy): Eukaryota > Viridiplantae > Streptophyta > Magnoliopsida > Poales > Poaceae > Aegilops > Aegilops bicornis. The sequence continues at coordinate 213,189,291 of CM038675.1, read as the reverse complement.
CGGGAGAAGGGTGATAAGGTTTTGGGGACCGCTCTGCGCGACTACTGACTTCTTCATCATGGAAGCCACGGACGCCGACGACCACTTCTCAAACGATGACTTCTTCCCCAACGTCAACAACCTCTTCGACGACATGGCCGACGAGGACGTCAACCCCAACACCTTTGCCGGAGCTCCGTACGTCTTCGTGTTCTTTCTGTTTGAGATTCTGACACAATTTCTTGTTCTAGTTTCTATTCTAAATATGTTCTGTTCATACCATATTCACTACTTCAGATGCCATTTGCATAATCTCTGCAGTATTGCATGACTTATCTTATCTCTGCTATGATAGTCATGTTTTATCTACTATTTCTATTAATAAAATTATATGGTAAATTGCTCATATTTACAATCGTGCCATCACCTCGGAGACCGGTCAAGCACGAGCACCGGTAGCAGACGGTTGAGGGAAGAGGATATTGTACATGTGATGCGGTTATGGCCGGGCGCTCAAGCAGCAGCGGCAGCACAAGGCAGAGCCATTAGCTTAGCTAGGTGTATAGGAGGGAGGGAGGGAGGGAGGGAGGGTAGGGCACTCAATGCGGGCAATCAGCCCAACATGTGAGGGGCTCCAATTTGGGTCAGAGAACAACCGACAGCTCCAGCACGTTATTGGCCTCATCCTGCAGCGCTAGCTAGCTCTCTTTTTCCCACCAGCACACTGCATGCGCCCGCATTGTGGCTAATTATGTGGCCATGCCCATGCATCATCCCGCCCATCCAAGGACTGGGACTGAACATATGTTTGCAGTTAAACCCATCATCATATCCCGCTCGATCCATCCGTCGGCAAATCCTGCATCAGTGGCCGCACATGAATTATGGATGAATAGTTAGCCAGCTACTAGCTGTCTAGCTGCATGCATCGATCTACCAGTGTTAGTGTCAGTAAGTTAATTCGCCTGCTTACTTTTCAACGGAGACTGTAGGTACTAAATGTCGCCGACCAAGCTCGATTACTTGACGATGATGGGTGTTGCTACTAGTCCTCTGGGGCGCGCACTGGTCGTTGGTGCGTGTAGGTTGACCGCGGACGTGTACGTACGCTCGCCACTTGGTGCGAGCGCGATGTACTGACGTCGAAACTCGAAGATAATACAGTCCCCACGCTTAGTCCACCGCACGCACGCACGCACGCGGTCAAAGCGCGCGCGCAACTTGCACTGCGCACGTACGTGCCGAGCTGTCGACGGTATATCTGCGCTGCACTGATAGATCTCACGAGGGCGCTGGTCCGTCCGTGTACCGTGCGTGCATGTGGGCTGTGGCTCGTAACCGGAACAAGGTGGCAGGATCAGCCGATCGGGCAGGGGTGGCTCGTGTACGTACGTACAGTGCCGCAGCGGCGATTCAACCCGGGCCCGTGGCGGGCGACAATAAGGGCAACCCTGGCGCGCAGCGCAGTCGCAGCGAGGACCACCCACGCCCAGCTTTACATATGGGGTAAGTCGCAGGGCAGCCGCAGCAGCCCCCGCGTGGGCCTGTCGCCCGATCTCGCTCCCGTCCCGTGCGCGCGCACGGACCGCCTGCATCCGCGCGCGCGCGTCCATCCATCAACGCACGTACACGGCTCCTTCTCCGGGCCGCGAGACCGTCGACCGGGCGAGCTCCTGCTCCCCATCGGGTTGGTGATGCAAGGGCGATGAGTACGTACGTGCGGTAATCGTCGGTGGCGATGGGTTAATCTTCTTCTGACCGAAGCTTTGGCAATTATTTCATGGGCGGGCGGACGTACGTCGCCCCGGCTCGCTCGGTGCGCGCTACTGTTGGGCGCCACTGTTGCACCTCGCCTCCTTACGTTTTTTGGCACGCCTCGCTGGTGGTGCTACAGTGGGGCAGCACCGGCCGCGCTCATATGCATTCAAACCAAAGGAGCTTTTCTACTGGGTATATAGATGCCGGCACAGTTCGAACCGAACAAAGAGATTACACCACCCTAGCTACACTACACCCTAGCCGGTCCTTGACGTTGAAACGTCGACGGCGATGGTGCAGTGGTTTTCCTAGACAACACCCTAGCGCGGAGCCCTCGCGGAGAGGACAGGGTACGTTTAACGTGTCAACTGTGAAGGATGGATATTACGTACGTACGTACGTAATATGCTTACACGTACAGTTGGACGAGACAAGAGTACAAAGTGCTGGGCAATGGCATCGGCATGGCAGCCATGCTTGTTAATGCAACTGTAGCTTCTCCAGTATAGTAGAGTTCAGACAATGAAGGGGCCGACTATCTATTAGTGGCCTGAAAAAAAAACAGTTCAATCAATCACTTTTTCCTACGTCGTCTGATCCCCATCCAACGGTAGAGATGCCTTCTTCTTCCCTCAGAAGTGCCCCCCTCCGACATTGGCCTAACCACTTTGTCGTGGACACCTATGGACGACATCAATCCGCGCCACCGCACCCACCAACCTGTCAGATCTGCCGCCGCCACCCCGGCCTTCCCTCTAAATTCCATTGTTCTCCGCTCCGGCGACCATCCTACACCCCTACACCCCGGCATCCGAACAAGTCAAGCCTTCACGGCCTTCTGACCTTCCCTCTAAACCCCATCGTCCACCACGTCCGCGACCACCCCACACCCGAACCAATCAAACCTCCGCCTCGTCTCCGTGGTCTATCACATCGTCATTGGCTCCATCTCATTAGCACCTTCTTCCTAGCTGAGTATGGATGTTGAAGTTAGTTAGAGTGTGGGGCGAGTGCGTGACAGATGAAACTCCTATTTACGGCATTTCTTCTTGCACTTCCAACTTGAAGAGGAAGAAGCATCTCTCTTTGCATCTTCAATAGATAGGAAAAAAGGATCTTGACTTGAAGCCTTCGACCAAAGAAAGGGAGACTTGGTGAAGTCCGAGGTGGTTTTCCTTCCCTAGATTCATGGAAGGACTTTTTGATTCTTAAGGTTTCAAATTGATTGAGAAATGAATGATGAGTTGTTTAAGTTCCTGTTGAATCCACTATTATCGAGCCCTAGCCTGGACGCCGTGACCCCTTTCTCGGGCCTAACTAGGGAGGAATCGACTAGCGTGTCAAATTTTTTTTGCAGGTATGTGCTTATTACTCCCTCTGTAAAGAAATATAAGAGTGTTTAGATCAGTACTCTAGTGATCTAAACGCTCTTATATTTCTCTATGGTGGGGGTAGCAAACATGAAGAATTAATGGCAGCCATGTTAAGCATAATGTCTCTTCTCTCCAAGAATTTGGATAAAACCCTAATTGGTAAGATCCGGAGGATACAATTTAGAAGGTGAGAAAAAGAAAGTTCTTTAGATCGTTTGGCGATCCACCTATCTCGCTTGCAAAGATTTTATAGCAAATAATTAATTTGCCCTGATGCAATGAACTGCAAGTTGCAACCGTATGAACCGTGCAAGAATTTGGAGGAACAAAGCCATAACAAGCGATCGAGTCAAGGACAGAAACAAACCAAAGAAGAACAAATCCAAAGACGAAAATTGGTAAGCCAAAGCTGTCGAACGGACCAGCGGTTACGAAGCCCTACGAGTCGCTGCCGCTCATGCTCTCGTTCGGCTCGCCACCCCCGTGCTGCAGATGCTGATGCTGGTTCTGATGTTGATGGTGAGCAGTCCCTTCAGCTGCTCCATTGTGCCCGGCCACGGTGACCTCCGACGCCGCTGCGTGCTGCCCACGGTACGCGTTGAGCGCGGCGAGGATCCCCATGTGCCCCTCGCCCGCCGCTGCTGATCCACCGCCGCCGGCCTGGCCGAGCCCCAGCTGCTGCCCGTGCACTGCCATCGGCGCGGGGATGTTCATAAAATGTAGCCCGCTCGGCACGCCGCGGTACACGGTCGCCGAGCCGCCGCCGCCGCCGCTTCCGGGTTGCGGGAACGTCCAGATCGACTCACCGCCACCGGCAGGCGCCGCTCCGGCGGCCTGGGTGTTGCTCGTTGGCACCATCCACACAGTGCCCGGCATTTGGCTCTGCGTGTACCCGGCCATCTGCTGCTGGTACTGCTGCTGCTGCTGTTGCTGTTGATGATGTTGTTGTTGCTGCTGCTGCATTTCTTGCTCCCAACGCCGCTTCCTCGACAGTTCCGTGTTGGCCGCGGCCGCCGCCGACGACGGTGAAACGTCGAGGCCGACGCTTCCGGAGTGGAAGCTCAGCAGCAGCGGGGACGACGACGAGGTGGTGGTGGAGGCCAGACTCTCGAGGCCGCCGCCGAACCCGAGACCGACGAAGCGGTCCCACGCGTCGGCCCGTAGGCCACCTCCAAAGCGAGAGCCCGGCAGGCCTGCGGCGCGGAGATGGGCGGGTATGGTGGAGAGCATGGAGCCGGAGGAGCGGAGGGAGATGTTGAGAGAGGTGAAGTTGGCCGGGATGGTGCCTGTGCCGGTGGCCGCGATCACGGCGGGCTCCGCCTGCTGCAGGAGCCACTCGATGGTCTCGCCGTCCGTCTTGTGCCCCAGCTCCCGCGTCAGCTGGAACACCCGCGCCGCGCAGATCGCCGGCATCCGGATGCGGCGGCCGCGGCCGTCCACCTTCGTGTGCCGGTCCTTGCTCGTGGTCCGCTTAGGCGGCGCCGCCTTCCGCACCTGCAGCTCCCCCATCGCCGACCCATTCGTCCCGAGCCCAGCAGCCGGGGAGATGGAGCACGGATGCTCCTCCTTCTTCTCGAGGAGCTGCAGGGGGAAGTTGGGGCGGCGACCTCCACCGGCGTCCCCGGTAACGTCCATGGTCTCGATTAGGCCATGGACATATACACACGAGAACACACGGTGCTGTCCTTTGGTTGGGGGAAGTTGAGCGGTGGGTTCGGTGACGTACCGAGCTGTTCTTGTGGGGTTTTGCTCAGCTGGTTAGGTGATGTGGGGACGGCGATGGTGGCGGCGGGCGGCGGCGCTAAGAGTGAGAAAGAGATCGAACAGGAGAGAGAGAGGGAGGGAGCTAGCTGTTAGGGAAACACTCTAGCTAGGTTGGCGAGAAATATTTTCATATGGTGGTTTGATGATGAGAGAGAGATGGGCGCCCGTGGAGATCAATCAACAAGCACTATTTTATGGTGTTTTGGTGGGTGTGCCTCGTCTGTGCGCTGCAGGGAAGACGATGGCTGGAGGAGGGGGAGGAGCATATGATAGGGGAGGGGAGCGAAGGTGGAGAGAAGGGGGGAGAGAGAGCGAGGGAGAACATCAAGGCAGGAGATGATGGTGTACTTTGTCGGGATTGGAGGAGAGAGATCACGACGCATTAAAGGTATGTTTTAGGAGAGAGAGGATAAGGAGGACGGGAGCGAAATCATTAGCTACACTTTAGCTCTTGTTGGCGGTAACGAAAAGGACCCCAGAAAAAAAAACAGCCGCTTCTTTGTATAGGTTTCACATACATGTAACTTTTTTTCTTTTATCATTTTACAAAATGACGCATGGGCTCCTACGAGTATCTCTCATGGACTGAGCCGGCGAGTTTTGAGATTGATAAAGTCATCACATGTGTCTCGTTAACAAGATCATTGCCTCCTAATGAAAGAATATTCCATCTTTATAAGACATCAAAGCGTCAAATATGGGGTTTGATCCCTGATGGACCGGGGTACCTCTCCCTCCTAGACATTCAACCACATATTGGTTCTCACATCAAGACAGGTTATAAACATAATAAATGTCAAAACCGAATCTTTTGTAACCCCTGCATCGTGAGTTGATGTCGACCCGGCTCGTTCTATCTGTGGTAAAAGTAAGAGAGCCAAAAATTAAGCTCTCTCCCGGCAGGAGGCCGCCGAAAGCCGGAAAAGATCCAAGTTGGGATCGGTCTCCAGCCGACGCATCCCGTGTCTGGCGTGCCAACTGACGGTGCAAAAAATTCGGCCAGTGCCCTCGGTAGGGTTGCTAACATGGCTGGAAGTACTAGATCGGAGGTCGCACAGGGGTTTTACCCAGGTTCAGGCTTCTAGTGAGGGTTAATACCCTGTGTCCTGCTTTGTGTGTTGTAATTCATGATGGTTATACCTTGTGCTAGGGGTTACAGTGAAGGAGATGAGTTTCTACCGAGAGTCTAGGTCTACAGGAGTAGATGGGGATGCGAGTCCCGTGGCCACCACCTTACGTACATGGTGGGGGCTAGGTTTTTACAGGAGTAGATCTGATCTGGCTGTCGTCATCTTGACTTAGGGTTCAAGATGATCTCTAGGTGCTTTATGCGATCCTCCTCGCTCCCTTTGACCGCCGACTCCTTGGTGGGCCTCATGGCCCCATGGTAGGCCTGTTGCCAGGCTCTTGGGCAGAGCCCTCCCAGTGCACTGCACCCCACTGTAGGCGTGCCTTGTGGGTCCCATCACTACTAGGGAAATGCTTATACACAGGAGCTCACCAGTAGCGCTTTTGAGAAGCAAGCGCTGCTGCGAAATATCAGCAGCGCTTTTTGACTATGAGCGCTGCTACAATTCACATAGCAGTAGCGCTGTGGATGCCAAACACGCTACTATTATAATTGACAGACTGTTGCAGGCAGGCTAGGTATACTAGTAGTGCTTATTCTTAAAAAGCGTTACTGCTATTGAACTTAGCAGTAGTGCTTTCTTCTAACAAGCGCTACTACTAGAAACGCTACTGGTAATGATCATAGCAGTAGCGCTTTTTCCACAGGAGTGCTACTGCTACGTACCTTAGCAGTAGTGGTGGTTGCTATCAAGCACTACTACTACGGGTACCTTATCCACCCGCGCACGTCCTTCCTCTCCACTCGCATTCTCACTCGCCCAACTCCGCCGCGCGCCGTCGCCCACCAGCGCCCCTAGGTAACTCCCTCCCTCCCTCTTTGCCCTCCTCCTCCCTTTGGCGGGCCCCTCCTCCTTCCTCCAGCGGCCCCCTTCTCCTCCCTCCTCCTCCTCCTCCCTCCTCCTCCCCCTCCCTCCTCCTGCTCTCTCCTCCTCCTTCCTCCTCCTTCCTCCTCCCACCTCCTCCTGCTTTCTGTAATAGAAAGTTTTTTAGTAATAGAATTTAGGAATAATTTTTTTAGTACTAGGGTTTATGAGGATATATAGATAGATGGATGGAACTAGTTGATCTATCTATATATAGTAAGTGCTTAGTTGAACAAGTTGAATTAATAGAACTAGTTTATTTTTAGTTAGAAAATTTAGGTATATGAGATTTGATGATCTAATTAAAAATTTTACTATAGAACTAGTTTATTTTTAGTAAGAAAATTAATAGAACTAGTTTATTTTTAGTAAGTGCTTAGTTGAAATAGTCGAATTAATAGAACTAGTTGAATTTATGTAATTATCACTTTGTCATCAAAGAATGCTATATAAGATTTGATGATCTAATTATAATTTTACTCGGTGGAATATGCAGGCTACTTGGAGTGATCGTCATCCGAGCTACTTCTAGCTACTTCCTCTACACCCGAGTCGGTGAGCTAAAAGTCCACCTCCTCCTTTCTCTTCTCCTCGGTGTGTTGAATAGAGTAGAACTAGGGTATTTAGTCGGTGAGCTTATGTGCGAATGCTTATGATAATTGATCCGCATGGAATTGCAAGTTTAAGCATCGTTGTATGTGTATGGACATCTGATACGTCTCCAACGTATCTACTTTTTCTCTTGTTTTGGACTCTAATTTACATGATTTGAATGAAACTAACCCCGGACTGACGTTGTTTTTAGCAGAACTACCATGGTGTTGTTTTTATGCAGAAATAAAAATTCTCGAAATGGAACGAAACTTTGCGAGGAATTTTTATATAACAAATAAGAATTTCTGGAGCCAAGACCTACCGGAGAGGGGCACCTGGGTGGGCACAACCCATCAGGTCGCCCCCCTCTCCTGGCGCGCCTAGGTGGGTTGTCCCCACCTGGTGGCCCTGCTGACCCTCAAACCGACGCTATAAAATCCTATTTTTCCAGAAAAAAATCAAAGAGAAAGAATTATCGTGATCCACGAGACGAAGCCGTCGTCACCTCCTGTTCTTCATTGGGAGGCCAGATCTAGAGTCCGTTTGGGGCTCCGGAGAGGGGGATCTTCGTTCTTCTCATCACCAACCCTTCTCCATCGCCAATTCCATGATGCTCCCCACCGGGAGTGAGTAATTCCTTCGTAGGCTCGCCGGTCGGTGAGGAGTTGGATGGGATTCATCATGTAATCGAGTTAGTTTTGTTAGGGCTTGATCCCTAGTATCCACTATGTTCTTAGATTGGTGTTGCTATGACTTTGCCATGCTTAATGCTTGTCACTTTGGGCCTGGGTGCCATGAACTCAGATCTGAACCGTTTATATTATCATAATTATATCCATGTTTTTGATCCGATCTTGCAAGTTATAGTCACCTACTACGTGTTATGATTCGCCAACCCCGGTGTGACAATAGTCGGGACCACTCCCGGTAATGACCGTAGTTTGAGGAGTTCATGTATTCACTATGTGTTAATGCTTTGTTCCGGTTCTCTATTAAAAGGAGGCCTTAATATCCCTTAGTTTCCAATATGGATCCCGCTGCCACGGGAGGGTAGGATAAAAGATGTCATGCAAATTCTTTCCATAAGCACGTATGACTATTTACAGAATACATGCCTACATTATATTGACGAACTGGAGCTGTATCGCCCTAGGTTATAACTCTCTCATGATGAATATCATCCAACAAGTCACCGATCCAATGCCTACGAATTTATCTTATATTGTTCTTACTAAGTTACTACTGTTATCATCATTGTTACACTTGCTACAAAATTACTGCTATCACTGTTACCGTTACCGTTGCTACTGTCACTATTATCAAAACTATCATACTACTTTGCTACCGATTACTTGCTGCAGATAATTAATCTCCAGGTGTGATTGAATTGACAACTCAGCTGCTAATACCTTCAAATATTCTTTGGCTCCCCTTGTGTCGAATCTATAAATTTGGGTTGAATACTCTACCCTCAAAAAATGTTGCGATCCCCTATACTTGTGGGTTATCAACATCTTTGTATCGCAGGGAAAATTCCAGTTGAAAGAAAATGTGCCCTAGAGGCAATAATAAAGTTTTTATTTACATTTCCTTATATCATGATAAATGTTTATTATTCATGCTAGAATTGTATTAACCGAAAACTTAGTACATGTGTGAATACATAGACAAACAGAGTGTCCCTAGAATGCCTCTACTTGACTAGCTTGTTTATAAAAGATGGTTATGTTTCCTAGCCATAGACATGTGTTGTCATTTGATGAACGGGATCACTTCGTTAGAGAATTATGTGATGGACAAGACCCATCCGTTAGCTTAGCACTATGATCGTTTAGTTTGTTGCTATTGCTTTCTTCATGACTTATACATGTTCCTCTGACTATGAGATTATGCAACTCCCGAATACCGGAGGAACACCTTGTGTGCTATCAAACGTCACAACGTAACTGGGTGATTATAAAGATGCTCTACAGGTGTCTCCGAAGGTGTTTGTTGAGTTGGCATAGATCGAGATTAGGATTTGTCACTCCGATTGTCGGGGAGGTATCTCTGGGCCCTCTCGGTAATGCACATCACTATAAGCCTTGCAAGCAATGTGACTAATGAGTTAGTTGCGGGATGATGCATTATGGAATGAGTAAAGAGACTTGCCGGTAACGAGATTGAACTAGCTATGGTGATACGGACGATCGAATCTCAGGCAAGTAACATACCGATGACAAAGGGAACAATGTACATTGTTGTGCGGTTTGACCGATAAAGATCTTCGTAGAATATGTAGGAACCAATATGAGAATCCAGGTTCTACTATTGGTTATTGACTGGAGATGTGTCTCGGTCAAGTCTACATAGTTCTCGAACCCGTAGGGTCCGCACGCTTAACATTCGATGACGATTGGTATTATGAGTTTATGTGATTTGATGTACCTAAGGTTGTTCGGAGTTCCGGATGTGATCACGGACATGACGAGGAGTCTCGAAATGGTCGAGACATAAAGATTGATTTATTGGACCATGTTGTTTGGACACCAGAAGTGTTCCAGATAGTTTCGGATAAAACCGGAGTGCTGGAGGGTTACCGGACCCCCCCGGCAAGTTATGGAGCTTATTGGGCCTTAGGGGAGAGAGAGGGACGCAGCCAAGAGGTGGCGCCACCCCCAATGGGAGTCCGAATAGGACTACGGGAGGGGGCGAAACCCCTCTTTCCCTCTCCCTCTCCCTCTCGTTCCTTCTTCTCCTAGTTGGACTAGGAAAGGGGGGAACCTATTCCTACTTGGAGTAGGATTCCCCACTTGGGCGCGCCACCCTTGGCCGGCCTCCTCCTCCCTCCCTCCTTTATATACGTGGGGAGGGGGCGCCCTAGTACACACAAGTTGATCTTTTAGCCGTGTGCGGTGTCCCCCTCCACAGAAACACACCTCGGTCATATCGTCATAGTGCTTAGGCGAAGCCCTGCGCCGGTAACTTCATCATCAGTGTCACCACGCCGTCATGCTGACGGAACTCTCCCTCGGCCTCAACTGGATCAAGAGTTCGAGGGACATCACCGAGCTGAACATGTGCAAATCACGGAGGTGACGTGCGTTCGGTACTTGGATCAGTTGGATCATGAAGACGTTCGACTACATCAACCGCGTTACTAAACGCTTCCGCTTTTGGTCTATAACGATATGTGGACACACTCTCCCCGCTCGTTGCTATGCTTCTCCTAGATAGATCTTGCATGATCGTAGGAATTTTTTTGAAATACTACGTTCCCCAACAGTGGCATCCGAGCCAGGTCTATGCGTAGATGTTATATGCAAGAGTAGAACACAAAGAGTTGTGGGCGATAATAGTCATATTGCTTACCAGCATGTCATACTTTGATTTGGCGGTATTGTTGGATGAAGCGGCCCAGACCGACATTACATAACTGCGTTCATGAGACTGGTTCTACGGCCGTGCTTCGCACGCAGGTGGCTAGTGGGTGTCTGTTTCTCCAACTTTAGTTGAATCGAGTGTGACTACGCCCGGTCCTTGTTGAAGGTTAAAACAACACACTTGACGAAAAATCGTTGTGGTTTTGATGCGTAGGTAAGAACGGTTCTTGCTAGAAGCCCGTAGCAGCCATGTAACACTTGCAATAACAAAGTAGAGGACGTCTAACTTGTTTTTGCAGGGCTTGCTATGATGTGATATGGTCAAGACGTGATGATATATAAATTGTTGTATGAGATGATCATGTTTTGTAGAAGTTATCGGCAACTTGCAGGAGCCTTATGGTTGTCGCTTTATTGTATGAAATGCAATCTCCATGTAATTGCTTTACTTTATCACTAAGTGGTAGCGATAGTCGTAGAAGCAATAGTTGGCGAGATGACAATGATGCTTCGATGGAGATCAAGGTGTCAAGCCGGTGATGATGGTGATCATGATGGTGCTTTGGAGATGGAGATCAAAGCCACAAGATGATGATGGCCATATCATATCACTTATATTGATTGCATGTGATGTTTATCCTTTATGCATCTTATTTTGCTTAGTTCGGCGGTAGCATTATAAGATGATCTCTAACTAAATTTCAAGGTATAAGTGTCCCTGAGTATGCACCGTTGCGACAGTTCGTCGTGCCGAGACACCACGTGATGGTCGGGTGTGATAAGCTCTACGTTCACATACAACGGGTGCAAGCCAGTTTTGCACATGCAGAATACTTGGGTTAAACTTGACGGGCCTAGCATATGCAGATATAGCCTCGAAACACTGAGACCGAAAGGTCGAGCGTGAATCATATAGTAGATATGATCAACATAGTGATGTTCACCATTGAAAACTACTCCATCTCACGTGATGATCGGACATGGTTTATTTGATATGGATCACGTGATCACTTAGATGATTGGAGGGTTGTCTATCTAAGTGGGAGTTCTTAAGTAATATGATTAACTGAACTTTAATTTATCATGAAATTAGTACCTGATAGTATTTTGCATGTCTATGTTGTTGTAGGTAAATGGGCCGTGCTACTTTTCCGTTGAATTTTAATGCGTTCCTAGAGAAAGCTAAGTTGAAAGATGATGGTAGCAACTACACGGACTGGGTCCGTAACTTGAGGATTATCCTCATTGCTGCACAGAAGAATTACGTCCTGGAAGCACCGCTAGGTGCAAGACCCGCTGCAGGAGCAACGCCGGACATTGTGAACGCCTGGCAAAGCAAAGATGATGACTACTCAATAGTTCAGTGTGCCATGCTTTACGGCTTAGAACCGGGACTTCAACGATGTTTTGAACGTCATGGAGCATATGAGATGTTCCAGGAGTTGAAGTTAATATTTCAAGCAAATGCCCGGATTGAGAGATATGAAGTCTCCAATAAGTTCTACACTGCAAAATGGAGGAGAATAGTTCACAAGTGAACATATACTCAAAATGTCTGGGTATCATAATCACTTGACTCAAGTGGGAGTTAATCTTCCGGTTGATAGTATCATTGATAGAGTTCTTCAATCACTGCCACCAAGCTACAAAAGCTTCGTGATGAACTATAATATGCAAGGGATGGATAAGAAAATTCCCGAGCTCTTTGCAATGCTAAAGGTTGCGGAGGTAGAAATCAAGAAGGAGCATCAAGTGTTGATGGTCAACAATACCACTAGTTTCAAGAAAAAAGGTAAAGGGAAGAAGGGGAACTTCAAGAAGAATGACAAGCAAGTTGCTGCTCAAGTGAAGAAACCCAAGTCTGGACCTAAGCTTGGGACTGAGTGCTTCTACTGCAAAGGGACTAGTCACTGGAAGCGGAACTGCCCCAAGTATTTGGCGGATAAGAAGGATGGCAAAGTGAAAGGTATATTTGATATAAATGTTATTGATGTGTACCTTACTAATGCTCGTAGTAGTGCCTGGGTATTTGATACTGGTTCTGTTGCTCATATTTGCAACTTGAAACATGGGCTATGGATTAAGCGAAGATTGGCCAAGGACGAGGTGACGATGCGCGTGGGAAATGGTTCCAAAGTCGATGTGATCGTCGTCGGCACGCTACCTCTACATCTACCTTCGGGATTAGTTTTAGACCTGAATAATTGTTATTTGATGCCAGCGTTAAGCATGAACATTATATCTGGATCTTGATTGATGCGGGATGGTTATTCATTTAAATCAGAGAATAATGGTTGTTCTATTTATATGAGTAATATCTTTTATGGTCATGCACCCTATATGAGTGGTCTATTTTTATTGAATCTCGATAGTGATACACATATTCATAGTGTTGAAGCCAAAAGATATAACTATAATAATGGTAGTGCAACTTATTTGTGGCACTGCCGTTTAGGTCATATTCGTGTAAAGCGCATGAAGAAACTCCGTGCTGATGGGCTTTTGGAATCACTTGATTACGAATCACTTGATGCTTGCGAACCATGCCTCATGGGCAACATGACTAAGACTTCGTTCTCCGGAACAATGGAGCGAGCTACAGACTTGTTGGAAATAATACATACTGATGTATGCGGTCCAATGAGTGTTGAGGCTCGTGGCGGGTATCGTTATTGTCTGGCCTTCACAGATGATTTGAGCAGATATGGGTATATCTACTTGATGAAACAGAAGTCTGAAACATTTGAGAAGTTCAAAGAATTTCAGAGTGAAGTGGAAAATCATCGTAACAACAAAATAAAGTTTCTACGATCTGATCATGGAGGTGAATATTTGAGTTACGAGTTTGGTCTTCATTTGAAACAATGCGGAATAGTTTCGCAACTCACGCCACCCGGAACACCACAATGTAATGGTGTGTCCGAATGTCGTAACCGCACTTTATTAGATATGGTGCGATCTATGATGTCTCTTAGTGATTTACCGCTATCGTTTTGGGCTTATGCTTTAGAGACGGCTGCATTCACGTTAAATAGGGCACCATCTAAATTCGCTGAGACGACACCATAGGAACTGTGGTTTGGCAAGAAACCCATGTTGTCGTTTCTTAAAGTTTGGGGCTGCAATGCTTATGTGAAAAAGCTACAACCTGATAAGCTCGAACCCAAATCCGAGAAATGTGTCTTCATAGGATACCCAAAGGAAACTGTTGGGTACACCTTCTATCATAGATCCGAAGGCAAGATTTTCGTTGCTAAGAATGGATCCTTTCTAGAGAAGGAGTTTCTCTCGAAAGAAGTGAGTGAGAGGAAAGTAGAACTTGATGAGGTAATTGTACCTGCTCCCTCATTGGAAAGTAGTTCATCACAGAAATCAGTTCGATGATTCCTACACCAATTAGTGAGGAAGCTAATGATGATGATTATGAAGCTTCTGATCAAGTTACTACCGAACCTCGTAGGTCAACCAGAGTAAGATCCGCACCAGAGTGGTACGGTAATCCGGTTCTGGATGTCATGTTACTTGACCATGACGAACCTACGAACTATGAGGAAGCGATGATGAGCCCAGATTCTGCGGAATGGCTTGAGGCCATGAAATCTGAGATTTGATCCATGTATGAGAACAAAGTGGGGACTCTGGTTGACTTGCCCGATGATCGGCAAGCCATAGAGAATAAATGGATCTTCAAGAAGAAGACTGACGCTGACGGTAATGTTACTGTCTTCAAAGCTCGACTTGTTGCGAAAGGTTTTCGACAAGTTCAAGGAGTTGACTATGATAATCCCCAAGTGCAGGGAAGAGTGCCGAACCCAAAAGGAACTAAAGGTAAGATCAATATTCTCTCAAGTCCTATCTGCCACTGATACGACTCTGCGTACACCGAACGTTTGCTTCCAACTAGAAACGAGAAATCAAACTACGTTGTGGGTATGAAGAGGATAACTTTGCATGGTATCGGAGAGCTAAAATATAAAAGTAGGTGTTGTTATCATAAAGTTAGAATATATTACTAAATACTATAAATAGCGAGTGTGGAATAATGATGGGTCGGTGTGCGGAATTATCGTAGGCAATTGTTAACAAGACCGGTAGTCGTCATTGCAATTTCATATGAGGGAGAGGCATAAGCTAACATACTTTCTCTTCTTGGATCATATGCACTTATGATTGGAACTCTAGCAAGCATCCGCAACTACTAAAGATCGTTAAGGTAAAACCCAACCATAGCATTAACATATCAAGTCCCCTTTATCCCATACGCAACAACCCCCGTTCTCGGGTTTATACTTCTGTCACTCAAGCAACCCACTATAAGCGAATCATGAACGTATTGCAACACCCTACATCGGGAATCCCTCACGCTTGCGCGACACGAAGGGCACAATAGGACAACACCAAAATAAAACATACAACTCATACCAATCTAGATCATCAATCAACCCAAAGACAAAGGATATCTACTCAAAACATCATAGGATGGCAACACATCAATGGATCATAATATGTGGCATAAAGCACCATGTTCGATTAGGGATTACAGCGGGGTGCGGGAGAGTGGACCGCGTAAAAGATATGAGGATGGTGAGGATGATGGTGATGTTTATGAAGACGATCACCACGGTGATGATTCCCCTCCCGATGGCACTCCGGCGCCATCGAGAGAGGGAGGAGAGGTTCTCCCCCTTGTGCTTCCCCCTCCATGGCCTCCCCCTGGATGGGAGAGGTTCTCCCTCTGGATCTTGGCCTTCATGGCGATGATGGCCCCTCCGGGATCCTCCTCCATGGCCTCCGATGATGATGGCCCCCTCCGGCAGGGTGCCAGAGAGGGCCTAGATTGATTTCTCGTGGCTACAGAGGCTTGCGGCAGCGGAACTTTCGATCTAGGTTATTTTCTGGAGGTTTGGGTATTTATAGCAGTGGTTGGCGTCGTGAACAAGTCAGGGGGCCCCAAGGGAAGTCCACGAGGCACAGGGGTGCGCCCTAGGGGGGTGGGCGTGCCCTCCACCATCATGGGGCCCATGGGCCTCCCCTCCGGTAACTCTTCCTTCCAGTATTTTTTATATTTTCCAGAAAAATTCTCTGTAACAACACCACAGTAGTTCTGCTGAAAACTGCTTCAGTCCGGGTTAGTTCTAATCAAATCATACCAAAATCATATAAAACTTTTGTAAACATGGCATGAATACTTCATAAATTATAGATACGTTGGAGACGTATCAGCATCCTGATGTCTACTACACAACCTTCTTCTTGTAGACGTTGTTGGGCCTGCAAGTGCACAGGTTTGTAGGACAGTAGCAAATTTCCCTCAAGTGGATGACCTAAGGTTTATCAATCCGTGGGAGGTGTAGGATGAAGATGGTCTCTCTTAAACAACCCTGCAACCAAATAACAAAGAGTCTCTTGTGCCCCAGCACACCCAATACAATGGTAAATTGTATAGGTGCACTAGTTCGGCGAAGAGATGGTGATACAAGTGCAATATGGATGGTAGATAAAGGTTTTTGTAATCTGAAAATATAAAAAGCAAGGTAACTAGTGGTAAAAGTGAGTGTAAACGGTATTGCAATGCTAGGAAACAAGGCCTAGGGTTCATACTTTCACTAGTGCAAGTTCTCTCAACAATAATAACATAATCGAATCATATAACTATCCCTCAACATGCAACAAAGAGTCACTCCAAAGTCACTAATAGCGGAGAACAAACGAAGAGATTATGGTAGGGTACGAAACCACCTCAAAGTTATTCTTTCCAATCAATCCGTTGGGCTATTCCTATAAGTGTCATAAACAGCCCTAGAGTTCGTACTAGAATAACACCTTAAGACACAAATCAACCAAAACCCTAATGTCACCTAGATACTCCAATGTCATCTCAAGTATCCGTGGGCATGATTATACGATATGCATCACACAATCTCAATTCATCTATTCAAACCAACACATAGAACCTCAAAGAGTGCCCCAAAGTTTCTACCGAGAATCACGACGAAAACGTGTAGCAACCCCTATGCATAGGTTCATGGCGGAACCCATAAGTTGATCACCAAAACATACATCAAGTGAATCACGTGATATCCCATTGTCACCATAGATACGCATCGGCAAGACATACATCAAGTGTTCTCAAATCTTTAAAGACTCAATCCGATAAGATTACTTCAAGGGGAAAACTCAATTCATTACAAGAGAGTAGAGGGGGAGAAGAAACATAAGATCCAACTATAATAACAAAGCTCGCGATACATCAAGATCGTGCCAAATCAAGAACACGAGAGAGAGAGAGAGAGATCAAACACATAGCTACTGGTACATACCCTCAACCCGAGGGTGAACTACTCCCTCCTCGTCATGGAGAGCGCCGGGATGATGAAGATGGCCACAGATGAGGGTTCCCCCCTCCGGCAGGGTGCCGGAACAGGGTCCCGATTGGTTTTTGTGGCTTTGGAGGTTTTGCAGTGGCGGAACTCCCGATCTAGTCTGTGTTCTGGAAGTTTTACGATACGTAGGTATATATGGGTGCACGGGGTACGTCGGTGGAGCTACGGGGGCCCCACGAGGTAGGGGGCGTGCCCCCACCCTCGTGGCCAGCTCCCGTATCTTCTGACGTAGAGTCCAAGTCTATCCAGTGGCTTTCCTTCAAAAAATAACTTCTCCAGTTGATTTCATTCCGTTTCAACTCCGTTTGATATTCCTTTTCTTTGAAATACTAAAATAGGCAAAAAACAGCAAATCTGGGCTTGGCCTCCGGTTAATAGGTTAGTCCCAAAAGTAATATAAAAGTGGTATATAAAGCCCGATATTGCCCAAAACAGTAGATAATATAGCATGGAGCAATCAAAAATTATAGATACGTCGGAGACGTATCACATCCCAATCTTAATTCATGCTCGTCCTCGAGTAAGTAAATGATAAAAGAAATAATTTATGAAGTGTGAATGCTAGGAAGTGCATAAGTTTGATCAATGATAGTTCCAATCACTTTTTCTAGCATCATTATATATCATAACAGTAGCTCAACTCATGAAACTTCTCATGATCAAGTAACAAGCTATTCACATTTTAAAGTACAGATCATAAACTTTCTTGAAAACTAACAAACCATGCTCTTTGTCATCAAACAATTGCAATTCATTTTATTTTCAGGAAGGGTCTATGTAAGAGCTTTGATTCAGCAAACTCCACATATTCAACTATCATTTAATCTTTCACAATTGCTAACACTCATGTGATATTTATGGGTTCAAAGTTTTAATTAGACATAGAGAAAGATAGGGGCTTATAGTTTCGCCTCCCAACCTTTTACCTCAAGGGTAATGTCAACAATAAAAATTTATGAAAACCTACAATCAAGTGGATATATATACCCGGATCGCTCCAACACAAAGTGCTTGCCAAAGAAAAAATTGTAAAAAGGAAAGGTGATGATCACCTTGACTCTTGTATAAGGGTAGAAGATGAAAGTAAAAGATTGGCCCTTCGCAGAGGGAAGTAGAGGTTGTCATGCGCTTTTATGGTTGGATGCACAAAAATCTTAATGCAAAAGAACGTCACTTTATATTGCCACTTGTGATAAAGACCTTTATTATGCAGTCCATCGCTTTTATTTCTTCCCTATCACAAGTTCGTATAAATCTTATTTTCTTCGCACTAATAGATCATACATATTTAAGGAGCAATTTTTTACTGCATGCACCGATGACAACTTACTTGAAGGATCTTACTCAATCCATAGGTAGGTATGGTGGACTCTCATGGCAAAACTGGGTTAAGGAATGTTTGGAAGCACAAGTATTATCTCTACTTGGTGCAAAGAATTTGGCTAGCATGAGAGGGAAAGGCAAGCTCAACATGTTGGATGATCCAAGACAATATAACGTTTCAGATATAGGAAAACATAACCCATTAAGTTGTCTTCCTTGTCCAACATCAACTTTTTAGCATGTCATATTTTAATGAGTGATCACAATTACAAAAGATGTCCAAGATAGTATATTTATATGTGAAATCTCTCTTCCTTCAATATTCTTTCATGAATTGTTCAAGTGACCAATTCTACGTTTGCTGACTTTCAATAAGTTTACTACCTATACTTATTATGTGTGAAGTCATTAATCCCCATGTTATAAGCATATGAAATGTGTATAAATTCAGATTTATGATATTCAATTCATTCAACCATTTACTCATAGGATAAACGTGAAGCGCGTGAGTAAATGACAAACTACTCCAAAAGATATAAGTGAAGAACACTGAGTTGTCAAATAATTAACTAGCCATGGTTGGATTCTTTTTCATTCAAGATTTCAGATCCAATGATTTTATACAAACAGCAAGTAAAATTTAAAGTATGCTCCAAGCAAAACACATATCATGTGACGAATAAAAATATAGCTCCGAGTAAGGTATACCGATAGTTTTGAAGACGAAAGAGGGGATGCCTTCCGGGGCATCCCCAAGCTTAGGCGCTTGAGTCTTCCTTGAATATTACCTTGGGGTGCCTTGGGCATCCCCAAGCTTAGGGTCTTTCCACTCCTTATTCTCCTCATATCGATATCACACCCAAAGCTTGAAAACTTCAATCACACAAAACTTAACGGAACTTCATGATATAGGTTAGTATGATAAAGAGTAAACCATTCACTTTGGTACTGTCGAAGAAAACGTTCATAATTGTTCTCACACAGTGCCTACTGTACCATATCATTTCTACAATTTATATTGAGAAATATAAGCCATAGAAACTAGAGAACAAGCAAACTATGCAATGAAAACAGAATCTGTCAGAAACAAAACAGCCTGTAATACTCTGAACAGAAACCATACTTCTGCTACTCCAAAAATTATGAAATAAATTCGTAGAAGTGAGGAATTTGTCTATTAATCTTCTGAAAAAATAATCAACTCAAAATCACTCTTCTGTAAAAAATGACAGCTAATCTTGTGATCGCAAAGTTTCTGTTTTTTACAGCAAGATTACATTAGCTTTCACCCAAGTCTTCCCAAAGGTCTTACTTGGCACTTTATTGAAACAAAAGCTATAAAACATGATTACTACAGTAGCTTAATCATGTAAACACACAAAAACAGTAGGGGTAAATATTGGGTTGTCTCCCAACAAGCGCTTTTCTTTAATGCCTTTTAGCTAGGCATGATGATTTCAATGATGCTCACATAAAAGATAAGAATTGAAAGATAAAGAGAGATCATGAAGAATATGACTAGCACATTTAAATCTAACCCACTTCCTATGCCTAGGGATTTTGTGAGCACATAATTTATAGGAACAAGAATCAACTAGCATAGGAAGGAAAAACAAGTATAACTTCAAAACTTTAAGCACATAGAGAGGAAACTTGATATTATTGCAACTCCTACAAGCATGTAGTCCTCCCTCATAATAATTTTCAGTAGCATCATGAATGAGTTCAACAATATAACCATCACATAAAGCATTCTTTTCATGATCTACAAGCATAGTAATTTTACTACTCTCCACATAAGCAAAATTCTTCTCATTCGGAATAGTGGGAGCAAACTCAACAAAATAACTGTCATGTGAGGTATAATCCAATTGAAAATTAAAATCATGATGACAAGTTTCATGGTTAACACTATTCTTTATAGCATACATGTCATCACAATAATCATCATAGATAGCAACTTTTTTCTCATAATCAATTGGAACCTCTTCCGAAATAGTGGAATCATTACTAACTAAAGTTGACACTCTTCCAAATCCACTTTCATAAATATCACACTAAGATTCAACACCCTCCAAAATAGTGGGATCACTAATTCCTAAAGTTGACAATCTTCCAACCCCATTTTAGATTATATTATTATGCATACTCCAAAAGATATAAGTGAAGTTCATGGAGCATTCTACAATTAATATAGACTAACCAATATCCAAGCTCAAAATATATAAGTGAAGCACACGAAGCATTCTATAAAACCATACTCAAAAGATTTAAGTGAAGCACAAAGAGCAATTCTATAAGATCGTACTTAAAAGATATAAGTGAAGCATATGATGTATTATATAAATCAATGAAGGGCTATCTCATACTAGCATGGTTCTTAAAGGAAAAACAAAAACACAAAGGACACAAATCATGTGAACAAAACAAAAACCGAGGTATACTGATAATTGTTGAAGAAGAAAGATGGGATGCCAACCGGGGCATCCCCAAGCTTAGATGCTTGAGTATCCTTGAAATATTTACTTGGGGTGCCTTGGGCATCCCCAAGCTTGAACTCTTGCCTATCTTTATTCTTCTCATATTGATAGCTCCTCGATCTTCGAACACTTCATCCACACAAAACTTTAATAAAAACTTTGTGAGATCCATTAGTATAATAAAGCAAATCACTAACTTTAGGTACTGTTGAAAACTTATTCCAATTTAATATTAGAACTATATCTACTGTATTCCAACTTCACCATGGTTCATACCCCCAGATACTACCCATAGATTCATCAAAATAAGCGAACAACACTTAGAAAACAGAATCTGCCAAAAACAGGACAGTCTGTAGTAATCTGGAAGTTTAATATACTTCTGTAACTCCAAAAATTCTAAAACAAATCTGAAAATTTTAAAAAATTGTACAGAAGTAATGTCCAAAAAGTTTCAGACCCATTTGACTTTCCAGTAAAAAATGTAAATTCACGCGCTACAGCCAAAGTTTCTGTTTTTGTACTGCACATAGTAAACAAGCAATCTAATCATCCTAAAACCAAAGCTTGGCAGATT
This sequence comes from Aegilops bicornis, assembly GCA_021605145.1. Classification (NCBI taxonomy): domain Eukaryota; kingdom Viridiplantae; phylum Streptophyta; class Magnoliopsida; order Poales; family Poaceae; genus Aegilops; species Aegilops bicornis. Next base: position 213,167,704 of record CM038675.1, on the reverse strand, counting down.
ATTTTTATAATACAATGGATATATACAAGGGGATAATTATTTTCATAGAAACTTCCATGAATTTTTTTACATTGTTTCCATGAGCATGAACACATGTGTTCAAGGTAAACCCTCACTTCTCCAATGCATAACCTTCCAATCACTTCTCTTATTGAAAAACTTTTTATGCATGAGAGGCAAGTAATTTTTTTTGTATTTTCATTCCTTATTTTTTTGTATGTTTCACCCACAACTAAGAAAAACTAAAAAGGGAAAACAAAAACTACTTAGTGAAGAAAGCAAACAGGCATACACGAAAATATCAACCCCACGCTATTGCTTCCCGGCAACGGCGCCAGAAAAGAGCTTGATAATCCCCAAGTGCAGGGAATCATCATAGCAATTCCCAAAGGTGGAAGTGATAAGTAGGGAGTGTCAAACCCACAAGGAACTAAAGGTAAGATCAATATTCTCTCAAGTCCTATCTGCCACTGATACGACTCTCACGCATAATCTAACGTTTGCTTCCAACTATAAACGAGAAATAAAACTACGTTGTGGGTATGAAGAGGATAACTTTACATGGTATCGGAGAGCTAAAATATAAAAGTAGGTGCTGTTATCATAAAGTTAGAATATATTACTAAATACTATAAATAGTGAGTGTGGAATAATGATGGGTCGGTGTGCGGAATTATCCTAGGCAATCGTTAACAAGACCGGTAGTCGTTACTGCAATTTCATATGAGGGAGAGGCATAAGCTAACATACTTTCTCTTCTTGGATCATATGCACTTATGATTGGAACTCTAGCAAGCATCCGCAACTACTAAATATCATTAAGGTAAAACCCAACCATAGCATTAACATGTCAAGTCCCCTTTATCCCATACGCAACAACCCCCTTACTCAGGTTTATGCTTCTGTCACTCAAGCAACCCACTATAAGCGAATCATGAACGTATTGCAACACCCTACAACGGGAATCCCTCACGATTGCGCGACACGGAGGTCACAAAAGGACAACGCCAAAATAAAACATACAACTCATACCAATCTAGATCATCAATCAACCCAAAGACAAAGGATATCTACTCAAAACTTCATAGGATGGCAGCTCATCATTGGATCATAATATGTGGCATAAAGCACCATGTTCAAGTAGGGATTACAGCGGGGTGCGGGAGAGTGGACCGCGTAAAGGAGATGAGGATGGTGATGATGATGATGGTGATGTTGATGAAGATGATCACCGCGGCGATGATTCCCCTCCCGATGGCACTCCGGTGCCACCGAGAGAGCGGAGGAGAGGTTCTCCCCCTTGTGCTTCCTCCTCCATAGCCTCCCCCCTGGATGGGGAGAGGTTCTCCCTTTGGATCTTGGCCTTCATGGCGATGATGGCCCCTCCGGGATCTTCCTCCATGGCCTCCGGTGATGATGGCCCCCTTCGGCAGGGTGCCATAGAGGGCCTAGATTGATTTCTCGTGGCTACAGAGGCTTGCGGCGGCGAAACTTCCAATCTAGGTTATTTTCTGGAGGTTTGGGTATTTATAGGAGAGGTTGGCGTCGAGAACAAGTTAGGGGGCCCCACGGGAAGTCCACGAGGCACAGGGGCGCGCCCTCCACCCTCGTGGGGCCCACGGGCCTCCCCTCTGGTAACCCTTCGTTCCAGTATTTTTTATATTTTCCAGAAAAATTCTCCGTTGATTTTCATTGCATTCCAAGAACTTTTATTTCTACACAAAAATAACACCACGGTAGTTCTGCTGAAAACAGTGTCAGTCCGGGTTAGTTCTAATCAAATCATACCAAAATCATATAAAACTATTGTAAACATGGCATGAATACTTCATAAATTATAGATACATTGGAGACGTAGCAGACTACGATGAGACTTTGTCACCCGTAGCGATGCTTAAGTCTATCCGAATCATGTTAGCAATTGCCGCATTTTATGATTATGAAATTTGGCAAATGGATGTCAAAACTGCATTCCTGAATGGATTTCTGGAAGAAGAGTTGTATATGATGCAACCAGATGGTTTTTATCGATCCAAAGGGTGCTAACAAAGTGTGCAAGCTCCAGCGATCCATTTATGGACTGTTGCAAGCCTCTCGGAGTTGGAATAAATGTTTTGATAGTATGATCAAAGCATATGGTTTTATACAGACTTTTGGAGAAGCCTGTATTTACAAGAAAGTGAGTGAGAGCTTTGTAGCATTTTTGTATTATATGTGGATGACATATTGTTGATTGGAAATGATATAGAATTCCTAGATAGCATAAAAGGATACTTGAACAAGATTTTTTCTATGAAAGACCTCGGTGAAGCTGCTTACATATTGGGCATCAAGATCTATAGAGATAGATCAAGATGCTTAATTGGACTTTCACAAAGCACATACCTTGATAAGATTTTGAAGAAGTTCAAAATGGATCAGTTAAAGAAAGGGTTCTTGCCTGTGTTACAAGGTATGAAGTTGAGTGAGACTCAATGCCCGACCACTGCAGAAGATAGAGAGAAAATGAAAGACATTCCCTGTGCCTCAGCCATAGGTTCTATCATGTATGCAATGCTGTGTACCAGACCTGATGTGTGCCTTGCTATAAGTATAGTAGGGAGATACCAAAGTAATCCAGGAATGGATCACTGGACAACGACCAAGAACATCCTGAAATACCTGAAAAGGACTAAGGATATGTTTCTCGTTTATGGAGGTGACAAAGAGCTCGTTGTAAATGGTTACGTCGATGCAAGCTTTACACTGATCTAGACGACGCTAAGTCAGAAACTAGATATGTATTTATATTGAATGGTGGAGCTGTCAGTTGGTGCAGTTCCAAACAGAGCGTTGTGGCGGGATCTACGTGTGAAGCGGAGTACATAGCTGCTTCGGAAGCAGCGAATGAAGGAGTCTGGATGAAGGAGTTCATATCCGATCTAGGTGTCATACCTAGTGCATCGGGTCCAATGAAAATCTTTTGTGACAATACTGGTGCAATTGCCTTGGCAAAGGAATCCAGATTTCACAAGAAGACCAAGCACATCAAGAGACGCTTCAATTCCATCCGTCATCAAGTGTCGGAAGGGGACATGGAGATTTGCAAGATATATATGGACCTGAATGTTGCAGACCCGTTGACTAGGCCTCTCTCACGAGCAATACATGATCAGCACCAAGACTCCATGGGTGTTAGAATCATTACTGTGTAATCTAGATTATTGACTCTAGTGCAAGTGGGAGACTGAAAGGAAATGTGCCCGAGAAGCAATAATAAAGTTGTTATTCACATTTCCTTATATCATGATAAATTTTTATTATTCATGCTAGAATTGTATTAACCGGAAACTTAGTACATGTGTGAATACATAGAAAAATTGAGTGTCCCTAGTATGCCTCTACTTGACTAGCTTGTTTATCAAAGATGGTTATGTTTCCTAGCCATAGATATGTGTTGTCATTTGATGAACGGGATCACATCATTAGAGAATGATGTCATGGACAAGACCCATCTGTTAGCTTAGCACTATGATCGTTTAGTTTGTTGCTATTGCTTTCTTCATGACTTATACATGTTCCTATGACTATGAGATTATGGAACTCCTGAATACCGGAGGAACACCTTGTGTGCTATCAAACGTCACGACGTAACTGGGTGATTATAAAGATGCTCTACAGGTGTCTCCAAAGGTGTTTGTTGAGTTGGAATAGATCGATATTAGCATTTGTCACTCCGATTGTCAGAGAGGTATCTCTGGGCCCTCTCGGTGATGCACATCACTATAACACTTGCAAGCAATGTGACTAATCACTGGTGTGCGTCGGTCCTAAGGAAATGGTTTAAAACCCCTTTCCGCGACGGCATTTGGAACCGTCGCCAAGTGAGTGTGGGCGATAGGGGGGTCCTTCCCACACGACCCAAAAACCGTCGGGGATAGGGCCCATACAGTACTCCTACTCGTTTATGCTCGCATTGCAATCGCAGTCGGTATTCTGTGGTGCTACGTTTACGATGCGCGGCCCATCACAAACGGTTCACTATTACAGAACATGTATGATGCGCGGCCCATCACAAATGGTTCACCGTTAAAAAAGATTAGCTAACCGTCGTACGAGTGTCGGACAAGATTACAAAACGTCGGACCGTCATAACATCGTTGTACACAACAACTATCGCACACGCTATTCTGTGGTGTAATGTTTTTGATGCATACTTCATCAGAAACAGTTCATGGCTGTGAATCGTGTACGACAAGGCAACTAATACAAATGTTTAGTTTGCCCGCACCGTTTGTGATATCGTCTGACATCGCACATGCTTTGAAAACGGCAACTGTGTGCATGCTTGCACACGTTTCCTCTCTATGAACCGTCTCGTGTTATGGTGCATATCGCAAGCGTTTGTGTTTTACCAACCGTGTGTGTCGTAACAACCTGGAGAGCGTAATTTCACGTTAATTTAATTGCTGCTTTTCCAAATTGTACCGGATTTGGATTTGGATTTGAATGTATGCTACAACTTTATTCATATCCATCAGGTTCAAACAACCAATGCATTATTCGATTCATAGGTACATATGTTATGGAATTACATAAGAACCAAATAAAGAATGATGAACCACAGTTGTATACTTTTACTATTAAAGACGGTAAAGAAAGAGGCGATATATATTCTGGTTGCTGAACAAGGTGAAGCCGAATGCCCATATTGTGCCCTCCTCCATGCAAAAGGCACGCACGACTCTAGTCCAACCCCTTGCGATGGCCGACCGCCCATCCTTCACGGTCTTCATGAAAACATCTAGATAATCATCGTGTTCTGGTAGAAATACTTTAACCTTTGCATGCCCACCAATCATGTACTCCCTCTGTCCTAAAATATAAGAACGGTTTTAACACTACACTAGTGTCAAAAAACGTTCTTATATTATGGGACGGAGGGAGTAGTTTGAGAGGTAATCTTGAGTAAACTGCTTTGGCAACCACCGCAAAGGAATAAGATTTCAGACATTGTCATCTAACACAAATCATTATGGGCAGTAAAAGAAGGCTGCAGAGTTCTTACTTACCATCCTGCAGTTCGCTGTTGTCTTGGATAAAGTGTACACAAATAGTTTAATTGCCATCTTTGGACCCATTTTACTAAAAATCTTTATCAGCTTCCTCACTTGATGCTAGTTCATCGATATCTCATTGCTCCATACGCGGAAAGGGTCGAAACACGGATCTTTACCAATGACATATGTACCTAAAAGCACCAAGTTAATATTAGAAGCTAAACAGCAATGGCACAATGATGTAGTACAACACTCTTTTATAATATGTCTATATACATCCGTATGTGGTAGTCCATTTGAAATCTCTAAAAAGACAAATATTTAGGAATGGAGGGAGTATCTTATAACATCCAATATACTCACATATTAGATGAATTAACATCTTATATTATAGGCCGGAAGGAGTTTAGTTCGTTCTTAAAAATTATCTGCTGCTGTATCCACGGGTTACAGTTAGTTTGAGCTAGTTCGGGCTCAAATAGCCCTAAAGTATATCTAAACATGAGGGCTAGTTTGAGCTAGTTGCATCTATAACCCACCAAAAAACTAGTATCCAACCCAAGAGGTGCTAATTGGAGCTAGTTCTCCTAGTGCATTTATTGTCAATCTAACCCTGCCATCCAAACAACTATTTGGATAGAGTTAGTTCAGGGTTAGTAATGAGCTAGAAACTAACTCTAACCTCTACCTAAGTTGAGTATCCAAATAGGGATGTGTTGTTGCTGTTGCTGTTGCTGCTGCTGCTCTTCTACGTATGTCTAGACATCATTAGAACATTAATGTAACACTCTTCCTTGTTGCTATGTAGCCTATGATTGCATATTTAGACATTAAGTACAGTGCATGTCGCTATGTAGCCTCAGATATATTAAATATGGCCCTAGTTAACCTCAGGAAAAATGGGTTGCAGATATATTCAGTTAAAAGTCCGATTCACCGATTAGTCCCTTATTAGCCGCCAGCCTATATGGTACCAGCTACGGATATCCTGAACAGTGAGCAGATATAAGCCATGGGATGAAACTAACCTCGATGGAAAATAGCAGTCGTTCCCAAAATTGTCCTGTGTAGGTACATCAAGAAGCATGTTAAGCACAACAGGCTAAACATCAACCAAAATTACACATGGCAGAAAAAATAATCTCCAAAAGATAGCTTCAGTGTGCATGTTTAAGCACGCTAGTAAAGCAAAACAAGTGGAAAGGTGTGCTAACTGCAACAGTCCTAACATTTAACAACAAGCAAACACGGTCATTCAAACTGGTATTGTGCCTGTCTAAGGACACTAGTTATGGTTAAATAAAAATGGAAAGGCGTGTTAGCCACAAGATGCAGCAACCAAATGTAGTCATTCATAGTGGTATTGTTGAAACTGCATCGATGAAATTGAACTGCACAGTTCATACTTGCACATATAGAACATCACGTTGTGAATAACTGGAATAACCAAGGCATACTACGAACAACAAAGATAGCATTTGAAACTAAACATATGCTAACTACAAACAACCGAACAATCAAAAAACTTTAAAAGAGGCATATGCTAGCTATAACAGGCTTAACAACAAGCAAATATATGATTTCCTATCGGTATGTTTAAAACTGGATTGTTGATATGTACTGCACAGTAAATAATTGCACATATTGAGCATCACATTGTGAAAAAATGAAATAAAAAAACATGGGTTTCCTCAATTGTCACAGATGGGCTCGTTCCCGTGGGAAGAGCACGGACCCTGGATGTGCTCCATGTTGTCGCAGATGGGCTCCTTCCCCTTGGAAGAGCACGACTGTAGGGTGCCCTCCCTGATGTCGCAGACAAGCGCTTTCCCCTTGGAAGAGCAGATGGGATCTTTCCCCTTGGAAGAGCTAGAGAGGGTGCCCTCCTTGTGGTTGCCGTCGATGAGGTCTGACTTGGAAGCTGTGGTTCGCAAGCCAGCATCACAGAACGTGTCCTTCATAAATGACAAAAGGGGCTCGATGGCGATGTAGAATGGCAAATTGTTGATAGTGAGCCAGAGGAGATCAGCGGCGGGGCTATGATGACCCACAAGTATAGGGGATCTATCGTAGTCCTTTCGATAAGTAAGAGTGTCGAACCCAACGAGGAGCAGAAGGAAATGATAAGCGGTTTTCAGCAAGGTATTCTCTGCAAGTACTAAAATAAGTGGTAACGGATAGTTTTGTGATAAAATAATTTGTAACGAGCAACAAGTAACAAAAGTAAATAAAGTGCGATAAGGTGGCCCAATCCTTTTTGTAGCAAAGGACAAGCACGGACAAACTCTTATATAAGGAAAAGCGCTCCCGAGGACACATGGGAATATCGTCAAGCTAGTTTTCATCATGTTCATATGATTGGCGTTCGGTACTTTGATAATTTGATATGTGGGTGGACCGGTGCTTGGGTGCTGTTCTTACTTGAATAAGCATCCCACTTATGATTAACCTCTATTGCAAGTATCCGCAACTACAACAAAAGTATTAAGGTAAACCTAACCATAGCATGAAACATATGGATCCAAATCAGCCCCTTACGATGCAACGCATAAACTAGGGTTTAAGCTTCTGTCACTCTAGCAACCCATTGTCGGTGTCAAAACCGGCGGATCTCGGGTAGGGGGTCCTGATCTGTGTGTCTTAGGCTGATGGTAACAGGAAGCAAGAGACACAATGTTTACCCAGGTTCGAACCCTCTCGATGGAGGTAAAACCCTACTTCCTGCTTGATTAATATTGAAGATATGGGTAGTACAAGAGTAGATCTACCACGAGATCGTAGAGGCTAAACCCTAGAAGCTAGCCTATGATGGTATGATTGTAATTGTGATCGGCCTTCTGAGGACCAACCTCTCCGGTTTATATAGACATCGGAGAGGGCTAGGGTTTACATGGAGCCGGTTACAAGGAATGAAATACAATATCCGGATCGCCAAGCTTGCCTTCCACGCCAAGGAGAGTTCCATCCGGAAACGGGACGAAGTCTTGAGTCTTGTATCTTCACGCTTCAATAGTCGGGACGATGTATATAGTTCGGCTGTCCGGATACCCCCTAATCCAGGACTCTCTCAGTAGCCCCTGAACCAGGCTTCAATGACGATGAGTCAGGCGCACAGTCTTGTCTTCGGCATTGCAGGGCGGGTTCCATCTCCGAATACTCCAAAGTACCACATTTACGAATAGTGTCCTAACTCCATCAATGTTGTATTCCTTGGCTTCAAAGGCTCAATAATGACCATCTCCACGTGTCGAGCGAATGCGAGGAGCTGAGGTATTCTTCGCATTTGCCACCCTCAATCCTTTGGGCTGACCGCCTATTTGAAGAGACGGGGATTCTCATATCCAAACCTCACTCTTCCTCCTCGAGCAAGCATCCAACAGAGCGCTCCAGAAAAACCATTCCACTATGGCCGGTCGTCGTAACTCCTCTGATTGCTCTCCTCGCTCCATGCCGGGGGACTGGGAAGAGTGTTCAGTTCCCCATAGCCATTTGATTGAGTTACAAACCCAAGGGTTTCTCCCACTAGCATTCATGGTCCCCGTCCGAGCCGGAATAGCCACCTATAATGGCGGGGAGCAAGCGGAGAGATCTCCCAATCCATCTCCGTGAGGAGCGAATATGCCTCATCCTGCATCTGCTAAGGCGTCGGGTTTCCTATCCACTGTTCCTTCGCGGGCTCACGGAGTTCTCTGGCCTCCATTTACACAACTTTACCCCTGCCTCTATACTACATATAGCAGGGTAAGTTGCCTTATGCGAAGCTATTTTTAGGCTACGAGCCTCACTTGAGTTATGGAAGAAGTCATTACGCCTTGTTCCCCATAATCGTGGAGAATCTCCATGTCAAGTGGGCGGAGCCAGTATGGCGCATTGTCAAACCGGAGACCTATCCGGCACACCCAAGAAGGCACCAGAGAACTGGCCTTCGGAATGGTTTTATATTGATGATGTTCCCCTTCCGGATCCAGTCCGGACAGGTCTCCCCAAGTTCAGCGACGCCCCACCGAGGGCACGTCTAAGATGGCGCTCCCGGAGCCCCCGAGAGGAGGATACTAGGGAAGTACACTTCCTGATGAGCAGGATAAAGTTGCTGGCCAAGTCTGGACTGACGATAGTCGAGGTCATGGCAATATGCATAATATGGGGGGTGCAACCGCTTCAATAACGGGGGAAGCCCATGTGGCACTTCAACGGGGAAGATGATGCCACCTGCTGTGGCCGTAAGGGTCCGGACTCCGCCACTTCTCTGGCAAGGATATCGTCCGAATTATACAAAGGAGAAGAGGAAGAATTTCTTCGCATTAAACCGCGGGATGGATTCTCCATGTGGAACCCCCCCAAACTGGGTAAGTCGTTATTCCTTTCCCTGCTTCACTCATCGTGGCGTTCTTCACTAAGATCATCTGTTTCGACATTTTCGATCAGGAACTGAGGAGGCCCGTAGAAGGAATCTCCAGCCCCTCCCCGCAGCCAGAGGACCCCGGAAGGGCCCTAGATCCAGGACTCGAAGAGGATTCGGATATTACCGTGGAGCTTGTCAACGGGATATTTTATCAGGCGGGCTGTGATGGCGCCTCAGTGGCCATTATTGCCAACTACCCCAGACTGCTACCTACGTCGCGTGTAAGCCAAACCAAAAAACCCTATCCTCCGTAGAAGACTCCCTTCAGATGTAATGCCTTACCCTTGAAGTGTCGTGTTTTTGCGAGAGGCACGGTCGGAGCGCGGGGCCGAGCCCCTAGGGACTCATCGGCCAAGGGCGTCCGGATCGGGCAGGCTCAAGCGGAAGGCAGTAAGGGTCGACACGCCGCTGCAGAGGTAAGGAAAAAACCTGTCCTGCGATTATGGTATTTGATGTATAACGGTGCCCTTTGTGTCCTGGCAGGAAGAGGAATCGCCGGACTATATCCGAGGACCCTGCCAATCACACCTCCACCAGCCGGATTCCAGAACCGGCATCAAGAGAGGAGGCACACGCGGGGCCGGTGCCGCATAATTCTCCGACAGAGGACGCGGATATGCTCTCGGCCACGAACTCCGAAGTAGAGAGCGCCATGAATCACCGGCGCCGACGTGCCGTGTTTCGGAACAACATGTTTTCCGAAGAGGCATTTAATGCCTTCAATTCGGGAGACGCATACATCCGAGCTACTCAAGGCGGGCTTGCCCGAGCGACGGACCAGTATACCAAAGATATACGGGTAAGAAATTTTGATAAGAATGTATGGCAGTAGCCCCTGAAACTTGAAATGGTTGGAACAACTGTTTTAAGGATCAATATATGTACAGTGTCCTTGTAGATAAGAATGAGCAACCTGTCTCGAGCTGGAGGAGTGCAAGGCCGAGCTAAAGGACACAATTGCGAAGTTAGAGGAATCCCAAAAACCCTCATCTGGTAACATTTGTCTCAATTGTGCGAATATGCACCAGCTAGTAAGTGGCTGATATGACAAGTCTAACAGGAAATTCTGTAGACAGTCCCGGGGTAAAACCGGAGGGCGTAAGAGATGACGAATCACAGCTTAAAAGGCAGCCGAAGGCTGGCGAGCACATTCTTACGCAGGTTAGGCAGGAGAAGAACAATCTTCAAGATGCCAAAGTCCAGCTGGACTTGGAGTTAAAAGACGCCCGCGCTCAGCTGGTGGATTTCCTAAAGGAGAACAAAAGGCTTCGACACGGTATTTATGGTAAGCGCCTAGACGAACTGTAGTATAGTTCGGCGTAGAAGTATACTGAAAGCATTTTTCTTGTAGGAATGTTAACAGGTCGCCCTGAGGAGGAGATGCCCTCATCTGCAGGCGAGTTACTACAAGACCTCTTACAACTGCACGAGCGAGCTCGGCAGGTGATGCAGGGCGTTGCTCAGGCCTTGTGGCCATTGAGCTTCCTGCCGAATGGCATGGGAGAGCTTGCGGATATGCTTCAAGGATCACTGCGGCGCTTCCGATTGTAGAAGATATCAGCCTGCCCGGCAAGGTGCGAGAAGCTCGGGCTATGGTGAAGACGCTACACCAAGCTGGACCCGAACCATATGGTCAAGTCGGATCAAGGGGCCTGATGGGCAAGAAATTCCCGTGAGTCTGGTATATGACCAGGTAGCGTTAGCCGCAAAATATTCTCAACAGGATTGTAAGCTAGATAGCATGTTGGATGATATAGAGGAGGAATATAGTCAGTCCAAGTGACTATGTAATTCAATGGACATAATTAGTCCCTAGCCAGATTAAAATCATTTGTCATGGCGGACCTTTTCGCTTTAGCCCCCGGATCCTATAGTCCGGGGTGTGTCCGAATACCCACTCGGTTATACAAAACCGGGGTATGCATGGAAACCAGGCGTAGGGGTCATAAGTGCTTGAACAGACAAGTACCCAACTAGTTATGTTATATTACATGGATAGTAAGAAACATCTTCCAGGGAGAATAGTTCCGTTAGGGGTTCCTTTCCCTGGGTACGCTTGCGACAATGCACATGTCCGGACTGCGAACGATTGCACAGGATACAAAACTTCTAGGGATTTGTGTTGTAATAAACAGATACATCTTTTGTTCATCGACCGAATATTCTCTTAAGAAAGCTAGCTTTCGGCTTCACCCAGTCTGAGGTACACATCCGGCTGAACCGGCAAGAATAAATGATCAGAGGTGCTCCCCTTATGCCCTAGCTGAATTAACGGGAACGTAGGGACATAAACACAAGAGCCAGCAACCCAGCTTGGCCACATCTTAAGTCATATCGATGCATATAATGGTGAAGAAAAGGCACATATGGAAAAAGAATGCATATGTGATGGGCAGAAAGCCATGTGAGTAATTATTTTAGCTTCCGTATAGGAAGCCCCCAGGTATTGCTTACACACCTAGTGCGCCCGGAGTGATCCGGAGTCCGCACTGTATTGAGTACTTTATGTGAAGAGGAAAAGGTCGAGAAAGGAAAAGGGATGGAGCATAATTAAAAGGAGGGTTAGGAGGCGAACATTGAGTTCGGCGTTAGGCGTGGAATCTCCGAGTCCGCCGCGTTCCATGGGTTCGGCTCGAGTGCATTATCGGATGCATTACGTAAGCGATGACGCTCCTCGGTGAGAACTTTGTCAATGACGAAGGGACCCTCCCACTTGGGTTGGAGCTTGTCCTTCTTCTTCTCCGATGAGGCGAGAACGAGCTCGCCAATATTGTAAGTTTTGGCCCGCACTTCTCTGCTTTGATATCGTCGAGCCTGCTGCTGATAGAATGCGGAGCAGGCTTTTGCAACGTTGCACTCCTCCTCCAGGGCATCTAAGTTATCCTGCCGATCTAACTCACCTTCCTTCTCTTCGTACATGCGTACGCGTGGCGAATCATGTATTATGCCGCAGGGTAATACTGCTTCCGCGCCGTACACCATAAAAATGGTGTATATCTAGTGGTGCGATTCGGCGTGGTCCGCAGCCCCCAGAGTACGGAGTCGAGCTCCTCGACCCGGTGCGTATCCAACTCTGTCAAGGATCGCACTAGTCTGGGTTTGATGCCGCTCATGATGAGACCATTTGCCCGCTCTACCTGGCCGTTTGTTTGGGGATGGTATACGGAAGCGTAATCAAGGTTAATGCCCATTTTTGCGCACCAAGTTTTCACTTCGTCGGCTGTCAAATTTGAGCCATTATCAGTGATGATGCTGTGGGGGACACCGTATCAGTGTACGACCCCGGATATGAAGTCTATTACTGGTCCGGATATGAAGTGTTCGGTGCGCCGAAGAAGGCGGTAAAGAGGTAATGCCTTTTCTCCTAACCTGGAGATAAAGCGGCTTAGAGCAGCCACGCATCCGGCTAGTTTCTGGATGTGCTTGAGGTCTGTTGGTATAACCAAGCGTGATGTAGCTTCGGATTTTTGCCGGATTCGCTTCAATTCCTCTATTGGAAACAATGAAGCCGAGTAGTTTCCCCGAGGGGACGCCAAAAACGCATTTTTCCGGGTTCAGCTTGATGTCGTATGTCCGGAGATTGTCGAATGTAAGCCTCAAGTCATCTATTAGGGTTTCGACATGTCTTGTTTTTATGACCACGTCATCCACGTATGCCTCCACTGTTTTGTCGATTTGCTTTTCCAGGCATGTTTGAATCATGCGTTGGTAGGTTGAGCCGGCGTTCTTAAGCCTGAAAGGCATAGTGTTGAAGCAGAAAGGGCCATATGGCGTTATGAAAGCTATTGCAGCTTGGTCAGACTCTGCCATATTTATTTGATGGTATCCAGAGTATGCGTCGAGGAAACACAGCGAGTCGTGTCCTGCTGTGGCGTTGATGATTTGATCGATGCGAGGGAGGGGAAAGGGATCCTTGGGGCAAGCCTTGTTGAGGTCTTTAAAGTCGACACATAGGCGCCAGGATTTGTCCTTCTTTGGTACCATTACCAGGTTTGCCAGCCAATCCGGATGCTTGATATCTCTGATGAATCCGGCCTCGGGTAGTTTGGCTATCTCTTCCCCCATGGCCTGCCATTTGGGCTCTGAAAACCGTCTTAGAGTCTGCTTGACCGGTTTGTATCCTTTTAGTATATTGAGGCTGTGTTCGGCCAATCTGCGTGGGACGCCCGACATGTCCGATGGGTGCCAGGCGAATATGTCCCAATTCTCGCGTAAGAAGTCTCGCAGTGCGGCGTCCATCGCGGGGCTCAACTGTGTCCCGACGGAAGCTGTCTTCGTGGGGTCCGTTGGATGGACTTGGAATTTGACTATCTCGTCTGCGGGTTTAAATGAGGTGGACTTGGGTCGCTTGTCGAGTATCACGTCATCCCTGTCCATGATGGCCCGCAGTGTTGTTAATTCTTTGGCTGCTAGGGCCTCGGATAATGCCTCCAGGGCTAGTGGTGCGGTTTTGTTTTCGGCGCGAAGTGCGACGTCCGGATCACTGGCTAGAGTGATGATTCCATTGGGTCCGGGCATTCTAAGCTTCATGTGCCCGTAATGGGGTATAGCTTGAAAGCTTGTAAACACGTCCCGCCCTAGAAGGGCGTGGTATCTGCTGCTGAAAGGGGCTACTTGGAATGTGATTTCTTCGGACCTATAATTCTCCGGGGTGCCGAATACCATGTCGAGTGTGATTTTTCCTGTACACCGCGCTTCCCGACAAGGGATAATTCCCCTGAAGGTTGTGCCGCTTTGTTCAATGCGGCCTTTGTCAATTTCCATCTTGTTGAGTGTCTCTTCACAGATCAAGTTTAATCCGCTTCCGCCATCCATGAGCACTTTAGTGAGCTGAAAGCCGTCCACGATTGGGCTAAGAACTAGAACGGCTGGTGCCCGGACTGTCTGGAATCGAGGTTCGTCACTGGCATTGAAAGTTATAGCAGTGTCGTTCCAGGGGTTTATTTTGGCCATATGGCAAATTTCCATGAGCTTCGATGAGCTTCGCTTATGCCATTACTATTTGAGGCAAAAGTCTCGAAGACTGTTAGTGCCGTATTGTGCTTGTTGGCGGGATGTTGTCCTGTAAGAAGATCCTCGCCACTTTTTGCAACCTGCCAGAGTATCCAACATGCCCTAAGGCTATGAGTTGGTGTTGTGTCCGGAGTGCTGTGGAGTTTACATGGCCCATTGAGCCATTTTTCCAATATGGTTCTCCGCCCTGGGGTGGGCTTTGGTTTCTTGGGGATTGGATCAGCCGACTTATGAGAGTTCCCCCGTTTAGTTCGGACAAAGGTTTTGGTGAGAGCCGGACTGTCCCAAAATTCATCTTGGGTTTTCCAGCCGCTTTCCATCGCACAAGATTTCAGATTATGGTTGCTAAGTCCGCAGCGCATTTATGTCACGGCGACTTATAGCATTATGGATTCCTTTGTCCGTGCAGTTTTTGCAGAAGAGTGAGACTACGTCCTCCTCATGGCAGTCCTCGACCTTTATAGCGCAAGGAGGAATCTGGCCCAGTAATGATGCACTGTCTCCTGGGGCTCTTGCCTGATATGGGAGAGACGATTTAAGTCCGTGTGGGTGGTTATAGCTGAATCCGGATTCTGATCTGATCTAGCACCCCGGGGCATGGGAGCTTCCGAGTTCGACAGCTCGAGATCCGGGACACTGCCCAATTTTTTCGGCCCCGTGCCCAATTCTAAGTCCGGGACCCGGGTCATATCCTCCCCTTGGCGGGTGTCCGGCTCCGGGAGCTCGACGATCCGGACATAATTCATCCTCAAAATAGAGGGATACTCCCTGTGTGGTTCCTCCGCTACCGCTATCTCATGAGAGGCTGACGGGGATTTAATGTCCCTTTGGTCGGGTTTAAGCCCGATCCGGTCATAGTCCGTTGCGACTCCCAAAGCGGCGATGCAATCCAAGAGCTCATTAAGAGAAGAGAGCTCTATCGGATCCATCTGTTCGGCGAGTTCCGAATTGATGCGAAGTTTATGTGTCATGACCCGAGAGGCCATCGTCGGCGCGACAGCCGATGGGGCGGCCATGAAGAAGCCGCCTAGTCAGAGAGTTTGGCCTACAACCAGAACTCCCCCCGCGGTAATGTTGTCCCTGACAACAAGACAAGCCATCGAGCCTTGCAGCGACGACACAGAGCAACTCTCAATGAAGGCACCAATGTCGGTGTCAAAACCGGCGGATCTCGGGTAGGGGGTTCCGATCTGTGCGTCTTAGGCTGATGGTAACAGGAAGCAAGAGACACAATGTTTACCCAGGTTCGGGCTCTCTCGATGGAGGTAAAACCCTACTTCCTGCTTGATTAATATTGAAGATATGGGTAGTACAAGAGTAGATCTACCACGAGATCGTAGAGGCTAAACCCTGGAAGCTAGCCTATGATGGTATGATTGTAATTGTGATCGGCCTTCTGAGGACCAACCTCTCCAGTTTATGTAGACACCGGAGAGAGCTAGGGTTTACATGGAGCCTGTCGGTGTCAAAACCGGCGGATCTCGGGTAGGGGGTCCCGAACTGTGCGTCTAGGCGGATGGTAACAGGAGACAAGGGACACGATTTTTTTACCCAGGTTCAGGCCCTCTCGATGGAGGTAATACCCTACTCCTGCTTGATTAATATTGATGATACGGGTAGTACAAGAGTAGATCTACCACGAGATCAAGGAGGCTAAACCCTAGAAGCTAGCCTATGGTATGATTGTTGTTCGTCCTACGGACTAAAACCCTCCGGTTTATATAGACACCGGATAGGTTAGGGTTACACAGAGTCGATTACAATGGTAGGAGATCTACAAATACCTATCACCAAGCTTTCCTTCCACCCCAAGGAAAGTCCCATCCAGACACGGACTAAGTCTTCAATCTTGTATCTTCATAGTCTTGGAGTCCGCCATGATGATAGTCCCGCTATCCGGACACCCCTAGTCCGGGACTCCCTCGAGCCGATTACCGAAGGAAATACAATATCCGGATCGCCAAGCTTGCCTTCCACGCCAAGGAGAGTTCCATCCGGACACGGGACGAAGTCTTGAGTCTTGTATCTTCACGCTTCAATAGTCCGGACGATGTATATAGTCCGGCTGTCCGGATACCCCCTAATCCAGGACTCCCTCACCCATCATCTACTTATTACTTCCCAATGCCTTCCTCTAGGCCCAAATAATGGTGAAGTGTTATGTAGTCGACGTTCACATAACACCACTAGAGGCTAGACAACATACATCTCATCAAAATATCGAACGAATACCAAATTCACATGACTACTAATAGTAAGACTTCTCCCATGTCCTCAGGAACAAACGTAACTACTCACAAAGCATATTCATGTTCATAATCAGAGGGGCAATAATATGCATAAAGGATCTGAACATTTGATCTTCCACCAAGTAAACCAACTAGCATCAACTACAAGGAGTAATCAACACTACTAGCAACCTACTAGTACCAATCCCGGACTTGGAGACAAGAATTGGATACAAGAGATGAACTAGGGTTTTGAGATGAGATGGTGCTGGTGAAGATGTTGATAGAGAGTGCCCTCTCACGATGAGAGGAGCGTTGGTGATGACGATGGCGATGATTTCCCCCTCCCGGAGGGAAGTGTCCCCGGCAGAATAGCTCTGCCGGAGCCCTAGATTGGTTCCGCCTCGTGGCGGCGGAGTTTCGTCGTGAAAGGTTGCTTATGACTTTTTCCTTGACGAAAGACCTCATATAGCGGAAGATGGCCATCGGAGAGCCAACCGGGGGCCCACGAGGTAGGAGGGCGCACCCTGGGGGGTAGGGCGCGCCCCCACCCTCATGGACAGGTGGGCCCCCCTCTGGTGAACTTCTTCCGCCCAATATTTTTTATTATTTCCAAAAATGACTTTCGTGGAGTTTCAGGACTTTTGGAGTTGTGCAGAATAGGTCTCTATTATTTGCTCCTTTTCCAGCCCAGAATTCAGCTGTCGGCATTCTCCCTCCTTATGTAAACCTTGTAAAATAAGAGAGAATATGCATAAGTATTGTGACATAACGTGTAATAATAGCCCATAATGCGATAAATATCGATATAAAAGCATGATGCAAAATGGACGTATCAACTCCCCTAAGCTTAGACCTTGCTTGTCCTCAAGCGAAAGACGATAATGATAAATATGTCCCCATATTTAGAGGAAGAGGTGTCGATAAAAATAAAATACGAACATGAAGGCATCATGATTATTCTCATAACAGCAACATATATAGATATTGTCATATGGTTTCTCATGCTCAAGTAATAATCAATTCACAATGCAAAAGTATGAATCATAAACTTTATTGAGAACTAACAAACTATAATCTCAGTCATTGAAGCAATTGCAATTTATCATAACATCAGAAAGAGTCTATGTCAGAGCTCAATAGCAAGTCCACATACTCAACTATCATTTAATCTTTCATAATTGCTAACACTCACGCGATACTTGTGGTTACGGGGTTTTAATCGGACACAGAGAAAGATAGGGGCTTATAGTTTCGCCTCCCAACCTTTAACCTCAAGGGTAATGTCAACAATAATAACTCATGCTCCCCTACATCCAATTAGATATATCTATCAGGATCTTTCCAATACACTGTGCTTGCCAAAGGATAAAATGTAAAAAGGAAAGGTGAAGATCACCATGACTCTTGCATAAGGTAGAGGATAATAACAAAAGATAGGCCCTTCGGAGAGGGAAGCATAGGTTGCCATGCGCTTTTATGGTTGGATGCACAAAATCTTAAAGCGAAAGAACGTCATTTTATATTGCCCCTTGTGATATGAAACTTTATTATGCAGTCCGTCGCTTTTATTTCTTCCACATCACAAGATCGTATAAAGCTTATTTTCTCCCACACTAATAAGTCATACATATTTAGAGACCAATTTTTATTGCTTTGCACCGATGACAACTTACTTGAAGGATCTTACTCAATCCATAGGTAGATATGGTGGACTCTCATGGCAAAACTGGTTTAAGGGTTTTTGGAAGCACAAGTAGTATCTCTACTTGGTGCTGAGAATTTGGCTAGCATAAGGGGGAAAGGCAAGCTCAACATGTCGGATGATCCATGACAACATACTTTATCTCAGATATAAGAAAACATACCTCATTATGTTGTCTTCCTTGTCCAACATCAACTCTTTAGCATGTCATATTTTAATGAGTGTAACCTCTCTTTCCTTATTACTTCCTATTAATTGCAACGATGACCAAACCTATGTTTGTCAACTCCCAACAATTTTTAATCATCATACTATTTCTATGTGAAGTCATTACTCTCAATAAGATCAATATGAACTCTTTGTTTCTTTTTATTCTTTTTCTCTTTTCTTTTATTCACTCAACATCATGGTAAAATAATCAAGCCCTTGACTCAACACTAATCTTTATTATATATATAGCTCACAGACTCAATTACATAGAGAGATCATAAAGCAAACTCAAAACTAGATCATACCATAAACTTTATTCTACTAGATCAAGATACTACTAATAGGATCGAACTAAGAAAAACGGTAAAGGTAGGAGTGTGATGGTGATACGATACCGGGGCACCTCCCCCAAGCTTGGCAGTTGCCAAGGGGAGTGCCCATACCCATGTGATTATATCTCCTTTGCTGGTGAACAAGGTGGAGGTGATGATGGATAATCGCACATCGAGCATAAGAGGTCCTCGAGCTTGCGGATAATGCCCTTGAGTGCAACAATATGCTCCTTCAACAAAATATTTTCACTTGTGAGATACTTGTTCTGTATACGAGCTAACTCAATCATCTTGAAAGCTTCGATCTCAGTTGGGGTAAGAAGATTATGATCAAGTTGAAGGATGTCCTCTGCTGTCGGAGCTTGATCCTCCGTGGCCTTCTTGATCCTTTCAGCCTTGTTGATCTTCATGGGTTCTTCCCTCTTCAGATCTATCTTCATTAGCCAAGCATCATTGTCACCATTGTTGGAGGAGGGGGACGACATGATGCCTGGCCTTGACAACCCTGACAGAGAACAGCTCGAAACAAGAACAGAGGACAATTGCGTGATACGGTGGTTAAAACCTTCGGGAGAATATATAATGAATATTTACCGACCAAAATACGTATCGTGCAAGAAAACGGAGTCCGGAAGGCACACGAGGTGCCCACGAGGTAGGGGGGCGCGCCCAGGGGGGTAGGGCACGCCCTCCACCCTCGTGGGCCCTCGTGTCCTTCCGGGACTGCTACTTATTTTTCTATTTTTCTAAATATTCCAAAACGGAGAAATATTGCCTTAAAAACTGTTTTGGAGTCGGTTTACTTACCGTACCACATACCTATTCCTTTTTGGAGTCTGAAACATTCTGGAAAGTGTCTCTTATGTATTCCTCCGGGGTTACGGTTTCGATAATATTGGTTTCAACATTTACAGGATTACCTGAGATATAATGTTTAATTCATTGACCGTTCACCACATTCGGATTTGTGCCTTCGAAGTTTTTGATTTTTGTGGCACCGGAACGATGGACCTCCTCGATAACGTATGGGCCTTCCCATTTAGAGAGAAGTTTTCCTGCAAAAAATCTTAAACGAGAGTTGTATAGCAATACATAATCACCTACATTAAACTCACGCTTTTGTATCCTTTTGTCATGCCATCTTTTAACTTTTTCTTTAAACAACTTGTTTTGAAATCATAGTTGAGCTCTTTAATAGCCCAATATGCCTTATGTTCTAGTTCGAGAGGTAAGTGACATGCTTTTCCATAAACCATTTTATACGGAGACATACTGCCGATTGTCAAAACCGCGGATCTCGGGTAGGGGGTCCCTTACTTTGCGTCTAGGCGGATGGTAACATGAGACGAGGGACACGATGTTTTTACCCAGGTTCGGGCCCTCTCGATGGAGGTAATACCCTACTCCCGCTTGATTAATATTGATGATACGGGTAGTACAAGAGTAGATCTACCACGAGATCAAGGAGGCTAAACCCTAGAAGCTAGCCTATGGTATGATTGTTGTTCGTCCTACGGACTAAAACCCTCCGGTTTATATAGACACCGGATTGGTTAGGGTTACACAGAGTCGGTTACAATGGTAGGAGGTCTACATATCCGTATCGCCAAGCTTGCCTTCCACACCAAGGAAAGTCCCATCCGGACACGGGACGAAGTCTTCAATCTTGTATCTTCATAGTCCAGGAGTCCGGCCAACGGTAAGAGTTCGGCTATCCGGACACCCCTAGTCCGGGACTCCTCAAGAGCCCCGAACCAGGCTTCAATGACGATGAGTCCGTAGCGTTGATTGTCTTCGGCATTGCGAGGCGGGTTCTTCTCCAAATTCCATATACTTGTCGAATAGTGTCCGACTTACGATAAATGTCTTTGTGCTCCTACCTGCGCCCAATAATGGCCATCTTCCACGTGTTTGAATGAATGCGAAAAGCCGTGGTATTTTTACAATTACCCCCTAGCCGTGCAAATGAACCGCTTATAAAAGGCAAGGATCTAGACCTGAGTCACACCATCCCCTTTATGCGAGCTTTCATCGGGCGCCTCGACCAAAGCCCATTCCATCATGGACAATGGGCGCGGCTCCTCCTCTCGGCCCCAAATTTCCACCAGAAATTGGGAGAGATGCTCGATCCCGCATAGCGAGCTAGTTATACTCCAAGCCAAGGGATTTCTCCCTCCGGCCTTCATGGTTCCGTTCGAGCGGACTTGCCACCTACAAGGGCGGAAAGCAAGCGGAGAGCGTCCCCGATCCCTCTAAAGGAGAGCGGGTGTGCTTCTTCTCTTATCTAGTAAGAGGACTCGGATTTCCAATCCATCCGTTTCTCCGGGGGCTCTTGGAGTTCTACGGGCTCCAATTGCACCACCTTACTCCTGCCTCCATCCTGCACATCGCGGGCTTCGTGGCCCTTTGCGAACTATTCTTGGGCGTCGAGGCTCATTTCGGACTGTGGAAGAGAATAATCTGCCTAGTACCCCGTTCTCATGAGGGGTCAATATATCAAGTGGGCAGAGCCGAGCTATGGCGCATCGCCGGGACCGGATACCTATCCGGAACCCCAAAGAAGGCGTCCGAAGACTGGCCTT
Source organism: Aegilops bicornis (assembly GCA_021605145.1). Classification (NCBI taxonomy): domain Eukaryota; kingdom Viridiplantae; phylum Streptophyta; class Magnoliopsida; order Poales; family Poaceae; genus Aegilops; species Aegilops bicornis. The sequence continues at coordinate 213,146,193 of CM038675.1, read as the reverse complement.
CGGAATGGTTTTATATGGAGGACGTCCCGTTGCCGGATCCTGTTCGGATCGGCCTTCCGGAGTTCAGCAATGCTCCTCTGAAGAAGCGCCTAAGCTGGCGCCCTCGGAGCCCCCGGAGAGAAGATGACCGGGACGTCCATTATACTATGAGCCGAATAAGGTTACTCGCTCATGCCGGATTGACCATGACAGGAGTCATGGCAATCTGCATTATGAGGGGAGTGCAGCCGCTCCAATACAGGGGCCACCCCATGTGGGACTTCAACGGGGAGGACGATGCCACCCGTCACGGCCGAAAAGGGCCAGGATCGGTCACCGAACTGGTGAAGATCTTGTCTGCCATGTACAAAGGAGAGGAGGAGGATTTCCTCCGTGTCAACCCACTGAAGGAGTTTTCTTCAAATAATACTCGAAGCTGGGTAAGCAAACATCTTTGTGACCTGTCCGATCCATGTTCCCGTAGTAAAATATCTCATTTCATGGTTTTTGCGCAGGAAATGCGCCGGACTGTGGAGAAGATACACAGCCCGCCCCCACAACCCGAGGATCCGGAGCGGTCCCTCGATCCGACCTCCGAAGAGGATCCGGATATAACGGTGGAGTTGATCGACGGGGTGTTCTACCAACTTAGCATCGACAACGCTTTGGTAGCCATTACGGCCGATTACCCCGGAATACTTCTAGCCCCACATGTAATCTGAGACCAAGATCCCAAAACCCTGATAATGACCCATCTGTGCTTATTTTTTATCACCGTATACCAATGGTGTTTCGCAGGGGGTTCCTTCGAGGCGGGAAGCCGAGCCTGCGGCGGCTAGCCAACAAGGGGCAGCGCGGCCCCGCAGGTTAAAAAGAAGTGCGGTCCGGATCGATACTCTGCCGCAACGGTATAGCGTGTCACCATACTCCCCGGATTGATTCCTGGAAGGCGTACTAACGCTGATGCTCTTTTCAGGAAAAAGAGCGCTCGCCGGACTGAGTCCGGAGAGATTGACAATCAAACCTTCACCGGCCAAGCTTCAAAGCCAGGTCCGGAGGCTGAGGCGAGCACTAGACGTGCGTTGGATGCTCCTCCGACAGAGGATGCCGACAGGTTGTCCGCCACCAACTCCGAGGTGGAGAGCGCCTTGAATCCACGAGGCGTCGGCCGGACAGTTCTTCGTGATGCGTTTCTCCCAAGAGGCCTTGAATGCCTTTGATTCGAGATGCGCACCTCCGTGCCGCTCAAGATGGTCTAGCCAGAGCCACGGGCAAAGTATGTAAAGGACATATGGGTAAGAAAATCGACAGCTTATATATGCCAAGAGTCTCCCGAGACTTAAAATAGTTAGAATAACTGATTTAAGGATCATTTGTTATGCAGGTCTTACGTAAAAGAATACCCGATCGTCTCTAGGAGCTTGAAGAGTGCAAGGCCCAACTTGAGGCTGCACTAGCCGCTACGGGGGAGATACAGAGGCCCCTCCGTAATATATGCTTTTTTCTAAAAATAAATAGTTTATAAAGTGCGGCGGGTGTGTAAATCTGACCAAAACATTGCAGATGGCGCCGGACTAGATCCGGACAAGCAACAGCTCTTACGCCAGTTAAAGGCCAGCGAGAGCGTGCTTACGAGGGTGCGGCAGGAGAAGAATAACCTCCAAGACGCCAACACCAAGCTGGGTGAGGAACTAAAGGACGTTCGTGCCTAGTTGTCTGACTCAGAAGGAGAATCGGCGGCTTGCCGTCGGCATTTTCAAGAAGTGCTTGAGCGAACTTTGAAAAGAGTTCGGCGAGGAAGGCCACTAACATAAACATGTATCTAGGTTTGCTCACAGGTCGTCCTGAGGAGGAGATGCCCAGTTCTTCGGGTGATCTTCTTCCCGAATTGCATTAGCTGCACGAACGAGTCCGACAGGTCATGAAAGGCATCGGTCAAGCCTTGTGGCCGTCTATCTCCCTGCCCGAAGGCATTGGGGAGCTGGCGAAGCGGCTTCAAGGAGCACGGCGGCGCTTCCGGCTATGGAAGACCTGCCGTCAAGGCGCCAGGGAGGCCTGGGCCATGGTGAAGACGCTGCACACGGCGGTCGACCCAAACCACATGGCCGAGGTCGGACCTGTGAGGCCGGATGGGATGGAGATCCTCAGAAGCCTAGTGTACGGCCAAGTAGAATTGGCCGCCAAGTATTCCCAAAGAAGATTGTAAATTAGATAGCCTGTTAGATGGCATTGAGGAGGAATACAATGAGTCAAATTGACTATGTAAAAATATGACATGAAAAAAATGTCTTCTAGCCGGATTGTAGATCGTTTGTCGTAGCGGACCTTTTCGCTTCGACCTCCGGACCCAATAGTCCAGAGTGTGTCCGAATACCTTCGTGGTTATATAAGAACCGTGGTATGCATGGAGACAAGGCGTTGGGGTCATTGTTGCTGTATCAGACAAGTGCCCAACTAGTTATGTTATATTACATGGGTAGTAAGAAACATCTTCCAGGGAGAATAGTTCCGTTAAGGGTTCCTTTCGCTGGGATGCATGCCCTAAAGTGCATCTCGAAGCTGCTATGAAAGCAAAAAATCATCTGGGGGCAGATGGGTAAATAGTTAAAAATCATCTTTCAGTTCACCGACCGAATATTCCCTTAAGAACGCTAGCTTACGGCTTCACCCAGTCTGAGGTACACATCCGGCTGACCCGGCAATAGCAATCGCAGAGGTGCTCCCTTTACCACCTAGCCGAACAATCGGGAACGTAGGGGTAAGCACAGGAGCCAGGCAACCCAGCTTGGCCAAAACTTAAGTCATATCGATGCATAATGGTGAATAAAAGGTACATGCGGAAGTTTAACACATGTGCTGGGCATGAAGCCCGTATAAATAAGCTTCTGTTAAAGAAGCCCCCAGGTATAATGAGCGCGTCAAGTGTGTGCGGAAAAAGCGCAAACGAGCCTCTAGAGGCTACAAGAAGAAGAAGGGGGAAGGAGAGAAATAAAAGACAGCAAAAAGAAAAAAATAAAGAATGCGGACGAAGGAATGAGACGAACTTGGAGTCCGGCACTTAGGCGTAGAATCTTCGTAGACGGGCTACGTTCCATGGGTTCGGCTCGAGTCGGTTATCCGATGCGTTTCGCATACGGTATGCTCCGCCGGTCAGGACCTGGTCGATGATGAAGGGACCTTCCCATTTGGGCTTGAGTTTGTCCTTTTTCTTGTCCGCAGCGATAACTAGTTCGCCAACGTTATAAGCTTTGGCCCATACTTCCCTGCTTTGATATCTTCGAGCCTGCTGTTGATAGAATGCGGAACGAGCCTTTGCCATGTCGCGCTCCTCCTCCAATGCATCCAAACTATCCTGCCGATCGAGCTCGGTTTCTCTTTCTTCATACATGCGTACGCGTGGTGAGTCATGTATTATGTCGCAGGGCAAAACTTCCTCTGCGCCGTACACCATGAAGAATGGTGTGAATCCGGTAGTACGATTCGGCGTGGTCCGCAGCCCCCAGAGTACAGAGTCAAGCTCCTCGACCCAGTGCGTGTTAGATTCCTTGAGGGACCGCACTAGTCTGGGTTTAATGCCGCTCATGATTAGACCATTTGCCCGTTCGACTTGGCCGTTGGTTTGAGGCTGATAGACTGAGGCGTAATCGAGCTTGATGCCCATGCTTTTCCACCATGATTTGACCTCATCGGCCGTGAAGTTGGTGCCATTTTCAGTGATGATACTATGGGGGACACCATAACGGTGCACTACCCCTGATATGAAGTCTATCACTGGTCCGGATTCGGCCGTTTTAACTGGTTTGGCCTCTATCCATTTGGTGAATTTGTCCACCATGACCAATAGTTATTTTTGCTTGTGGGTTCCTCCCTTGAGGGGTCCAACCATGTCAAGCACCCAAACCGCGAACGGCCAGGTGATGGGTATAGTTTTAAGGGCGGTGGGTGGCATGTGGCTTTGGTTAGCAAAAGCTGGCAACCGACGATCGGTGGACTAAGTCCTCAAGATCTGCCCGGGCCGTCGGCCAATAAAATCCTGTCGGAAGGCCTTGCCTACAAGGGCCGGGCTGCGGCGTGGTGCACACCCAGTCCGGCATGAATTTCAGTCAGAGGTTTCGCCCTTCCTCTTCGGAGATACACCTTTGAAGGACTCCTAGTGATTTTCTTATAAAGCTCTCCCTCATGGACTTTATAGGCTTTAGAGCGCCGTACTATGCAACGAGCCTCATTTTGGTCTTCGGGAGTTCCTGCCTAGTTAGGTAGGCTAGGAATGGTTCCGCCCACGGGCGATAACCGCCATTATTTCGTGAGCGTAGGGTGTTATCTCGGGCGGAGCCTCCTTGTGTCGAGTGTTCGGCGTCAGCGGTGCGGTTGGGTCCGGATTGTTATTGCCGGACTCCTTCCCATAGTACGGATGGCTTGAACAGCCGTTCCAGTAAAGATATTGGGTGGGACGGCATCGCTGCGTTTTGCACCGATGCGTGCTAATATATCCGCCACCGGTTGTTATCCCTGCTATATGATGAAATTCGAGCCCTTCAACCGTCCCGACATTTTTAGGACCGCATTGCGGTGTGCTGCCATTTTCGGATCTTTGGCGCCAAAGTCTCCGCTTATTTGAGATATTGCGAGGTTTGAATCTCGCACCTCTAGGCGTCGAATGCCCATGGAGACCGCCATCCGGATGCCGTGCGTAAGGGCCTCATATTCGCTGCGTTGTTGGAGTCCGTGATACATTATCTCAAGGACGATTGACTGTGTCCCGGTTGGGGACGTCAGACAACGCCGCCCCGTGCCAGCCAACATTTTGGAGCCGCCAAAGTGCATGATCCAATTGAGTATGCGCTGCATTTTTAGGGAGTTCGGCCAGTCCATTCGCCACGAAGTCGGCCAAAACCTGCGACTTAATAGGTCGTCGTGGCTTATAAGTTATGTCGAATGGGAGGAGCTCTATGGCCCATTTAGCGATCCGGCCCGTCGCGTCGCGGTTGCTTATAATTTAATTAAGAGGTACTTCGGAGGCTACCGTTATCGAACACTCTTGAAAGTAGTGTCGCAGCTTCCGGGATGCCATGAACACCGCGTATGCTATCTTTTGATAGTGTGGGTACCGCGACTTGCATGGAGTTAGGACAGTGGACACGTAATAAACCAATTTTTGAATAGGGAACCGGTGTCCATCCGTTTCTCGTTCGACAACGAGCACCGCGCTGACAACTTGATGTGTTGCGGCGATGTATAATAGCATTGGTTCGCCCACGCTACGGCCAGACCGGATTTGTTGTCAAAATGGCCTTTATTTCTTCGAGTCCGGCCAGGCGGCATCCGGCCCACTCGGAGTGTTCGGTGCGGCGGAGGAGGCGGTAAAGAGGTAATGCCTTTTCTCCTAAACGGGAGATAAAGCGGCTTAGAGCCGCTACGCATCCCGTCAATTTTTGTATTTGTTTGAGGTCTTTTGGAATATCCAATTGTGACAAAGCTCGAATCTTGGCTGGGTTTGCTTCAATTCCTCTACCGGACACAATGAAGCCCAGGAGCTTTCCTACCGAATGCCAAGACACATTTTTCCGGATTGAGCTTGATGTCATATTTTCAAGATTGTCGAATGTGAGCCTCAAGTCGTCTGCTAGAGTTTCGACGTGCTTGGTTTTGACGACCACGCCATCTACATATGCTTCCACCGCTTTGCCGATCTGGTTTGCCGACATGTTTGAATCATGCTACCGATATGTTGCGCCGGCGCTTTTGAGCCCAAAGGGCATTGTGTTGAAGCGTAACGGGCTGTATGGAGTGATGAATGCTGTTGCAGCTTGGTTCTGCTCCGCCATATTGATTTGGTGGTAGCCGGAGTACGCGTTGAGGAAGCACAATGAGTCGTGTCCTGCTGTAGCATCAATGATTTGATCAATTCGAGGGAGGGGGAAGGGATCCTTTGGGCAAGCCTTATTAAGGTATTTGAAATCAACACATAGGCGCCAAGATTTATCCTTCTTTGCTACCATCACCAGGTTCGCTAGCCAGTCCGGATGTTTTATTTCTCTGATGAATCCGGCTTCCAAAAGTTTGGCTAGCTCCTCTCCCATGGCCTGTCTCTTGGGTTCGGAAAAGCGCCGAAGAGCCTGTTTGATCGGGCTTGAATCCTTTTAGGATATTTAGGCTGTGCTCGGCCACCGACGTGGGATTCCTGGCATGTCTGAAGGGTGCCAGCAAAGATGTCCCAGTTTTCTTGTAGAAATTCTTGTAGTCGCGTCTACATCGTGGTTTAATTGTGCCCCGATGGAGGCCGTCTTTGCAGGGTTCGTTGGGTGGACTTGGAATTTGACTATTTCATCCGCTGGTTTAAAAGAGGTGGACTTGGATCTTTTGTCAAGTATCACATCGTCCCAATTCACCATGGAGCGCATCGCGGTGAGTTCCTTGGCCGCTAGGGCTTCGGATAGTGCCTCGAGGGCTAGTGCGGCTGTCTTATTTTCGGTGCGGAGTGCTATGTTCGGATCACTAGCGAGGGTGATGATTCCGTTGGGACCGGGCATTTTAAGCTTCATGTACCCATAATGGGGTATAGCTTGAAAAATTGTGAATGCCTCTTGTCCTAATAAAGCATGATATCCGCTGTTGAAAGGGGCCACTTGAAATGTGACCTCCTCGGACCTGTAATTGTCCCATGAGCCAAACACTACGCCCAAAGATGATTTTTCCTGCGGCAAGATGCTTCCTACCGGGATTATTCCTCTAAAGGTTGTGCTGCTTCGCTCAATGCGGTTCCGATCTATTTCCATTTTTCGGAGGGTTTCTTCATAGATGAGGTTTAGTCCGCTGCCGCCATCCATGAGTACCTTAGTAAGGCGAAGCCGCTCTACTATCGGGCCGAGGACCAATGCGGCCGGTGCCCGGGCAGTTCGGAATTTAGGTTCGCTACTAGCATTGAAGGTAATAGCCGTGTCACCCATGGATTTATTGTTGCTACTTGGTAGTCTTCTGCAAGGTTGCGGTGTTGTCGTTTTAGCATGTTATTTGATGTGAATGTGTCGAAGTCTGTTAACACTGCATCGGGTGTTGCTGGGCTGGGATTCAAGCTAGAAGCTCTTCGCCACTTTTGGCCACTGCCGTAGTATCCAACATGCTCAAGGCTATGAGTTGGAGTGGCGCCCTCTGTGCTATGAATTTTGCAGGTCCGCTTAGCCAACCCTCCAAGACGGGTACTGCACTTTTAGGGGTTTTGGTTTTTGGTATTCAACCTGTGTGCTTGATAATGATGCACCCTTTTGTTCCGGACTAGGGATGTATTCGGGGCCGGATTGTCCCAAAATTTACTTTCGGTTTTCCAGGCGCTCTCCATCGCACAATACTTTTGTACGATGGTCACCAAGTCAGAAAAGCGTGTGATTTCGCGACGACTTATGGCGTTTAGGATTCCCTTGTCCGTGCAATTATTGCAGAAGATTGGTATTATGTCCTCCTCTCGGCGATCCTTTATCCTGTTCATAACCAGGAGGAATCGCCCAGTAATGATGTACTGTTTCGGCGGGCTCTTGCCGAATTTGAGAGAGATCGCTAATGTTTGGGTGGGCGGGTGGCACTAAATCCGGAACCCCGTCCAATTTAGGACTCAAGGGCCGGGAAGTTTCTGAACTCGGAATTTGGATTTTTGAATGCTATCCAATGAGTCCGACCCGCCGCCTGACTTTAAGTTCAGGGCTTGATCGACATCCGTCCCTCCGCAGGAATCCGACATGGAGGGATCGGGAATCCGGACGTAGCTAGTCCTTAAGATAGTAGAAGAGTCACCGCATTGCTCCTCTATCACAGCAACATGATGGGAAGCCTGGGGAGAGTTGATCTCTCTCAGATAGGTTTTAGGCCCGATCAGGCCGTAATCTGTGGCGACTCCCACAGCGGCGATGCGATCCAAGAGCTCGTTTACGGAGGAGAGCTCGATCGGATCTAACTGTTCGGCAAGTTCCGAACTAACATGGAGATTGGTTTCGATGACTCGAGAGGCCATCGTCGGCGCGGCGGCCGAACTAGCGGTCATGAGAAAACCGCCTAGCCGAAGAGTCTGACCAGTGGCCAAGGCTTCTTTGGCGATGGTATCGTCTTTAAAGATCGTCTTTAAAGACGAGATGAGGCATCCTACCTGAAGGCGACGGTACAGAGGAACTCTCAATGAAAGCACCAATGTCGGTGTCAAAACCGGCGGATCTCGGGTAGGGGGTCCCGAACTGTGCGTCTAGGCGGATGGTAACAGGAGACGAGGGACACGATGTTTTTACCCAGGTTCGGGCCCTCTCGATGGAGGTAATACCCTACTCCTGCTTGATTAATATTGATGATACGGGTAGTACAAGAGTAGATCTACCACGAGATCAAGGAGGCTAAACCCTAGAAGCTAGCCTATGGTATGATTGTTGTTCGTCCTACGGACTAAAACCCTCCGGTTTATATAGACACCGGATAGGTTTGGGTACACAGAGTCGGTTACAATGGTAGGAGGTCTACATATCCGTATCGCCAAGCTTGCCTTCCACGCCAAGGAAAGTCCCATCCGGACACGGGACGAAGTCTTCAATCTTGTATCTTCATATTCCAGGAGTCCGGCCAACGGTAAGAGTTCGGCTATCCGGACACCCCCTAATCCGGGACTCCCTCAATACCCATAGGATTTTTATATGGAGCTCTATAGGCCCATAATGCATCATCAAGTTTCTTGGACCAATTCTTTCTAGACCTATTGACAGTCTTTTGCAAAATTAATTTGAGCTCTCTATTACTCAATTCTACTTGACCACTAGACTGTGGGTGATAAGAGATGCAATTCTATGATTAACATCATTTTTAGCAAGCATTTTACGGAAAGCACCATGGATAAAATGTGAACCACCATCAGTCATTAAATATCTAGGGACTCCGAACCTCGGAAAAATAACTTCTTTAAGCATCTTAATAGAAGTGTTATGATCGGCACTACTAGTTGGAATAGCTTCTACCCACTTAGTAATGTAATCAACAACAACTAAAATGTGTGTATATCCATTAGAGGCAGGAAAAGGTCCCATATAATCAAAGCCTCAAACATCAAATGGTTCAATAACAAGTGAATAATTCATAGGAATTTCTTGAAGTCTACTAATATTACCAATTCTTTGACATTCATCACAAGATAGGACAAACTTACGGGCATCCTTGAAGAGAGTGGGCCAATAAAAACCAGATTGCAATACCTTATGTGCAGTTCTATCTCCAGCATGGTGTCCTCCATAAGCTTCGGAGTGACACTTGCGTAGGATCTATTCCTGTTCATGCTCAGGTACACAACGCCTAATAACACCATCTACTCCTTCTTTATAAAGATGTGGGTCATCCCAAAAGTAATGTCTCAAATCATAGAAAAACTTTTTCTTTTGCTGGTATGTGAAACTAGGTGGTATAAATTTAGCAACAATGTAATTAGCATAATCAGCATACCATGGAGTACTACGAGAAGTATTTATGAAATTTAATTGTTCATCAGGAAAGCTATCATCAATAGATAGTGGGTCATCAAGAACATTTTCTAATCTAGACAAGTTGTCTCCAGAACGGGTTCTCGGCTCCCTTTCTATCAACAATATGCAAATCAAATTCTTGTAGCAAGAGAACCCATCTAATAAGTCTAGGTTTAGCATCTTTCTTTTCCATAAGATATTTAATAGCAGCATGATCAGTGTGAATAGTTACTTTAGAATCAACAATATAAGGTCTGAACTTATCACAGGCAAATACAACTGCTAAGAGTTCCTTTCCAGTAGTAGCATAATTCCTTTGAGCATTGTCTAGGGTCTTACTAGCATAATGGATAACATTTAATTTCTTATCAACTCTTTTCCCTAGAACAACACCTACAGCATAATCACTATCACCACACATAATTTCAAAGGGTAAGTTCCAATTAGGTGGCTGAACAATAGGTGCAGAGATCAATGCTTTCTTAAGTATTTCAAATGCTTCTACACAAGCATCATCAAAGACAAATGGTATATCTTTTTGTAATAAATTAGTCAGGTCGAGAAATTTTTGAGAAGTCCTTAATGAACCTCCTATAAAATCCGGCGTGACCAAGGAAACTTCTTATACCTTTGATGTCCTTGGGACATGGCATCTTTTCAATAGCATCAACCTTTGCTTTATCAACTTCAATACCTCTCTTAGAAACTTTATGCCCCAAGACAATACCTTCATTAACCATAAAGTGGCACTTTTCCCAATTCAAGAAAAGATTAGTTTCTTCACATCTCTGCAAAACTCGATCAAGATTGCTCAAGCAATCATAAAAAGAAGATCCATAGACGGAAAAGTCGTCCATGAAAACCTCACAAATCTTTTCATAAAAGTCAGAGAATATAGCCATCATGCATGTTTGAAAGGTAGCAGGTGCATTACATAAACCAAAAGGCATACGTCTATAAGCAAAAGTACCAAAAGGGCAAGTAAAAGTGGTCTTTGATTGATCTTTAGTCGACATACGGTATTTGAGAGAAACCAGAATAACCATCTAGAAAGCAATAATGTGTATGTTTGCATAATCTTTCTAGCATTTGATCGATAAAAGGTAAGGGGTAATGATCCTTTTTAGTAGCCTTATTTAATTTGTGGAAATCAGTTACCATCCTATAACCTGTAATAATTCTTTGTGGAATCAATTCATCTTTATTATTAGGAACAATAGTAATACCTCCCTTCTTAGGGACACAATGGACATGACTTACCCGCTGACTATCAGCAACGGGATAAATTATACCTGCCTCCAGAAGCTTTAATATTTCTTTTCTTACCACTTCTTTCATTTTAGGATTCAGACGTCGTTGATGATCACGAACTGGTTTGGCATCTTCTTCCAAATTTATTTTATGTTGACATAGAGTGGGACTAATGCCCTTAAGATCATCAAGAGTATATCCAATAGCAAAGCACGGTGCTTCTTCGTAGTTTTCAATAATCTCTCTTCTTCATGCTCAAAGGTTAGCACTAATAATAACAGGATATATCTTCTTTTCATCAAGATAAGCATATTTAAGATTATCGTGCAACGGTTTAAGCTCAAACACGGGATCACCCTTGGGTGGAGGAGGATCCCCTAGGATTTCAACAGCAAATTGTGTTCTGAATAGGTTCCTGTTTAAAGAATACTTCGTCTATTTCCCTTCTTTCATTCATAAACATATCATTTTCATGGTCTAGCAAATATTGTTCTAAAGGATCACTAGGAGGTACGGCAATAGAAGCAAGACCAATAATATCATCCTTACCAGGAAATTCTTCTTCACGGTGTTGTCTACTAAATTTAGAGAAATTAAACTCATGAATCATATCATCCAAGCAAATAGTAACAACATTATTTTCACAGTCTATCTTAGCATTAACGGTGTTCAAGAAGGGTCTACCAAAAATAATGGGACAAAAGCTATCTTGTGGGGAACCAAGAACAAGAAAATCAGCAGGATATTTAGTTTTCCCACACAAGACTTCAACATCTCTAACAATTACCATTGCTGATATAGTATCTCTATTGGCAAGTTTAATTGTAACATCAATTCCTGCTAACTCAGCAGGTGCAATTTCATGCTTAATTTCTTCGTATAAAGTATGCGGTATAACACTAGCACTAGCACCCATATCACATAAGCCATGATAACAATGATCTCCTATTTTAATAGAAATAACAGGCACGCCTACCACAGGTCTATGTTTATCTTTAACACAAGGTTTAGCAATTCTAGCGGTTTCACCGCAGAAATGAATAACATGCCCATCAATATTATCAGCCAAGAGATCTTTAACAATAGCAATATTAGGTTCAACTTTGACTTTCTCAGGAGGGGTATAAGTTATAATATTGCTTTTACGAACCACAGTTGAAGCTTTAGCATGATCCTTTATTCTAACAGGGAAAGGTGGTTTCTCAACATAAGAAGTAGGAACGATAGGATCATTATAAGTGACAATCTTTTCTTCAACTTTAGTAGGTGCAGCTACTTTTACTTCTATGGGAGGATGATATTTAAACCACTTCTCCTTGGGGAGATCAACATAAGTAGCAAAAGATTCACAGAAAGAGGCTACTATCTCAGAGTCAAGTCCATATTTAGTGCTAAATTTACGGAAAACATCGGTATCCATAAAAGATTTAACACAATCAAACTTAGGTGTCAAACCTGACTCCTTACCTTCGTCGAGATCCCAATCTTCAGAGTTGCGTCTAATTCTATCCAATTAATTCTATTTGAATTCAATAGTCTTCATCATAAAAGAGCCAGCACAAGAAGTATCGATCATGATGCGATTGTTTTCAGAAAGTCGAGCATACATTTTTTGAAGAATTATTTCTCTTGAGAGCTCATGATTGGGGCATGAATATAACATTGATTTAAGCCTCCCCCAAGCTTGAGCGATGCTTTCTCCTTCGCGATGCCAAAAATTATATATATATATATATATATATATATATATATATATAATTGCGATCACGATGAACAAGATGCCTAGGATAATACTTCTGATGAAATTCCAATTTCATCTGTTTATAGTTCCATGATCCCGTATCATCACATAACTTATACCATGTCGATACATATACCTTCAAAGATAAAGGGAAGACCTTCTTCTTAACAAAATCATTGGGTATACCTGCAAGATTAAATAATCCACAAACTTCATCCACATAAAGTAGATGTTCATCAGGATGCTTTGTTCCATCTCCTGTAAAAGGGTTATCAAGCAATTTTTCTAACATACCCGAAGGAACTTCAAAGGGAATAATTTCATTTTCAGTAGGTTCAATAGGTTGAGGAGCGACTCTTTGCTCTACTAGTCGGGGTGAAGATACCCCGAACAAACCCCTCAGAGGATTACTTTCCATACTAACAAGTGACAGTAAATTTCAGCACACTATATAAATTTTTCCTTACCAAATTCCACCTACCAAAGGCGCCTCACTCCCCGGCAACGGTGCCAGAAAAGAGTCTTGATGAACCACAAGTATAGGGGATCTATCTAGTCCTTTCGATAAGTAAGAGTGTCAAACCCAACGAGGAGCAGAAGGAAATGATAAGCGGTTTTCAGCAAGGTATTCTCTGCAGAAATCAAATAAGTGGTAACAGATAGTTTTGTGATAAGATAATTTGTAACGAGCAACAAGTAACAAAAGTAAATAAAGTGCAGCAAGGTGGCCCAATCCTTTTTGTAGCAAAGGACAAGCCTGGACAAACTCTTATATAAGGAAAAGCGCTCCCGAGGACACATGGGAATATCGTCAAGCTAGTTTTCATCATGTTCTTTCACGTTCGGTACTTTGATAATTTGATATGTGGGTGGACCGGTGCTTGGGTGCTGTTATTACTTGAACAAGCATCCCACTTATGATTAACCTCTATTGCAAGCATCCGCAACTACAACAAAAGTATTAAGGTAAACCTAACCGTAGCATGAAACATATGGATCCAAATCAGCCCCTTACGGCAACGCATAAACTAGGGTTAAGCTTCATCACTCTAGCAACCCATCATCTACTTATTACTTCCCAATGCCTTCCTCTAGGCCCAAATAATGGTGAAGTGTTATGTAGTCGACGTTCACATAACACCACTAGAGGCTAGACAACATACATTTCATCAAAATATCGAATGAATACCAAATTCACATGACTACTAATAGCAAGACTTCTCCCATGTCCTCAGGAACAAACGTAACTACTCACAAAGCATATTCATGTTCATAATCAGAGGGGTAATAATATGCATAAAGGATATGAACATATGATCTTCAACTACCAGGAGTAATCAACACTACTAGCAACCTACTAGTACCAATCCCGGACTTGGAGACAAGAATTGGATACAAGAGATGAACTAGGGTTTTGAGATGAGATGGTGCTGGTGAAGATGTTGATGGAGATTGCCCTCTCTCGATGAGAGGAGTGTTGGTGATGACGATGGCGATGATTTCCCCCTCCCGGAGGGAAGTGTCCCCGGCAGAACAGCTCTGCCGGAGCCCTAGATTGGTTCCGCCTCGTGGCGGCGGAGTTTTGTCCCGAAAGGTTGCTTATGATTTTTTCCTCGACGAAAGACCTCATATAGCAGAAGATGGCCATCGGAGAGCCAACGGGGGGCCCACAAGGTAGGAGGGAGCGCCCTGGGGGGTAGGGCGCGCCCCCACCCTCGTGGACAGGTGGGCCCCCCTCTGGTGAACTTCTTCCGCCCACTATTTTTTATTATTTCCAAAAATGACTTTCGTGGAGTTTCAGGACTTTTGGAGTTGTGCAGAATAGGTCTCTATTATTTGCTCTTTTTCCAGCCTGCATTCCAAATACGCATTCTCCTCCTTATGTAAACCTTGTAAAATAAGAGAGAATAAGCATAAGTATTGTGACGTAACGTGTAATAACAGCCCATAATGCGATAAAGATCGATATAAAAGCATGATGCAAAATGGACGTATCAGGCTATGGATGAGATCGATGGCGGTTGAACCCGAGAGGTTGGGGGTGGGCCACTTGACCTGTGACACAGCCCGCCTCAGGGCGTCGCTGTCGATGACCTCGATGTCGTAGCCGGCGGATGAGACATGCCCGCATACTCTATCGGCGGATGAGACATGCCCGCATACTCTAGCCGGCTGCTTGAGTGCCTGCCGCCAGTAATGGTCGTCAGCTTCCTCGGCGACGTCGGGCGAAGAGACCGCTATGCACCTTTTTTGGGCCAGTCGCTCCTCGAGCTCCACGGGAAGCGTAGCCGGGCTTAGGCTGCGACGTTCTGTAGTGGGGGATGGGGATGGGGATCTGTGGGAAAGGGGGCATTTGGCAGGCGTCATCTAAGAAACTCAGGGCCGCCTGGGTATGGAGATCAGTGGGTAAGCTGCACGGGCAAACTGACGGATGTTGATAATGGAGGCCTTGCGGTGGAGGCGGCGGGGACTTTTCTAGGGTTTCAAGCGTGGGAGGGAGTGCGTGTGTGTGCGTGCGCGCACGCCCGAGGAGGTTTTGGTGTGTGTGTGTGGATGGGGGGCGGGGTTTTTGAGGAAATGACGCGGGTACTAAAAATTTTACTACGCGGGAGTCAAACACGGGAGTGAAATGTCAGGCTATTTTGATGATAGTGCATCGCACACGGTCCGGAGATAACAACCGTGTGTTATGAAAAAGAAAAACCCTCGTGGCGGGCAGATATTTCCGATGTAGGCGGGATTGGGAACAAGAAACATCGCACATGGTCTGGAGATAACAACCGTGTGTTATGAAACAGAAAAACCCTCAAAGCGGGCAGATATTTTTGAGAGGGGGAGCCTCGTGGAGCCCAATGTACTACGCGGATGTGTGCGTGACAGGTGCACCGGCGTGGCACACAGTTAGTTTGAGTAAACCGTGTCTGTTGCGTCATCCGACTTTTCTAATGTTCATAAATTTGGCGAAAAATGACGTGGGAGACGGTCAGAACACGAACACACTTGCATGTCGACCAAATTTATGTATCAAAAGGGTGGTTTGATTTTCATAATACCAAATGCAACTTCGATGTGGCACCTCTCTCGCAAAGCGCACAGTATTGCTTGCTCCCACCCTCTTGTGTTGGCACGAAGGGAATCCTAAGCTATAATGCATGCCCCCTCCCCCTCAACCGAGGTTCACCTAGCAAAGTGCGAAGTAGCTAGCACCCCCCTCCTCCCTCGTGGTCAAGACAAAGAGAATCCTAAGCTATATATGAATGCATGCCCCCCTCCCTCAACCGAGGTTCACCTAGCAAAGTGCGAAGTAGCTAGCAGCCCCCTCCCCCCTCGTGTCGGCACGAAGGAAATCCTAAGCTATATATGAATGCATGCCCCCCCAACCGAGGTTCACCGTAGCAAAGTGCGAAGTAGCTAGCAGCTCCCTCCCTCGTGTCGGCACAAAGAGAATCCTAAGCTATGAATGCATGCCCCCCAACCGAGGTTCACCTAGCAAAGTGTGAAGTAGAGCTAGCAACCCCCTCCCTCGTGTTGGCACGAAGGGATTCCTAAGCTATGAATGCATGCCCCCCCAACCGAGGTTCACCTAGCAAAGTGCGAAGTAGCTAGCAGCCCCTCTCCCTCGTGTTGGCACGAAGGGAATCCTAGCTAAGCTATGAATGCATGCCCTCCCCCCAACCGAGGTTCACCCTAGCAAAGTGTGAAGTAGCTAGCAGCCACCCCTCCCTCGTGTCGGCACGAAGTGAATCCTAAGCTATGAATGCACATGCCCCCCAACCGAGGTTCACCTAGAAAAGTGTGAAGTAGCTAGCAGCCCCACCTCGTGTCGGTACGAAGGGAATCCGAAGCTATGAGCATGCCCCTCCCCCAACCGAGGTTCACCTAGCAAAGTGCAGTAGCTAGCAGCCCCCACCCCCTCGTGTCTCCAATGAAGGAATCCTAATTAAGCTATGAATGCATGCCCCCCATCCGATGTTCACCTAGCATAGTGCTAGGTAGCAACCCCCCCCCCCCCACACACACACACACTTTCAGTCGGCAGGCCAGAGAGGCATATATCTCACCAAGATGGATTGTAAAACGGACCAAGAATAATCCACCTTGATCGTACAACCTCTCTCTTGTTGTTAGTCAATGTGATGTCCGTTCATGCGACCCCGGAGACGGGCTAGCTCGCCAATAATCACGCAAGTAGCTAATCCCCGAGGACAACCACTGCATGCTTGTGGCCCAAACATATGTATGGAGAGGTGTGTTTTTGAGTAACAATGAACAACTTTGATGTGGCACCGTGATTTCAAACTAGAAATCCCCACACTGAGTGAGGGTTAGGTTGACGATGCATATGTATGTTACACCACATTTCAAGCCAACGACGGGGATTCATATATGCATGCATGCGTGCATAGTATATGCGCTCAAACTTAATTAGGTTTGAATCTCACCATGACCTATACTACGATAACACTAACCAAATGAAGAATCCGCCATCGTAACCTATCTTGTTGTTGGTCAAGGTGATCATGGATGTCCACGCGGGTGCACAAATATATAGGCTTGTCGCTGATAACCACGCGAGGGAGTGTATCGTTCGAAGGCAACCACTACATGCATATGTATGGAGGTGATGTGTGCATGCATGTTTGAATACACAACATTGATCTGGCGCGTGTGTCAAAAATCATACACTAGCTCCCCACACAGAGCGAGATCGGTTCATGATGGTATCGTTGTACTAGCCACTTCGACTCGATGGGAGGGATTCATGCGTACACATGCATATGTGTGTGCTCAAAGTGTATCATGCATGTCAGCCCGGAGCAAAAATATTAATCCCCTCCTAAGTCAAATTAACCTCTCTTGTTGTCAGGCAAAAAGAAGTGATAGACCAAGCGGGCCCACAGATGGAAAGCATCGATATCGCTGATAACCGCTTAAGTGGGTGCGAGAGGACAACCACCACCACTTTGCATGTGGGCCAAACATATATATATGTTGAATACCCAAAATGCACAACTTTGATGCGCCACATGCCTCAAAAACCGTAAACCATGCACCCATAGAGAGCGAGGTTCATATCAAGCGTACTACATATGATGGTCCCCTTCCCCCCTCTTCACCGCATACTATATGCTCCTGCCGTAATATATGTACAACCCAAAAGAATCCTCATCGACGGTGAAATTAATTAACCTCTCCCAAGGTAGGTCAAAGTGATGCATGCATCGACGATGGCCTCGTCGGCCCACACATGGAAGCGTCACACGTGAGTGTCCTAGCTAAGATATATATGCATCTGGCACAAAAAGGTGTTGTGTGATGTTTGAATAACCAATTTCACAATTTTGATGTGGCACGTGCCTCGGTAACCAAAAAGTCCCGACACTGAGTGAGGTGTACTTGTTCACGGACGCATACGTATAGTATATATGCTAGGCCCCTCCCACCTCTTCGACGCGTACTATATACCACCATAACACAAACAAAAAAGATTATACCTTGCCGGTTAAATTAACCTCACTGCCGGCTGTTCGTCAAAGTGATGGACGACAACCTCGCGGGCCCACAGAAAGCGTCACACGCGAGTATCGAGTGTCGTGTAGGACAACCATCGACTGCATGTGGCCAAAACATATATGTATGAAAGGGTTGTGTAATGTTTTAGATAACGATTTCACGACTCTGATGTGGCACCAGCATGCCTAACAAAATGGCCAACCCACACGGTGGCTCATAACTCGTAGTGTACTGCGAACCACCCGCCACCCCCAGATGCACCCACCCACACACACACACACACACACCGTGAATCCACCGCAACTACGATGCATGTTAAATTAATTATCCCGCGGTGAACATACATGTTACCAAAGGAGGGACGTTTTAATTTCAAAAAATTAACAGAGATCATTAAGATGTTTTAGTACATTGATTGACTTTCTATGGGTATAATGTGCAAAAATCAAATTTGAGCTACATGCACACGTGACAGTGCACCTAAATGGATTGCAAAAACACATGTGTCTCACCGGGTGCATGTTTACTCCCCGAGCAACAAATTTCAAACATTAAGAATCTTGATTTTTAAATTCTAGTATATTCAAAACTTATTTGAAGTTCATGAAACTTACCGTGTTGTCATATGGACACCAATACAAAGTGGCATTGTACTTTTTTTGTCAAATTTGAGACCAGTTTTGATGTAATCTTTATCTAATTACAAACGGGAGATTTTAATAATTGGGAACCAGTATCCCAAATGGATTATTTATTCGAACCATGAGCGTTAGACCAACAATGGATATTTGCCATGCTTTGGTTAAGCAATAAAGCGGCAACATTAATCATTCAAATAGAAAAACAATATAAATGCCGCCGCACGACCCGTGTGGCGTGCGAGCAGGCGTGAGTTGACGAGACGCATGCGAGCAGTCCGCCGCGCAGGCAGACGGGGAGGCGTGCGTGCAGGTGTGTGAATTGACGGAGGCGTGCTCTCTACGCAGTGTCATCGGGAGGCGTGCGAGTAGCTGTGTGAAACTTTGGTAGGCATGCCAGCAGTCCGGTGTGCAGGCTCACTGGGAGGCGAACCATCGGTTTGACCGCCGCCCGCCTCTCTCCCACAACTCCCACTACTCCATATTAATGGTGCGCCCAAGCGGCCGCACCCCCATCCTCGCTACGCACACACAATCCTCTCTCTCCGCTTGCAACCTCGACGCCGCTCTCAGTCCTGAAAGCCGTCTGCCTATGAGGAGACCACCGAAGCGCCCCATCGGAGGGAAGGGGCGATGCCGGGGCTGCTAAAGCACCGGAGCACAGAGTGGAGATGGAGATAGAGGTTGCCGTCACCGCCGGCGAGTTATTGCTGCACCCTGACGTCGTCGACGGCGTCGAGCTTCCACATCCGGAGGCGGAGTTCCACACCGACTCCGACGACCACTCCGGCGACGACTCCGACGACGACGGATAGCTGGTTAGTCATCTATACCCATTTATGTGTCAAATAGATCATAGGATTTCTCTGGTTACTCCTGCATCCCCCTTTTTGGAATAAAAATCATGTGGTTATGTTCTCCCAATCCATGAAATCTGAGTAAGTTTCGTTAGAACCGTGTAGTGTATTGATTGTTTGAATGGTATAGGTGATAAATGATCAGTTGTTTCATCTGTGCGAATGATTTCTGCTAGTAATCCGACTAGGGTTAGTGTTCTTGCTAATAATTCCTAGCAAGGACTTGACAATTGATTTTAAATTACCTACATATGTTTGTGCCATTATTTTCTTCAAGATTGGTCTGTACATAGACGGCTGTGCTTAAAGATCGAACCATAATCTCTGAATATGTATAAATAAATAGCCATAAATCCCTAATCCTACTTCATGGCATGTAATCAGTGATTTGATGCCAAATTTGTTTTACTATATGTATAGGTGCTGTCTGGCGATGTGGACACGAGGATGAAGATGCCCAGAGGAGGTACAAGAGGCGAATCACGAGGGAGCTTTATGCGGGAATGCATAACAGGCGTATTAGGACCTGGAACGACGGTTATGGATGCCCATTTTGCAACCACAAGATTCATGACGCGTATCTAAGTGTTCTTGCGCATGCAAGAGGATGTGCCGTTGGCTCCTTACAGCAGAAGTATTCTCGCAGGGTGGTGCATGGCGCGTACGCCGAGTACCTAGAGAAGCTTCAGGATCGTGCCGTCCGCATGTGAGATGAGATGTGGGATGGATCGAAGTATGTACGCTTGAGTATGCTTAACGACGGTTGAACTATGTACTTATGGTTGAACTATGCTTATGTACATGTACGCTTATTATCTATGTCTGAGTATGTTAAATATTTCGCCAAATTTTGGGAAAAATTATAACGGGGGACCAATAAACCAGGACGGAGGTAGTACGTCAATCCCACACGGTTCCCAAAATTGGAACCGTGTGCAATGACTATCATTTTTCCTGCTGCGTCAACCACACACGGTTCGCTCTAGCAAACCGTCGCCCCCAAAATTCTTTGTGGGACAGAAAACCCTCACCACCCAATTCAAAAAAGAAAAAAGAAAACCCTCACCATCCCCACCTCATAGAAACCCTCACCCCGCCCGCCACCCACCTCGGCCCCTCCAGTACGTTCCCCATTCACACCTGCACAAGCTCCTCCGTGTCTATGCCATGGCACCACCTATCGCGGTGGTAAACACTTAGCTCGATGCCTGCCGCCGCTGCCAGGTTGCCGGCAAAGCCCACCGCATTTCGCCACATTCGCTTGCCGCCGCCTATCGCCACCGACTTTCTCGACGCTGCTCGCGGTCGACCCAGCTCCGCTCGGTTGGGGAATTTGCCGTACTGAGGGTTCTTTCTCATGGACGACAAGGTAACTAATTTAACGAGATATTATCTCATCTCTTATCCTAGTTCATCCGCCTCCTTTAATCACCCGGCGGAAATCACCGTGAATTCATTTTTATTCGAGCTGATTTGAGGGTTTTCTTTCATTCATAGAATGTACAAGTCTTGCCGATACTTCAGGACTTGGCGACCGCCGCCAGAGATTCCATCTCATCATACCAGATAACTTGAGGACGCGCGCGGTATGTTCAATCTCACCCTAAATCGGTTGGCATAGCCTACTTTCCTGAACAGATTCTAAATATTGCTACATTTGGATAAAAGGTGCATTAACCATATACGTAAAATGGGATTTTCCCCCTCTTCTTTCTATATTAGGCAAATTAATGATGTATTGTTCTTTTGATTACTCTCATATTTCCATGACATCATGTTTACCCTATCTCTTTAATTATAGCCTTTTGTCCTTCGATTTCAACTGTTGTACAGTTCTTTCAATTTGGGCCCATATTTGCATGTTACCATATTTTCTTTAACAACCCTACCATTTTCTACAGGACATCCCTCGCTATGCAACAGATTATGTAGTGCACAATTTTTCCCTTTACATACATCAAGGCTCCATGAATGTCATATCACAAGACAAACCATGGATTTACAATCGCTGCTACCGTAAGACTTGATGAACGTGGTGACTCCTATTTTGGCACCGGCTTTTGGAATGAAATTGCAAAGTTTTATGTACTCAAAGTCGGCACTAAAATTGCACCGCATATAGAAGGGCCTGGTCATGAGATATATGCTAACTTCCCGACAAAATCATCCATCCGTAGTTTGTTCAAGTAAGTTTTCTTTTCAACTATCTCGCATATGTTGACTTACCCAAAGAATGTCAAATGAATTGTGTAGTATTTAAGCAACCAATTGTTATTCCCTTATCTTACTATATTCCTACCTAATAACTTCTAGTTACTAATACACTTTTCTATTGCCCTGTTTTAACTAGATATTCCCTGTACTCCCATTTCTATCAGAAAGCGCCGCTGACAAGGAGACTCCGGAGGTGGAGAACGGGGCTGCCAACAAGTGGAGGTGGGGTGAGCTAGAACCACAAGCGACTCCAGTAGGCCTAGACTTAATCAGCAGCCTCCCCGGTGATATGTTGAGAGTCATCATCTCCCTCCTCCCAATCAAATATGGGTCGCAGACAACTCTCCTTTCCCGGCGGTGGCGCCCCCTATGGAACTCTAGCCCTCTCGACCTCATCGACACCAACGAGCTCTACTATGCACTACAAAAAAAGGCACATCCGTGACATTTTGGGCCGAACGAATTTTTTTCCTGTCATACATATGACACTTCTATGATGATAATTGTGACAAAACCCGGTATCATCATAGATGTGATGGGCTCCTAGTTCTATGACAAAAAATCATGACAGAAAATGGGCTTTTCGTCCTGGGCGGGCCGGAGACGCAGCTGCATGACATCTTTGGGCCGTCCATGATGACAAAAACCATGGTAGAAGCGAGGGGGAGGAAACTTTTGGGGAGTTGCCGGTTACGGTGGGAGGTCGGGGTCGGCGATGCGCTGCTTTCTCTCGTGACACGTACGCTGCTGCAGTAAAGTAGGCGTTATTCTAATCGAACCGTGCGAGGCGTTGGGCTCTAATCGAACCCGAGCGATTGCACTACAGGCTATGCAAGCATCGAACCCGAGGGATCGATTGATGGCTGTTAACTGAACCCGATGGAGCGATTCCTTCACTGCTGCTGCTAACTGAAGCCAATCGATTGGATGAACAGTGATTGTTGTGGGGGGGGGGGGTTGGATGAACAGTGAGCGGTGGTGTTGCCTCTGGATGAACAGGACCCCGTGGTGTGGAGGGCTGGATGAACAGTAGACGGTGGAGGGGTGGTTGAACAGGACCCCGTGGTGTGGAGGACTGGATGAACAGTAGATGGTGGAGGGGTGCCCGTGGAGGGGTGGTTGAACAGTAGCCGGTGGAGTAGCGCGCGGTGGAGGCTGGATGAACAGGAGCCCGTGGAGGCTGGAGGAGGTCGACGGTAGCCCGTGGAGGCCGGAGGAGGTCGACGGTTGAGATGAACAAAGGTCCCGTGGAGTCCTGCTTTTGCGGTACGCCACACCCCTCCGATGAACAGACCCCGTTTGACCGTGGGAGGTCCGTCGTCCGCTTTGTGGTACGACACACCCTCCCCGATCAACAGACCCCGTTTGACCGTAGGGAGGTCCGCTTCCTCTGCTTTTGCGGTACGCCACACCCTCCCGATCAACAGACCCCGTTTCGACCGTAGGGAGGTCCGCTTCTCCGCTTTTGGCGATACGCCACACCCTCCCGATCAACAGACCCTGCTCCGAACGTAGGAGGTCTGTTTCCTCCGCTTCTGCAAAGACGCCAGCCTTGTTTCCATCGCCTATTACGTCCAAGCCCTTCCGATGAACACGACCACGCATTTCGTTCCGACCTAGCCGGTTGGCTCCCACGCGTTTCGTTGCCTCCCGATGAACACGACGCATTTCATTGCCTCCCCATGAACACGACGCATTCCGTTGCCTCCCCATGAACACGACGCCGTTTCTCCGTTCCGACCCAGCCATGTACACGAGCCCTCGCCAGACGAGCGCGCCGAAAGTAGGCGTTGAGACCCTGCCAGATGTACACATACGCGGCGTATTTTCTTTCTTGTACCCTGGCGTATGCGTGCGTGTACATGCTACGTCGCGCCGCCTCTACATCCACCAAGATATATGTACGCATACCGTCGCACCGTAATGACAACGCCACGTGCGCTTCGACCAGGTGGGTCCCAACCGCCAAGCACTTCCTTGCTCGCGAAGATGTAGCCGGTGGGTCCCAGCAATGTGGGGGCGAATCGCTTTTTTGTCGGACGCACTTCCTTGCGTGCGAAGATGTAGCCGGTGGGTCCCAGCAATCGGGGCGAATCGTTTTTTGCCCGGACGCACTTCCTTGGCGTGCGAAGGTGTAGCCGGTGGGTCCCGTGAGTCGTGGGGAAACGTTTTTCACGAAATACGGTGGCCCGTCCGTGGGTTCCCATTGTCGGTGGAGGAACAATTATTTTGGCGCGTAATAAGGAGGCACTTCCTTCTTTGCGGCCGTGGACCCAAATTGCCGCCCTCTCCACGCGACAAGACTCTTCCGATGGAAGTCGGTCGTTGACCACATTGACCACGCCGCGCCGAGAGCACCACGGCGGTGGACGACGGCGAGGCCTAAGAAGGGGACGACACGAAGGCAGGGAAGACTCGACAGCTGTTTCCCACGCGGAGGGGAGTACATCCGTACGAGGGTTTACTGGTTCGTCTGCCGTCGTCGGAGAATAACAGCAGGTGTGGGTGAGTAGAGGGATGGCTAGGCCAGTGATGGGAGTACGGTGGGGCGGTGAGGCTCACAAGGCAAAGACAGCCGCTAGAGGAGGAGCAGTAGTCCACCGGGCGCTTGTTTGAGCGGGCCGAGCAGAAGAGCAGATTGAAGAAGCACGACGGCCGTTGGATGGACATCCAACCATCATTGCTTGTGCGTCAACCTTTTTTTAGGAAGCCTCAAATTTGTGGAAAACAGCATACAGCTCATCTGCCATTATTTCTAATAATTTACAACCCATTTGCTAATTCTTAAGGTTTTTTTGAA
Organism: Aegilops bicornis; assembly: GCA_021605145.1. Lineage (NCBI taxonomy): Eukaryota > Viridiplantae > Streptophyta > Magnoliopsida > Poales > Poaceae > Aegilops > Aegilops bicornis. The sequence continues at coordinate 213,121,717 of CM038675.1, read as the reverse complement.
GCCCATATTCTTTTTGTTAGCATTACAGCCCATATTGTGGCCACGGTTAAAAATTTATATGAAATTTTGCATATTTCGGTGCGGTTCGAACTGTTTTTAATCCTGAAATTTCGACTCACATTCAAACTGATTTTAAAAATAAATGTATATCAATATAAAATCCAACAAATTCTCCACGCATAAAAATTAATGTAATTTAAAATCTTGAAATGAAAAAAATATTTGAAACTAATTGCCGGTTTGATGTGTTTTAAAAATGTACATCCCATTTCTCATTACTAATGGGCCATTTTCTCGGCCAAATTAATGAAAGCTCTCCTCGTCTTGAAAGATTTGCAGCCCAACAGCCCGACAAAGCGACTTACTTGGCAAATCACAAAAAACTGGGTCAGGCCGTGGACCCGGTATCGGCCTCTCCATGTACAACTCTTCCGATGGAAATCGTTCCTTGACCACGCTGACCACGCCACATGGAGAACACCACGGCGGTGGACGACGAGGCCTAGGAAGGGGACGACGCCGAGCCGGGGAAGACGCGGCAGTGGAAGCCCGCGCGGAGAGGAGTACTAGGGTTCACTGGTTCGGTAGTGGTGTGAGGCTTCCGTCGCTGCAGGGCCTGGCCAGCGGTGGGAATAGTAGGGGGCGGTGAGGCCTCATGGCAAGACAGCCGCCACGGAGGCAGGAGCATCTGCGGCACGACCGGCGCCTGCTTTGGGCGGCCGGGCTAGAAGACCAGAGGTTGAAGAAGCACTACTACGGCCGTTGGATGGACATCGTAAGGTCACCGAGCTAGAATCGCTCATATTGACTAAGTTGAGAAAGCCCTTCGTCCCGTCAACTTAGTAGGCCCATTAAGATAGCCTCCCACCAAGGTGGGTCCCAGCTAGCCGGGAGTATTCATTTTTTGTGCGTAATAAGGAGGCACTTCCGGTGGGTCCGAGCCGACAAATAGGGGAACGTTTTTTATGAACACGGTGGCCCGTCTGGTGGGTCCCAGCAGTCAGGGGGAAACAATCTTTTTGCAAAATATTGTTGGCCCGTCCGGTGGGTCCCCGCTGTCAGGTGGAGGAATAATTATTTTCTGCGTAATAAGGTGGCACTTCCTTGCGGCTTCCGTGGACCCAGTTGTCAGCCTCTCCACGTACAGTCCTCTTCCGATGGAAGTCGGTCGTTGACCACATTGACCATGCCGCGCCGAGGGCACCACGGCGATGGACGACGGCGAGGCCTAGGAAGGGGGCGACGCGGAGCCGGGCCATGGGAGGCAGGAGTAGGCGGTAGCACAGCCGGCCACGGGAGGCGTGAGCAAAGGCACGATCGGGCGCTGCTTTGGGTGGTCGGAGCAAGAAGACCAGAGGTTGAAGAAGCACTATGGCCGTTGGATGGACATGATACGGTCACCGGAGTATTGACTAAGTTGACAAATCCTCCGTCCCGTCAACTTAGTAGGCCCTAAGTCAGCCCAACAATATGTTGGGTCCCAGCTAGCGAGGGGTTATTCTTTTTGGGCATAATAAGGAGGCACTTCCTTGCATGCGAAGATATAGCTGGTGGGTCCGACTGTCACCGTGGGGGACGTTTTTTTCGCGAAATATAGAGACCCTTCCTGTGGGTCCTAGTTTTTAGGTGGAGGAATCATTATTTTGCACGTAATAAGGAGGCATTTCCTTACGTGCGGCCGTGGACCCTGCTATCAGCCTCTCCACGTACAGTCCACTTCCTATGGATGTTGTTCATTGACCACGTTGACCAGGCTGCGCCGAGAGCACCAGGGAGGTGGACGACGGTGAGGCCTAGGAAGGAACGACGGAGCCGTGAATACTCGGACAGCTTGTTTCCCACGCGGAGGAGTACGAGGGTTTATTGGTTCGTCTACCGTCGCCGGAGAATAACAGCATGCGTGGGTGAGTAGAGGGATGGCTAGGCCAGCGATGGGAGTACGGTGGGGCCGTGAGGCTCACATGGCAAGATAGCCGTCATGGAGGAGGGAGCAGGCAGTCCCGCCGGCGCTTGTTTGAGCGGTTGGAGCATGAAGAGCGGAGATTGAAGACGCACGACAGCCGTTGGATGGACATCCAACAGTCACTGCTCTTGTGTGTTGACAAAGTTGACAGGGAGTTGCGTGTGTGTCAACCTTTTTTTTTATGAAAGCATACGCGTCAACCTGTAGTAGGCGCACAAGTCAACCTCATATCTGTGGAAAACAGCATACAGCCCATCTGCCATTATTTCTAATAATGTAAAGCCCATTTGCTAATTCTTAAGGTTTTTTTGGAGCCCATCTTCTTTTTATTAGCATTACACCCCATATTGTGGCCACGGTTAAAAAGTATACAAAATTTTGCATATGCGGTCAACTATTTTTAATCCAGAAATATCGATTCACATTCAAACTATTTTGAAAAATAATTTATATAAATATAAAATCCAAATAATTGTCCACGCATAAAAATCAATGGAATTTAAGATCTTGTAATGAAAAAAAATTGGAATTAATTCCCGGTTTGATGTGTTTTAAAAAAGTACAGGCCATTTCTGGCAAACCGAATGAAACTCTCATCGTCTTGAAAGATTTGCAGCCAAATAGGACGATAAAGCAAGTAGGCCTTGTTTGGGTATTTCTTTTAAAAAATAGAACTGGGCTAGCCATTTTCAGCAAGAAAGAAACACAACTAGGCTCATGATGTGGTAAACATAAATAAAACCCTGGCTAGACGGGCCACAGCCCCCGCACAGCCCCGTTGTTACCATGTTCCGTCGCTAAAACTAGTATAAATAACAACTGCTTGTTCCTAAAAAAAACTATGCGACTTCTTTGGGTCCACCGGTGTCGGGCTTCGTGAGTGTAATTCTCTCGCTTATTAACTACGTTGACAATGGCGTGAGCCCCGGATGTCCAACCATTAGGAGGAACCATAATTTTGGGCTTGTATCGTAGAGGCACTTGCTTGCGTCTTCGCCATGACGCTGGTGGGTCCTCATCGTCATCCTCTCCACGTCTGATAATCTCCTTGTTCCTCTCGGTTGTTGACAACGTTGACAATGCAAGAGGGCGGCGCACTGTGCACGGCGAGCGAACCAAGGCCGCACGGCGGAGGACGATGGCGAGGCCTTGGATGGAACGAACAGGAGCCGTTGAAGATGCGTCGGTCCAGTCGCAGGCGGAGGGGAGTACGAGGGTTGACTGGTTCGGGCACGGGTGCGTGTTGGGGCTGACGTCGCCGGAGAATAACAGGACGTGTGGGGGAATAGAGGGAGGGACTGGCCAACGTTGGAGGGTACGTAAGGTAGGGCGGCAGAGGCGCAGCCAGGCATGGGAGGCGGGAGCAGGCGAAGCCGACGGGGTGGTTTGGTTTGGGCGGCTGGAGGAAAAAGAAGACAAGAGATAGAAGATACACGACAGATGTTGGATGTCAATCCAACGGCTGGTAGGCATAATTGCTTGTTGACCGGCTAGTAAGTCGACACCACCTTGGATAGGCTATTTCCTCGCGGGTTCCAAATGTCGAATCCAAATCATCACGGTCATGCAGCCTTTCCTATGAAAATTTACAGCCCATTTGATGTACTAGTTCGAAATAAGTTTGTGGGTGCCGGTGGGGGCTAATCGGTTGGCTTCAGAATGCACAAAGTGAGCTCAAGCAAAGGCATGAGTGATGGTACTTCCCTTGGTTGTGATTTGTTACAATATTTCACTCTAAATTAAACGAATGGCAAGCCATTTGCCTTGTTTCAAAGAAAATATGACAGTCATAGCCGAGTTGAAAAGGGCAGGAACATCTAACTCTAGCTTAAAAACTGTACAAAAGCACGAGGGTTGATTGTTCATCAGGTTTACAAATAAACCAGATTGAAAAGGGCAACAACATCTAACTCCAAAGACTGCTTTCGGCAAATACCAAGTGGATCGGTCAGGTCCATAGAATGAACATCCCGAGTCATAAAATTTACCGGATTATGACCACAATATGTTGTAAATAGAAGCCCAAGACGCTCGTAAGCTCTTTTGCCCACCTGAAACTCCTTTTTTTGCTCTTCGACATACCCATCTGTCAAAACCATGTTGTTGATAAAGTTAAGCCTGATGGACAATAGTAACCTCGCATTCAGCAGGAAGAATGTGACAAATGTTGTGTTTGCACGGTTGGCTACATATCGTTCTAGCGTTATTGTCTTCAATCGAATCTCATGAGAAGTGAGAAAATCCCGATGCTTACGAATCCACCGATCGTTATAACTTTCTCGACCCGCCCTGCTGCCTAAATAGACATGAAGATTGAAAACAGTTAAGGTCTAAAAGAAGAGTGTCGAAGAGCAACAATGAATGGTTAATTCTAGTACACTATATGTGGGCTTCCAATGTGCGTGAAATTATCACCTTTATATACAACTTCTCCGGACATGGAAAGCGCTAGAAGCCAAGAATCTTGTTCAGATCAAAACTATTCACTTGGATATATAAGATCTTGACAGAATCCAGCACCATTGATAGGCCATCAATGGAGAAACTCTTCATTGAGCATAGAACATAATATTAGTACAAAATGTGTACTCCAATATGATATATAAATTATGCGCAGAAATTTGAAATGCAGCTTATGGTTACAAGTGTAGATGATAATATAAAGTACCTGAAGAACTGTGGAGCCAAACACCATATTGAAATGAGCACAGAGATCATGTATTACACCCAAGGTCTCCAGTTTAGGCGCAGAGAGGACGATTATTTGCAAAGGTGAATAACTAGAATCAAGGATCAACCTTTGAAGTGAAGGGGCATCTTGGATGATGAGCTGCCTTCCATCAAAAGAAATTCCAATTCTTACAAGGTTAGGCGACTTTATTTGGAGACAAACCGATTCTAACTGTGAAAACAAGCACCAAGCACTCCAAATAAGCAGGCAACTAGAGTGGATGATGTTGTGCAATGAGGCCTCCGATATACGAACCGGCACAAGTGAAAGTTTCTTGAGAAATGGGAGTCGAAGGTTTAGTACCAGAATGTCTGGTAGGTAGCACAGCGCAAAGGTGGTGGTGTGGAGAGAGGAGGAAAACCGCGAGATCGACATCGGTGCTGAGGGCACAAGTTCATGGCATTCGGTATGTGGTATGTGATTTCCAGGGGAATAGTAGAACTCAAGCAGCTGTAGTTCTGTGAATTCGTGGATTTCAGCCAAAGGCCCACTGCAGGGCATGGTATGCTTGCTCGTAGCATGACGGGATGCAAGAGGCTTTGAACGGAGCCCTGGTGGGAGGAGATGATGGCTCTGGGATTTCAAAATCATTGAAGAGAGATAGCCGACGGCAGTCAAGATTATAAGCACGGCGCGCCATAGAGGGCGCCACCGAATTGAGAGGACTTGGGTGCGGCAGCAATCCTTGGTGGGGACAAGCGAGATGATCTCCCCAAGGATGGCGTCTGGGAGATCGCTGATGCGGTCCACCCGAGATTCTACGGGTTCCTGGGATCCGGTGGGGGCGGGGTCGCCGCTTCTCCCCGCGCTGTCGGGTGCGGGATCTACAACAGGCGTCGCCACAAGGGAGCCTCATCTTCTTGGCACTGGGGTCAGCCGACTCCATTTTCCTCGAGGGGCGTCAGCGTCAAGGCCACGGATTTGAGCAGAGTAACGAATGACGAGCCTAGTTGTAGGTCGAAGAAGAAGGGAGCTGGGGTTTTCAGAGGAGTGAGGAAGAAGGGAGCTAGGGTTTTCTGTAGGGAGTGAGGTGAGGAATTTGGGGGTACGAAGTTGAGCGAGCCGACGTGAGGTGGGTGGGAGCGAGGAGGAAGAAGAGCACCCAGGATTTTTTGGGGAGGGGGGCGTGTCTTTGGGTGTGGGTAGCGCCTAGAGAAACAATTACTACTAGTATAGTGGAGACACTCTCTGCCTACCCGTAAAAACAATTACTAGTAGTACAGTGGAGACACTCTACCGCTTCTGCCACCTCCTAGGTCATTGAAATGTCTCCCTCTACTAAATGTCGTTATACTTTTGTTCACCGACATGCGGGCCATGCAGCCCGCGGGCCCAAATGCCATCCACCAAATTAGAAGGCAGTATGCAGGAGGAGAGTCACCCTGTCAGAAGCGCCGGGCAAAGAACGAGCCGTCATATCACAAAACCCCACCTCCATGCAGTCTAAGTTTGACGGACGAAGCAACCATCATTTCACTCTTCGTTGAATCCCCTTCTCCCTCACCGTCTTCAAGAAAGGCAACACTTGCATCTACCACTGTTCTTCTCTCCCAACGAAGGGAAGGTAAGCAGACCCGTGATGTTGGTATATTTTCGTTCAGAGAAAAAAAGAACTTTTGCAAAGCAGTAACCGATCCTCACTCTCTTTTTTGTTTCATTGTCATTGCGATTGTGTTTTCCTTTCAGTGGTCTCCTAGTATTCGTCAGTTTCATGATGGACCAAGGAGAACCAGGCAAAGATCTGCCAATATTGGAGCAGACGCGGGAGGCTGATCCCCACGAGACAGACAGCTCCAAGAAGATGGAGGCAACCACCGAGGCGACCCAAGATACGCTCACAACCACTACTGAGATGGTCAACACCCCATTTGAGGTTACAGCCCACGTGGCACTTCAGGAGCAGTTTTCCTCCTTCGAGGATGTGTCCCCCCCCCCCCCCGCCGCTGAGCTGCCCAAGGTGATTTCCTTCTTTGCTGATCTCGATTGTGGTTTTTCATCTAAGTATGTCGTGATTTTTTTTAGAAAAGGAAGTATGTGGTGATTAATAATGCAAATTTTTATTAGCTTCGATGCCATGCTATACATAGTGGTTTAAATAACTTGTGTTTCTTATACTGAAAAGTAATTCAATTTGTTTCTGCTTCAATTAGAGCCCCGATGCGCATAAGGATTGTGTGGTTGTGCATGTCACTCGCTATGAGGCGGACGACCTGAATATACGACCGGGAAAATAGAGTTCTTAGGCTGTTGGATCCGGAAGCCATTTGCGGTTATACCAATGAAGAGGTGTATTCCAGCCTCACCGTTGTCGCGTGTTGTCCAGGTGTCTTGAAGTACAAGAAGTTCAAAGCTACTCCTTCGCTTGTGAGGCATACTATTCTTGTCAAGCTTACGCAGGAAGATGACGTGGCATGCCTCCACAAACAAGTTTATCAGTGGCAAGGCCACAAGGTTGTCTTCATGAAGGTTCACAGGATTGAGCTGCTGCGGGACGTCCTCGATGATGTTCATGGCAAGGTCCGCCTTGTGTCCAGCCCAAATTAGATCGAGGCATGAAATAGTTGCCCCAGCTAGTGTTTAATAGTAGTTTGGATTGTGTCTAATTATCCGAACCTTGCCTGTTATCGACCCCTCTGGGGCTAGTGCTCTGCTTGAAACCGCTCTATGGGAATCGCTGCTACTTTTGTGTGCCCGTGAATCATATAAGCAACCATGTATCTTGTTACGTTGGTTCATGCGCTAATTGAGGCCACAAAGTAATAAATTCCAAACGTTCAACGCTAGTCCAGCGCTCATGTGGAACACTCACATTAAACACGTCTTCATAAAAATCTTGAAAAGCATAAGTTAAGCAGTTTTATACATCTCAATGATTCATAGAACATAACAAACATATACTAGTTCATAGCAAAAGACAAAGTCGTGAGAAGGTTTACAAATCAGGAAAAAACAAGCAAGGCTTCTCTGAGAAAAGGGCCTCCCGGCAGGCTTAAATTTCCTGGAGTTCACTCTGGTTTTTTCTTGTTGCCACCATCCAGGGTTAGGTTCTCTCATTCCAGAATAACCAATTATAATTGTGGAATTCTGGAATGCTGAACTGAACCATGTAGTGTACTCACCAGGTGAAATTCTTGTGCATTCCACTAAATATAAGCACCGCTATTTGCAGAAATAAGCAGACCACAATGCCTCTTGTCCGCCAAGACCTGTCTGAAAACCGCTGCAGCCGTATGAGCTAGTCCTTGGTCCATGGATGAACTGGTAGAAAGTGCATTCCGGACTAGGATGCGCTTGTTTTCGCCGTCCCTCAAGACCGCAACCAGGAAGTAAAACGCACGGATCAGCTTCGCTTAGATTGTGTTGGTCATTCTACCTTAGTTACTACCAATGTAGGGATACCTTGAAGACGGGAGGTTAGACGACGGCAACGAGGATAGCCATCTCATTTTCTTGCAGCTTGTACTAAAACTGAGGTGTGTGCTTTTGATTGCGCGGATAGAAACAGTACAGAGACAGATATCCCGAAACGATATGGAGACAGACATCCCTGTTTGCGCAAATACAAAATACGGTTATTTAAACAGTGAAAGATATTACTACTTTCCCCCGTTTCCTCTTAGAACCAAGTCCTAGATTCATGCTACAGCTTTCCCACTTTCTTCCTTGTTTGAACCAACGCTTTGAGTTGACTGTATGAACTAGCTTTACTTATAATAATAGTAGAAGTCTAGGTGGCTTTAGAACAGCGAACAGAAGTAGAAAAGGATCCACACGAAGGGGGAAGAGCTGGGGCAGTAGATCAAGGCAGGTTTCGAAGGAATATATACCTGAGGGTCGTCGGCATGTGGAAAAGACGGCGTCGGGAGGCCGCATCTTGGCCACAATACCACAGGGAGGAAGAAAGGGTCGGAGGCCCTCCCGAGCCGGCGCTCTCTCGGAGAGAACGACACGGCCGCCGATCGGGACGCGCGGGCAGCCGTTGGTCTCCTCCATCACCGCCGACGACAGCGTGAACGATGCACCTACACCCCCTGCCCCGGTCGAGGTTGTCCGACCGGATTTGTGACCAGCCGTGAGCTGAGAGAGAGAGTGTGGCCACCTATGTCTTGCTTAGATCTGGAGAGCATGAGAGAGTGAACGAGAGGAACCCTTGTAAAGCAAGCGCTAAGGCTCCTGCTTTTATATATAGTGGAGTGATTTTGTTGTACCGGCTTCAAAAAATGCGCTCCAACCTGTACCTGCGAGTGGGTGTGAGAGAACTAGTGCGTGCGTGCACCGCTTCTCTTCGTGAGAGTACAATATATACTATGCCCAAAGAACGTTCGCCGCAAGAGTAATAATATAAGTGTCTGACATGTGAGCTAAAATAAAATGTGCGTGTCGTCTTTTGTTTTTAGAAGTTCTGAGGGTAGGGTGTGAAGAGCACATATGTGCATGACGTCTACCTGCAGATAGACGATGAGTGCCACGTGTGAGTCTGCGAGAGGACTCGGGAGAGTTGTGACTCGTGAGGGTGCGTGTGCGTGAGAGAGAGGGGGGCACGTATCAATGCAATGCATGTGTCCGTAAATCATTATCTGACAAACGTTCGCCACAAGCCTTTTCCCCGATTTAACGCCGTAAGAACCGTTAGATCGGCATCCGATAGTGTCGGTTTGCCATGTCATTTAATGTAACAGCCACTCCTCCTACACACAAATCTTCCACGTGAGTGTTAGCAACTGCCGTATGCTCCCTCCGTTCTGAAATGCAGTGCATATAGCTTTATTGAAAATTAGAACATCGCAAATTTTTACCGAGTTTTCGTGTACCAAATTGCACATGTAGAATACCCTTTGTATATCATTTCATTCATCTTCGAGAGGTAACTATAAAGATGGGTGAGGAGTCTACAAAGAAAGACCATCGAATCACCCGCAGCAATTTCAACCATCCTTTAGTGTCGAGGAATATCATAGGAACTCTATATGATATGATTTTTATAGGATTTTTTTCCTTTAGAGCCAATTGGTCCATAGGAATAGATTCATATACTCTACATTTCAAAGGAAATAAACATGATATCATTTCTATAGCTTTAGAGCCACTTGGTTCATGAATGGATTCCCATACTCCCTTAATTTCAAAGGAAAATAAACATTAGTGTATATTCAATAGAAAAGTTCCTATGATATGAACCAAATTACATCTCTTTACTAATCCCTCCTCATAGGACTTGAGATACATGTCATCTCTAGATTCAATAGAAAAGTTCCTATGATGTGAACCAAATGACATCTCTTTTCCAATCCCTACTCATTGGAATTGAGATCCTCCATGTCATCTCTTTCCCTACAACTTCCATGTATACATCTTCTATTCCTAAATAGATAGTACAACCCACTAGTAGCTTTTTTCGAAAACATGCAACTATGGCACAAGAACTATATAGTGTGCCAATAACTTTGAAAGATAGTCGTTGGATGAAGCTAACCCGACAAAGGCGTAGATGGGAAAATCCGAGCACTACTGGCCGTTGGATATCATCAACATTCCACGAGATCTGCCACATGTACAATTTAGAAGACTCCATGGTTGAACTTAAGCATAATGCACAAACCTCAAAACACAAGCACTTCTCCTTTGTTCTAGAATCTTATGTATCATAATTGATTATTATTTTTCTAAATGAATTGCCATTATTTGTTTTTTACTTTATGATTTACAATGCACAACCCCATGAATCTTAACATTTTTATAAAACTAATTGATTTTGAATGAGATGAACTATAAGAACTAAACGAACATCTACATCATGCATATATGACTCAAAGCTTTACATGCTATAGTGTGTATTTATTCATAATTTGGTTTTGAAATCTCATGCTCAATACATGTGTACCTTAATAGTTTTGAGTAGAGTAGCAAATTTCACGCTGCCCCGGGTATATCAAAATGCAGGGCCCATGCATCATTGCCTTTCTACGAACCTACGTCCACGATTTTTTTTACGTGCTATATCTCCACTGGTCCCCGAACCCAAAATGTTGCCTCATTCCCGTAAAACCAAGAGGCCCACACATATTTAAGGCGTCGACTCGAACCCGTTTACTACGACGTGGGCCTGCACGCCGTAGTACTCCTACAAACCCTACCGCCGCACTCATCATCGGTTTTCTTCAAGAGGACGAGGGAGAAGCCGATTTGTAGTGGAGGCACTTTCAAAATAAAAAGGATCTATAGTGGAGACCCCTACCCTAGGGTGCCCTAGGTAGCTGCCGCACGCATCATTGTTTTCTCTTTTATTTATGCTCTTGCGCGCTAGAGTGAAATGATGGTTGCTTCGTCCGTCCAGCTTAATGCGGGAAACGTGGGGCTTTGTGATTTGACCCCTCATCGCTCATTTTCTACTATCATTGCGCCACGACCGGGTGCCTCCAATTCCAACTGCTGCTCCGAACTGTGATTTGGTGCATCGCACGTGGAACAAGACGGTGGATGAGCCACATGTCTGCCTAAGGGGTCCTGTTAAGTGTGTTGCCATTTCGTGTGCGGACTGACCCTGCTTGAGTTGCTACGCCAACACGAAAGGAGCAGCCTACCACTTGGTTTTGCTCCTTGGTGAATCTCGACAATATTGATCTAAAAAGATACGTGCTGAACTACCCTCTCCGTCTCGGTTTTTTATTTGTGGGCGTCTCGGTTTATAGGGCCTGCACGTAGTTCTAGGTCATCCATTTGACTAACTAAATATGAGTTACTATGTCACAAAATTATATCATTGGATTCTTATTGGTTGATATGTGAAGAAACAAGAAACAAGGTAGAAGTTAATGCACGCGCCTTAGTATTTTGGGATTATTTGGTTTTCGTAAGATGACTTACTCACCTAGACGGAGGGAGTAGTTGTATTTAAAAGTCGAGGGCGGGGCTTTTCCTGCGCGGTAGGCGGGGCAGTTCCGCCTAGTCGGTTCGACAGAGACGCGAGAAGATGAGGGAGTAGGCTGCTGCAAACATAGGGTTGTGTGATTTGACAACGAGTTACTGCTGGACAGGTGGGGCCCCGTGATTTGACTTGCCATTATCATTTTAATCAAGGGCGCCACGACCGGGCGTGAGTCTCCCGATTCCTCGACCACCTCCATACAGGTGCCTCTCCCAATGCTCCACCATGTAGTAGTAGAGGCTGGCTCTTGCATGAGAGCCCACTGCACTTTTTCCTTGCCTCTCTTTCCTCCACATATGCAAAAATGCCATGTAAAGCGCACTATTGTACTTACTTGCTCCTACATGTGCTTAAGCTTGCCATATAGGCATAAAGTATGATGTGGCAAGTTAATCAAGAAGAGAGAGACTAGTTTGGTGACCCAAGGAAGAAACGGTGCTAAGCGCGTGTACCTAGGTGAAAAGACAATTTTGAGTCTATAGCTAATTAAATGAAGCAAACTTAGCAACACCATTTCATTGGAAGAGGTCACTCCTTGGCAAATGCAATAAATACTAGTACTTTATGTGTCCCATTATATAAGAACGCTTTTGACACTACACTAGTGCCAAAACGTTCTTATATTATGGGACGGAGGGAGTACGTAAGAAAGAGATAGAGAGGACTAAAAAAATACACTTATAGCCAACCTTATAGCCAACCTTGTTGTAGTATGAGTGACTAAGTGATGACTATGTATGACATGCCAACATCAGATAGCCTAACGCACCATGTTAAATCTCCAAGGGCACGACCGCGCGAGCGACGCGACGGTCGTGCTAGGCGCGACCATGATACGGGCTGCTGGCAGCCCTTGGAACTGAGATCAAACGGTCGCTTGCTAAGTTGCGGAAAATTTGCAGAATAACCCTCAAGGATAGGATATTCACCCATAGGTCTAGAATCACGCCATGCAACCGTTCGATCTCAGATCCAAGGGCTCTCGGAAGCCCGTATCATGGGAGAATGGAAAGCGACTACCCTGCTCGTGACGCCGGGCAGTTCGCTTCCTACTGCCCCCGCACGCCCTTTAATACTACGGTCGTTTCGCTCCTAGTCGTCCCACAATACACATTACGGTAGTTCCACTAATCCTAACCCTCCTCCCAAATCCATGGCGCCCCAAATCTCCCCGATCGGGCGGTGAGTATAAGGTTAGAACCATCACCGGGCGATGAGTTCGACGTCATCTACACCCGCATTTCCGCCGACGGTGAAAGGATTCCTTTCTCGCTTCAGACGCATGTTCGAAAACTCACATGATGAGTGGGTCATTTGGGCTAGATGTTGAGTACACCACAGTCGTGGGACGAGAGAAGGATCTAAAGGACGAAGAGAGGAAGAAGCCCGCCATGATCCGTGTTTGCGTACATAACGCTTGCTTGGTCTACCACATATGCCATGCCGACGTTGAGTGCCGTGATTTTAAGAACTTCCTCAAGGACAAAATAGTGAAATTACATCAGAGACTTTAAGAACGACAAAGAAGTCCTGGGTCGGATAGGCCTCGTTGTAGGCAACCCTTCGACCTCCGTAAGAATCGGTGGTGCCCTCTCTTCAGCCTTCAATGCCGACCTGGCAGAGCCATGGTTCATCCTTCGTCAGACCGTAAACCGGAGAAACCTCATTACATCGCTTTCATCGCCATGCATGGCAGCGGAATGTACTAGATATAGACCACATCCACTACGCTGCAATGGATGGCTACATTTGTTTCAATATCTAAAAGGGTTGGATGAAGAGCAACAGCCAAGTGTGCGGTTCAAGCAAAGAAGTATCGGCCAAGAGGAAGAGGGACAAGGACGAAGTCGAGGATGTGGACGAGGACTCCGACTAAGGTGGCAGTGTCGTTGCTCATGGTGGTTCTAAACTTCTAATGTAGTGTCTACCGGATTAGTTGCATAGTTTAATTTCAGGTGTGCTTAGTTTAATTTGAGGGGTGTGTTGTGCTGAGCCCCCAAATGTAACTATGTTATATTTCTTCTCGTTACTTTAACTCTTCAGTATGTACATACTACTAGTATTTCTTTAATAGAATTTAGCACCCCAATTATGCACGTACTAGATTTTTTAATAGTACTATATGCATAATTTGGCGACGAGCACTCTCTATATGTACCACCTTTTTTTTAATTTCAATTTTTGCTCCATGGCTAATCCATCGATAGTACTACTGCATAAAAGTATACATTTTTAAAAGGCTAGAGTACTGTTCATCACATATATAGCCGCTAAATTCTCAACCTACAACGACGTGCATGCCATGTAGTAAACTGATACGGAGGAAGTATAGTAAAATGAGGTGATTTTACCGAGCGATCGGCGGGGAGCATGGCTCATCATGCGGTCCCACGTGTCATGATGTACCAAGGCAATGCGCGTGTCCCTCTTGAGGCGTATAATACTAGTACGTGGTTTGAGATGAAGGCGAACCAAAGTGTGAAATAATGGTTGCTTCGTCCGTCTGGGAAGGTGCGGCATTGTGATTTGACGTCTCATTGCTCATTACTACTACTGGGCCGGTACGAGTGGGGTGCGTCCCCCCTGCTGTTCTACACTGTTATTTCGTGCTTGACACGTTGACCCAGTTGCTATATATCCCACATGTCAGCGACAGGAAGTACAAAATTCATGAAAGGGAGCGTTGACGGAGGAGTATACTACAGAATTCATGAAAGGGAGCGACTTAGTTTTGGAAAAAACTGTTTTTACGGAGTACGTACCCACTAGGGTTTATAGGGCTCATCTAAAAAACATTCGCTTTTCCGTTTGATAAGTCTCAATTCTACTATACTAGTAGTAGTACCATTACATGTTGGATTTCGAGGTGCGTTAGATCACCCGACGCAAGCAGTGTCAAGAGGAAACTAACCAATGCATGTACAAGTTCATGGAAATTTAGTGGTCATTCATGCATTCGTTCTAATTAATGCCTCGGTAAACATAACTTCTTGAGAAAAATGAGCATACTAATTACTTGTGCAAACTACAAAATTAATTCGACCACTCACCGTCTACCTTGGTTGGAGAGATTTTTAAATTGAGCCATAAACTGGAAAGGAGGGAGTAGTAACTTTTGTCTCGATTACTATTTGTGGCCTTGTATAGATGCAAAATGTATTTTTTAGAGTGGTCTTGTATAAGTAAATAGAGGGAGTACTAACCAAAGTACGTAGTAGGGACGAGGAGTAAACGGAGGGGGTAGTAAAATTTTCTCCTCGTGGTTATGCAGCCACCACGCTGCGGTGGGCGAGGGAGCGGGCGAAGGCGCATGAGTAGTAAGCTTCACCTCATCCTGCGAGCCACCGCTACTGTATGGGCGGGGAGACGGCGTATTAAGCAAGTTTCTTCTCGCTCATGAGTTGACAGGACACATCAAAAGTACTCCAGTGTATAGAGCCTTGCCTCTAAGGTAGGCCCCACATGGTTTGCCTCTTTTTTTAGTTTAACATAACGCGTCAAGTCACAATTGGTTTGTTCACCCGTGGTAGACGATCCTCCCTCCACCAAGTGGACAACCAGTACACGTGCCAAATTACCACGTGGGCTGCCTTTTTCGTACAGAAATGAGCTCCACCGTGTACCCGCGCGGGTGTGGTTGGGAAAGAAACGGGAGTACGTGCGCCTTGCGTGCACCTCTTCTCTTCATGAACGCCCCCCACCTACGTGGGCATGTGTGAGAGAGATACAAACCTAGACATAATGCGCCGTCCATCCCCATGCCTCCGCCCAAATCCGACCACCACCACCACCACGGCACCACGCCCCACTCCTCCTCACCTTATCTCTCATATTTCTCCCTCCATTTTTATATACAAGGGGCCACTATCAAAATTACAATTTGCAGGTATACAAGGCCACTAACACTAATCGATGCAATATTAATGGTGTTTGCCTCGTGGTACTCGCAAAGGTGGACATTAATTATCCCTTGCATGCATGCGGGAGTTTGTAAAAAAAATGCATCTTGATGTTCTGTGCAATGCACGGGCATCTTGCTAGTCCATGAAAACAACACATGGCAAAATTTCATGGCGAACGAGGGATTTGAATCTGCTGGGAGGGGCTGTTTGGATTTTGCCCGAGGTAGCCAAAATATTGGCGACCCTTTTGTCCACCGGTGCCTTTGCCACCGATTAACGAGGAATGGCTCGGGTGCTCATGCTATCATGCATCCTCCAAATACAAGACGTTGGAGACGAGCTCACACGAGCTGTGTTTTTTGTCCCACAACGCCGCCCGAGCCGCCTACGATCGACTCGGACCCGCAAATTATGCCATCCAACCGTAGCCGCACACATTATGACAAAGAACTCAACCAACCGGACGTAAATTCACGCAAACACGTAGACAAACCGATATTTCATATAAACAACGACGGAAATCATATAAAATACCGGATTTTCACACAAACATGACGGATTTCATTACATTCAAATGAACTACGCGTTGTTAGTTCTCGACAAAGATGTATATAATACCTGGTTTAAATGGTCGCCTCACGGCCGACGATTTGTGTTCCTCATGTCCGGCAAAGACGATCACCGGACTGCCGGAGCCCCGGAGGTATATGCTTCAAATAAGAAGGATGGTTCGCTTCCCCACTGCCCAACTGATATCATTGGCTGGTGCCGAAGATGATGGTGGCCGGCACCGGTTCAAGTTCATCACCGGCCACTACTTCGCCATGGCCGGCACCG
Source organism: Aegilops bicornis (assembly GCA_021605145.1). Lineage (NCBI taxonomy): Eukaryota > Viridiplantae > Streptophyta > Magnoliopsida > Poales > Poaceae > Aegilops > Aegilops bicornis. Next base: position 213,105,359 of record CM038675.1, on the reverse strand, counting down.
GCTCGAGTTCATCCTAACATTGACCTCTTCCATTGAGCCCATGCGGGGTCGACGAAGGTCCTCACAACAAAAGGATCCGGCAGGACACCTGATGTCTACGCCGGCGTCGCCTCCGCGGTGGCCTTCATGGGGCCCAAGCGGCGGTGGCCTCCCGTGTTCTACTTCTCCTCGATGATGGCGGCGGACACGGAGGCGCTGGCCACCGACTCGTCGCTCTCCGCCAAGACCCGGCTTCGCTGCTGCCAGGCGGCGCGCCGCCGCATGGGAGTCTCGACCACGTAAACGGGAGACGCGGTATGAGGCGGCGGTGTGGACGGCAGCAACGACGCTCGCGGCGCGCTTCCTCGCCTAGCTGGCTCGAGCAGCGAAGTTGTCGAACTGCGCCGGCTTGGGGCGGCAATCGCTCCGTCGGGCAAGGAGGAAGGTGGATCAACGAGCTGCATAGCTCAGATCCGCGGGCTACCCAGCCGGCTTGGATGCGGAATAACTACTCTTCGTAAGCCATTGTAAGAGTGGACAAAATGGTGGAGGAGATAGGGGAGCGGCGGAGGTGTGCGATTCTTGGCCGGCGTTTGGCCTCGTTTAAATAGGAGATTAAATAGACGGTGGATGGGAGGAGCTCGGCCGGCGTTGCGTTTAACGCCGGCCTGGTCGTGGACGGACGTGTGCCCAGAGTGGGTTTCTCGGCTTCCACACAGGTGGGTTTCATGGAGGCGTTTGAATGCGGCACGGAGGCGTGTTCACCGGGCGTCATGAGTGGCGCCTCGACTCGACCTAGGACACCGCGTCATTCTTCCACCGACATGTGGGCTCTTTGGGTGCATGGCCCGCATGTCGCTGACCCAACGCAGCAGCGCAAGCAGAGGAACCTTTGGTGGGCCAGGCAGTCGAAGCGGGCATTTCATAAACCGATGATTGTTCATTGAGTGTGACGTCATCTTTTTCATGTAGTTAAGCCTACTATGTTGATAGCCCGCTCGATACGCCAGATTCATAAAGACCAATGCAAACATCAATGTTCTGCTTATCACAGATAAGATTGATTAATACCCGTAATAATCCATGTCCTTAACAAAGGGTGCATGCATGTATAGGTTGAGCGTGTGTCTTGCGTCGTCTTTGTGCATGCAGGCGTGCGAGTGTTGTGTGCATGCAAGGGTGCGTTTCAGTGTTGCATGCATGGGTGCGTACGTGCGTGTGTTCGTGAGTGCATGTGTATCGCAGCCGTTGTTGCACGCCAAAGATGCGCGGCGTGTGTAACGTTATGTGTATCGCAGTCGTTGTTGCACGCCTACATGTGTGCGTGTCTTGTGTGCGTGCATGTGTACGCAGGGTGAGGCTACACGTCGGGCCGACCGACTTTTTCATCTACATGATCTTGAGATTTTACGAAGTCACCATAGGTGCCTCAGAGTCGAGTGGAACGCCTCCTCCCACTGAACGTACATCGCTGGAAAATACCGAAATTAACACAAGATAAATGCGAGCACCGGGACTTTAACCTTTGTGGGCTCGAGAAACCAGTGTCCTCTAACCATCCAACCACATGTTGGTTAGCACGACAAAATGTATGTGGTGACCGTAATGAGCTTATTTTGAAGTCCAGTGACCATATCATGCTTTCGCTTCAAATACAAGGACCGTAAGTGTCGTCAACAAAATACGGAGCACACATCAAATGCAAAGTCCGTCAGTGTCATCAACAAAATATGGAGACGTATCGTGAGCTAGATACCGTTGTACTATTGTATATGCTTATTTTCTTAGTGGCCAATTGCGTGTGTGGTGTGGTGGGCACATCATTTCTAGTTGTGGTGGGTCAACATGAAGACTCATGGGTCGGTTCCATACTGTGCCACATATAGGTTGGACCGAGACCTGTTATACGGAGACCCATGTGGAGGACTCGGCGTACAACAACACGGTTACCAGAGTCGCGGATGACTCTATCCCCACCGGTGATAAGCCGACTATATATGATTTGTAACCCGAGGACCTTAGTATGTTATACAATCTTGGGGGATAGTTCGTCGATAGTATACACACACGCACAATGCCAGGTATTCACGTGTACTTTGTACACACCCCTATCACTAATATACAGCATTGTGAGTAGGCTCTTTCTTCAACCGCAAGGGTCCAGTTCAAGTAGGGTAAAACTTTGCCTCAGATTACCATCCAGCCTAACAACCAGGGGATATCCTACCGAATGATATGGTGAAATCATATCTGCCAACTACTATTAGAGAGGTGTGTCGGGGGCAATGTAAGTAGAGAGGCCTAAAGATAATGTGCGTAAGGGAGACACGTAGGCATATATATGTGCGTATAGAGGGCTAGTAGAGACCATGCATGTGTATATATGCATGTGAGAGAAATAGTGTTTTCCAACCTGAGATTAGTGAATAGAGTGGTACATAGTAGTCAAAAGAGAGAGAGAGAGAGAGAGAGAGAGAGAGAGAGAGAGAAACAGAGAGAGCATGTGCGTGAGACACCCCGACACCCTGAGAGAGATTGTGAGCATGTGTGAAAGAGAAATGCTGATGCACATAAAGTGTGTGCACTTATGCATTAGATAGAGAGATATATATCGCGTTTGTGAGAACGGGGCGAGACATAGTGCATCTACGTGTAAAAGGCGGTTCTACGCATTAAATTAAAATATAAATGACATTATTATTTTTGGATGAGATCATGAATTTTGCAAAATTGCGTATGGACGAAAATCGGTCTATCAGACACCCATACTTTATTGAATTCTAGCATGTGCATGTATTTATTTCATATTATCGATCCATAGAGTGAGAGCGGTTTGAAATACAGGCAATGGATGCTTTTGCAATTCATATATAAACATTAATTAGTGCACTCCATGTTGTTAGTGTGAAGCACTTTATACATTTGTCACTTGCATGGATACATTCCAAATTGCTAGATACGAAATAAAATACGTGTCGAATTCAACAAAAAGGGGGTTTCGAGGATTCGAATTCATAGGAAGTGCATCCATCTATTCGAACCCGAGATAATGGCATTTGTAAATCAGATGTAAAAGGGGGCATCAATCTTTGTTGTGAGTTTGAACATGCTATATATATTCATACGCATACCTAACTTTTTTTTTGCAACCAAGGAGATTATACCTGGAACCATGCATGAACTGAGGTAAGTTGCATATTTTTAATATATACTGCAGTGCAATGTATATTAAAATGTACCTCCATTCCAAAATAATCGTAGCTTTAGGATTTTCAAGAGTAAAGATTTGTGAAGTTTGACAAATCCTGAAAGTTCAATTCAAGAGAACCGAAAACGTTAATGCTTCGCTCCCAAATATTGAACGGTTACCAAATAGGCCTCTGGTCACCCGAAACCGCGCGAGACTAATGTTTTGGTGGTAGGAAATTACTGTCCTGACTCTGGCCCGTGTAGCCTATTAGCCCGATGTCCAAAGTTCTAAACCGGGGTAGGTTTGTAACTTCACCAAGACGCCAGCCTCAACTGCCTCCGAGAAGCATTCATACGCCGTGGGCGCCTAAACACCCATGCGCTCAGCCGAAATCTATCCCTCCCACATTTGGGACACCTGACATGACTGTCCTGCCCCCAACCCGCACTATGTCCGAAATTTTAGATGGGGGAAAAGTTTGTAACTTTCCCCAAATTTCAAACAAGCGCATCTCAAACCGAATCATTGTTCCCCCTTAGTTCCCCGCCTCCCTCCATTTCCCCATTCATACTCCGTGGGCGCGAAAACACCCTCTCCACCAGCTGCGAAACCCCAGCCTCCTCCGACCTCCACCCCATAGCGGCCAATCCACCGCCGCCCTCCTCCATCACGCCGCCGGTACCCCATGTCGCCGCCCAACGCAATCGCAACCGCAACGCCTCAAGGACTTAGTCGCCGGCCGAGGCAGAAGCTGCCTCCACGACGCCGACGCCAACGCGGCGCCGTATCGTAACCACTCCGACCAGGCTGTCCCACGCCATCGCCGCGGCTCCACTGCCGCAACCGCCCACCGCACCGGACCTGTTCCCGCTTACGCCGTGGTTCGCCGCCTCGGATCTGCTTCTCCCCGCCACGACAGACGGCCACCGCACCACACTCAACAACTTGGCCATGGGTTCGCCCAAGGCTGCATCAGATTTCATTAACTTCTGGTTTCCGCGAACAACAAGATCGCTCGGAAAACAGAAGGAGGACACAAAGATCGCCAAAGCAGTAAAGAGGTACCCCTCTTCCCTTATCCGTGCAAATCTTACGCCTCCGCCACACCGTATTCATCCCATGAGAGAAACTAGTTGAGCGCTTCATCGCATCTTCTTCGTGATACTAAATGCACAAGGTTTCCTCCCGCTTACTATTTCACCTTTGCTAGAGGTCAAGAGTCTGCCTCGATTTCAATTCGTGATCAACGAACCGCAATTAAAAGAAGCAGCACCCGCTTAGGCGCTGAGCACCTAGTCCGCCTGTTCTCGGGAAGCGGCGCGATCGGTGTCTATCATAGGGGTGTGGCGCAGGAGCTGCTTACACCCGATCTGGAGGTCGGCGGGCTTGAATGGATGGCCGGGGCGGTGCAAAGGAGGTCGAGGGAGGGCGCAGTGTGGGAGGAATATCGGGCCGGTGGTCGCCGGGCGTTCGAGGAAGATCGTCAACACCGATCACCGGAGGTAGATGAAGACGATCTGCCCGTTCTTTGTACATCGGACGATGCAGAAAAAATGGACTGACCTATTTGCTTTGAGTCGACTGTTATTTTCATAGAATCCTGTAGTAATTGAGTGTGCCATGCATGTTGTAGAGCTATCATATGTCTCATGTCATTTATTTCTCACTGACCTGCTATCTGCTACCTTTACACTGTACTAATTGTGCACACACTTCACCCATAATCACACTATTGTTTTTTTTATGCATGGGTATTTCAGACTCTGACGCAGTGTTGATGAATGCAGAAAAGTAAAGACAGAAGTCGCTTCTGTGTAATTCGAAGATAAGCACTAAGCATTTCAGCGCTCTAAAGGGTGCAAAGGTCGCTAGCTGGAGACAAGAACGTAGCTCTGCAGCTTGATGATCTCAATTGCCACACACAACCATCCTGTGTGCTTGCTTTAACTTCGCGTTGTCAAATGTGGTTGCATGTTGCATATGGTGTCTAGCTTGTATTGCTTCCAATTTGGTTAAATTGCATCTGCCACTTTTTACACATTATATCTTTGATAATCGACATGCCTTCCTGTTTTGATACATACTACATATGTCTATTAACCATGCCCGCACATCAAACTAATGCTCTTTTGTATCCCCTGGTCAATCACTTATGATGAGACAATACCCGGTGGGTTACCGTGAGACGCCTCTACTGCTTAAAAAGTGCAAAGTGTCATCCTCCCACCATGATTCTCAAGAAACAAAGAAGACTAAATGAAGATAGTCAACGAGCTCTCTAGTTGATCACCGCAATTCCCCACACCACCATCGCAGGTGCTTGCTCTTACTTGGCAGTGTGATATGTGGTTGCATGTTGCATATGGTGTCTACCTTGTAATGCTTCTAATTAGGGTAAATTGCATCCGCTTAGTTAACACATTATACCGTGAATATGACATGCCTTCCTGCTTTTTGGTACATACTACGCCTTTCTATTAACCATGTTCTTACATCAAACTACTTTTCTTGTGTATCCCTCATCAATGCTCCTAATTTGTTAAATTGCATCTCCTTAGCTTACACATTATACATGTGAATATGACATGCCTTCCTGCTTTTGGTACATACTACATCCGCCTATCACACCATGTTCTTACATCAAACCATCGTTCTTGTGTATCCTCGTCTATTGCTTATGATGAGACAACACGCTGCGGTTAATATGAGACGCATACTCTTATAAAGAATGCAATTTCACCTCTCCACATGATTCTCAAGAAATAGCAAGCCTAAATGAAGATATTGAACGCTATACTGCACCAAGACATCACTTCCCCTACACCACCATCACAGGTGCTTGCTCCAACTTCGCAGTGTGATATGTGGTTGCATGTTGCATACGGTGTCTAGCTTGTAATTCTTCTAATTAGGGTAAATTGCATCTGCTTAGTTAACACATTATACCTGTGAATATGGCATGCCTTCCTGTTTTTGGTACATACTACGTCTTTCTATTAACCATGTTCTTAAATCAAACTACTTTTCTTGTGTATCCCTCATCAATGCTCCTAATTTGTTAAATTGCATCTCCTTAGCTTACACATTATACATGTGAATATGACATGCCTTCCTGTTTTTGGTACATACTACATCTCGCCTATCACACCATGTTCTTACATCAAACTACTGTTCTTGTGTATCCTGCCTATTGCTTATGATGAGACAACACGCTGGGGTTAATATGAGACGCAATACTCTTATAAAGAATGCAATTTCACCTCTCCGCATGATTCTGAAGAAATAGCAAGCCTAAATGAAGATATTGAACGTTGCTCTGTACCTGAAGACATCACTTCCCCTACACCACCATCACAGGTGCTTGCTCCAACTTCAGCAGTGATATGTGGTTGCATGTTGCATACGGTGTCTAGCTTGTAATTCTTCTAATTAGGGTAAATTGCATCTGCTTAGTTTACACACTATACCTGTGAATATGGCATGCCTTCATATTTTTGGTACACACTACATCTATGTGTTAACCTTGTTCTTACATGAAACTACCTCTCTTATGTATCCCGCATCAATCACTTACGATGAGTCACCTTTATTCGTTGCATATTGCATCTTATTTCTAGCATGTTGCCATGTATTGCTTCTAATTTGGTCAAATACATTTGTTAGGGCACCCTTTTAATTTGGCAGAGTGATATTGGTTTCATCTTTCATATGGTTTCTAGCTTGCATCGATTCTAACAAGTTCAAGCACCTTGTGCTTAGTTTACACTTTATACATCATACATGTCAATATGTCACGTTGTCCTGCTTTTTCATACATATTCCATCCTCCTATCATGCGGCTGCCTTACATGAAAGTAGTGTTCACAAGATCATGCATCAATAAGTTCTAAAGAGCAAATTTTATTCCTTTTTCTTGTGGGTTTGACTTGACAAGGAAAAATCAAGAAAGAGGAAGGAAAAGAGTAAGGAAGGCGATGATGGTGGTCCTCTGCAACAATGTAAACGGAGCATATGTACCGATTCTCCTTTTTACCGATAGTGCATTACATGGTCCAAGTCTCCGCCTCCCTACTCCACCATCCAAGGTGCTTGCTCTAACTTGGCAAAGTGTGATATCTAGTTGCATGTTGCATATGGTGTCTAGCTCAGATTGCTCCTAATTAGTGTAAACTGCATTCCGCTTAGCTTACACATGATACATGTGAATATGACACGCTTTCCTGCTTCTCGGTACATACTATATCTGTCTATCACACCATGTTCTTACATGAAACTACTCTTCTTGTGTATCCCGCATCACCACTTATGATTGGACACCTTTAATTTGGCAGTGTGATATTGGTTTGCTTCTTGAATATGATTTCTAGCATGTATTGCTTCTAGTTTGATGAACGCCACCTATGACGAGATAGTTTTAACTTGGCAGAGTGATATTGATTGCACCTTCCATATGGTGTCTTGTAGTGTTTCTAATTTGTTGAAGTGCCTTCTGCTTAGTTACCACATCATAGGTGTGAATATGTCAAGTCAGCCCATTTTTTCGTAGATATTCCATCCTCGTATCATGACTTTGCCTTTCATCGAGTAGTGTTCACAAGATTATCATGCATGAATGAGTTCTCAAGAGCGAATGATATTCCTTTTCTTGTCGGTAAGACCTCACAATGAAAAATCAAAAAAGCTGAAGGAAATTGGCAAGGCATTGGATGATGGTGGTCCTTCCGAGCAACCTGAAAGGGAGGTTCTCTACAGATTCTACTCCGCCATACTCCCAACAAGATTCGCAGGACAACGCAAGGCTAGACAGTCAACGTAGCTGTGTAGATGATGAGCACATCTCACCTACTCCACCATCACAAGTGCTTGCTCTAACTTGGCACTATTATATGTGGTTGCATGTTGCGTATGATGTCTAGCTTGTATTGCTTCTAACTTTGTTGAATTGCATCTGCTTACTTTACACATAATGCCCGTGAATATGACATGTGTTCCTTTTTCTACATCGACTACTATTCTTGCATATCCCGCATCAGTCACTTATGATAAGGCACCTTTAAGTCGCCACTGTGATATTGGTTGTGTCTTGCATATGATTTCTAGCATATACCGCTTCTAATTTGTTGAAACGCCATACAGCTTTGAACTTGGCAGAGTGATATTGGTTGCATCTTTCATATGGTGTCTAGCTTGCAAGGTTTCTAATTTGTTGAAATGCCTTCGCTTAGTTACCACATCATAGGTGTGAATATGTCACACCATCCTGTTTTTCATACATATTCCATCCTCGCATCATGTGTTTGCCTTTCATCCGAGTAGTGTTCACAAGATCATGCATGAATGAGTTCTCAAGAGCGAATTTTATTCCTTTTTCTTATCGGTTTGACTTCACAATGCAAAATCTTTACATTTGAAGGAAATTAGTCCCAAGAAGGATGATGGTGGTCCTTGGAGCAACTCAAACAGGGGTCTCTATAGATTCTACTCCGCCATCCTCCCAACAAGATTCACAAGACAACACAAGGCTGGGATAAATAACGTAGCTGTGTAGATGATGAGCACATCTCCCCTACTCCACCATCACAGGTGCTTGCTCTAACTTGAAACTATTATATGTGGTTGCATGTTGCGTATTATTTCTAGCTTGTATTGCTTCTAACTTGAATTGCATCTGCTTGCTTTACACATAATGCCTGTGAATATGACATGTGTTCCTGTTTCTAAAACATACATATACATGATGAGCACATCTCCCCTACTCCACCATCACAGGTGCTTGCTCTTACTTGGAACTGTTATACGTGGTTGCGTTTTCCGTATGATGTCTAGTTTGTATTGCTTCTGATTATGTAGAATTGCATCTGCGTAGCTTACAACTTGTACCGCAACGATCACTTACCCATAAGACACATTTAACTTGGGACTGTGATGTAGGTTGCATCTTGCATTGTCTTCTAGCTTGTACTGCTTCTAATTTCTTGAAATGGCACTTACGACGAGACACTTTTTACCTGATAGAGTGATATTGGTTGCATGTTCATATGGTGCCTAGCTTTCATTTCTTCTAATTTTGTTGAAATGCCTTCCGCTTACTGTTTTTTCATACATATTCCATCCTCCTATCGTGCGTGTGAATATGAAACGCTGTCTTTTTGTATATATTCCATCGTCCTATCTCGCGCTTGCCTTACATCAAAGTAGTGTTCGCCTCAGATCATGCATCAACCAGTTATGCAGAGCTAATTTTATTCATCTTCTTGTGGTTTTGACTTCATAAGGCAATATTAGAAAATTGGAAGGAAAAGAGTAAGTTAGGGGATGTAGGTGGTACTCCGCACCGACGCAAACAGAGACTCTCTAGATTTGCCACTGCTACTGCTAATGAAGTTGAAGTCCCAAGTCTACATGATGAGTTCATCTCCCGCACTCCACCATCGCAGTGCTTGCTCTAAGTTGACAGCAGTGATAATTGGTTTCATGTTGCATATGTTGTCTAGCATGTATTTCTTCTATTTTGATTAAATTGCACCTGCTGAGTTTATACGTTATACATGTGCATATGACATGGCTTTCTGTGTTTAGAATACACTGCATCTATCTATCTTACCATGTTCTTACATCAAAGTACTGCTGTTGTGTATCACGCATCAGTAACTCATGATTGGACGCTTTTAACATGGAAGCATCTTGCATTGATTTCTACGTTGTACTGCTTCTAATTTTTTGAATTGCCACTTATGACAAGACACTTTTAACTTGGCAGAGTAATATTGGTTGCATCTTTCATATGGTGTCTAGCTTGCATTACTTCTATTTTCTTGAAAACCCTTCTGCTTAGTATGCACATCGTAGCTGTGAATATGTCATGCCGTCCTGTTTTTCTTACATATTCCATCCTCATACGGTTGTCTTACATCAAAGTATTGCTTGTCTCAGATCATGCATCAATGAGTTCAAGAGTGTTTTTATTCTTTTGTGTTGTGGGTACAGCTTGACATGGCAAAGTCAAAAAGAGCAAGGAAAATAATATAGTAGGGAGGTCGTTACTGCCGGGTGAAACGGAAAAGGTTCTCGCCGTCGAGATTCTTCCGTACTTATAGTGCAAGAGAAGGTCCAAGTCCACCGGCTAAATCTACAAACACAAGATCACCGCACCACCACCGCAGATCCGCTTCAACCGCATCAAAGATCTCAACCGCCATTGCTCGCTTGCTCCAGAATCGCCGCCTCAAGCTGCCTTCACACCTAACACTACTTCTGAAGCACTGCTGACACAAAAGGACTTGGCAAGATCAGATGAACCTCATGAGCATCAACACCAAGACGGTACCTGACCGAGTCAAGTTGCAGTTGCATGCTCCTTTATATGTACACTCACAGTTTGATGTACACTAACACTTTCCATATTCGTTGTTGAACTAGCACGACGGCGCAAGCGGAAACAGACATCGTGATAATGCTTGACAGATTAACAAAATCTAAAGGAGGAAGAATGGAGATCCATTTTGAGGCAGGTTTAAAAGGCCACGTGATGCTGCTGTGAGTCAACCAAATTAGTATCGAGGCGCCGTTGCCGTTAGGTGTCATGCGCGTATCCTCCCAACGTGGATCCAGTACAGGAATGAGAAAGACAATACCCAGTTTGACACCTTCCTTGACCATTTATCCGTAAGTAATGTTATTCATCGCAATTAGTAATATTGTCTTGCTCTGTCCCATACTTTCTAGCTTCCTCCTAATAATACTCACATTCTTTTTTCAACAGATGAGGTTCAAGTTGGATCCGAAAGATTATGCAACTAAACAAGCACACACTCATATTTTTCACCGCTTTCTGCGACAAAGATGTCGGTACCACCTTAGAAAATCTCACTTTGAAGGCAAGGCTAACAATGAAATCGCCCAAACATCTCCAAATGGAATATATTACGTATGAAGATCGGACAACCCTCGTTAAACACCGTATGATCCAAAGTATCGTAGGCTATATGTATTTGATCAGACCACATATTGAACTTGTATTTATGTATGTGCCTTACAAGTGTATCTTCTTCTAGGCTAACTGTTTGAAGAACAAAACCAACCGTTCTAAAGTGAAATTCCAACAGACAATAGGATCTCGTAGCTATATTGCACACTACGAGGCTTATGTAAATAGCTGCTACTTCCTTCTTTTTTTTGTGCCATATTATCGTATCTATATTGAATTGTTCCACATATAGAGGAAAGCCCGTATGACCAAAAGAACTCGAACCGAATGTCAGTGCAAATCTTCAAGGATTGCCACACCAAAGAACATGAAGGGCATGAGCACACCAGTTCAAGCCGCTGTAAGCCCTTACTCCTCCGCCTTGAACTGATTGATACCGTGATGTGTTCATTTAACTACTTGGTTTGCAGCCAATGTCGATTACTTCGCTCACTTTTATACACAGCTTGTCTTAACGTATCATTTCACCTTACATGGTTTAAAAGAGATGAAGGATATTCTTTTGGTCTTGATCTGTAATCTAGTTGTTATGTTCACGCAGCACACACAATGATAAAATAGCCTGCTTTGTTTTATATCTGTTTGCCCATGATATGAATGATGTCATACTATGTTCATCCTACTTTAAACCATGTCTCTTTATCCTTAGATGTCAACGAATGTGAGGAAATAGACAATACAAAGAGGCATGCTACATGGACATATGTTCAAAGTGATTTTATTATGTGGTTGGCACTACAATACATGCTAATGTATTACAAAGAGTTCAACAAAATAAGTTATGTATAAACGCTTAACCTACTTTGTTTGTTTTTATCTCATTAGTAACTTATCCGGTACACTAATCTACAAGTTCAAACTTTCGTGAAGCTATGGAACAAATGATTGAACAGCCACAACCACGAAGGTGACGAGGCTACTACAGCACAATGTCACCTCTTGCTGCAAAGGCATCAAGATCTCTCCACTAACAATGCAAAAAGCACCTTCCCACGTAATTCGGGTTGGTTGTCAAGGTAACCTCGTCCAAATCACCCATCTTGAACAAAATCTTCCCGCTAGATGAGTGATATATTTGTGCTCCGCACAAGTCCAATCCCTAATGGACGTTGTTCCTAAACAAGAATAGTGGTTGAGAAATGTCGTCAAGATATGAATGGTTTTGAAACCGCACTATCGACATTCGCTTCGTTGTTGAAGAGCAATGGCGGAAAAAGGTGGAGATCGTCTTTGCTCCATCGATTCTACAACTCAAACATTAGCACTCGTGTCAAATGATATGTGCTTCTATACATCCGATGGTGCTTTTATCTCGAAGGATCAGAACTTTATGCCAACAGGCCTTTTGTTGTATGATTGGAATTTATTTTATTGTGATACAACATTTATGATGCTGCCACAGGCTGCAGTAATTACGACGTTATTTTTGTATAGTGTAGGTTTATCTTAGTAATGTATTCGGCCGAAAGCTTCATAGGAGCCCAACATGCCAACATTCATCGGGCCCATTCCAATTGGGCTAAAAACGACACTGGGCGAAATTGGCATGTAGCCCACTAAAAATATCTGGGCTTAAATTAGCATAAGCTTTCAAATTTTTCTCGGTAGGCTGTGCCCATAGTGGGCCTTTAATGTGCCTAAACATAATTTGGGCCCTCGGTAAAAATAGGCCGCTTACAGTGTAAATATCTCGAGCCCATAAAAACATGGGCCTTTAATAGACCGAAGTGAGATTGGGCCTGGTTGTGCCAAATAACCCATCGGACTTAGCAGTCGAAATGGTGGCCCATTTACGATGCGGATATTTGACAGTCGAAATTGACGAAGCCGTAAATGCGCCGAGCCTAATACACTGCCTTTAACAGTTTAACTTTGGTCGGGCTAGAATATCGTCATTTTTATATGGGCCGTTAATGGGCCCGATATGACGTTGGGCCACATATGGCCCATGGTTTACGTCCGGCGTTAACAGCCCGAAAATGACAACATGCCGAAAGTGGCCCAAATCTTTAGTGGGCCTCTAACACGCCGAATGACAGACATGGCCGAATATGACCCAAATCCTTCACGGTCGTTTATGGGCCGAAAGTTTTGATGGCCTGTAAATGGGCGCAAATGAAGCCGGACCTTTAACAGGCCGGAAATACACCGGCCGTAATTCGCCCAATTACTTAGCGGCTGTTAACGGGCCGAAGTGACCATGGGCCGCATTGATGACAAGTTTAGACCAGGCCGACGGGCCGATTTGACAGAGAATGTTGGGCCTTTAGCCGGGTCGGCCCATTATGGTTCTGGCAGAATCTTGTGGGCCTTTAGCTGGGCCGGCCCATTATGGTCCGCTAAATTTTGTGGGCCTTTAGCTGGGCCGGCCCATTATGGTCAACTAAATCTTATGGGCCTTTGGTTGGCCGGCCCATTTAAACTTTGTGGGCCACTTTTGGGCCAGTCCAGCTAAAGGCCCACAAGATTCTGCAGACCATAATGGGTCGGCCTAGCTAAAGGCCAATGAGAATTTTACACGTGGAAAATCGGTATTGGTCGTGGCTGTTAACGGGTTATCGGATCCAAAATCTGACCCGATAGCTTAACAGCGTTCCGTTACGGTGGATGCCACGTGTCGGTCACCCTTGACGAAAAGCACTTCGCGGACGCTACGATTTATCGTCATGGAAGTGGACACTTCCATGATGATAATTTTGGTAATGTCATGGAACACTTCTACGACAAAGACAGTATGACTATCTTGATTCTGCCATAAATTTGTCATGGATGTACATGCATGACAAAAAACGCGACCTACTGTGACAAACATGTATCATCATGGAAGTGTATTTTTTTTGTAGTGATGGCTATCGCAAAAGCTTGGATGCGTTCTCCAAGATCCTCGGCAGTCACCTTGGCCCAACCAAAGGCCTTAGAATGGGCAAGTTCCGTTCCAACAGCAAGGACCGAGGCAAGCTTCATGACTGGTTCCGATCCCCTGCCCTAGATCAGCTCGAGGAGCTCACTTTTGATGATGGGCATATGCGGTCGCTACCAACATCCGCACTCCGCCTCGCGCCCACGCTGCGCCTCGCCAAGTTCACGAACTGCCATTTCCCACCCCTTAATGACGCGCCCGCTCTTATTTTACCACGACTAAAGCACCTTGAGCTCGTCGCCGTCTGCCTCTCAAAGGGTGACATGGAGCGCCTGCTCCGTGGCTGTACTGCACTCGAGTACCTTCGTCTTCAGGCGATCAATGGGTTGAGTATCTTCCACATCACCTCCATGACTCTCTGGACTATTTATGTGTGTTGCTGGTGCGGCAGGAAGACATCACAAAAGGTGGACCTCGGTATGGTCATCTAGGACACACCTGCACTTGAGAGATTACTTGTAGTTGATCAAGAAGGTCCAAGAAGAATTAATGTCATTTCTGCACCGAAATTGACAGTGGTGGGCTACTCGTCTGACAAATACTCCGAACTTATTGTTGGATCCACACCCGTTCAGGTACAACAGCCGCCTTCTACCTCTCCTTCTACAAATAACATTATTTCTAATTTTGAAGATGTTTGTTCGTCTGTCATTCAGAAAATGATTCGGACAAGCTTGACCTCAAATCAAGACAAGTGAAGGTCTTGGCACTAGAATCTATCGGGCCCGACTGGAGCAAGTTGTCAGCTTCCGAGATGCTTTCCGTGCCTAGAGAATCTATATATCGAGGGGATGTTCCTTTCCTGTTAAATGTTAACCATAAGGGAGTTCAATTTGTGACACCTTTTTCCAAGTTTATAATGACAATGTACAATGATTTGTGAAGGTTCTTTTGGAGGATTTCAGTACATACATGCCCCCCCCCATATTGTTTGCTTGATCCATATGGTTACATTCAACAAGCATTTCTCCTTTGGATTCATCTGTACTAGTTTTCTTAGGGAACTTTTCATCCACTCCAACCTCTTGTGAAGAAGGCTACATTTTTCTAGAATGTAATCAAATGCCCATGTTAATCATGTCAGATCGAAGATGGCATGTTAGTGCATTTTACAAATCCTGCAAACCAAATAGCTAGGCCCGTAGTAATGTTCAAAACTGCATGTAGGCACTAACACGTTTTCTTCTTTCGCAGATAAGATTAGGCCCAGTGGTGGATAATGTGATACAATATAACAATCACGTCGAATGCCTAGATCTGCATCTCTGCGAAATTACTTTGAACTCCTATCGAGGGACCTTACCGGAGATTATATTCGCCGGGTTCTTTGTTCTTAGAGCAAGGGTGTTGAAGGAAATGAGGTTTGCCCTACATTTATTTCGCAAAAATGAATGGTCTGTTGATCAGCGACGGCGCCTGCGGCAAAATGGAGTAGGCTCCAAAAATGCTGAATTTCATTTTGGAACTTCAGATGACAGAGTAATCGGAAGTCATCGGGTCAACCCCATACACGACTTCTCAATGGCTGTCCCCTTTGCAAAAATTGTGAGGTTTCGAAGCCAGAATTAGAAGTGGTGATATTAGTTTTAACCTCTCTGATATCCATGTTCAGCGCATCAGGGCGAGCGTTTGCAGCCGATGAGCTGAATTTCATTTCTAATATCAGTTTGAACCTTGTAATCTTCGAATTTGAGCCATATAACTCTGGAATTTGAACCTTGTAACATTTTGAGCTTTTGTGGTACAATCGTTGAAATGGCATCGTATGAGACTCGTATATTGCTAGCACTATTTTGACCTTAATATGAAATGGTCTTAGATTTTATTAACCATTCTCGAATCAGTTTACCTTGTCAATCTCATAGTACACGATCTGTATACCTAACTCAACTGCGATCTTCGACAATATTGCACACAGTTGGTTTCTTCCACCGCGTGCACTGTAGAGCGCAGAATTAATTATCGCACTCGAGTGTCCATCATCACCCTTCTGTGTAACTTTGACCTCATCACCCAAGGGTAAACTTATGACCGAAGTCATTCCACACACTTCGTTTTTACAAAGCTTTTTGCCAATAAACGCCCACGATTTGTCCCTCTTCTAGCCGACGCATGGCCAAACTAGCCGGGCGGGAAGGTTGCGCGGTAAACAGCATGGTAGCGCGGGAACAGGCTCTTCGAGCCCACGCTTGGGGTGCGGTGTTGTCAAGCTTGCACTGGATTCTAGAATCCTCCGCTATGAACGTCGTGACAAGACGTGACGATTACAGGTCGGCCGGCCCCCATTTATTACAGTGGCCATTTAACCTACCCTTGTATCTCGTCAACCTTTCGATCACGCCCCACCATTGCAAGAAGCACACCCACCACAAGAAATTCTTAGAGGGTATCCTGCGCAGCTCCAATGGCGCTCCGAGCGGTTGCCGACGACGAGCAACAGTTCACCATGCCTGCCATGGTGGACACCCACAGAAGGTTCATGGACCTCTCGGTGGTGTACACCAACGAACCGGTCTGGGCGGACCACTTCATCCACATCATGGAGTTGTTGCTTGCCGAGGAGAAGTACAAGGTGGTCAGGTTCAACCTCGAGTACACCCGCGCTCTTGACGGGTCTAGTCCCAAGGTCACCGTCGCCCAGATGTGCGTGTGCCACTGAGTCCTCGTCAACCACTACTGCCTGGCAACAAGGCCTTGCGAGCATTTCGCCAGGTATGTCAACAACCCCCACTACATGTTAGCTATGGTGGACATCACCAACGATGTAAAGGCGCTCGAGAATTCGGGCATCGCCTGCCAGAATCTTGTCGACATCCAGGGCCAATACAAGATCAGGGGTAGCAAGGAGCATGAGAAGGACTCACTGGTTCACCTAGCCGAGGCCATCATCGACCCCTACTACAAAGACATGAAGGATTCGTGCAACAAGGACAAGCATGCCTGGCACTCGGCCTGGATGGAGAAACTCGACAAAGCTCACGTCGTGTAGACGGCCAAGGAGGCGTACACGAGCTACGACATGTACAAAGCGGATCGTTGACATGAGGAAGTCCTCCTTCCCCAAAACGTCCGTGGATCCAGCCGAAGCAGAGCAATGGCAAGCATCATCGCAACAATAAGTAGATGATTAGATCCTCGTTTCTCCTACTTTAGTATGCATGTAATTGCTTTCTTTGGTGTGTGGAAATGTTATGTGTGTAGTCACTTGTGTAATTGCATGCTTAATTTGGTTATGCAATGCTGTCTTTTTAAGTATATATGTTGATGCTGTAGACAGAGCGTAGATGTTGTGCGGACAAAGAAAATCACATCGCACACGGACTAAACAATGGAACCCGTCGGTGATATTTTCATCAATCGCTCACAACTGTATACCAGCAATCGTTTGCTCACAACACACACGACTTGTTAGCAGAAATCGTCTGTGTTGTTATCGGTCTTCGCACACGTCTCCGATTACAGACCTGTTTGCCTCATATCACACACATCTTGTTCATTTGAACCGTTTATGTTCTCATGTCTCAACGCAAACAGTTCATCCGTGTGAACCGCATGCCGTATACCGCACACAACTTTGATATGGCTGACCGTTTCTTTTGTGTTTCCTAATCACAAACAGTTCATCCGAGTGAACCGTATGATGTGTATTGCACACGCCTCCATCTGGCTGCCCGTTTCTTTTGTTCCTCCTCATCACAAATAGTTCATTCAACTGAACCGTATGCCCTTCATCACACACGCAACTAAAACCTGAACTGTGTTTGATGCATCCGTCATCGCAAACGTTTTACACATTTTTGATGGTTTTCATACAACACCGTTTGCGATTATGGCATTGCACACAGTTTCTCGAAGGGTCTGTGATCGTAGTGTCGCGTTAGCAGCATCCTGCTGTAGTGAATGAGTTAGTTGCGGGATGATGCATTACGGAACGAGTAAAGAGACTTGCCGGTAACGAGATTGAACTAGGTATGGTTATATCGACGATCGAATCTCGGGCAAGTAACATACCAATGACAAAGGGAACAACGTATGTTGTTGTGCGGTTTGACCGATAAAGATATTCGTAGAATATGTAGGAACCAATATGAGCATCCAGGTTCCGCTATTGGTTATTGACCGGAGATGTGTCTCGGTCATGTCTACATAGTTCTCGAACCCGTAGGGTCCGCACGCTCAATGTTCGATGATGATTGGTATTATGAGTTTATGTGATTTGCTGTACCAAAGGTTTTTTGAAGTCCCGGATGTGATCACGGACATGACGAGGAGTCTCGAAATGGTCGAGACATAAAGTTGATATATTGGACCATGTTGTTCGGACACCAGAAGTCTTCGGGAGAGTTTCGGATAAAACCGGAGTGCCGGAGGGTTACCGGAACCCCCCCCCCCGGGAAGTTATGGGCCTTAGTGGGCCTTAGGGGAGAGAGAGGGCCGCATCCAAGAGGTGGCGCCCTCCCCAAGGGGAGTCCGAATAGGACTAGGGGAGGGGGCACGGCCCCTCTTTCCCTCTCCCTCTCCCTCTCCTTCCTTCTTCTCCTAGTTGGACTAGGAAAGGGGGGAACCTAATCCTACTTGGAGTAGGATCCCCCCCCCGTGGGCGCGCCACCCGTGGCCGGCCTCCTCCTCCCTCCCTCCTTTATATACATGGGGAGGGGGCACCCTAGTACACACAAGTTGATCTTTTAGACGTGTGCGGTGCCCCCCTCCACAGAAACACACCTCAGTCATACCGTCGTAGTGCTTAGGCGAAGCCGTGCATCGGTAACTTCATCACGACCACCGCCATGCCGTCGTGCTGACGGAACTCTCCCTCGGCCTCAAATGGATCAAGAGTTCGAGGGACGTCACCGAGCTGAACGTGTGCAGATCACGGAGGTGCCGTGCCGTGCGTTCGGTACTTGGATGTACCGAGAAGTTCGACTACATCAACCGCGTTACTAAACGCTTCCGCTTTCGGTCTACGAGGGTACGTGGACACACTCTCCCCGCTCGTTGCTATGCTTCTCTAGATAGATCTTGCGTGATCGTAGGAATTTTTTTGAAATACTACGTTCCCCAATACGAGTGGCCTATGTTTTGCCGGAGTGTTGATTCATTTCCGTTCCGGCAAATTTTAGGCACTCGATATGTCCTATTTTAGCAATGGTCATGCCGGTTTTTTCTGTGAATTTAAGCATGACTTGTGCTAGAATATGTAGGAAATATCGAGTGCCCCGGATTTGCTAGAAAGAGAACTAAACGACATTTCGAGCTGACTTTAAGTCTATCGGGGCTCCATACATGACAGTCAAAAAATCGGTGAGGGAGAGTCTCCACCATATATGAGAAAATAAGAATGCCGACTGTTGTCGTGGGAGTCACTTCTCCTTGTTCTCTTTGTGCTAGACCTTTGTTATGCACTAGGGGAAGAAGGAGTAGCAACCATCATCGACGGTCGAAAAATCGGTGAGGGAGTGTCCACCATATATGAGAGAAGAAGAATGCCGACTGTTGTGTCATGGGGGTCGCTTCTCCTTCTTTGCCCTATGCTAGATATTTGTAATGCACTAGGGAAAGGACGAGTAGCGACCATCACCGACGATCGCAATATCAGAGAGGGAGTGCCCACCATATACGTGAGATGAGAGTTTAGGAAGGAAGACTCGACAAACCTAAAGTCAACCCGTTGCATATTGAGTAATAGTGATCTGTGTGTTGAGTTTCCTGGTAGTTGCCCTCGATCAATTTTCAATTAATGTTTCAACTATGAACATAGGAAATGTCTAACGACGAAAAGGAATCTGGTATGTGCGAATACTGCGAAGACGAGCGCGGCCTGTGAGACAGGCCTCACCTAGTTGGTGGTAGGCACTTCAGCATCAAGCTGGATGAGACCTTCGAAGTGGATAGAGTAAGTCACAATGACAAATCTTTTTTCATAATTAAGCATGACTTTTGCTTCTTTTGCTTCAACTTATAATTTTAATTTTTTACTATTCTACTAGCATATCCCCTGCCATGCAAAATTTATGTCTCGGATAAGATTGGTTTCAGTCCTATGGAAAGTATGGAGGTAAAGAGAGTTCACTTGAGGACCGAGCATGGTTATACTTTCGCCGTAAAATTATACAATGCAGACACCTACACCTATTTTGAATGCAAAAATTGGAGAGCACTATGCAAGGCTTATGCATTTGAGCTTGATATGCTTATCACCTCTGATATTCGTCCTGAAGATGAAATTGATGGTAATATCGACATCTGGGTCGATGTGCAGACGCCTCTAGTTCTACCATTATGTGAGTTTCTCAACCATATTTATTAAGTAATTTATATTGTTTATTTAAAAATAGTTGACAGTTATTTCCTATTGACAACTTATTTCCATTCAAGCAAACATGTCCGACGCTTGGTAGACAACACCTACTATTGTCCCGGGGCTGAACTAAACTGCGAGGAGATAAGTCATTTTTTTTCATGGCTTGAGGATCTTGATACTGTCAAGACAGGTTATTTTCCTGGACTTCAAAATATTTGTACTCAAAATATGCGACCACTAGCGTGCGTATTGAACTACGGTCACATCTATTTAGGAAAGATGGTAATATTTTTGCTATTTATCCTTAGTGCATCTTTTGCATACATTATTCTTTAAGCTAAACTTCATTGCTAAGTATGTTACTACAATGTTATTCAACTGGGACTCCCGATGATAGCAGTGCCTCATTGGATCGAGGCTAAAGGTCGCATGAAAATGGTTAGCTTACGGCCAAGACATCCTACATTGCACATGAGTGCATTCAGAATTTCTCGAAGCGAGGAAGTCTTAATAGTCAAAGGCTGGAGCAAAATTATGAAGGATCACAGAGAAGTACTAGGGGGCAACAATCAGAAGCGCATCTCATAATTAGGAGACAGGTTCATCTGCATGCTTCAATATGATGAAGCAGGAGTGCTACACATGTTTTATGCTATTTTACCTGAGAGAGAGCAACATGAGTGATTAGCAAGCTAGAATGAGTTTGAAGATGATGATGTGCTATACTATGACTATGATGATTAAATAGCTAGTGTTGGTGGTAATGACTATTCTGATTATTATTAGCTAGTGTTGGTGGTGATTAGATAGCTACCGTAGCTAGTGTTGCTGGTGATTAGCTAGCTAGAATGAGTTTGAAGATGATGATGTGCTACACTATGACTATGATGATTAAATAACTAGTGTTGGTCGTAATGACTAGGATGGTGATTAAATATCTTGTGTTGGCGGATTAGATTCACCACATGATGCTCCACTTGAACCTTAATCCATGTTCATTTCACACACTTGTATATACTAACTAATCATGGTCATAAAATCATATGATGAAAGTACTGTATATAAAACATATACAAATACAGCGAAAATAAGCTGCAATTAAAAAACAGGAAAAATAAGCAGTAGCGCTTTTTAGAAGAAACACTACTGCTACTTACATCTATCAGCAACGCTTTTCCAAAACAAGTGCTACTGCTAACTAGGTGTCGCAGTAGCGCTGGAAAACCAGCGCTACTGCTACCAGTTAGCTGTAGCGCCTTACTGATAGCGCTTGTACAAGCGCTACTAGTAACTATAAAACCAGCGCTACTACTAGGGTTTTCCCTAGTAGTGCATGTGCCCTCTTGGCAGGACCAGAGCCATGTCGTGTGGTGGGGCTCTATGGGCCCAGGAACGAGAAGATGGGACGGAGGGGGGCCACAGGGCCTCCACGTGTCCCACTAGGCTGTGTGGTGGGGCTATGTAGAGCCCCTGGCCACCGCCATCCGACACCCTTTGGCCTATGTTTTTCCTCTGACCTAAAAGTGAGTCGATGAATTTACTAGATTTTTTGTCACCGACTCGAGGCGGAGCACTTTCCCTCCGGTAGGTTAATTCTACGGGAGATTCATCCCTCTGTGAGGGGGGATTAAAAGCCATCATCATCACCAACACTCTGATCACCAACCTCTGAGCTAAATCCGCCATTCTGAAATTTTTGGTATTTTTCTGAGGTCCAAAAACTAGTTTCTCCACTGGACATGATTTTGGTGTTTTTCTGCAATTTTTCGGCAATCTCCCCTCCTCCATTGTAACATGCAAATTAAGATGGAATGCATATAATAATATGCAGAACATG
Organism: Aegilops bicornis; assembly: GCA_021605145.1. Classification (NCBI taxonomy): domain Eukaryota; kingdom Viridiplantae; phylum Streptophyta; class Magnoliopsida; order Poales; family Poaceae; genus Aegilops; species Aegilops bicornis. The sequence continues at coordinate 213,083,145 of CM038675.1, read as the reverse complement.
GATAATTATGAGAAATTTATACTAAGAAATAGTGATGCAAAATGGACGTATCCACGCGCCGGGGGGGGGGGGGGCAACCATCTCTCCCACTTGCATCTTTTGGGACTTAATGTGAAATATACTTGAACAAAGATTAGCCACCAACAATGAAGCAAATCAAATGCCTTCCCCTCACTTCCCTTGTAGAATCAAAGCTATGCTCATTTATACTCGATGATACTGACACGGAGGTCATGATATGATCGGCGCTCATGGTGTCCTCCATGGCACCACCGACCTCCATGATGCAGTCGTCCTCCAAGTATGCCACGGGCAGTGGCGGGGGTGGCCAGCCAGGGCCCGGGCCCTCCCCAATATCCTTTTTTGGTACTATGCATATGAACTGTTCCATGCTGTTGGCCCTCCCCAACATCTGATTATATGTATTTATGCCTTTCGCCACTGGCCACGGGCTGACCGGTAACGCGTTGAGGCGGAAGAGCATGGATGTCGACTGATGCTTCCACGTCGCAGGTTGTCTTCTCATCCCTAGCTGTGCGAGCGCGACTTGTGGTGGAGGCATGAGGGGCCAGGTTTTCCCTCAGGCGGGGATAGGGGAGGGAGCAGAGAGGGTTTGGGAGCGTGAGAGGCGGTGCAATTCCATGGGGATGTAATAGACCGGGAGCAGTTCCGCCCAATGTTTCACTCTTGCGTTGGTCGGTTAGGATAGAAGAACTCTGAATGCTCTCTCAAATTTGAGAGAGTGGTGAGGGTTTTGGGTGCTCATCACAAATGTGAGAGTGTTCAGGGGGTGCCCATTGAAAGGGCGTTCTGCGAAGATGTGGTGGGTTTGGCATTGCCCTTGGAGATGCCCTAAGTTCGGGCTATTCCTCCAAAACTAAAGCCTCTCGCTTGTACCAAGACCAACAATACAAACATCTGCTCTGGGGAAACTATGGATTATAGCATCTTTTTTAGCTCATAGAAAACTAGGATCTGGTGAAGCTTTGATAAAAGCACTCTCTGTTAGGTGAACATCTGGTTGGAATTTGCTGGTGTGGCCCGGGAGTTTCCTAGTCTTTGGATAACCCCAACAGGCCAAATGTTTCTTTCTTTCTTATTGGAGCCATTTTAAGGATATCTCCAGACCAAGCACTAAGCAGCTAGCATGACACGGACACACGAGGCACGATCACCGGGCCCCTTCCTCCAAGCCCCATATGCCAAGTCGATCTCAAGGTACACGTTTCCCCGATCTCACCATCTTGCTGTGGGCCACTCTCTCTCTCACGCTGTCACAGTGTCGCACGCAGGAACACATGCGCCTGTTGGCCTTCCACAACACTACAACAGTGAATAGTTGGACCTGTTTTTTATAATGAACCATTTTATTGATGCCTTAACAGTGAAGAGATGGATGTGAGAGAGATGAGATTCAGTAGCTATTAGCTAAAGATAGAAGGAAAATTGATGCCTTTCTGTTGCAGTCATATATCACCAGAGCAGATCTGGTTCCTCCAGTCCGCTGGTATATGCAGAAACCTACTCTAATTCACAAGAATTACGCTATAAGCTCACGCGTAAGAGAGAGTAGCCATAGGCTAATAGCCGAGCTGGGGATGCATGCATGCATGGTTGGATCTTTGATGCAGGCTAACATGTACGAATGATAAAAGCAAAAGTTGTTGGTTGTCTCAGGTACTAAGACATGCAACAACTAATCGCTCCAATTAATTAGCACTGATGAGCCTTTCCTTTTCATCCCATATTTTTAGTGCTGACATACACACGGAAGTAGAGTATGTTGAACTATGTACTCACCCGTTGTAGCATCTAAACTATAAGGTCATCTCTAACATCCACGTGAGAGATGGAGAGTTAGACTTGGGGTGAGATGCTCTAGATTGCTGTTTGCCAAAATCCTTACTCATGCAGTACCATCAAGATTTGCATGTACGCCTAAAAGAAAACATTCGCATGTTACTAGACTAGCTCCAAGGATATTGGTGTGTACGCAGCAATATTCTACTTTTTTCGTTGGGTGGGGATGGATGGCCACAAGTTTTTAAAGGCTTAAAGGGCACGTTGAATTCCATATCACCTTTTAGAAAAAGAGTGGAAAGAAGGGAAAAGACGATGAAACACAATCTACAGTTTCTAAGCTTTTTGTTATTCCAGCAGTACTGCAGTAACAGTGTTTGGTTTGGTACTACTCCCTCCGTCCTATAATATAGGACGTTTTTTGACACTACATTAGTATAAAAAAACGTTCTACATTACGGGACGGAGGGAGTACTAAATAATACAGTACTACTGTGTATTATTGTTATGAAGGCCCATAACTATAATTATGAAACTTTCTTGTCGGCCCCAAGCTTAATAATTAGTAGGTTCGGCAAGTTGTGAGATGAAGTCCTCCTAGAAGGCAAATTGGTGTATGGTGGCAAGATGGACACTAAACTATTTTAGGCTAGGGATACGTATGTGCTCTTGGTGGGTTGGATCGTATTTTTTTTCTTCTATTTTATTTTGTTGTGCGAATAATTATTGTATTACTCAAAAATCAGGAGTTACAGTCACAACGTGCAGTGTCAAGTACCTCTTCAGGTCCCGACCCAATCCATACAGCAAAATACCTTGCATAAAGCAAGATCTAGAAGGTAACTCGCATAAAATTGCTGCTGGTTCCTCTGAAAAAAAATCTGGTTGCAACAATGCTATACCAAAGTTTGAACACCAAGTCAACTACTACCTCAGTGACCAACATGTATGCAAGAAATGTATATGTAGATGCGCAGATGAATTGGTGCTCTCAATTCTTAGTAAAATGGATGAGCATGTGGCTATAGTGTAATAGTGATTACACATGTTGGATATAGTTGACATGGCATGACCTCATCAGTCATCGAAGCCCAAAAGTATTTTAAGAATACAATTTGCAGAGAAGAGTCCTTCCATACATGGCAAGAATAACATGAAATTCGTAACACCAACTTAACTAAAATAGAACCTAGAGTCTTAACAAACTAAAGTATCAAATGATAGAGAAGGTAGCACAACAGCTTAGCTAATGATGTAGTATCCCTTAGTTAATTGGCAAAAACACTAAAGCACCTAGAGTGTGTGCAACAGGAGCCAAGATTAATTAGTAGCGTATGTCCTAATGAGTGTCCATGATGGCAATGAGGCTGGGAATTGTGCCTTTCCTCTTGGTAAGGACAGGGGAGATAATCTTATGAAATCCATCCTTAAGGCCTAATTAAGCATAACACCAAATGGTGTGGTGCCATGCTAATTATAGCAGCTTGTAAAGGGAGATAAGAGTGTCCATTAGTTTAATTTCTATGTTGTCACCAAGATCAGTAATGATAGTCCCTCGCTCGTCACGTTGTTGACGATGGAGATTCGAGAATGCTGAGATTATGAAAAGGGGCACTGCCAGCTTGCTTTTAATGGGTTTGGCTGATTTGCTTTAGCGAGTTTTCTTTTCAGTACACTAGAGCCCCATACTAAATATTTTTTTTCTGAGCTAAACCGCACGTTAGGTCAGATTCAGTGACGGTTTTTAGCTACCAGCTAAATGTTCGTGCAATGGTGCGTAAGTTACTTTTTCTTACTATATGTTAGCAGTTGTTTAAACATTTGTGCCGCAATATTTTGGTGAACTTTTTTTTAGAAGAAAAGGACCCCTGCCCCGGTTCCATTTCATAAAAACGAAATCCAACATTTTTAGAGATTCAGGAAATAATGAATTAAGGAAGAAAGGATACGAGTCTACATTTTGTGGACTGTGGAACATATGCTAATGGTGTCACAAGATGAATTAATGGTGTGTGCCTGTGTGGAACATATGTTATACTTCCAATTGGTAGCAAGATCCAAGATGGCGCTCAACTCCTTTCTGTGCATCACGGTCGAGGAAAGAGACGTGACTCTGCATTGTCCGTGAGGTGGCGGAAGGGACCCGGTCGGGGCGCGTCGTGAGTCATCAGCCATATCCCCAGCCCCGCATCATCCCAGGTGTCCATGCAGCCGGCCCGGGAGCGCACCAGCCATGCATCCCCACCCAGGATACCGCCGTGCTCAGCCGTCCCGATCACGGCCGCGCGTGCGGCCACGATCCTCCTCCGCTCCGTCGCGCCAACACATGTATCCTTCGGCGTGCGCATAACCTAGGTCTGCATGGTTCTTGCCCGTTTCGCCGTACGCCGGCAACGACGATCATGGCTGCAGTGGATGATGGGCAGTACGTCTGCCGTCTGCCAGTGGCATTAGCAGCCGAAAGCACGTACGCGCTGCTAATCTTCGCCGTAGGAGCGCAGCCCCTGCCTCTGCCCCTGCGTGCGTCGTTATGGCTTCCGTTATCCCTGCCCCGAGCGATCCTGCCCAGACCATATCTGCCGGCCGGCTCAACGGTATCGTGAATGCGTGATGAATGCAGAGCTAGTCGGCAGCTGAGCAAAGCAGAGAGCGCCTGGGCCGTTATAATCGCCACGCAAAGCACACGCGATCCATCTCTCCATGGTCCTAACGCCAGTGTACCGCATGGACTGGTACGTCCTCGCAGTTACTCCGTACTGACATTTTGGCTACGGAGGACGTACGCTGCTTATTTGTATGTATCATTTTAAGGCATGTAAGCAAGTTGTCGAACCACTAATTTGTGTTGTACTGCCTTTGTTCATAAATGTAAGGTGTTTTGGCAGTAAGCATCATATTCCAGATTTTGATGAGATTTAGTTTAATTTGAGTACGCATGGAAAATGCAGGAAAAGTTTTGATTTAGTTGAGATTTTAATAAGAGTGAAGTGCAATGTTGGTCCCTAAACTATTTCAGAGGTGTCATGTAGGTCCTCAAACTATAAAAATCGGCATCCAGGTCCTCGAAGTGCAGTAAGTGTGTCATTCAGGTCCAAAATCTATCTAACAACGCCAGACCAGCCAGCTGGCGCCGTTGACCCATGACATGTCGGACGGGGGCCTCGCAAGGTAACAGCCGGTTACGGAAATATGCAAATAAATTCCAAGGAACACATTTTCAAAATTCTCGTTCGCGACATTAAATGTTCATTAATTTGTGGTTCACGAACACATTTTCAAAATTCTCGTTCACGAACATTTTTTTTGAAGTCATGAACATTTTTTCACTATTCACGAACAGTTTTGAAACCTTGAACATTTAAACTAATGGACATTTTGTAAATTCATAAACATATTATGAAATTCATAAACATTTTTAAACTCCTAACGCTTTTCTAAATTCGTGAACATTTTTAAATTCACAAAAAATCACTATTTTTTGAAAAAGTAATGAACATTTATGAAATTTGTGCAAACGTCTTTTCAAATTCATCATTCGCGAATTTTTTTTGTGTTACTAAACATATTGTGAAATTTATCATTCACGGACAATATTGGTGGTTTGCGAATATGTGTTCTTTTCTTTTAGAATTTATCATTCGCAAAGATTTTTTTTAAATCATGATTTTTTTTAAATTCATTGTTCACAAACGTTTTCTAAATTCTTCATTCCCGAGCATTTTTTCCATATTTTCAAACAATATTTGTGGTTCGCGAACATATTTCAAATTTATTGTTCGTGAATACTTTTTTTAAGTTGTGAACATTTATTTTATATTCACGAACTTTTTGTGTCTGCCAACATATTTTCAAATTTATTGTTCATGAACATATTTTCTTTTCTAATAAAATTTATCATTCGCAAACATTTTCTTAAGGTTGCGACCATTTTTTCAAATTCATTGTTCATGAACATTTTTCAAATTCATCGTCCATAAACATTTTTTAAAATCGTGAATGTTTTTCCAGAGTCGAATATTTTTATAAACTAATGAACATTTTATTCAAGTCAAAAACATTTTTCCATATTCACAAATATTTTTGAAACCATGAATTGAATTTATTTGCATATTTTCGTCACCGGACGTTACATTGCGGGGCCCCCTTCTAACATGCAACGGGTCAACGACGCCAGCTGGCCGTTCAGGTGGGGTCAGACAGATTTTGGGCTGAAATTGTACACTTACTGCACTTCAAGGACCTGGATGCTGCTTTTCATAGTTTGAGAACCTACATGACACCCCTGAAATAGTTCAGGGACCTACAATGCACTTCACTCTTTTAATAATATTTGATTTCATTTAGGTATTTGTAGGGAAAGACAACAAAAGTTTCGATTTAGTTATAATTTTGGGAAAATTGATTTGACTGAATTAATAAATTTTTGGGAAAGTTTCGGTTTTGTTTAGGTTATTCTAAGTTACTCTATTTATGTTGGTTTAAATTTTGTGCAGCATTGTTTGAGAATACAAAAAATCAACAGAAAGCGAGAAGCAATGGTCTCAGCGTACCGAAGCCCTTTCAGAACTGTATAGGAGCTCTTGAAACTAAATTGGAATGCGTTGAGAAGGCCTCCTACTTTCCTTTCAATGGTCAAACCAGTAAATTGTTGGAAATATGAGCAATTTATCGAATGATTTTATTAACAGAAATACTAGATAAAGCACGACTAGTATAGCAGTGATAAAACAAGTCATGCGATTTGATAAAGAGAAGGTAAACAACATCTTCATATATGAACTGTACCTAAACACATCTAGAGCAGACAGTGTAGCAAGTTGCATATATGAAACAGAGTCTAACATATCTAGGGCAAACACTAGAACAAGGAACTGCAGCAGGGCCTCTAATAGAAAGAGGAAGAACACGTACGGGACAGCAGCAGCAGAAGTGCTGAACTTGGGGTCGGTGTCCTCGCCAGCCATGTCATCGAGGAGGTTGTCGACGTCGGGGAAGAAGTCGTCGTCGGGGAAGTAGTCGTCGGAGTCCGGGGCGTCCGTGACCAAGAAGTCAGTAGTCGCGCTGAGCGCTCCCTAAAAACCTTATCACCCTTCTCCCGTACATGACTCAAATAGGTGTGGTTTCGGAGGCCTACTGTCCCGACTCGCGGCGCACGCCGCAAGCCGGGATGAGGAAGACAGCAGCAGCTCAGAGATTGGAACCGGTGGCGAGAGGAAGAAGAAGTTCTGGTGCGTCTTTCTGAGAGGAGCGACCTCCCTTTTATAGGCGCAAGAGAAGGAGGCGAGAGGCTGCGCCGGGAGCTAAAGGGAACGAGGGAGACGAAACGAACAGGCAGCAGGCGAAGAGGTGCGCCGTTCGTATTCAATCTCCACTACAGCAAAACGTTACAGCTTCTGCGTGACCTTTCGTATACCCGTCATGAGTGGCAAAAATTTAGACATCGGCTCGGCTCATTCCCGCAACCCGCGGCGCGGCGCGGGGAGGCGCGTCGTGACGAGGCGAGGCGAGGCGTGGCGAGGCGGGCGGCGGAGGAGGAGCACGCGTGGATGTCCCTCTTGTTCTCATGCTCATACAAGTAGGGAAAGAACCTCCCCTATAAGGAGGTCCAACTCCCACTAAACTAGCAGTGTGGGACTAAACTTTAGTAGTATCCCTTGCCTTGCACAAATGGGCTAAGTGGGCCTCTAGGATTTTTTTAGGAATTTCTGAAATAGTTATTGGGTTGGCCCATAAATAGATAAAATTCCAGCAATCCCCCACCAGATCCTAGAGGCACATAGAATTTGCCTTTAGTTCCAAAATACTGTTTTATATACCGGTACTGCAGTAGAGATTGTTAAGTTGAACATCCACCTAGAACTCTATGCGACACTAGTAAGCAACTTGAACAGTGGACTAGGCCTTGAACTGCAAGTTTTCTGCGAATCTAGCTTCACATAAAGCCTTGACCGATACGTGGCTACCGTGGGCCTTCCCCGTGGGTGGAGCTTATGCGTCATACTCTGAGACCTTCATGACTTTACTAGAGAGAACCCTACTCTCATAGATTGCGACATTTGACAATCAGACTCATATAGGTGTGTTCTTCAAAAGATGTTCTGCAGGACAACATCTCTGCTTAAATGAGCCACTTAGAACACATTAAGATATACATCAACATGCCATGTAGTTTTAGGAGAGTATTGCATCTTCATGGAGTGGTATTGTTAATAGTAAGGATACTCTCCTCTCAGTTGATCAACAGCTTGTCTTCCACATCTAATTCACGGGATCTCCGATCACAAAGAATATGTTACCACTGTGAGCAACTCATATTGTGGGTCTCATACCCATCTCCCTTGATGCATTATCTATCACATTACGTGATAGACCCCTAGTAAAAGGATCTGCCAAATTTTTAGACGTTTGGATATAATCCAATGCAATAACTCTGGAGTTTCTCATTTTCCTGACAGACTTTAACCTTCTCTGAACGTATCTTGATGACTTCATGTTATCCTTTGAGGTGCTCACTTTCGTGATCATAGTTTGATTGTCGCAGTTCATAAAGATACCTGGTACAGGTTTCTCAACAACCAGCAAGTCATTCAAGAGCCGACAAAGCCAGTCTGCTTCGACCGTAGCTGTATCTAGTGATGTGAGTTCTGCTTCCATTGTTGACCTCGTTAAGATGGTCTGCTTGCAAGACTTCCAAGAAACAGAACCACCTCCATGAGTGAATACATATCCGCAGGTGGCCTTTATCTCATCAGCATCTGAGATACAGTTTGAGTCACTATACCCTTCAAGCACCTTTGGGTGCCCGGTGTAGTGAATTCCATAATTTGCAGTGCCTTTCAAATAACGCAAAACTCTTTCTAGAGCTTTCCAATGCACATCTCCTGGTTTTGAGACAAACCGACTCAGTTTGCTAATAGCAAAAGAGATGTCAGGTCTTGTAGCACTGGCTAAGTACATAAGCGAGCCAATAATCTAAGAATATTTCAACTGATCTCTAGCAATTCTTCGATTCTTTCGAAGTAACACACTCGCATCATATGGTGTTGGAGAGGGCTGGCAGTCACTATAGCCAAAGCGACTCAAGATCTTTTCCGCATAGTGAGATTGAAGCCATGTAATCCCACCATCATCGTCTCTCAACAACTTGATGTTCAAAATGACATCAGCCACTCCTAAATCCTTCATCTCAAAACAGCAAGATAGGAAATCCTTGACCTCCTTAATAACATTCAGATTTGTTCCAAAAATCAGTGTGTCATCAACATACAAGCAAAGGGGATAACTCCCTCACCCCCACCATGGCGATAGTACACACATTTGTCAGCTTCGCTTACAACAAAGCATGCAGTTGTTAAAGTTCTTTCAAACTTCTTGTCGGTGTCAAAACCGGCGGATCTCGGGTAGGGGGTACCGAAGTGTGCGTCTAGGCGGATGGTAACAGGAGAGAAGGGACACGATGTTTTTACCCAGGTTCGGGCCCTATCGATGGAGGTAATACCCTACTCCTGCTTGATTAATATTGATGATATGGGTAGTACAAGAGTAGATCTACCACGAGATCAAGGAGGCTAAACCCTAGAAGCTAGCCTATGGTATGATTGTTGTCCGCCCTACGGACTAAAACCCTCCGGTTTATATAGACACCGGATAGGTTAGGGTTACACAGAGTCTGTTACAATGGTAGGAGATCTACATATCCGTATCGCCAAGCTTGCCTTCCACGCCAAGGAAAGTCCCATCCGGACACGGGAGGAAGTCTTCAATCTTGTATCTTCATAGTCTTGGAGTCCGGCCGTGACGATAGTCCGGCTATCCGGACACCCCCTAGTCTGGGATGTTGGAAATATGCCCTAGAGGCAATAATAAAAGGATTATTATTATATTTCCTTGTTCATGATAATTGTCTTTTATTCATGCTATAACTGTATTATCCGGAAATCGTAATACACGTGTGAATACATAGACCACAATATGTCCCTAGTGAGCCTCTAGTTGACTACCTCGTTGATCAATAGATAGTCATGGTTTCCTGACTATGGGCATTGGATGTCATTGATAGCGGGATCACATCATTAGGAGAATGATGTGATGGACAAGACCCAATCCTAAGCATAGCACAAGATCGTGTAGTTCGCTTTTGCTAGAGCTTTTCCAATGTCAAGTATCTCTTCCTTAGACCATGAGATCGTGTAACTCCCGGATACCATAGGAGTGCTTTGGGTGTACCAAACGTCACAACGTAATCGGGTGACTATAAAGGTACACTACAAGTATCTCCGAAAGTGTCTGCTGGGTTGACACGGATCGAGATCGATTTGTCACTCCGTGTTACGGAGAGGTATCACCGGCCCACTCGGTAGTGCATCATCATAATGAGCTCAAAGTGACCAAGTGTCCAGTCACGGGATCATGCATTACTGATGCAGTAAAGTGACTTGCCGGTAACGAGATTGAACGAGGTATTGGGATACCGACGATCGAATCTCGGCAAGTAACATACCGATTGACAAAGGGAATTGTATACGGTGGTTGTTTGAATCCTCGACATCGTGGTTCATCCGATGAGATCATTGAGGAGCATGGGAGCCAACATGGGTATCCAGATCACGCTGTTGGTTATTGCCCGAGAGCCGCCTCGGTCATGTCTACGTGTCTCCCAAACCCGTAGGGTCTACACACTTAAGGTTCGGTGGCGCTTAGGGTTGTATGAATATGAGTATGCAGTAAACCGAATGTTGTTCGAGTCCGGATGAGATCCCAGACGTCACGAGGAGTTCCGAAATGGTCCGGAGGTAAAGAATTATATATAGGAAGTATTGTTTCGGCCATCGGGAAAGTTTCGGGGTCACCCAGTATTGTACCGGGACCACCGGAAGGGTCCCGGGGGTCCACCGCGTGGGGCCTCCCATCCCGGAGGGCCCCATGGGCTGAAGTGGGGAGGGGAACCAGCCCATAGTGGGCTGGTGCGCCCCCCTTGGCCCACCCCCTGCGCCTAGGGTTGAAACCCTAGCGGGGGCGCCCACTTGCCTTGGGGGCACTCCACCTCGCCCCTTGGAGATTGGATCTCCAAGGGCCGCTTCGGGGCCTATATAAAGGGAGGGGAGGGGCAGCCGCACCGAAGTTCTCCGCGCCTCACTCCTCGCTACACCTCTTCCTCCTCCGTCACGAGCTTGGCGAAGCCCTGCCGGAATACTGCTGCTCCACCACCACCACGCTGTTGTGCTGCTGCTGGAGCCATCTTCTTCAACCTCTCCTTCCCCCTTGATGGATCAATAAGGAGGAGACGTCATCCGCTCCGTACGTGTGTTGAACGCGGAGGTGCCGTCCGTTCGGCACTCGGTCATCGGTGATTTGGATGACGGCGAGTACGACTCCATCATCCACGTTCTAGTGAGCGCTTCCGCACGCGATCTACAAGTGGTATGTAGATGCAATATCTCTCCCATGACTCGTTGCTTAGATGAACTCATAGATGGATCTTGGTGAAACCGTAGGAAAAAAATTAATTTTCTGCAACGTTCCCCAACAGTGGCATCATGAGCTAGGTCTATGTGTAGTTCTCTATTGCGCGAGTAGAACACAATTTTGTTGTGGGCGTAGATCTTGTCAACTTGCTTGCCGCTACTAGTTTTATCTTGCTTCAGCGGTATTGTGGGATGAAGCGGCCCGAACCAACCTTACACGTACGCTTACGTGAGACCGGTTCCACCGAATCGACATGCACTAGTTGCATAAGGTGGCTAGCGGGTGTCTGCCTCCCACTTTAGTTGGAGCGGATTCGATGAAAAGGGTCCTTATGAAGGGTAAATAGAAGTTGACAAAACCACGTTGTGGTTATTCAGAGGTAAGAAAACGTTCTTGCTAGAACCCAATTGCAGCCACGTAAAAGATGCAACAACAATTAGAGGACGCCTAACTTGTTTTTGCAAAGAATTGTCTTGTGATGTGATATGGCCAGAAGTTGTGATGAATGATGAATGACATATTGTGATGTATGAGATCTTGTTCTTGTAATAGGAATCACGACTTGCATGTCGATGAGTATGACAACCGGCAGGAGCCATAGGAGTTGTCTTTATTTTTGTATGACCTGCGTGTCATTAAAGAACGCCATGTAAATTACTTTACTTTATTGCTAAATGCGTTAGCCATAGAAGTAGAAGTAGTCGTTGGCGTGACAACTTCATGAAGACACGATGATGGAGATCATGATGATGGAGATCATGGTGTCATGCCGTGACAAGATGATCATGGAGCCTCAAGATGGAGATCAATGGAGCTATATGATATTGGCCATATCATGTCACTACTATATAATTGCATGTGATGTTTATTATGTTTATGCATCTTGTTTACTTAGAACGACGGTAGTAAATAAGATGATCCCTTAACACAATATCAATAAGTGTTCTCCCCTAACTGTGCACCATTGCTAAAGTTCGTCGTTTCGAAGCACCACGTGATGATCGGGTGTGATAGATCCTTACGTTCACATACAACGGGTGTAAGACAGTTTTACACATGCAAAACACTTAGGGTTAACTTGACGAGCCTAGCATGTACGGACATGGCCTCGGAACACGGAGACCGAAAGGTCGAACACGAGTCGTATGGAAGATACGATCAACATGAAGATGTTCACCGACGATGACTAGTCCGTCTCACGTGATGATCGGACACGGCCTAGTCGACTCGGATCGTGTAACACTTAGATGACTAGAGGGATGTCTAATCTGAGTGGGAGTTCATTAAAATAATTTGATTAGATGAACTTAATTATCATGAACTTAGTCTAAAACTTTTGCAAATATGTCTTGTAGATCAAATGGCCAACGCTCATGTCAACATGAACTTCAACGCGTTCCTAGAGAAAACCAAGCTGAAAGATGATGGCAGCAACTATACGGATCGGGTCCTAACACGAGATCATCCTCATAGCTGCCAGGAAACAATATGTCCTAGAAGGACCGCTAGGTGATGCACTGTCCCAGAGAACCAAGACATTATGAATGCTTGGCAGTCTCGTCTTGATGATTACTCCCTCGTTCAAGGCGGCATGCTTTACAACTTAGAACCGGGGCTCCAAAAGCGTTTTGAGCAACACGGAGCATATGAGATGTTCGAGGAGCTGAAACTAGTTTTCCAAGCTCATGCCCGGTCGAGAGATATGAAGTCTCCGACAAGTTCTATAGTTGTAAGATGGAGGAAAATAGTTACATCGGTGAACACATACTCAAAATGTCCGGTTGCACAACCGCCTGTCCCAGTGGACATAAACCTCCCGGACGAGGCGGTCATTGACAGAATCCTTCATCGCTCCCACCAAGCTACAAGAGCTTTATGATGAACTACAATATGCAGGGAATGGTGAAGACCATTCCGAAGTATTCTCAATGCTTTGAAGTCGTGAGAGGTTGAAATCAAGAAAGAACATCAAGTGTTGATGGTCAATAAAACCACTAAGTTCAAAAAGGGCAAGGGTAAGAAGAACTTCAAGAAGGACGGCAAGGATGTTGCCGCCCGATAAGCAAGTTGCCGGAAGAAGTCAAAGAATGGACCCAAGCACGAGACAGAGTGCTTTTATTGCAAAGGGAAGGGCCACTGAAGCGGAATCGCCCCAAATACTTAGCGGACAAGAAGGCCGGCAACACTAAAGGTATATTTGATATACATGTAATTGATGTGTACCTTACCAAGACTGTAGTAACTCCTGGGTATTTGATACCGGTGCCGTTGCTCATATTTGTAACTCACATGAGGAGTCATGGAATAAACGGAGACCGGCGAAGGGCGAGGTGACGATGCGCGTCGGGAATGGTTCCAAGGTCGATGTGATCACCGTCGGCACGCTGCCTCTGCATTTACCAACGGGATTAGTTTTAAACCTCAATAATTGTTATTTGGTGCCAAGTTTGAGCATGAACATTGTATCAGGATCTCGTTTAATGCGAAATGGCTACTCATTTAAATCCGAGAATAATGGTTGTTCTATTTATATGAGAGATATGTTTCATGGTCATTCTCCGATGGTCAATGGTTTATTCTTAATGAATCTCGAACGTAATATTACACATATTCATAGTGTGAATACCAAAAGATGTAAAGTTGATAACGATAGTCCCACATACTTGTGGTAATCGCCGCCTTGGTCACATTGGTGTCAAGCGCATGAAGAAGCTCCATTCGATGGACTTTTAGAGTCTCTCGATTATGAATCATTTGACACATGCGAACCATGCCTCATGGGCAAAATGACCAAGACTCCATTCTCCCGGGACAATGGAGCGAGCAACCAACTTATTGGAAATCATACATACCGATGTGTGCGGTCCAATGAGCGTTGAGGCTCATGGAGGATATCGTTATGTTCTCACTCTCACCGATGACTTGAGTAGATATGGGTATGTCTACTTGATGAAACACAAGTCTGAGACCTTTGAAAAGTTCAAGGAATTTCAGAATGAGGTAGAGAATCAACGTGACCGAAAAATAAAGTTCTTACGATCAGATCGTGGAGGAGAATATTTAAGTCACAAATTTGGTACACTTAAGGAAATGTGGAATCGTTTCACAACTCACGCCGCCTGGAACACCTCAGCGTAATGGTGTGTCCGAACGTCGTAATCGCACTCTATTGGATATGGTGCGATCTATGATGTCTCTTACAGATTTACCGCTATCATTTTGGGGATACGCTCTAGAGACAGCTACATTCACTTTAAATAGGGCACCGTCTAAATCCATTGAGACGACACCGTATGAATTATGGTTTGGGAAGAAACCTAAGCTGTCGTTTTTAAAAGTTTGGGGATGCGATGCTTATGTCAAGAAACTTCAACCTGAAAAGCTCGAACCCAAATCAGAAAAATGCGTCTTCATAGGATACCCTAAGGAAACCATTGGGTATACCTTCTACCTTAGATCCGAAGGCAAGATCTTTGTTGCCAAGAACGGATCCTTTCTGGAAAAGGAGTTTCTCTCGAAAGGAGTAAGTGGGAGGAAAGTAGAACTCGATGAAGTACTACCTCTTGAACCGGAAAGTAGTGCAGCTCAGAAAATGTTCCGTGGTGCCTACACCAACCGGAGAGGAAATTAATGATGATGATCAAGGTACTTGAATCAAGTTGCTACTGAACTTCAGAGGGTCCACTAGGACACGCTCCACACCAGAGTGGTACGGCAACCCTGTCACCGGAAATCATGTTGTTAGACAACGGTGAACCTTCGAACTATGAAGAAGCGATGGCGGGCCCAGATTCCAACAAATGGCTTGAAGCCATGCAATCCGAGATAGGATCCATGAATGAAAACAAAGTATGGACTTTGACAGACTTGCCCAATGATCGGCGAGCGACAGAAAATAAATGGATCTTTAAGAAGAAGACGGACGCGGATGGTAATGTCACCATCTATAAAGCTCGACTTGTCGCTAAGGGTTATCGGCAAGTTCAAGGGATTGACTACGATGAGACTTTCTCTCCGTAGCGAAGCTTAAGTCCGTCCGAATCATGTTAGCAATTGTCGATACTATGATTATGAGATATGGCAGATGGACGTCAAAACAGCGTTCCTTAACGGTTATCTTAAGGAAGAGCTGTATATGATGCAGCCGGAAGGTTTTGTCGACCCTAAGAATGCTAACAAGGTATGCAAGCTCCAGTGATCCATTTATGGGCTGGTGCAAGCATCTCGGAGTTGGAACATTCGCTTTGATGAGATGATCAAAGCGTTTGGGTTTATGCAGACTTATGGAGAAGCCTACGTTTACAAGAAAGTGAGTGGGAGCTCTGTAGCATTTCTCATATTATATGTAGATGACATACTTTTGATGGGAAATGGTATTGAACTCTTGGACAGCATAAAGGCCTACTTGAATAAAAGTTTTTCAATGAAGGACCTTGGAGAAGCTGCTTATATATTAGGCATCAAGATCTATAGAGATAGATCGAGACGCCTCATAGGTCTTTCACAAAGCACATACCTTGATAAGATTTTGAAGAAGTTCAAAATGGATCAGTCCAAGAAAGGGTTCTTGCCTGTCGCAAGGTGTGAGATTGAGCTCAGCTCAATGCCCGACCACGGCAAAAGATAAAGAAGAGATGAGCGTCATCCCCATGCCTCAGCCATAGGATCTATTATGTATGCCATGTCATGTACCGGACCTGATGTAAACCTTGCCGTAAGTTTGGTAGGAAGGTACCAAAGTAATCCCGCAAGGAACACCGGACAGCGGTCAAGAATATCCTGAACTACCCGAAAAGGACAAAGGACATGTTTCTCATTTATGGAGGTGACGAAGAGCTTGTCGTAAAGGGTTACGCCGACGCTTAGCTTCGACACGCATCTGGATGACTCTAAGTCACAAACCGGATACGTGTATATGTTGAATGGTGGAGCGATGCCTGGTGCAGCCGCAAGCGAGAGCGTCGTGGCGGGATCTACATGTGAAGCGGAGTACATGGCAGCCTCGGAGGCGCGCATGAAGCAATTTGGGTGAAGGAGTTCATCACCGACCTAGGAGTCATACCCAATGCGTCGGGCCGATCAAACTCTTCTCGTGACAACACTGGAGCTATTGCACTTGCCAAGGAGCCTGTGTTTCACAAGAAGACTGTGCACATCAAGTGTCGCTTCAACTCCATCCGTGAAAATGTTCAAGATGGAGACATAGAAATTTGCAAAGTGCATACGGATCTGAATGTCGCAGATCCGCTGACTAAACCTCTTCATGGGCAAAACATGATCAACACCGTAACTCTATGGGTGTTCGATTCATCACAATGTAACTAGATTATCGACTCTAGTGCAAGTGGGAGACTGTTGGAAATATGCCCTAGAGGCAATAATAAAAGGATTATTATTATATTTCCTTGTTCTTGATAATTGTCTTTTATTCATGCTATAATCAGTATTATCCGAAATCGTAATACACGTGTGAATACATAGACCACAATATGTCCCTAGTGAGCCTCTAGTTGACTAGCTCGTTGATCAATAGATAGTCATGGTTTCCTGACTATGGGCATTGGATGTCATTGATAGCGGGATCACATCATTAGGAGAATGATGTGATGGACAAGACCCAATCCTAAGCATAGCACAAGATCGTGTAGTTCGCTTTTGCTAGAGCTTTTCCAATGTCAAGTATCTCTTCCTTAGACCATGAGATCGTGTAACTCCCGGATACCATAGGAGTGCTTTGGGTGTACCAAACGTCACAACGTAATCGGGTGACTATAAAGGTACACTACAGTATCTCCGAAAGTGTCATTGGGTTGACACGGATCGAGATCGGATTTGTCACTCCGTGTTACGGAGAGGTATCACCGCCCACTCGGTAGTGCATCATCATAATGAGCTCAAAGTGACCAAGTGTCCGGTCACGGGATCATGCATTACGATTTAGTAAAGTGACTTGCCGTAACGAGATTGAACGAGGTATTGGGATACCGACGATCGAATCTCGGGCAAGTAACATACCGATTGACAAAGGGAATTGTATACGGGGTTGTTTGAATCCTCGACATCGTGGTTCATCCGATGAGATCATCGAGGAGCATGTGGGAGCCAACATGGGTATCCAGATCCCGCTGTTGGTTATTGCCCGAGAGCCGTCTCGGTCATGTCTACGTGTCTCCCGAACCCGTAGGGTCTACACACTTAAGGTTCGGTGACGCTTAGGGTTGTATGAATATGAGTATGCAGTAAACCGAATGTTGTTCGAGTCCCGGATGAGATCCCAGACGCCACGAGGAGTTCCGAATGGTCCAAGGTAAAGAATTATATATAGGAAGTATTGTTTGACCATCGGGAAAGTTTCGGGGTCACCGGTGTTATCTGGGACCAGGAAGGGTCCCGGGGGTCCACCGGGTGGGGCCTCCCATCCCGGTGGGCCCCATGGGCTGAAGTGGGCAGGGCAACCAGCCCATAGTGGGCTGGTGCGCCCCCCTTGGCCCACCCCCTGCGCCCAGGGTTGAAACCCTAGGGTGGGGCGCCCACTTGCCTTGGGGCACTCCACCCCTTGGCCGCCGCCTCCCCTTGGAGATTGGATCTCAGGGCAGGCGCCTGGGGCCTATATAAAGGGAGGGGAGGCAGCCGCACTGCCTGAAGTTCCGCGCCTCCCCCCACGCTACACCTCTTCCTCCTCCGTCACGAAGCTTGGCGAAGCCCGCCGAATCTGCTGCTCCACCACCACCACACCGTTGTGCTGCCGAGCCATCTTCTTCAACCTCTCCTTCCCCTTGCTGGATCAAGAAGGAGGAGACGTCATCCGCTCCAGACGTGTGTTGAACGCGGAGGTGTCGTCCGCTCGCACTCGGTCATCGGTGATTTGGATCACTACGAGTAACGACTCCATCATCCATGTTCTAGTGAACGCTTCCGCACGCGATCTACAAGTGGTATGTAGATGCAATCTCTCTCCCATGACTCGTTACTTAGATGAACTCATAGATGGATCTTGGTGAAACCGTAGGAAAAATTTTAATTTTCTGCAACGTTCCCCAACACGGGACTCCCTCAGTAGCCCCTGAACCAGGCTTCAATGACGACGAGTCCGGCGCGTTGATTGTCTTCGGCATTGCGAGGCGGGTTCCTCCTTCGAATACTTCATAGAAGGTTTTGAACACAAGGATAGTGTCCGCTCGCAAAACAAGTTCCACATAACACCGTAGAGAGAATAATTTTTGCACAGATCTGCTGACGTATTCCGCGGCGTGACATCACACCACGGCCAGGCCTTTATATGAATCATTTTTTACTGTTCCACCTCAGCGTGTTTAGCGAGGCGGTTTCCTTGGCACGCCTTATTAAATCATAGATCATGCCCCCTTATCCCGAGATTCTTATCAATACGGAAGTGGGTAACCCAACCGTGCCCGTTGGCACGCCTCCTCTATCAAAGGCGAGTCCTAGTCGACCACGGGGTGGGCTCTTGGTATCCAACCTCTTTATAACGAGACCAAGGCCCTCTCCTTTTTACACCCTCTATCGAGTTCGCCTCGCGCTTCGAGTTCCAACACTCAAAGCTTCAGATTCAGGCGCTTCGGACCTTCACCGATGTCCGGCTCCGACCAGCACGGCCGATGGATGTCTTCCTCCGTCACAGAAGAAGAGGTGCTAAAGCTGCGAGACGCCAGGTATCTAACTGGCGAGATCTCGCATAGGCTACCTGCCCCAGGGCAGGTCATTCCCACTCCCGAGCCCGGCGAGAACGTGGTGTTCGTGTCTCACTTCCGTCGGGGTTTAGGCTTCTCGACGGATCCCTTTGTGCGGAGGCTCATGTTTTATTATGGGCTTGATTTCCATGACTTGAATCGGAGTCCATCCTCCATATCTCGTCATTCATTGTCAGATGTGAGGCCTTCCTCCATATTACCCCCACTTTGGATTGTGGCTCAAGACCTTCAAGGTGGAGCCAAAGATGATCAAGGGGCAACAAGCAGAAAAGCGGAGGGGCGGTCATAAGCAAATGTGCTTTGATGCTCCATGGCCCGAGGGATCTTTTCAAGAGGAGCTTGGTTTGTGGCAAGGAGTGGTTTTATATCGCCGCTCGGGGGCACCAAATGGGCGGCGCCTCGCCTTCCGCCAGTCCACCACGGCCGGGCATCATGGGTCAACAAGGGGCTCGGCTGGGGCCGCCCAAGGACGTTCCTCTCGCTGCAGGTCAGATTGAGACCTCCAGAAAGAGGGATCAATCTGCTGCGATGGCGCAGTTATGGTGATCCGCGCCTTCAGCCTGCAACGCCGCCCCCCTCACTTTGTGGGAATTCAATCCGAGGGACCACGTGCTCTCCAAAATTTTATGGGCACGACGCCCATGGAGATGTATAAACCGTTTCTTCGGATCACAAGAGAAGTGTCCGGACTTGACCGAGGACGCAGGACTAAGCTGCAATCGCCGGATACTCAAGTAAGTAGTCCTGTAACCGGACAAGCTGTTCATTCATTTATTTTATATATATGCCCTTTAAAGGAGCCATTTCTTGAACAGGAGTGGATAGCCAAGGCAAAGTTAATAAGGTGTCCGGCTCCCCTCCCAAAGACCACGCCGGATCCCATGCTGACCAAGATGTTGAAGGTCGCGCCTTTTGAAGAAGGCGAAGGGGGGAGCGGGGAAGCGACTGCCTCCAAGAAGGAGGCTATCAAGGAAGGAGGGATTAAAAGTCCCGTCTTTCTGTTGGAAATATGCCCTAGAGGCAATAATAAAAGGATTATTATTATATTTCCTTGTTCATGATAATTGTCTTTTATTCATGCTATAGTTGTATTATCCGGAAATCGTAATACACGTGTGAATACATAGACCACAATATGTCCCTAGTGAGCCTCTAGTTGACTAGCTCGTTGATCAATAGATAGTCATGGTTTCCTCGACTATGGGCATTGGATGTCATTGATAAGCGGGATCACATCATTAGGAGAATGATGTGATGGACAAGACCCAATCCTAAGCATAGCACAAGATCGTGTAGTTCGCTTTTGCTAGAGCTTTTCCAATGTCAAGTATCTCTTCCTTAGACCATGAGATCGTGTAACTCCGGATACCGTAGGAGTGCTTTGGGTGTACCAAACGTCACAACGAATCGGGTGACTATAAAGGTACACTACGGTATCTCCGAAAGTGTCTGTTGGGTTGACACGGATCGAGATCGATTTGTCACTCCGTGTTACGGAGAGGTATCACCGGGCCCACTCGGTAGTGCATCATCATAATGAGCTCAAAGTGACCAAGTGTCCGTCACGGGATCATGCATTACTGATGCGAGTAAAGTGACTTGCCGTAACGAGATTGAACGAGGTATTGGGATACCGACGATCGAATCTCGGGCAAGTAACATACCGATTGACAAAGGGAATTGTATACGGGTTGTTTGAATCCTCGACATCGTGGTTCATCCGATGAGATCATCGAGGAGCATGTGGGAGCCAACATGGGTATACAGATCCCGCTGTTGGTTATTGCCCGAGAGCCGTCTCGGTCATGTCTACGTGTCTCCCGAACCCGTAGGGTCTACACACTTAAGGTTCGATAACGCTAGGGTTGTATGAATATGAGTATGTAGTAAACCGAATGTTATCCGGGAGTCCCGGATGAGATCCCAGACGTCACGAGGAGTTCCGGAATGGTCCGGAGGTAAAGAATTATATATAGGAAGTATTGTTTCGGCCATCGGGAAAGTTTCGGGGTCACCCAGTATTGTACCGGGACCACCGGAAGGGTCCTGGGTCCACCGGTGGGGCCTCCCATCCCGGAGGGCCCCATGGGCTGAATCGGGAGGGAACCAGCCCATAGTGGGCTGGTGCACCCCTTGGCCCACCTCGCGCCTAGGGTTGAAACCCTAGGGTGGGCGCCCACTGCCTTGGGGGCACTCCACCCCTTGGCCGCCGCCCCCTTGGAGGTTGGATCTCCAGGGCGGCGCCCCACAGGGGCCTATATAAATGGAGGGGGGAGGGCAGCCGCACCCCTAAAGTTCTGCGCCTCCTCCCCTGCTACACCTCTTCCTCCTCCGCCACGAAGCTTGGCGAAGCCTCGCCGAATCTTGCTACTCCACCACCACCACGCCGTCGTGCTGCTGCTGGAGCCATCTTCTTCAACCTCTCCTTTCCCCTTGCTGGATCAAGAAGGAGGAGACGCCATCCGCTCCGTATGTGTGTTGAACGCGGAGGTGCCGTCCGTTCGGCACTCGGTCATCGGTGATTTGGATCACGGCGAGTACGACTCCATCATCCACGTTTTAGTGAACGCTTCCGCATGCGATCTACAAGTGGTATGTAGATGCAATCTCTCTCCCATGACTCGTTGCTTAGATGAACTCATAGATGGATCTTGGTGAAACCGTAGGAAAAATTTTAATTTTCTGCAACGTTCCCCAACACTTTCGAGGAGAGAAGAGGACTGCTTCGGAAGATCCGAAGGTCAAGGCCTCAAAGAGGGGAAGGGAATCTTCGTCGGAGAGTCCGGCGCTGGGAAGTAACCCAGCCGCACTATTTCCCCAAGGGGATCAGCCCTCCAGCGAGCCGTAAGTAAAAAGAAGGGGTCTTGTAAATAAGTAATATCCCTGTATTTATTT
This sequence comes from Aegilops bicornis, assembly GCA_021605145.1. Taxonomy (NCBI): domain Eukaryota; kingdom Viridiplantae; phylum Streptophyta; class Magnoliopsida; order Poales; family Poaceae; genus Aegilops; species Aegilops bicornis. The sequence goes on along the minus strand of CM038675.1, from coordinate 213,061,273 downwards.
ATGAAGATAACCAAAATTGTACCTTGTAGTTCGGACCTGAGCCCTTCTCAGCAGAGCTCGTCTTCGGGGGATCTTCTTCCGGAGATGATGGAGAGCGAAACGCCTCCACCTGTCGCACCCTCATGTGAAGCGGATGACCCGGAGGTGTCGTCGCGAGGGTTCCCCAAGTCCGTGGGCCGGAAGGTCCGCGCCAAGTGGTGTGCGGTCGAGGAGTCAAGGATCTGCCGGGCGGCGGCTATCCCGTAAGATCACCGTGCTCTAATGGGTGCGGTGATTGAAAGAATTGCATCCACGGAGAGCGGATTGCACGTAAGTCGCCGAAGCTTCTTGGACGGGTTTGAGGTACGCAAAAAATAATGTACCTTCGACAGCTTATGCATATAAAATGCACCGTATAGATAGTAGCCCCGAGACTCGGTATGTTGTCAAAATTGACGACGCGTCGAGGATCAAATTCTCGCTTTTGACATATCGCCGCTCCTAAACAGGTGGCGGGCGTCCGGAGGCCAGCCGGATCGATGAATATGCCGAACTAAAGCGGCAACTTGACGAGGCGGATGCGGACATCGCTACCGTCAATAAACGGTTTGACGAGTCACAAGGTATGTGACTTCTATGCGGACACCTGGTAAGGGAGCTTGACGCCCATGTCTTACTACTTGTATGCTTAATGCAGATGGTGCCGCTGCCGTGGAAGAGCTGCGGGCAGAACTCGCCCGAGCGAAAGAGCAAGCCAGAATTAGTAATGCGGCCGCTTTAAAGGCGGCCAAAGAGCTAGAAGCTGAACTGGCTGCTCACTGCCGAAGAAGAGGAGATGGCCGATATGGCCAAAAGGTTGAGGAATACTACCGATCGCTGCGAGGTTCTTGAAAAAGAACGTCAAGTGGAACAAGAGGGTTTAAAAAGGCCGCCGCCGAATCCAAGAATGCCCGATCGGCTTTGAGAGCTGCCAAGGAGGAGCCGAGTCAGCCGGGGCAATTGCGGCCGGAAAACCGCTTTCATCATGGAGGAAATATATGGATCCAAAGTATGCTCGATTAGATAAGTTGTGGAGTTCGGAGGATGCTTATCTCGACTTGGCGGCGAAGGCCATGGACGCTGTTGAGCACTTCCGGGGCCGGAAGGGGCACCGAAGGAAGAGCTATATTGGTCGCAATTCCATAGTCCGGAGCGCCCTTCCGCCACGACCGATCGGTTGGCCGAATGGGCCGAGCTGAATCGACCGTCCAGATTTGCCATGAAGCATATCTTGACTCACTTGTGGTCGGGCGGACCCCACCAAGAGCTATTTTGGTTTAGTGCAGCAGTTCCTTGGTGCGGTATCGCAGACGACGCAATGAAGCGATCGGCGTGTATTGAGGGGGCGTGGATGGCTCTGGCCCGTGTCAAGACATACTGGGCAGAGATGAAGGCCACCGACGTTGCATCCCAAGATTCGGACAGAAGTCGAATACCTACCGAGCACTACTTTGAAGAAGTCCTTCCGGGCGCTCGTTTAATAGAGACGCAGGTTTCAAGGATATTATGTTTAAATGACATGTATGATTTGTGAAAACAATGTTTTAATATAATATAAGAGCTTTTTATACTTGTGTGTTCAAGTAGCAAACTACTCCTCGCAGGCGGCCGCTTATGTATATGTATATATAACCTGAAAGATGGCAGTCCTTGGCTTCAATTTCACGCACATAGTGCAGGGTGTTTGCAAAGAAAGAGCTTATACAAACTTAATCCAACGTGTTGGTCCTGTTAAGGAGGTGATAGCGTAGCAAACCAGGCAACCGGACTATAATGCTTTATCACTTTCACTTAGCCATAGGAGTTCGAGGGTGGGGCTACTATATAGCCCCTGGGGGCACCGCACTCTCCCAATTCGGGTGCGTATGTGCTCGACCGAAAACCGTCCTTCGTTAATGCGTAGGAATCCTAAACATTCCAAAGGAGTCATCGAGTAGTTGACCAGTCTCTCGCTATATCATGACATCGGTTTGGCTTTCTCTCGAGGTGCTCGCCGGCGAACCGGGCACAATCGCAGTAGTTCTCCGGTGCCGCGTTAGCCGTGAAAACGGAACGTAAGCAGCAAAACACAGAGCCGGGCAACCCAACATTTGACCAAAGACATGATTCGAGCTGATGCATATAAGGCCTAATCTCGAGACGCCGAATACTCCCTAAGGTATTCGGTCTTTATGAAAATGGGCAGAATAATGCCCTCGCCCTGGTGTCCAGTGCAGCGCAAAAAATTCTGGTGCGGCCAATGCCAAAGCACCAGCCTCCTCCTCGGTTATATTAAGGAACCGGGGATGTATATCAACAAGAGACAGTGAAAAAGGTTTACGCAGGGTCTTAATCTGAAAAGAATCCTTGCAACAGTCCCTATTGCACGCTCTGCTGTGGTTCCGCGCAGCCGTATCCTCGGACGGGTGTAGCACGTTGTTCATCTGTAAAAGAGAGGAACTTAGTTTAAAAGAAAAGGATCGTATGTAAAGATGTACTTAATATTAAATAAACAAAGTATGGTTCAAGAAGTGAATAAAATTGAGCTTTATTGTCTCTTGTTATACATGCATGCGGCCCCTCGTATGGGGGTATGCCGCTAGTAGGCGCCGGACTCGTCTAGCCGTGTCCGGGGTTTGAATGACCAATTCAGGTTTTTGCCTAGCAGAGCCGGATAGTTGTGGGGCTGTCTAGGCAGTCTCCCGTTCTTCCGTGCTTCAGTAACACTTAATACTTCCTTTTAACGACATGATGCCGCGTGGACCGGGCATTTTAAGTGTTAGAGATGCATAATGCGGTATTGCGTTAAAGCGGGCGAAAGCTTCACGTCCCAATAGTGCTTGATGGCTACTTTTAAACGGGGCAACATGGAAGAGTAACCTTTCGCGACGGAAGTTGTCGGATGAACCAAACACAACTTCTAGAAGTATGGAGCCCATACAATGGGCATATGGGCCTGGCATTACTCCTTTAAAGGAGGTGTTGCTACGGCGAATTTTGGTTGGGTTTATCCCCATCCTGCGGATTGTGTCCTGATATATCAGGTTTATGTCATCGCCGCCATCCATGAGGACTTGTGTAAATTGGAATCCATCGATTATAGGATCCAATATCAAGGCAGTCCATCCTGCGTCCGGATATTTTTGGAATAGTCCCGATGGTGTAAGGTGATTGGTTTTGACAATCAGCGGGCGCGCCTTTTAGTGGGCGCCGCCTGCTTTTTCCCTTTGATCACGTGAAGTGAGTTTACTGTTTTAACCTCCCGTGGGAAAGTCTTTTGTTTTCCGGTGCTCTACTTGTGGCGCTCGTCGTCATCTTCACTTGGTGTGTCGAGCCCCTTGTGTTCGGCGTTCAGCCTGCCGGACTATTTGAAGACCCAACAATTTCTGTGGGTATGGTTAGCAGGCCTCCCAGGAGTACTGTGGATTTGACATATCTTGTCCAAGATTTTGTTGAAGTTGGATAGCTCATTGCTATTGTCCTTAAGGGGCAGTTTTTTGTTGTTCTGCCGTGAGCTTTTGAATCCGGCGTTGACTGCCGTGCTCTTTGGACTGTTCCTTTTAATCCGGCGCTGGTCCTTGTTGCGCCGTGGTTTCCCATTTCCATCCCTGATTTCGGATGTACTTGGGTCATTGGTGCTGCACCTTGCTAGCCAGCTATCCTCTCCAGCAAAAGCGGGTCATGAGGCTTGTTAATGCGGCCATTGTTCTTGGCTTTTCTTGGCCGAGGTGTCTGGCGAGCCATTCGTCTCGGACGTTGTGTTTGAAAGCTGCTAAGGCTTCAGCGTCCGGACAGTCGACTATTTGGTTCTTTTTAGTAAGGAACATGTTCCGGAATTTCCGGGCTGACTCTCCGGGCTGTTGAGTTATATGACTTAGATCGTCTGCATCCGGAGGGCGGACATAAGTCCCCCAAAATTTGCCCGAAATGCATCCTCGAGCTCTCCCAGCTTCCAATGGTATTTTCGGGAGGCTTTTAAGCCAATGCCGAGCTGGCCCTTTGAGTTTAAGGGTAAGTATTTTATGGCGTGAGATCATCTCCTCTAGCCATGTGTATGTGGAGGATGTAATCCTCGATCCGCATCTCGTGGTCCGTTGTTCGTCAGATGCCTCTATGTTTACGGGTTTGAATCCTTTGAAATTCATGATCCAGCACCTCATCGGTGAAACATAGGGGTGTGCGGCGCCCTATATTTGGGTGTGCCGTGATCTTCGGAATTTTGGCGTATTGCATTGCTTTGACGAGCCTGCTTTCTTGGCCCATAGATGGACCTAACTGGGCCATCCTTTTGATGTGAATCCTTATGCGGATCGCATATTGGCTTGTGTGCGGCGCCATTCACCGCTCTCTTTTGCCGTGGGGTCGCCCATCCGACCGGTGGCCTTCTTACTTTTTAATTGTAGGGGCTCTAAGGCCCCTCTTCAATTCGGGCAGTAGCTTTCTTTTCGGTAGCTCTTTGTTCGGGCGAGTGTCGCCGCATTTGTTCAAGGGTGCTGAATACTTTGCTCCATCTGATCCGGAGTGCATCTTCCGCTGTTTTGAGCTTCCGCTTCTGCTTTTTCAGGCTACGCGCAGTGGCGATGAGCCTTTTCTGGAGGTCATTTTGCTCCAATAGTTTGTCCGGCGTGAGATCATCCGGACTGTTGTCTTCGCCGGGGACAGATTGTTTATCCAAGTTGTCTTGTTCGGACGATTGCTCGATAGCTTGTTCGTTGTCCACCGGTTCGCCCTGCTCTATGGCTGGGTCTTTGTTGAGGCGGGACTTTGTTCGCCGCTTACGCTGCCGCTTTTGACTGCTTTTCGAGGGATTTATCCTTCAGAGCGCCCCGTTGTTCCTCGCTCTTCATTTCCTTTAGGTGTATCCACCATGTATACATCATGGGATGAGGTTGTCCAAAGATCCTATAGGTGCTGGTTCATTGTTGTCTCCTACATCGCCGTCCATACCGTCGATGTCTTGAGTCGAAATCGAGCACGCCATGTAAGCTTTTCGGCGGGCTACTGAAGTGGGTGGTGGGTGGGCGTTGAATTTCTTCGTCGTCCGCATCCCAACCTTCCTGACCGTAGTCCGCCAGGCTCTCCGGATAAAGAGAGAGACTTTAGTGAATTCAGGATGTCGCCAAAGGGCGAGTCTTTGAAAGATGTCCGCGTCGTGAACTCCATGATCGGGCGCCCAATCGGATCCGATTGGCAGGGCGCGGAGGGTTGAGTCCGGAGAGGAGTCCGCACCTGAGTCGAGGTCTTCGCAGCGACAAGGATGGAGTTCGCTCAATCGCCAGAGAGATTATATCCCCGAGGCGGTGTCCAACCACTCGCCCTCGATCGGGAATCCGGCTCGGATTAAGGGTCGGAGCGGATGCGGTGCGGCTACCGTGGCAACCGCTCGCTGCAGAGCTAGATCATGCCCATCGAAACAAAGGCGGCACGCTGCGGCTCGAATCCGTTGAAGATCGAGTCTCCGCGGATGTCGGTCGATAGTTCAAACTTCCAAGTCCGACACGATGGCGGGCGAAGCTTTCGATCTGCTCCAGATGGCTGCTTAATTGCCCGCAGCAGCAAAGCCGCCAACACGAAGATCTGTCTGGGAGAAAAGTCTCACCTGGACCGCGTCATTGTTGATGATCGAAGGAGCCATCGGGCCTATCGGTGACGACGCAGGAACTCTCAATGAAAGCACCAATGTCGGTGTCAAAACCGCGGATCTCGAGTAGGGGTCCCGAACTGCAAGCGTCTAGGCGGATGGTAACAGGAGACAAGGGACAGGATGTTTTACCCGAGTTCGGGCCCTCTCGATGGAGGTAATACCCTACTCTGCTTGATTAATATTGATGATATGGGTAGTACAAGAGTAGATCTACCACGAGATCAAGGAGGCTAAACCCTAGAAGCTAGCCTATGGTATGATTGTTGTCCGTCCCTCGGACTAAAACCCTCCGGTTTATATAGACACCGGATAGGTTAGGGTTACCCAGAGTCGGTTACAGTGGTAGGAGATCTACATATCCGTATCGCCAAGCTTGCCTTCCACGCCAAGGAAAGTCCCATCCGGACACGGGACGAAGTCTTCAATCTTGTATCTTCATAGTCTTGGAGTCCGACCATGACGATAGTCCGGCTATCCGGACACCCCCTAGTCCGGGACTCCCTCACTTCTCATGCCACTGTTTGGGTGCTTGCTTGAGTCCATACAAAGACATCAGCAACTTACACACTTTTCCTTCCTGGCCATCTAGTACAAACCCATCTGGTTGTTCCATATAAATTTCCTCGTCCAACTCTCCATTTAGGAAAGCAGTCTTAACATCCATTTGATGAACGAGAAGACCATGTGAGGCAGCTAGTGAAAGTAGAGCCACAGGTGAGTAAGTATCAAAGAAGTCTTCACCTTCCTTTTGGGTATAACCCTTAGCCACGAGCCGAGCCTTGTACTTTTCAATAGTACCATCAGGCCTAAGCTTCTTCTTGAATACCCATTTGCATCCTATAGGTTCGCACCCATAAGGACGACCAGTTATGTCCCAAATTTCATTCGCCAAGATGGTATCCATCTCGCTACGAACCACTTCCTTCCAGTAGTCAGCATCTTCAGATGCATAGGCCTCTAAAATAAAACTGGGAGTGTCATCTATGAGATACACAAGAAAATCATCACCAAAGGACTTTGCAGTACTCTGTCTCTTGCTCCTAGTAGGAACTTCATTGTTCTCCTCCACATGACTTTCAAAGTGTTCCATCGAAATGGCAGGTTCGGTAATTGTAACTGGTTCCTGATTCGATGAAATAGGCATCTCCTGATTAGATGAGGTAGCCATATCCTTCATGGGAAAGATATCTTCAAACAAAGTTGCATCATTCGACTCCATGATCGTACCGACATGCATGTCAGGTACCTCAGATTTTACAACCAAGAATCTATATGCAATGTTATGAAAAGCATATCCTAGAAAAACACAATCCAGGGTCTTTGGTCCAAGCTTGCGCTTCTGTGAAATTGGCACATTGACTTTCGCCAAACAACCCCAGGTTCGTAGATAAGAGAGTTTTAATTTTTTTCTTCTCCCATTCCTCGAACGGAGTTATCTCTTTATTCTTTGTGGGAATTCGGTTTAGGACATGACATGCTGATACGTCTCCAACGTATCTATAATTTTTGATTGCTCCATGCTATTTTATCTACTGTTTTGGGCAATATTGGGCTTTATTTTCCACTTTTATATTACTTTCGGGACTAACCTATTAACCAGAGGCCCAGCCCAGATTTGTTGTTTTTGCCTATTTCAGTATTTCGAAGAAAAGGAATATCAAACAGAGTCAAAACGGAACGAAATCAACTGGAGAAGTTATTTTTGGAAGGAAAGCCAACGGATAGACTTGGACTCTATGTCAAAAGATACGGGAGCTGGCCACGAGGGTGGGGGCGCGCCCACCCCCCTAGGGCGCGCCCCCCTGCCTCGTGGGGCCCCCGAAGCTCCACCGACATACCCCTTGCACCCATATATACCTACGTATCGTAAAACTTCCAAAACAGAAGATAGATCGGGAGTTCCGCCGTCGCAAGCCTCTGTAGCCACCAAAAACCTCTCGGGAGCCCGCTCGGCACTCCTCACGGAGGGGGAACCCATCACCGGTGGCCATCTTCATCATCCCGGCGCTATCCATGACGAGGAGGGAGTAGTTCACCCTCGGTCCGAGGGTATGTACCGGTAGCTATGTGTTTGATCTCTCTCTCTCTCTCTCGTGTTCTCTCTCGTGTTCCCTCTATGGCACGATCTTGATGTATCCCGAGCTTTGCTATTGTAGTTGGCTCTTATGATGTTTCTCCCCCTCTACTCTCGTGTGATGAATTGAGTTTCCCTTTTGAAGTTATCTTATCAGATTGAGTCTTTTATGAGAACACTTGATGTATGTCTTGCCGTGCTTATCTGTGGTGACAATGGGATATCATGTGCCACTTGATGTATGTTTTGGTGACCAACTTGCGGGTTCCACCCATGAACCTATGCATAGGGGTTGGCACACGTTCTTGACTCTCCGGTAGTAGCTTTGGGGCACTCTTTGAAGTACTTTGTGTTGGTTGGATGAATCTGAGATTGTGTGATGCTTATCGTATAATCATGCCCACGGATACTTTAGGTGACAATGGAGTATCTAGGTGACATTAGGGTTTTGGTTGATTTGTGTCTTAAGGTGTTATTCTAGTGCGAACTCTTTTATAGATTGATCCGAAAGAATAGCTTTGAGGTGGTTTCGTACCCTACCATAATCTCTATGTTCGTTCTCCGCTATTAGTGGCTTTGGAGTGACTCTTTGTTGCATGTTGAGGGATTGTTATATGATCTATCTATGTTATTATTGGTGAGAGAACTTGCACTAGTGAAAGTATGAACCCTAGGCCTTGTTTCCTATCATTGCAATACCGTTTACGCTCACTTTTATCCTTAGTTACCTTGCTGTTTTTATTATTTCAAATTACAATTACTCTTATCTACCATCCATATTGCACTTGTATCACCATCTCTTCGTTGAACTAGTGCACCTATACAATTTACCATTGTATTGGGTGTGTTGGGGACACAAGAGACTCTTTGTTTTTGTGTTGCAGGGTTATTTGAGAGAGACCATATTCATCCTACACCTCCTACGGATTGATAAACCTTAGGTCATCCACTTGAGGAAAATTTGCTACTGTCCTACAAACTTGTGCACTTGCAGGCCCAACAACGTCTACAAGAAGAAGGTTGTGTAGTAGACATCAAGCTCTTTTCTTGCGCCGCTGTCGGGAGGTGAGTGCTTGAAGGTATATCTTTAGATCTTGCAATCGAATCTTTTTGTTTCTTGTTTTAGCACTAGTCTAGTTTATAAAAGAAAACTAAAAAATGGAATTGAGTTTGTCTCATACGCTTCATCTTTTTAATATCTTTCGTGAGTATGATGGAAAAGAAAATTGTGCCAAAGTGTTAGAAGAAGAATGCATTAAAACGTTTGGCACTAAATTTTTGAATGATGAGCATGATTGCAATGTTGTTAGTATGAATTCCTTGAATATCCATGATGCTAATGATATACAAAGCCACAAGCTTGGGGAAGCTATGTTTGATGAATATGATATATTTAGTCCCCCAAGTTTTGATGAGCAAATTTATTTTGATGAAAGCATGCCTCCTATCTATGATAATTATTGTGATGACACGTATGCTTTAAAGAATAATGATAACCATGAAAATTGTCATCTTGATCTTAATTTTCAATCACATGATAGTTATTTTGTTGAGTTTGCTCCCACTACTATTCATGAGAAGAAATTTGCTTATGTGGAGAGTAATAAAAACTCTATGCTTGTACATCATGAAAATAATGCTTTATGTGATGGTTATATTGTTGAATTCATTCATGATGCTACTGAAAATTATTATGAGAGAGGATCATATGCTTCTACATATTGCAATAATATCAAGTTTCCTCTTTATGTGCTTAAAGTTTTGAAGTTATGCTTGTTTTGCCTTCCTATGCTAGTTGAATATTGTTCCCACAAGTTGTTTGCTCACAAAATCCCTATGCATAGGAAGTGAGTTAGACTTAAATGTGCTAGTCATATTCTTCATGATGCTCTCTTTATGTTTCAATTCTTATCTTTTTGTGAGCATCATTGAAATCATCATGCCTAGCTAGGGGCGCTAAACGATAAGCGCTTGTTGGGAGGCAACCCAATTTTATTTTAGTTTCTTGCTTTTTGGTTATGTTTAGGAATAAATAATCCATCTAGCTTCTGTTTAGATGTGGTTTTATGTTTTAATTAGTGTTTGTTCCAAGTAGAACCTTTGGGAAGACTTGGGTGAAGTCTTTATGATCATGCTGTAAAAAACAGAAACTTTAGCGCTCACGAGATTAGCTAGAACTTTTTACTGGAGAGTGCTATTTACTTGATTCTTTTTGAAGATGATTACTAGACAAATTCCTCAGGTCCACCAAATTTATTTTATAATTTTTGGAGTTCCATAAGTTTGCGTTAGTTACAGATTACTACAGACTGTTCTGTTTTTGACAGATTCTGTTTTTCGTGTGTTGTTTGCTTATTTTGATGACTCTGTGGCTAGTAAAATAGTTTATAAACCATAGAGAAGTTGGAATACAGTATGTTTAACACCAATATATATAAAGAATGAGTTCATTACAGTACCTTGAAGTGGTGTTTTGTTTTGTTTCGCTAACGGAGCTCACGAGTTTTCTGTTAAGTTTTGTGTTGCGAAGTTTTCAAGTTTTGGGTAAAGATTCGATGGACTATGGAATAAGGAGTGGCAAGAGCCTAATCTTGGGGATGCCCAAGGCACCCCAAGGTAATATTCAAGGACAACCAAGATCCTAAGCTTGGGGATGCCCCGGATGGCATCCCCTCTTTCGTCTTCGTTCATCGGTAACTTTACTTGGAGCTATATTTTTATTCACCACATGATATGTGTTTTGCTTGGAGCGTCATTTTATCTTGTTAGTTTTTGCTTGCTGTTATTTAGAATAATGTTTTGCATCTTTAGTTTCAATAAAAAAGTCAAGGATAGCCTTTGCCATGCTTATTTTGCTTGTATACATGTTGCTATTTGAAAACAGAAAGTTTACCGCTGTTGCAAAAATTCCCTAGAAAAGTTAGAGAGTGGTATAATGTTGAATATTTTTGCATATTGAGCTTTGATAAATTTAATACAGTGGGAATATTCTTTAATAATTTTTGGAGTTAGGGAAGTATGATGAATCTTGCATTCTTTACAGACTGTACTGTTCTGGCAGATTGCTGTTATGTTTGCATTGTTTGCATATGTTTGCTTGTTTAATGATTCTATTTGAGGATAGGAGTATTAAATATGCAGAGGCATTTAGTATTAAATGTTGAATAATAATGTTAGTGATTTGTTACAGTAGAAAATGATAAGGTTTTGCATTGGTTTATACTAACCTATCTCACGAGTTCTTGTTGAGTTTGTTGTGGATGAAGCTTTTGATAAAAGAGAAACCATGATATGAGAGGAATTAAGGAGACACAAAATTTCAAGCTTGGGGATGCCCAAGGAACCCCAAGATAATATTTCACGAAGTCTCAAGCATCTAAGCTTGGGGATGCCCCGTAGGCATCCCACCTTTCTTCTTCAACAACTATCGGTTAGTATCGGTTGAGCCTAAGTTTTTGCTTCTTCACATGAGTTGTGCTATCCTTGCAATGTAGTTTTATTTAGCTTTGCTTGCTGTTTGAATACAATACCAAGATCTGAAAAATTCTTTAATGAGAGAGAGTCTTAACATAGTTGCATAATTATTTAGCTACTCATTGATCTTCACTTATATCTTTCGGAGTAGTTTGTCGGTTGCTCTAGTACTTCACTTATATCTTTTAGAGCACAACGGTGATTTTGTTTTGTAGAAATTAATGAACTCTCATGCTTCACTTATATTATTTTGAGAGTCTTAAACAGCATGGTAATTTGAACAAAAACTATCATAGGAAGTGAATTGGATGCTATGATCAATTTGATACTTGATAATTGTTTTGAGATATGGAGGTAGTGATATTAAAGTCATGCTAGTTGGGTGATTATGAATTTAAAGAATGCTTGTGTTGAAGTTAGCAAGTCCCGTAGCATGCACGTATGGTTAAAGTTGTGTAACAAATTTGAAACATGAAGTGTACCTGGCTTGTGCATCCTTTCAGTGGCGATCGGGGACGAGCGATAGTCTTTTCCTACCAATCTATCGCCCTAGGAGCATGCGCGTAGTACTTGATTTTTGATGACTTATAAATTTTTGCAATAAGTATATGAGTTCTTTTGACTAATGTTGAGTCCATGGATTATACGCACTTTTACCTTTCCGCCTTTGCTAGCCTCTTGATGCACTGCATTGCCCTTTCTCACCTTGAGAGTTGGTGCAAACTTCACCAGTGCATCCAAACCCCGTGATATGATACGCTCTATCACACATAAACCTCCCTATATCTTCCTCAAAACAGCCACCATACCTACCTATTATGGCATTTCCATAGCCATTCCGTGATATATTGCCATGCAACTTTCCACCGTTCCGTTCATCATCATCATGACATACTTTACTTTTGTCATATTGCCATTGCATGATCATGTAGTTGACATCGTATTTGTGGCAAAGCCACCATGCATTATTTTTCATACATGTCACTCTTGATTCATTGCACCATCCTGCATACATCACGGAGGCATTCATATAGAGTCATATCTTGTTCTAGTTTCGAAGTTGTAATCCTTATGTTGTAATCAATAGAAGTGTGATGATCATCATTATTAGAGCATTGCCCAATCAAAAAAGAGAAAGGCCAAAAGAAAAAATAAAGGCCAAAAAAGAAAATAAATAAAAAGGGCAATGTTACTATCTCTTTTTCCACACTTGTGCTTCAAAGTAGCACCTTGTTCTTCATGTAGTGAGTCTCATATATTGTGCTTCAAAGTAGCACCATGTTTTTCATATAGTGAGTCTCATAAGTTGTCTTTTTTGTACTAGTGCGAATTTTTTTTCATTATAGAACTTAGCTTGTATATTCCTACGATGGGCTTCCTCAAATGCCCTAGGTCTTCATGAGCAAGCAAGTTGGATGCACACCCACTAGTTTTCTTTTGTTGAGCATTCATTTATAGCTCTAGTTCATCCGTTGCATGGCAATCCCTACTCCTCATGTTGACATCAATTGATGGGCATCTCCATAGCCCGTTGATTATCCTCGTCAATATGAGACTTTCTCTTTTTTTTGTCTTCTCCAAACAATCCCCATCATCATATTCTATTCCACCGATAGTGCTATATCCATGGCTCACGCTCATGTATTGCGTGAAGGTTGAGAAAGTTTGAGATTATTTAAGTATGAAACAATTTCTTGGCTTGTCATCGGGGGTATAGAAGTTGGGAACATCTTTGTGTGACAGAAATGAAGCATAGCCTAACTATATGATTATGTGGGGATGAACTTTCTTTTGCCAGGCTATTTTGAGAAGACATGATTACTTTGATTAGTATGCTTGAAGTGTTACTATTTCTTTTATCAATATGAACTTTTATTTTGAATCATTTGGATCTGAACATTCATGCCACAATAAAGAAAAATTACTTTGAGAATCATGCTATGTAGCATTCCACATCAAAAATTCTTTTTATCATTTACCTACTCGAGGACGAGCAGGAATTAAGCTTGGGATGCTTGATACGTCTCCAACGTATCTATAATTTTTTATTGCTCCATGCTATATTATCTACTGTTTTGGGCAATATTGGGCTTTATTTTCCACTTCTATATTAATTTTGGGACTAACCTATTAACCGGAGGCCCAGCCCAGATTTTCTGTTTTTTTCCTATTTCAGTATTTCGAAGAAAAGGAATATCAAACGGAGTCAAAACGGAACGAAATCAACTGGAGAAGTTATTTTTGGAAGGAAAGCCACCGGATAGACTTGGACTCTACGTCAAGATACGGAGCTGGCCACGAGGGTGGGGGCGCGCCCACCCCCTAGGGCGCCCCCGCCTTTGTGGGGCCCCCGGCTCCACCGACGCATTCTTGCACCCATATATACCTACGTATCGTAAAACTTCCAAAACAGAAGATAGATCGGGAGTTCCGCCGCCGCAAGCCTCTGTAGCCACCAAAAACCTCTCGGGAGCCCGTTCCGGCACCCTGCCAGAGGGGGAACCCATCACCGGTGGCCATCTTCATCATCTCGGCGCTATCCATGATGAGGAGGGAGTAGTTCACCCTCGGGGCTGAGGGTATGTACCAGTAGCTATGTGTTTGATCTCTCTCTCTCTCTCGTGTTCTCTCTCGTGTTCCCTCTATGGCACGATCTTGATGTATCCCGAGCTTTGCTATTGTAGTTGGATCTTATGATGTTTCTCCCCCTCTACTCTCGTGTGATGAATTGAGTTTCCCCTTTGAAGTTATGTTATCAGATTGAGTCTTTTATGAGAACACTTGATGTATATCTTGCCGTGCTTATCTGTGGTGACAATGGGATATCATGTGCCACTTGATGTATGTTTTGGTGCCCAACTTATGGTTCCACCCATGAACCTATGCATAGGGGTTGGCACACGTTCTTGACTCTCCGGTAGTAGCTTTGGGGCACTCTTTGAAGTACTTTGTGTTGGTTGGATGAATCTGAGATTGTGTGATGCTTATCGTATAATCATGCCCACGGATACTTGAGGTGACAATGGAGTATCTAGGTGACATTAGGGTTTTGGTTGATTTGTGTCTTAAGGTGTTATTCTAGTACGAACTCTTTTATAGATTGATCCGAAAAATAACTTTGAGGTGGTTTCGCATCTACCATAATCTCTACGTTCGTTCTCTGCTATTAGTGGCTTTGGAGTGACTCTTTGTTGCATGTTGAGGGATTGTTATATGATCTATCTATGGTATTATTGTTGAGAGAACTTGCACTAGTGAAAGTATGAATCCTAGGCCTTGTTTCCTATCATTGCAATACCGTTTACGCTCACTTTTATCCTTAGTTACCTTGCTGTTTTTATTATTTCAGATGACAGTTACTCTTATCTACCATCCATATTGCACTTGTATCACCATCTCTTCGCCGAACTAGTGCACCTATACAATTTACCATTGTATTGGGTGTGTTGGGGACACAAGAGACTCTTTGTTATTTGGTTGCAGGGTTGTTTGAGAGAGACCATCTTCATCCTATGCCTACTACGGATTGATAAACCTTAGGTCATCCACTTGAGGGAAATTTGCTACTGTCCTACAAACCTGTGCACTTGCAGGCCCAACAACGTCTACAAGAAGAAGGTTGTGTAGTAGACATCACATGCAGTCAATATCGTCTCCCCCCACCATGCCTTGGAGAGACCCGATGTGTCTAACATGGCGTTAACCAAATCAGTTAGAGTACGATTCTTTCTTGCGGCCACCCCATTTTACTGAGGTGAATAGGGAGGCGTCTTCTCATGGATTATACCATGTTCCACACAAAAAGCATCAAATTCATTGGAAAAATACTCTCCACCACGGTTGGACCTAAGCCTCTTGATTTTCCGATCAAGTTGGTTTTCTGCTTCAGCTTTATAGATCTTGAAAAAGTTCAAAGCCTCATCCTTATATTTCAGAAGATAGACACGGCAGTATCTAGTGGAGTCATCAATAAACGTCATGGAATATTTCTTTCCACCTTTTGTCAAAACACCATTCATGTCAGGATCCCGATTCCAAGTCACATTGATCTAGCCGGTAACACCTCATATCACTTTGCGGCCTCACGCACGGTATTCCCACGGCGTCGCCTTACCATGGCCCGGGACCGTTTGCGCCTTTTGGCTCACGTATATGATAGTGTCGCTAGCATCCATATAACAGAGAACCCAGGCCAACATGGCTAGTCGTGAACCCAAAGCGGCACTAACCCATGGGGACAGGCATACATGAATCACATCGAGCATGTCGGTCATCAACGTGTGAATCCGGGTGTAGCACTGGCTATGAGGACTCCGGTAACCCGGCTGTAGCAGGCTAGGCGGGACTCGGGATGTCACCGCGTGACATTTCCCGAAGGGATGAACCACGAACGAAGTGAAACACATGCCGCCAATCAAGTGTCCAGAGCAGTAGTGCAGGGCTAGCGAGGACTCCGTGAACCGGGTTGTAGCGGACTACTATCGCCAGAAGCACTAGACTACATTTCCCCATATGAGAGGCTGCCAAGGATAAACAACTAGATTGTCGGATCCCACACATACCAAGCATTTCAAACATACACACAATATGCTCGATATGTGTAAATACAACATGGCATCACAACATAACTCTACGACTCAAGTATTTATTCATTAGGCTCCGAGGAGCGAGATATTACAAACATGGGTCTCATGACCCAACATACAGAACATACAAGCAACAAGCACAAGCGGAAGCTTAACATGTCCGAGTACAGACATCTACAAATGAAAACGCTGAGAAGCCCGACTATCTACGAGATCCTGCCGAGGGCACAAGATCATAGCCGAGGTAACAAGCTAAACGTCAAGTCCACGCTGAACTACTAGCGAGACCGACGCCTCTCTGCAAAACATAAAATAAGCAAACGTGAGTACAAATGTACTCAAGCAAGACTCGTAACTAACTACATATGCATCATTATCAACAAAGGGGTGGTGGAGTATGACCGCAGCAAGCTAGCTTTGACTCGGTGGCTATCCTACACTACGATTTGCAAGTAACTCTTTTGAGGTGGCGCTTTACGAGTCCACATATTCACCATATCAATACACCACTATGGATCCGCCTCCGTCTCCTCACGAGAACGCCATCCATAGCACTCACGCTTATCTTGCGCATTTTAGAGTATCCACTTTCACTTGTCTATGAACTGCACAGCAACCTGTAAGTCCTTTACCGCGGACACGGCTATTCGAATAGATCATATTAACCTGCAGGGTGTACTTCTTCACACACGCTCTCGCCACTTACCGCCATGTACACCTCGTGTATCTCGGCAACCTTCAAGCGGAAGCTTTGGCGAGGAGTCAGCCACGACCGACTAACCACACAAGTCTCTAGTCCAGGTTTATCGCCTATTCGGGTTCCATCCGCAAGGAGATCCGCCGGGTGTCGCTCACGGTCCCAAACGATGTGTGCAGGGTTCCCAAGCCCACCTCGACGGGTGGTTCTACGCTTGGTACACCGTGCCACGGTGCCTAGTCTGTCCCAAGCCCACCTGCACGGGTGCCACTTGGTAGACTACTAACACTACCTACAAACACCGTAAACTAGTTGCAACTCCCGGACAGAGATCATGTTGTTAATAAGTCGAGAGGGCACTTAAGCATTCCAATGCGTGGTAGTAACTGTTCATGGATCACAAACATAGAACTCGGTTCACGAGGACTACCGCAATAAAACAACCCACCATGTACTCCTACATGGCCTCTCACCGCTACCTTTACCAAATCGTGTTCACACACTTAGCTCTCAACAAGATGGGACATGTTCACACACCTCCGATTCATCCCCGATGAATCGGACCTGACTCAACTCTAAGCAAGAGCAGGCATGAAAACAAGCATGAATGAGTAGGCACAACAGGCTCAAACAACTCCTACTCATGCTAGTGGGTTTCATCTATTTACTGTGGAATGACGAGGTCATCACGAGGAGGATAAAGGGGTTCAGCTACCGCAGCAAGTAACAGATGAATCGTTGTTGTCCTAATGCAGTAAAAGAGAGCAGGAGCGATAGAGTGGGATTATATCGGAATGAACAAGGGGGTTTTGCTTGCCTAGCACTTCTGAAGAGAATATAGTTCTTCATCGGTGTCATTGAACTCATCTTGATGCGTCGTCTCACCGAGAGGGACAAACACCGCAACACGTAGGAAACACCATCAATGCAATGCACAATATGATGCATGATCATGTCATGGCAATATGATGTGGTTTGAGCTAATGCAACTAGCAGCAGATTAAATGAAGTTGGTTTGAACCCTAGGTTCAAATTCAAACTCCACATATGGTTATTTAAATGCCATTTAATTTAATTGACCTAACAGTATTCATAAGTTGTTCTAACATGCATGAAAATGGTACAGATGGATAGATTGGATTTTTCTGATAATTTTTCATATATAAATTATCTCATTTGGAGCTACGGTTGAATTTATATGATTTTTAGAAGTTTGGATATTTTACGAAATAAATAAATCATTTCTGATTTATTTAAAACTCGTAAACATTTCATCGGCCAAGATGACGTATTAGTGACATCAAGCAGGTCAACGGACGGCCCAGTCAAATCGACCAGTGGGGCCCTCATCGTCGATGACACGTAGTCACCATGAGGTCGACATGTGAGACCCGGTCAAAGTCGACGTGGCCAAGTCAACGTTGACAGGCGGGGACCACTGTGGTTAGTGTTAATCTAACAGAGAACTAATACTAATTAGTTTAGGCATTGGGACCCGCATGGCAGTGGCTCTAGGGGTTAATTAGCGATGTCATTAGTTGCTAATGGTGGCCACGTCGACCTCGCCGGAGTTCAGCCAGCGGTGACCAAATCCGACGACGGAAACGCCACGGGAAAGCGCTATAGGGGATGGTTTCGGGCGTGGTTTGCGGCTATGGGTTGCTGGACTTCGCGCGCATCCAGGGGTGGCGGCAGCTCGACCTGGGGTGGCCGGAGCTCACCGGAATGGAGCTCTCGGCGGTGCCGGAGTTCAGCCCCGAGCGGCGCGGGGTGCGGTGGTGCAAGTCAGGAGCTTCGAGCGGCGGCGTTGGGTTCGTGGGGACTCGCTGAGCTCACGGCAGTGCTCAATTGCGAGTTGTGGCCGTGGTTACCACGGTGGCGCCATGGATGGCGGCGGTGAGCTTCGGGCTCGACGGATATGACGACTACAACGGCCAGACAGGAAAAGGAGAGGGGAAGCGGTTCGAGGCTCACGGGATCACGTAGAGATGGTCAAAGAGCTCAGGGAAGCGACGACGGTGATGAATCGACGATGACGGCCTTCGGTGCCCGAGGAAGAAGAAGATGATGGCGCCGGCATTGCAGGGCGTGCGGTGATGCTTGGCTCGGCGAGGATGAAGCTGGCGAAGATACGGATCTCGGGAACGCGTAGAGGGAGCGAGGGAGTGGCTAGCCGCGGTGTTTCTCAGCGGAGTGGCCATGGCAGCTTCGGCCATGAGGGGAAAGGAGCAGGGGAGTGAGAGGGAGAGAGCAGGGAGGCAAGGGAGCGGCCGAGGGGTGTCTTGGCCGTTTCGAGCACGAAGCAGGCGATGGGGAAGCAGGAGGTGGAGCTCGGGCGCGCGCGCGTCGACATGCCTCTGCCTACTGGCGGAGGTTGAAGACGATGGGGAGTTGGGCTGGGCCTCAGCCACGATCTTTGGGCCGATGGGGCGCTAGGTGGGCTGCAGGTAAGTCCAGGTAAACCTTTCTCTCTCTCTCTCTCTAAAAATTGTTTCTGTTTTTTATTTTGCTTTTCTGTTTTTGATTTAGTAATAATACTAAACCATTTTTAAAACTCCTGAGAAAATTTGTGGGCACTTTTAAAATGTTTACTAATAGCCCTCAAATGTTTTCAGAATTATTGAAGCATTTAAAATATTTATAGCCATTAAATGCTCCAATTCAAATACTTATGATTTAATCCAAAAACCTGAAATGACCTAGGGAAAATATGTACCAATTTTTGTTAGGTTTTCACCAGTTTCAAAAATGATGGACTTTTCCTGAAGTCACTTTGGGTCTATTGGAAGTGATTTTATTTGAGCCTATTTGAATTCATTTGGTGCTAGGGTTTGAACAATCCCCATTTCAAGTTTATTTGAAAATTTAAACATGATGCACACATAAAGGGCTAGCCTAGTGCATACCAGAACTGGGGGTGTGACAACTCGCCCCCACTAACAAGAATCTCGTCCCGAGATTCAAGACGTGAGGTAAAAGGAAAGGGGGGTCACAAAACTATCACGATCTTCAGGATTCAACTGCCCTTCTCGAATATGTTGATTCATTGCATCATCTTGGTCTTGACATCTTTGCTTTGAGAACTCCATTCAACATGACCACGAGAAGGAAGGGTAACTCTAGAGGAATTGATTACCTCAAAGATCGAGCAATTGACGATCAACTCACGGAATGAGATGTAGGAACATCTCTTGATCTGAGACACAACACATATCGAGAGGGATGGAAGTAAACGGATGACGAAGGTTCAATTTGGTAGGCAACAACTCCACGCTTGAGTAAGATGGTGCATTGTTTCAAAGTAGCAAGGAGATAATTGTCGTGATTCCATAACGGGGCACCTTAGCAGAGGTGACTCGTTGGATTGTTCCCTTAAGTGGCAAAAAGAATTATTTTTGATCCATAGATCATTGAAATTCTTCATACCAGCCTAAGGCAATTTACAAATGATCGTTTGAAAGAATTCACGAATGGCACACTCAACTTGAAAAGGAAACTATGGTTATAGAACAACTCGGCAAATGGAAGGCACATTCCAGTTGACACCAAGGATATAACCTAGTGACTGAGCGTGCTCTCAAGATCTTGAGCTTTTCCTTACTCATCAAGGTCTTACCAACATCCATGCCGAGGATCCTGGCAACACATCTTACTACCATGATGAATAGTGATGGACAAAGCAGATGCAAAGGAAGACAACACCTTCTCAGATTTCACCTTAGCGAGGCCAAGGAAAACAAAATCTGGATGATCGACCGAGAGACATTTAGCACTCCGCTTCTAATGTTCTCCTTGATGTGCTAGCATGAACCACTATAGTTATGGTTTGGTATCTAGAACATCAAGTGTAAGGTCGGACTTCGGGAACACAATAATCCATAAGGAACAACTACTGGAATAAATTCTACGAGATCCTTATGGGGAGGTGGCCGACTTCCTCAATCAAGATACTACAGTAATAAGTCTTCCGGTTGGGTGTGTTGGCCACAACATCCACTTTATCGGATTACAGAGACACCAATATTATAGTTCTTGGGAAACGTTCCAACCATCATATCTGCCTGAGATTCAGATCTGGTTGGTGTCAGAATAATCCAGACTCATCAAGTCTAGAAGATAAATGAAAGTTTGCAACACAAATCGACGAGATGGCGTTGCGAGATTCTCAGGAAAATGAACTACGATAGCATGTTCCAAAACATGAGCTGGTTACGCTACAAACTGTGAATCTGCTGTCCAAGACAAGCATGACCACGTAGTAGTCTTATAAATAAAACACTACCGAAGTTCGTGGGGAACCATCATCGAGGATAACGAAGTCCTAACAAAAGTCATGATTAGCTCTTATGAAGGAACTTCTTGTCCTTGAACAAATCAGTTAGTGGCTTGGTGTGCTAGGGATACATATGGAATGAAGGTTGCGAGCACAGCCGAACCATAGCATACTTCGCACATGCATGACTGACTTGGTACGGTACCAGGGGGAACAAAACAATCTTTCTCGAACTCACGGCGGCAACTTGCACCAAATGCACGTGAATCAGAGAAAGTCACTTCTTTCATCCAACATATTCTTCACGAATGGGACATGAAGATAATGCTTATAAAAATTTCCAACACTAGGTTGATGTTCAACATGAGTCATGGGGGAGACAAAATGTTGTGGATGGGCCCAACAGCAACTCATCGGAATTTCCATATCACTGGACTTCCACCATCATGTGAACACGGTGATAGCATTGGTCAGACCAAAAGATGTAATGGTGTATGCTCGAGGGATCAACCACGAGTAAGACAACATTACGAACATCGTTGGTTCTGATTTGCCTTGACGATAGCCCATACTCAAGTCAAAGTTTTGACAAGATAACAGATCCAACAACTGATCACGAGGGCTAATTGGTGAAGATATCATCTTTCTTCAACACACACACACAAGGATATCCCTTAGTGATGAGCTAAGTCGGACAAGCTTTCATCTTCCAACTCTCCAAGTTGTTGTTTAGCTTAACCAACTAGCTCAGGGTATCCAACACAGATTCTTGGAGAACGGGTGGTTTACAAGAAAACCAACTTAATCACGAACTCAACATAGCGGTCAGGTGACAACCTGGTGACACTTCTGAGAAGATAATCGGAATATCACGAACCACCGATATGTTACTAAGCTCGAGAACAATCCTGCTTTTCAAAGCAAGACGATATGATCAAATAAGCAAGGGATTGAATAATCCTAACTCATTGATCGAAGGGTGCACCAGAAATAAGGACTAGGTAGCACGATCAATCTTAGTATGATAATTTAATAACCAACACGCTAAGAATGAGAATATTGTCCATTAACTACCAAGCAACGAGGTTGCTAGGAGTATCGATTTCACACATCACAATTCACTTGTCGGCATTCCGGTTACATCAACACGGGACCGAGGAATGAATAATGATAGCGAGAAGTATCACTACGTCAAGAATTCCTAAGAGAAGGTGCAATTCTCATGATGTTCCTGACATAAAGTGGGTAATACTTTAGGGTAGGACAGAACAAAAGCTGAATTGGCATTTTGATCTGCGGAATACAACTGCTTTGACCCAATCCTGGATATGGATGAGGTACTGGAGTTTGTTTCTCCTAGCCATTCCGGAATAGAATGGCTTGACGGACCACATGAGTAATAGGCATCGGTAACATGAATACACAACTACTCCTGACTACCAACTGATAGACGGGGATCGGAATACAGCTACAATGGAAACAACTCAAAGGACCATATATCTTTCTGAGTTGTGGATGCATAGATTAATATGTCGAAACAAGTTCAACAGGTTTCTTCCAGATAACTCATGCAGAAAGGTAGAACTGGCGGAATCACAATTATGAATGGAGAACTCCTCAAGAGTACTCTGATTGTGATCTTTTGGTTCAAAGAACTTCTGCCTTAATGGTTCATGGTATTTGGAAGAAGGATATACCACGAACATCGAGGACTAATGCAAAGATTACTAATATCCTAAAGGTACGAGCAACACTATCAACACGAGGTAAGTAGAGTGATTCTTGGGTCAAGAACCCATGAGTAGAATACCTACTACTAAATGGCATCACGGGATGCTTTCGAGATTGGTAGCCAGAATCATCACACTGGGAACACAAAACATGGCTAGATTGCTAGGTAACTCCCTAAACACCTAGGTTCATAATAATAGCTCCAACATATATGCCGAGGCAGCGGAGTACCTCAACACTCCGGTTTAGTGTGCTTATTCTGACCAAAGGACATCGAAAACGGAAAGAAAGGATTTGCAAATGCATCAGACTATTTAGATACCTGGGATGACTCGGACAGCATAACGGCTGTAAATGCTCAAAATGATTTGAGACATCCTGCAAAAATGGTGGCATGACCACTCAACATCACAATATCAAGGTTCTGAGACCAACTATGAACACACGGAAATAGTAGAAACTGGGCGGGCGTAAAACCAACAATCTTAAAAGTCTATGGATTAGTAACACGTCATCACGATAGATAGATGATGAGGGCCTAGTTCTTAATCCCGTAGAAGAGAAGAGGATGACTCGGATCAAGGCCATGAGGTATAAGGAGTAAAAAGAGCCTTACGTTCCCTTCCACAATCAATTCCCTTACATAACTAAAGCATTTCTAGACACAACTTCGACTAGTTTGGCTTGGTAGACCTACGGGCAGTCAGGCTCTGATACCAAAGCTGTCAGGACCCCGATTCCAAGTCACATTGATCTAGTCGGTAACACCTCATATCACTTTGCGGCCTCACGCACGGTATTCCCACGGTGTTGCCTTACCATGGCCCGGGACCGTTTGCACCTTTTGGCTCACGTATATGATAGTGTCGCTAGCATCCATATAACAGAGAACCCGGGCCGACATGGCTAGTCGTGAACCCAAAGCGGCACTAACCCATGGGGACAGGCATACATGAATCACATCGAGCATGTCGGTCATCAACGTGTGAATCCGGGCTGTAACCTTTGGGCTAACAGGACTCCGGTAACCGGGCTGTAGCAGGCTAGGCAGACTCCGGATGTCACCGCGTGACATTTCCCGAAGAACGGAACCACAGAACAAAGTGAAACACATGCCGCCGATCAAGTGTCTAGAGCGATAGTCTTTGGGCTAGCAGGACTCCGGTGAACCAGTATGGCGGACTACTATCGCTCAGAAGCACTAGACTACATTTCCCCATATGAGAGGCTGCCAAGGATAAACAACTAGATTGTGGATCCCACACATACCAAGCATTTCAAACATACACACAATATGCTCGATATGTGTAAATACAACATGGCATCACAACATAACTCTCTGACTCAAGTATTTATTCATTAGGCTCGAGGAGCGAGATATTACAAACATGGGTCTCATGACCCAACATACGAAACATACAAGTAACAAGCACAAGCGGAAGCTTAACATGTCTGAGTACGTACATCTACAAATGAAAAAGGCTGAGAAGCGACTATCTACCAGATCTGCCGAGGGCACAAGATCGTAGCTGAGGTAACAAGCTAAGCGTCAAGTCCACGCGGAACTACTAAGCGAGACCGACGTCTCTCGCAAAACATAAAATAAGCAAGCGTGAGTACAAATGTACCCAGCAAGACTTACATCAGAACTATCTACATATGCATCAGTATCAACAAAGGGGTGGTGGAGTATGACCGCAGCAAGCCAGCTTTGACTCGGTGGCTATCCTACACTACGACTGCAAGTAACTCTTTTGAGGTGGCGCACACGAGTCCACATATTCACCATATCAATACACCACTATGGATCCGCTCCCGTCTCCCTACGAGAACGCCATCCATAGCACTCACGTTATCTTGCACATTTTAGAGTATCCACTTTCACTTGTCTATGAACTGCAGGCAACCCGTAAGTCCTTTACCTCGGACACGGCTATTCGAATAGATCATATTAACCTGCAGGGTGTACTTCTTCACACACGCTCTCGCCACTTACCGCCATGTACATCTCGTGTATCTCGGCAACCTTCAAGCGGAAGCTTTGGCGAGGAGTCGGCCACGACGACTAACCACACAAGTCTCTAGTCCGGGTTTATCGCCTATTCGGGTTCCATCCGCAAGGATATCCGGCCGGGGTGTTGCTCACGGCCCCAAACGATGTGTGCAGGGTTCCCAAGCCCACCTCGACGGGTGGTTCTACGCTTGGTACACCGTGCCATGGTGCCTAGTCTGTCCCAAACCCACCTGTACCGGGTGCCACTTGGTAGACTACTAACACTACCTACAAACAACAGAAACTAGTTGCAACTCCCGGATGAGATCATGTTGATTAATAAGTCGGGAGGGCACTTAAGCATTCCAATGTGTGGTAGTAACTGTTCATGGATCACAAACACGTAACTCAGTTCACGAGGGCCAGCTGCAATGAGACAACCCACCATGTACTCCTACATGGCCTCTCACCGCTACCTTTACCAAATCGTGTTCACACACTTAGCTCTCAACAATAGGACATGTTCACACACCTCCGATTCATCCCGATGAATCGGACTGACTCAACTCTAAGCGATGGCAGCACGACAATCAAGCATGAATGAGTAGGCACAACAGGGCTCAAACAACTCCTACTCATGCTAGTGGGTTTCATCTAATTACTGTGGAATGACAGGTCATGCAGAGGATAAAGGGGTTCAGCTACCGCAGCAAGTAGCAGATGAATCGTTGTTGTCCTAATGCAGTAAAAGAGAGCAGGAGCGAGAGAGTGGGATTATATCGGAATGAACAAGGGGGTTTTGCTTGCACAGCACTTCAAGAGAATATAGTTCTTCATCGGTGTCATCGAACTCATCATCGATGCGTCGTCTCTTGAGAGGGACAAACACCGGCAACACGTAGGAAACACCATCAATGCAATGCACAATATGATGCATGATCATGACATGGCAATATGCTTTGTGGTTTGAGCTAATGCAACTAGCAGCAGATTAAATGAAGTTGGTTTGAACCCTAGGTTCAAATTCAAACTCCACATATGGTTATTTAAATGCCATTTAATTTAATTGACCTAATAGTAGTCATAAGTTGTTCTAACATGCATGAAAATGGTACAGATGGATAGATTGGATTTTTTCTGATAATTTTTCATATATAAATTATCTCATTTGGAGCTACGGTTGAATTTATATGATTTTTAGAAGTTTGGATATTTTCTGAAATAAATAAATCATTTCTGATTTATTTAAAACTCGTAAACATTTCATCGCGTCGACATGACGTATTAGTGACATCAGCAGGTCAACGGACGGCCCAGTCAAATCGACGGTGGGGCCTCTTGGCGATGTGTGTCACTCTGAGGTCGACATGTGAGACCCGTCAGTCGACGTGGCCAAGTCAACGTTGACAAAGGGCCCACTTGTGGTTAGTGTTAATCTAACGAGAGAACTAATACTAATTAGTTTAGGCATTGGGACCCACATGGCGGTGGCTCTAGGGGTTAATTAGCGATGTCATTAGCTACTAATGATGGCCACGTCGACCTCGGAGTTCAAATTTGGCGGTGACCAAATCCGATGACGGAAACGCCACGGGAAAGCGCTATAGGGGATGGTTTCGGGCGTGGTTTGCGGCTATGGGTTGCTGGACTTCGCGCGCATCCAGGGGTTGCAGCAGCTCGAGCTGGGGTGGCCGGAGCTCACCGGAATGGAGCTCGCGACGGTGCCGGAGTTCAGCCCCGAGCGGCGCGGGGTGCAGTGGTGCAAGTCAGGAGCTTCGAGCGGCGGCGTTGGGTTCGTGGGGACTCGCTGAGCTCACGGCAGTGCTCAAGTGCGAGTTGTGGCCGTGGTTACCACGGTGGCACCATGGATGGCGGCGGTGAGCTTCGGGCTCGACGGATATGACGACTACAACTGCCGTACAGGGAAAAGGAGAGGGGGAATCGGTTCAGGGGCTCACGGGGATCACGTAGAGATGGTCAACGAGCTCGGGGAAGCGGCAGCGGTGATGAATCGACGATGACGGCCTTGGTGCCCGAGGAAGAAGAAGATGATGGCGCCCGGCATTGCAGGCGTCCGGTGATGCTTGGCTCGGCGAGGATGAAGTGGCGAAGATACGGATCTCGGGAGCAGCGTGGGAGCGAGGGAGTGGCTGGCCGCGGTGTTTCTCAGCGGAGTTGCCATGGTGGCTTTGGCCATGAGGGGAAAAGAGCAGGGGAGTGAGAGGGAGAGAGCAGGTAGGCAAGGGAGCGGCCGAGGGGGGGTGTGCTGGCCGTTTCCCAAGCACGAGAACAGGGCGATGGGGAAGCAGGAGGTGGAGCTCGGTAGCTGCCAGCGTCGACACGCCTCGCCTCTTGGCGAAGGTTGAAGACGGTGGGGAGTTGGCTGGGCCTCGGCCACAGTCTTTGGGCAGATAGAGGCGCTAGGTGGGCTGCAGGTAAGTCCAGGTAAACCTTTCTCTCTCTCTCTCTCTCTCTAAAAATTGTTTCTGTTTTCTATTTTGCTTTTCTGTTTTTGATTTAGTAATAATACTAAACCATTTTTAAAACTCCTGAAAAATTTGTGGGCACTTTTAAAATGTTTACTAACGGCCCTCAAATGTTTTCAGAATTATTGAAGCATTTAAAATATTTATAGCCATTAAATGCTCCAATTCAAATACATATGATTTAATCCAAAAACCTGAAATGACCTAGGGAAACATGCACCAATTTTTGTCAGAGGTTTTCACCAGTTTAAAAAATGATGGACTTTTCCTGAAGTCACTTTGGGTTTATTGGAAGTGATTTTATTTGAGCCTATTTGAATTCATTTGGTGCTAGGGTTTGAACAATCCCCATTTCAAGTTCATTTGAAAATTTAAACATGATGCACACATAAAGGGCTAGCCTAGTGCATACCAGGACTGGGGGTGTGACAATTCATTTCACATAGATCTGAATGTATGATCTCTAGTGGTGCAAGTTTCTCATTTCCGCAGTCGTGTGAGACTTACGAGGTTGCTTAGCTTGCACACAAACTTGACACTTAGATCCCTTGACAGTGGTGAAACTAGGGATTAAGTTCAACTTCGCTAGTCGCGACATGCAACCAAAGTTAACATGACAAAGACGTGAATGCCACATATTTGATTCACTATTGTTGCAAACATGATTAACAACTTTATTGCAAACGTTTGATAAGGATAAACGAAACAGGCCTCCTGACTCATAGCCTTTACCGACAAAGGTTCCATACTTGGATATTACAAATTTATTCGACTCAAAGACAAGCTTATAGCCATCTCTACACATAAGAGATCCGCTAACAAGATTTTTATTGATGAAGGGGACATAATGCACGTTCTTCAGCCGCACGATCTTCCCCGAAGTAAACTTCAGATCGACCGTGCCAACACCATGAACAGAAGCATTTGAACCGTTTCCCATCAGCACGGTTGAAGTCCCTGCGGTCTGATAAGACGAAAACATGGAAATATCACCGCATACATGCACATTAGCAAATGTGTCAAACAACTAATCAGGAGAATGACATACTGAAAGAATAGTGGGAAATATACCATACCCAGCATCCTTCATGTCAGTGTCTCCAATGACAACATTAGCGGTCTTGTCGCCTTTCCCACGATGACGCTTGTCATAGCGATTATGGCAACTAGGAGCCCAATGATCAGGATCCCCACACACATGACAAACACCTTTCTTCTTGTCATTCTTCTTCTTGAAGTTCGTGTGTTGCATGACCTTGTTCTTCCCATCAAACTTTGCTTTACCATCAAACTTGCCCTTGTTCTTGAACTTGTGGGGCTGAAAGTTCTTCTTCTGTACCAGATTGGCACTAGATCCTCCCTCAATACCTCGAGCATGTGCGTCCTTTTCTCTCGCCTTTTCTTCCACATCAAGAGTATCAATGAGATCCGGAACGGAAAACTCCTGTCTCTTATGCTTCAGTAAGGTAGCAAAGTTCCTCCACGAAGGAGGAAGCTCTCACGCGCCACCTCTTATAATGGATACCCTCAAACATAGGAGGTCTCATGGAAGCAGCAAAACCACTTGGGGTAAATTGCCTATAATAAGGTTTTTGGATTGTTGGAAATATGAGCAATTTACCGAATGATTTTATTAACAAAAATACTAGATAAAGCACGACTAGTATAGCAGTGATAAAACAAGTCATGTGATTTGACAAAGAGAAGGTAAACAACATCTTCATATATGAACTGTAACTAAACACATCTAGAGCAGACAGTGTAGCAAGTTGCATATATGAAACAGAGTCTAACATATCTAGGGAAAACACTAGAACAAGAAACTGTAACAGGGCCTCTAATAGAAAGAAGAAGAACACGTACGGGATAGCAGCAGCAGAAGCGCTGGACTTGGGGTCGGTGTCCTCGCCAGCCATGTCGTCGAGGAGGTTGTCGACGTCGGGGAAGAAGTCGTCGTCGGGGAAGTAGTCGTCGGAGTCCGGGGCGTCCCGTGATTTAAGAAGACAAGAGGTCGCTACGAAGCGCACCCCAAAAACCTTATCACCCTTCTCCCGTACAGGACTCAAAGAGGTGCGGTTTCAGAGGCCTACTTCCCGACTCGCGGTGCACGCCGCAAGCCGGGATGAGGAAGACAACAGCAGCTCAGAGATTGGAACCGGTGGCGAGAGGAAGAAGAAGTTCTGGTGCATCTCTCTGAGAGGAGCGACCTCCCTTTTATAGGCGCAAGAGAAGGAGGTGAGAGGCTGCGCCGGGAGCTGAAGGGAACGAGGGAGATGAAACGAACAGGCAGCGGGCGAAGAGGTGCGCAGTTAGTATTCAATCTCCACTACAGCAAAACGTTTCAGCTTCCTCGTGACCTTTCATACATCCATCGTGCGTGGCAAAAATTTAGACATCGGCTCGTCCCGCAACCTGCGGCAAGGCGTGGCGAGGCGGGCGGCGGAGGAGGAGCACGCATGAACGTCCCTCTTGTTCTCATGCTCATACAATTGGGTAAAGAACCTCCCTTACAAGAAGGTCCAACTCCCACTAAACTAGCAGTGTGGGACTAAACTTTAATAATATCCCTTGCCTTGCACAAATGGGCCAAGTGGGCCTCTAGAATTTATTTAGGAATTTCTAAAATAGTTATCGAGTTGGCCCATAAATAGACAAAATTCTAGCATAAATATTCTTGAATCAAATTGTATCGAGGCGGTGTAGAATATCACATCTTCAGCAAAAGTATCTTTCAGTGCATGCCACGATCATCCATAGGGCTCAAAATGCATGCTTAGGGCGTTCTTGATTTCCCGCCCTCTTTTCACGTTCCCAGAGACTGCCTAGTGGAGCATGGGTGAGGGCATGCAAACTTTAGTTCAAGTTCTGCATCATATTTGATTGCCCACAAAACTCCAGCTTGCCACCTTCTCCACTGTGTAAATTGCGCTAACACGAGTCTGCACGAGTTAGCTTTCCACCTTCAAATCTGTAAACTTGTTTAAAAATCCTTGAAATTTAACGAAAATTATGAAAAAAAAATCAAATTCATTCACTTTTCTGAATCTTGATCTATTTTCAAATTAATGAACTATGCTTAAAATTGTAAAGTTTTCTGAAAACTGAAAACAATTTTCAAATTCATGATTAGTTTTTTAAATATGCGAGCATTTTCAAAATTCGTGAAGAATTTTCAAGTTGTGATCATTTTAGAAATTTGCAAACTATTTCAACCTCTCAAACAGTTTGTGAAGTTGGTGTACAGTTTCGAACTCGTGAGAATTTTCCCAAATTCATGAACATTTTTGGAAGTCGTGAATATTTTTTGGATTTCTAGAACGGTTTCTGAATTCCTGACTATTTTTTTGAATCAATGAATTTTTTTATTTAGTGAACATTTTTGAATTCATGATGTTTTTTGAATCAATGAACAGCTTGCAATTTGGGGAAAATATTTTTAATTTATGAATATTTTTGAATTCAATTCATTTTGAATCGCAGAATGTTTTCTGAAAATTTGAACATTTTAAAATCCAGGAACATGTTTCCTAATTTGGCACAAATTTAAAATTTGTGACCATTCTTAGAAATCCAGAAACATTTTTTCGAATTCACTTTGAAACTTCAAGGATTTTTAGGTTTTTGAAAAAAAATTATATTAGAAAAACAGAAACTGTAAGAGAAATTGAAGTTCATTTTTTTAATCCTGTATATTTTCTAAAAAAATGAAATTCTTAATAAAAAAACAGGCGCGCGCCCACCTCACAAATGAGACAGCCGAAAAGCGCGCGAGGTGCGAGCGGGAGTTTGGCCGTTTGCGCGTCACCCTGCGCATGCGCGCTAAATAAGAGGTCCACTATTTGGGGGCGAGTCTATACCTCGCTTATAGCAAGTTTGACGCACGTCTCACCTCAAGCTCTCGCGACCTGGGCCCAGTGTGTGACTACATATTTACAAATCCTTATTGGGCTAGACGCACGCACCTCTAGCTCCCTAATTCACATGCACGTCTAGCTAGTTAGCGTGGTTTTTTCTTTCATTTTTGCTTCCATTTTTACAAAGTTCGTGTTTTTCTTTGTTTATACTTCGAAATATTCTAAATATATGTATTTCAAAAACCACCTGGATGTATTGTTTTTATTAATTATACCTTGGAAAAAATTGTTAAATGTTCTACAAAAATATTTTGAATGTATAAGAAAAGTGTACGATGTATATGGCAAAAGTAGATGTCAAAACATATATTTGAAAAACTGTTAATCATCTATACGAAATAATGTTAAACCTGAATACAAATATATTTTAGATGTATAGCAAAAGTGTACAATATGTATAAAATCAATATACATCAAAACATATATTTGAAAAATGTTAACAAATTATTTGGAAAATGTTAAACGTGATTATGAAAATGTATACAAAAGTGTATACATTGAATATACAATGTGTATGAAAAGGTATACATAAAAAATATATTTTCTAAAATGTTAAATATGTATAGAAAAATGTTCTCAATGTATACGACAAATGTACAATGTGTATGAAAAAAGTAGATATTACAACCTATATAGTAAAAAAAAGTTGTATTTAAGAATTGTTAAACATGCATACAATGTTCCTGATGTATACAAAAAAAATGTACAATGTACATTAAATAAAATTAAACGTCTAAAAATATATTTAGTAAAGGTTAATTCTTTATTTAGAAAAGGTTAAGCATGTATGTAAAATGTTCCTGGTGTATATGAAAAATGTGCATTGTGTGTGAAAAAATATGCATTGCCATAAAATGTTGACCATGTATTCAAAACTATGTTCGAAACTTGTATTTAAGAAAAACAATGTACATCATGTAATTGTAAACAGTTCAAGGTTTATCAACAGAATGTTTTACGTGTATACTAAAAATGTACATTGTGTGCTGAAAAAATTAGACATTTGTTGCACAAAAAAGTAACCAGTGAAAATCCACACATAAACAAAGAGAACCACTGTAAAAGAATGAAAACAGTGAAAACTAAGAAAGAAACAAAGAAAACCAGAAAAGAAATAAAATATCCGATGAAAGAAAAAGAAAAAAAACCTAGTGAAAACTGAGAAAAAACAAAGAAACTTAAGAAATCATAGAAAAAAGAAAGATAAAAATAATGAAAACTGATAAAGAAACAATGAAAACGGTTGAAAAAGCAAAATAATAATAATGACAGAAATATAGTCGCGGCACCTATTTGGCGTCAAATAGGAAATCCTTCTTCAAGAGTCTCTACTATTAAAGGGAGTTGGTTTCGTTGTCTCTCCTCCTCCCACTATTTTTCCTCCTTGTGTCCCCCTCGCTTCTTGGTTTCTGTTTATTTTTTGTACTCTCAATCAATGCCGCACAAAATTAAAGCCGACATAAATAGAGTAACTTGGAATAATCTAAACCAAATCGACACTTTTCCAAAAATTTATCAACTCAATCAAATCAAAATCTTCCCAAAGTCATAAGTAAATTGAAACTTTTCTTTCCTCCCCCTATGAATATTCCCAAAACAAATCAAATATTACCAAGACCTCAAGTAAATAAAAACTTTTCTTGCATTTCTGGCCATACTCAAATCTGATTAAACCTTATCAAAATCTAGAACATGACGCGTGTAAGGCATTTGTCAGATATAATTAGTGTCAACCCACTAATATATATATATATATATATATATATATATATATATATATATATATATATATATATATATATATATATGCCCGTTGTAATGCATGGAGAATTATCTACTACTTGAAACAAGGGGAAACTTTGAAAAGCAAAGAAAACCGAAAAAACCATGAAGAACAAGGAAAACATGAAGAAAAAAAAACCAGACGAACCTTCATTAACCACCCCAGCGACGAAGCTCCTAGGCCGCGGGAGTGGAAGGGAGGAGAAGAACTAGGCCGCCCCAGTTAAAGCGCGATGCGGAAATTCCTTCTGACGAGTTTATGATATAGCTCACTATCTGGTAGATATAGTCGCTATGCCTATTTGGCGCTAGATAGGAAATCCTTCTTCAAGAATCTCTACTATTAAGCGGAGTTGGTTTTGTCGTCTGCCCTCCTTCCTCAGTATTTTCCTCCCCACGACCAATAACATTTCCATTCTCATCTCGTAGGACCATTCTTCCATGTCGATCCCACTAATATGCTCCTGCCATATTTCTCACTTGGCTCAAATGATTGAGAATTGCTACTTTTGTTTTATATGTGTTAAAACACAGCAAAACCATCTTATGCAAAACTTTAATATGTCTTATTTCTTAACGATAAAATCAACTATGCAGACATTAATTAAGGGGGGCTTACACAAAATTATATAAACAACTTTCTCTCATGTCTTCATTGATTTATATTTTGAAAGCTATATTGTTGTCATCATCTACCAAAAATGGGATATTGAAAGAGCAATCATGCCCTTAATTATGTATGGATGTTGATGACAATATACATATAGAGTGGCTAATCATGTTTGTTAACGATATCACATGTTTCAGTCCCCATAGATGTTGGAAATATGCCCTAGAGGCAATAATAAAATGGTTATTATCATATTTCTCGTTCATGATAAATGTTTATTATTCATGCTAGAAATGTATTGACCGGAAACTTAAATACATGTGTGGATACATAAACAAGTTCCGTGTTCCTAGTGAGCCTCTACTAGACTAGCTCGAAATCAAAGATGGTTAAGGCTTCCAAACCATAGACATGAGTTGTCATTTGATAATGGGATCACATCATTAGGAGAATGATGTGATGGACAAGACCCAACCGTAAGCTTAACATTTGATCGTATCACTTGAGTTTATTGCTATAGCTTTCTTCATGTCAAGTATCTATTCCTGAGACCATGAGATCATGAAACTCCCGGATCTTTGGAGGAATACCTTGTGTGATATCGTGACGTCACTTCGTGGAATCGGGTGATCATAAAGATGCTACCAGGTATTTCCGAAGGTGTCTGTTGAGTTGGCATGGATCGAGACTGGGATTTGTCACTCCGCGTGACGGAGAGATATCTCTGGGCCCTCTCGGTAATACAACATCGTAAAGAGCTTGCAAGCAATGTGGCTAATGAGTTAGTCACGAGATCTTGTATTACAGAACGAGTAAAGAGACTTGTCGGTAACAAGATTGAACTAGGTATGGAGATACCGACGGCCGAATCTCGGGCAAGTAACATATCGCCGAACAAAGGGAATTGCATACGGGATTAACCGAATCCTTGACATCGTGGTTCAACCAATAAAAGATCTTCATGGAATACGTAGGAATCAATATGAGCATCAATGTCCCATTATTGGTTATTGACCGGAGAGGTGTCTCGGTCATGACTACATGATTCTCGAACCCGCAGGGTCGCACGCTTAACGTTCGTTGACGCTAGAGTAGTATTGGGATATTTGATGATTGGTAACTAAATATTGTTCGGAGTCTCGGATGAGATCCTGGGCATCACGAGGAGTCTCGGAATCATTGAGAGGTAAAGATTTATATATGCGAAGTCATATTTTGGGTTTCGAAAAAATGTGCAATTTTTTCGGTATTATAACGGGAAGTTTCCACAAGGTTCCGGAGTATTCCGGAGGGATCGAAAGTCCACAAGTGGGTCCACCACGTCCCAAGGGCTGGCATGGGCTGAGGGGAGGCGCCCTGGCCTTATTGGTCTAGGCGCACCAAGTCCTCAAAAGCCCATGTTGCTGGGAAGGAAGAAAAGGGGAGTCGTAGTACGAATAGGATTGGACTTGGAGTCCAAGTCCTCTCCCCCTTGGCGCCAACTCCTATTAGGAGTAAGGCTGGACTCCCAGCCCTCCCACGCATATAAATATAGGGGAGGGGCGCAGCAAGGCACCCCAATACATTGGCCTTGGCTCTCCCTCCCGGCATAGTTCTCGTCCATGGTTTTTCGCTTAGCGAAGCCCTACCGGTATTCCGACTCCACCGCCACCATCACCACCACGCCGTCGTGCTGGTTGTGATCCCATAAACTTCTCCGCATTCTCTTGCTAGATCAAGGAGGAGGCGACGTCATCGAGCCGCACGTGTGCTAAACTCGGAGGTGCCGTCCGTTCGTCACTAGATCGGTTGGATCGTGATCGGATCGCGAAGAGTACGAGTACATTGACCGCGTTATATACGCCTCCACTTTCGTTCTATGAGGGTACGTAGACACACTCTCCCCTATCGTTTCTACTCTTCTCCTAGATAGATCTTGAGTGTTCGTAGGAAATTTTTTGATTTTCATGCTTCGTTCCCCAACAGTGGCATCAGATCCAGGTCTATGCATAGATGTATATGCACGAGTAGAACACAAAGAGTTGTGGGCATTGATGCTCAAATTGCTTAACTCTCTTGTCTTATTTGGATTCAGCGATATTGTGGGGTGAAGTGGCCCGGGCCAACCTTACTTGTCCACGAACAAGAGACTGATTCCACCGATAGAGATGCAACTTGTTTTGCATAAGGTGGCTAGCGGGTGTCTGTCTCTCCTACTTTAGTTGAATCTAATTTGACAAAGGCGGTCCTTGTAGAAGGTTAAAAGGAAACTTGATTATCACCGTTGTGGCTTTACATAGGTAAGAACGGTTCTTACTATTTGCCCATAGCAGCCATGTAAGATTTGCAACAACAAAGTATAGGACGTCTAACTTGTTTTGCATGGCATGTTGTGATGTGGTATGGCCAAAACGTGATGTGATATACGTTGATATATGTGACGATCATGTTTTGTAATAGGTTCACGACTTGCATTTCGATGAGTACGACAACAGACAGGAGCCATAGGGTTGTCTTTAATTTATTATTCGTCATGTAATTGCTTTACTTTATCGCTATGCGTAATAGTTGTAGAAGCAATAGTTGGCGAGATGACCACGTGACGACACGATGATGGAGATCATGGTGTTATGCCGGTGACGATAGAGATCATGCTTGTGCTTTGGAGATGGAGATCAAAGGCACGAGATGATAATGGTCATATCATGTCACATATTGATTCCATGTGATGTTTATCTTTTTATGCATCTTATTTTACTTAGGACGACGGTAGCATTATAAGATGATCCCTTCACTTAATTTCAAGAAATTGTATTCTCCCTAAGTATGCACCGTTGCAAAAGCTCGTCATTTTGAAGCACCTTGTGATGATCAGGTGTGATAGACTCTACGTTCGCATACAACGGGTCTAAGCCAGTTTTACACATGCAAAATACTTGGGTTAAGCTTGACGAGCCTAGCATGTACAGACCTGGCCTCGGAACACAGGAGACCGAAAGGTCAAACATGAGTCATATAGCAAATATGATCAACATGGAGATGTTCACCATTGATGACTAGCCATCTCACGTGATGATCAGACATGGGTTAGTTGATTTGGATCATGTATCACTTAGACAGCTTGAGGGATGTTGATTTAAGTGGGAGTTCATTAGTAATTTGATTAATTGAACTAATTATCATGAACATAGTCTAAGTTGTCTTTGCAAATTATGTTGTAGATCAATAGCTCGCGCCGCAGCTCCCTGTTTTTAATACGTTCCTAGAGAAAGACTAAGTTGAAAGATATTGTAAGCAATTATGCGGACTAGCTACGTAGTCTGAGGATTGTCCTCACTGCTGCACAGAAGGTTTATGCCCTTGATGCACCGCTCGGTGTGCCAACCCCTTTATTGTCGTCTGTGGATGTTGTGAACGTCTTGAAGGCACGTTCTGATGACTACTCGATAGTTCAGTACACAATGCTTTACAGCTTAGAAATCAGGCGCCTAAAGACGCTTTGAATGCCACGGAGCATATGAGATGTTCCAAGAGCTGAAATTGGTATTTTAGGATCATGCCCGTGTTGAGAGGTATAAGACCTCTAACAAGTTGTTTGCCTGCAAGATGGAGGAGAATAGCTCAGTTAGTGAGCATGTGCTCAGAGTGTCTGGTTGCTACAATCGCTTGAATCAAGTGGGAGTTAATCTTCCAGATAAGACAGTGGTTGACAAAGTTTTCAAGTCACTGCCACCAAGCCATAAGGGTTTTGTAATGAACTATAATATGCAACCGATGGAGAAAACAATCCCTGAGCTATTCGTGATGCTTAAGGCCGCAGAGGTAGAAATCAAGAAAGAGCATCAAGTGTTGATGGTTAATAAGACCACCGGTTTCAAGAAGAAACGCAAGGGAAAGAAAGGGAACTTCAAGAAGAACGGCAAGCAAGTTTCCTCTCCCGTGAAGAAACCCAAGGTTGGACCCAAACCTGAGATTGGGTGTTTCTACTTCAAGGGGAACGGTCACTCAAAGCGAAACTGCCCCAAGTACTTAGCAGATAAGAAGATAGCAACGTCAACGTAGGTATATTTGATATACATATTATTGATGTGTGACTCATTAGTGCTCATAGTAGCGTCTGGGTATTTGATACTGATTCAGTTGCTAATATTAGTAACTCGATGCAGGAGCTGCGGAGTAACGGAGACTAGCTGAGGGCAGGGTGACGTTTAGTGTTGGAAGTGTCTCCAAGGTTGATATGATCACCATCAGCACGCTCGCAATACCTTCGGGATTAGTATTAAACCTAAATAATGGTTATTTGGTGCTTATGTTGAGCATAAAACATTATATCTTGATATTGTTTATTGCAAGACGGCTATTCATTTAAGTCAGAGAATAATGGTTATTCTGTTTATATGAGTAATATATTTTGTGATCATGCACCCAATATGAATGGTTTACTGAATCTCGATCGCAGTGATACACATGCCCATAATATTAATGCCAAAAGAAACAAAGTTAACAATGATAGTACCTCATATTTGTGGCACTGCCGTTTAGGTCGTATTGGTGTAAAGCGCATGAAGAAACTCCATGCTGATGGACTTTTGGAATCTCTTAATTATGAATCATTTGAGACATGTGAACCATGCCTCATGGGCAAGATGGCTAAAACTCTGTTCTCCAGAACAATGGAGCGAGCTAGACTTATTGCAAATAATACATACCGATGTATGCGGTCCAATGAGTATTGAAGCATGTGGTGGATATCGTTATTTCTTACCTTCATAGATGATTTGAGTAGATATGGGTATATTTACTTAATGAAACACAAGTCTGAAACATTTGAAAAGTTCAAGGAATTTCAGAGTGAAGTGGAGAATCATCGTAACAAAAAAATAAAGTTTATATGATCTGACCGTGGAGGTGAATATATGAGTTATGAGTTTGGTATGCATTTAAGACATTGTGGTTTTTTTCACAGCTCACGCCACCTGGAACACCACAGCGTAATGGTGTGTCCGAACGTCGTAATTGTACTCTATTGGATATGGTGCGTTCTATGATGTCTCTTACTGATTTGCCACTATCGTTTTAGGGTTATGAATTAGAGACAGCCACATTCACTTTAAATAGAGCACTGTCTAAATCTGTTGAGACGACACCGTATGAGTTATGGTTTGGCAGGAAACCTAAGATGTTTTTTCTTAAAGTTTAGGGATTCGACGCTTATGTCAAGAGGCTTCAGCCTGATAATCTCGAACCCAAAGCGGAGAAGTGCGTCTTCATATGATATCCTAAAGAGACCATTGGGTATACCTTCTACCACGCATCCGAGGGCAAGATCTTTGTTGCCAAGAATGGGTCCGTTCTATAGAAGGAATTTTTCTTGAAAGAAGTGAGTAGAAGGAAAGTAGAACTTGATGAGGTAATTGCACCTTCTCTCAAATTGGAAGGTAGCACATCACAGAAAGTAGTTCATGTGATGCCTACGCCAACCGAAGAGGAAGCTAATGATGATGATCATGAAATTTTGGATCAAATTACTACTGAACTTCATAGGTCGACCTGGGTATGTTCCGCACCAGAGTGGTACGGTAATCCAAATCCGAAAGTCATGTTGTTAGACAACGGCGAACCTACGAACTATGAAGAAGCTATGATGATCCTGGATTCCGACAAATGGCTTCAGGCCATGAAATCCGAGATAGGATCCATGTATGAGAACAAACTATAGACTTTGGTGGACTTGCCCGATGATCGGCAAGCCATTGAGAACAAATGGATCTTTAAGAAGAAGACATATGCCGATGGTAATGTCACCGTTTATAAAGCTCAACTTGTCGCAGCGGTTTCGACAAGTTTAAGGGGTTGGCTACGATGAGACTTTCTCACCAGAAGCGATGCTTAAGTCCGATAGAATTATGTTAACTATCGCCGCATTTTATGATTATGAGATCTCGCAAATGGACGCCAAAACAACATTTCTTAACGGGTTTCTTAAGGAAGAGTTGTATATGATGCAACCAGAAGGTTTTGTCGATCCTAAAGATGCTAACAAAGTATGCAAGCTCCAGCGAACCATTTATGGAATGGTTCAAGCATCTCAGAGTTGGAATATTCGCTTTGATGAGGTGATCAAAGCTTTTGGTTTTATACAAACTTACAGAGAAGCTTGTATTTACAAGAAAGTGAGTGGGAGCGTTGTAGCACACTACTGCAGGATGCTGCTAACGTGACACTATGATCAGAGACCCTTTGACGAAACTGTGTGCGATGCATTAATTGCAAACGGTGATGTAAAAAACCCATAAAAACATGTAAAACGTTTGCGACCGTTGATACATCAAATATGGTTTAGATTTTAAATGCGTGTGCGATGCTGGGCATACGGTTGATCCATATGAACTGTTTGCGATGAGACAAAACAATAGAAACGGGCAACCAGATCAAGGTGTGTGCGATATACGGCATACAGTTTGCTCCGATGAACCATTTGTGATGAGAAGGAACAACAGAAACGGGTAGCCAGATGAAGGTGTGTGCAATACATGTCATATAGTTCATTCGGATGAACTGTTTGTGATTAGGCAACACAAAAGAAACGGTCAGCCCGATGAATGTGTGTGCAATATACGACATATAGTTCACTCGAATGAATTGTTTGCGTTGAGCCAAGAGAATAGAAGTGGTTCAACTTAACAAGATGTGTGTGATACGCGGCAAACAGGTCTGCAATTGGAAATGTGT
Organism: Aegilops bicornis; assembly: GCA_021605145.1. Taxonomy (NCBI): domain Eukaryota; kingdom Viridiplantae; phylum Streptophyta; class Magnoliopsida; order Poales; family Poaceae; genus Aegilops; species Aegilops bicornis. Next base: position 213,021,301 of record CM038675.1, on the reverse strand, counting down.
GGGAAGATCGATAACAATACAAACGATTCATGTTAACAAGTCGTGTGTGTTGTGAGAAAATGATTGTTGGTATACAATTGTGAGTGATTGATGAAAACATCACTGACGGGTTCCATTGTTTAGTCCGTGTGCGATGTGATTTGCTTTGTCCGTGCAACATTTACGTACACTCTATCTACAAAGCATCAACATATTAAGGACAGTAAAACTGAGCCTAAACCGAGCTCTCTCAGCGAATTAGCGTTTTTGGCCGTTCGTTTCACGATCTGATCTTTACTAGCCGTCAGATTCCACGTCCAAAGCGATCTGCCCCGTAATCTGGGTAATCTGGCCCAGCTGTCCTCTGGGCTGCTGCTCCAGAGGCCGAAACGAAGGGCTCTCGTGCATTGGGCCGTCGGGCAGCCCATTATACCCCGCCTGGGCTTCGAGCGACTGCGTACAACTGACGATGCGAGGAGATGCTTAAAAAAACTGCCCACGGCCTCTCGTCTCTCTCAATCAATTCCCACACCCGATCTCTCCTCTCTCTCTCCCTCGCCCACGAACAGGTTGCGCCGCCACCGTCGTCGTTTCGTTTGGCTCCTACCTCCTCATGGCGCAGTCCATGCCCACCCCATTGGAATGTCGCCTCCGTCTCCGTTTAGCCGTCGATGTCCTCCATCTCTTGTCTTCCGTCTGATAGGCCAACAGAGAGCATCTATTTCTGGGGGTGGCCGGCCACGAGATCCATCACCAGATCGGTGGCGCACCGCACCCCTGAAGCATGTATCCAATTTTTTTCTGGAGTCCTTGGGCGGGCCGCTGTCAGATCTGCCACGCTCGTGTACACTATAGCGATGCAGCGGTGAGCAACAAAAGCAACAGAGAGTTTCGGGGACCGCCGGCGATGTCGTCGTCATGGAATATGTTGGGGCTGGAGGTGCTCTACTAGGTCATCGATTAGGTGGACCGCCTTCTTCGCCCGGTCGTTCAGCATCTACCCGCAGGTCATCCTCAACTACAAGTGCAAGAGGTGCTCCTTCAATCCCTTCCGTTTGTCCTTGGCTATATAGTGTTCTTGGGCTAAATCTGTTTGACCAGCTGTTTGCTTGTTCCTCAGTCTGTGCATGAGGATTCACTTAATCTTTTCCACACAAAAGAGTCTTTGCTTCCTTTGTCATGTATACGTGTCTTGATTTTGGAAATAAAATCTTCATATTGATGGACGGACCTGAGAAATTTGTCCAGTACAGTGTCAAATATTTATAAACTGCAGTTTTCTTTGAGCTGACGATGAATTGTGTCTTCGGGCAGCTGGAAATTGTAGGAATTGCCTTGATTGCTTTCCTCCTATGGCAAGATAATGGCCCTGTTTACAGGAGGGTGGCATGTATGGAAAGTATCGGGAAAACAAAAGGTATTTAGTACCGAGTAAAATGAACATTGGCATATAGTAGAAAATGTGGTGTATATACGCACTGCAGCTGGTTGTGGTGCTTATAAACTATTTAATTTATGATTTGTTGTCCATCTTATCATGATTGTTGTATATCAATTCCTGCAGTTATGGCTAAATAAAAATCACGACTGGGAAGAAGACTCAGGGAATAAGAACAGACCATTAGGATATTTGGATCAGATCAAAATCAGGAAATCGTCACAAAACCAAAGATACTGCAAAAAAGGTTTTTAATTACTAAATTAAGAGTTTTGGTGGTTTCCACAATTGTATGAAAAATTGGAATTTAAATTTTTGACCCATTGAGATTTGTACTTGTGGCAGTATGGTCTGATTGTGTTTATTTTAGTAACCACATCCTCCACAACACGGCTTTTCATAGGTATTGCTTTCCCTTGACCATTCCGATAATTAATTAAGCTTTATCCTAAAAGCCAATTTTATCATTCAACCCTTAAGAAATGTGTTATGCACAGAGAAGTGGCGTTCAAGTGTGAAGTCAGATACAAACTAACACATGTTGACGCAGTTGTTCCCACATACACACTCTTAGTTATTTTCCTATCTGACCAAATGATATCTACTCTTTGTCCAGTTCTTGCAAAAAGGAATGGATTATTGAATGTTTGCTACTCCATGGTATGCTTGACTGTTGTGTGCTTTTTTGAGCAAATTGGATAATTTGTGGAAAATCTGAATTTTATATGACGGTCTGAACTTTCTTTGTGCATGATTGTTGATAAATTATTTTATTTGAGATTTGCTAAGCCAAATTTAGGTGAGCATACCATTCCAGCACATCAAGACAAATGTATATTGTAGTATTTCCAAATTATCGATATGGGAGGTCACCAGAGTAGTGTTGTTAAGGGTGTTTTGTTCCCACTACGATTTGTCTTTTTGTTCTTAGACTTTTTGCATGTTTTGTACTGGTATTACAAAGCTTTCATCAAGGTCAATGCACACAGAGGTGACGCTGGAGCTGTCTTGCTTTTATCCTACTTCGGCTCCATTGCGCAAAGATGAACAACAACCCAAGCAAATTCGGTGCAAAAGACAATAAAAGTAATAAGTTATCACCACTATGAGCCCCCCTTTGGTTAAAGATAACTTTACATAACAACATTGCGTGATAATTTGGGGTTTAAACCTAAGATACTCATTTTTTATGTGATATAAAGTGTTTCATCGTCCCTTTAGCCTAATAACACACTATCTCACTAAAGGTTTCTTCTGTGCTTTCTAATTAATGGAGTGACTGTCGAGATTTGAATAGCGAATGTTTTCAATGTTTGAATGCCACAATCTCCGTGGAAGGCATACAGATAGAACAATTGTTTTATTTTATTAAGCTGAAGCATGTCAAAGATTATTTAGTTACTTTGATGGGAAAAAACATTGTATTCACTTAGTACTCAACATAACAGAAATTATGTTGAACTTCCTATCATTGAAACATGAGATTTTCCATTGAAAGTTTATTTATGTGTCCTACAACAGGAAAGTGCAATTCTGAGCTCGGGCTCAGATGTGCCCTTTATCTCAGCCGTTGTGTAACGCCAAGATTCGCACCAGTGCTAGTATTTTACTCTATATTTGTTGCAGTATGCGCTGCTTTTTCGCAGTATGTGGTCCACCCAACTACCGCAGTAAATGTAGCGGCGGTCATCCTAGTGGCCACGGCTCAGATGGAACGTTGCGTAGTGGGCCACGGCTCAGCCGCCTCCCAGCAAACTCGTCCCACTCCCACCACTTCCATTATTTTAATCCCTGAATCCTTCCACTCCAAGATTCTTCTGCCTCTCCTCCTTCCCTTGTCGGCTTGTCCTCTTCATCTTCTCCGGGGAGAACCAGTTCGGAAACAATGGCTGCCTCCTCCTCTTTCTCGCAGCCTGACGAGGTGCTCCCGCTGATCCCTTATCCACGTTGTGGCGATAAGGTGGTCACCTTCGTCTGCCGAGCTGGACAACGCTTCTACAAGTACGTCAGAAAAGATGTAAGTACTCCTTGCTAAGAAAAATCGAATGCTTATCCATTTAATCTCAGGATGAAATCACTCGACGGAGACCTACCTCCCGGAGCTTAGTCGCCTTGGTTTGACCCAGCCATACATGCTGCAACGCCTCAGAAGCTGCGCACCCATCCGGTGTCCTTCAGCATAGATCCAACCGCCAGCGCCGGTTAAATCGACGGCAGCCAGGTGGACATCCAGCTGCTCATGCGCGCCTCCAGCCGCACACAAAACAAGCGAGCCCGCCAGCATCAGGGGAATCCAAGCAGCTCATGCACGCCTGCAGCCGCACATGCAGCAAGCGAGCCCTCCCAGCGCCGCCGCACCGCAGTGCTGCTCCGCTGACAGCAACCGCACAGCGCTGCTGTTGGCCGGAACCAACTTAATCCTTGTACTAGGCAGCCCCAGTCTGCCAACGTACTAGTGTACTCTTTTGTGTATATTAATCCAACGATGTTATCTATGTTAATCTTTTTTGTCAGCCCATTATGTGGGCAATCATTTTTTATCTATGAATTTTTGTACTAAGATTATCTCCCCCGATTAGTTCAGGCGTCTCTTTATTTGGGTGAACACGCATGCTAGCCACCACAGGTCACTTTTCTTTGTATACAGAGGAGCCAACGACTCCTTTGCCTTCTTCAAAATGTGCCATTTGCACCATCTGTGTGTTGTCTCGGGCATAATCTTACTGACAGCGACCTCCATGGCACGGTTTTGGTCTATAAAACAGTCCAACGATCAGGTAAACAACCATCACAACATATAGATCATCTATATGTCCGACGAAGGATTAAATTTTCCAACCAAAGAAAAATACCTTTTAAGTATGGTCATGGGTGGAGAACCACCCATCATTCTTAGGAATCCTGTAAAAACCCACTCCAAACTCTCTTGGGTCTCATCGAGAACAAGAACACCAGCCAAAATCACACTTTGAAAGTGATTGTTCACGCCAACAAAAAGGCCGAAAGGCATGTCATACAAGTTCATCCTGTAAGTTGTATCGAATGTTATGACATCGCCAAAGAAGTTGTCCTGCAGCCTGCTGCTACCAGTTGCCCACATCAGATTCTTGACCCTGCCCTCACTGTCAGCTTGAACCCTGTATGTGAAGTGTGGATCTTTAGCTCCAATCTCCGCAAACACATCCATCATCTTCTTTACATCCTCATCTGCTTGGTCCCTATTTGTCTTGCCACACAAATTACGTAGAGACCTCTTCGTGAACGGAACATTTTCCATCGACCCAAAGAAACCTCCTATGATGATGTACACCTCTGCAAGGTTGATATTGTTCTGCCTTAACTGCTTCACAAGATCCCTGGTGTAAACATCTATATGTTTGCGTGAAGGCCAGTGGATTGTCTCACCAAAATTAGGTGAAAGCAAATGGTTGTGTGTGTCTCTATGCTCCGCAATATACCAACCATTGTCTTCTGCTCTTAGTAGCAATTTTCGCATCGACATTCGCATCGGCAAGACCTTGTGTTCTCGACACCAGCTTTCCCCTGCAAAATGATTAGCAATTTTCGTTACCAACTTCTCAACCTGATCAAATAAACTGGGATTGTTGAAGCAGTACCACTAGCAAAAAATTGTACTGACCGAGCACCCACACACTATATATTGCATGCATTTTGTCCTCTTGACATTCAGTCAGCTGCCTTTCTCCCACGAGTACAAATTGTAGAAGTTGTACGCCTCACCCACTGAGTCAAATGTAGTGCCAATAACTGGGGTGATCACACTCTCAGCTGGGTTCTCAGCAAAACTCCTGACAGCCTTCTCAAATGCACTAACGCGGTTTGGGCAAGGTGCTCTGCTAGGTGCTGCAGCTCCAATATGTAGCCTTTGCGAAAACAGGCAACTACGACTTTAGCTTACAAAGGTTCCGCAAACATCATTCACACTATCTAGATGCATGTAATTCACTTGTTTGCCAGCATCATTTTACTTAGAGGAAGTAAAGCATCTAATTTCTGCAGTTTCAGCAAGCATCATTCATACTAACTAGATCCATGTAATTCACAGGTTTGCAAGCATCATTTTACTTGGAGCAAGTTCATCTAATACTGTAGTGGTTCTAATCCAGAGAATCATTTCTTCAAAAACTTCAAGTGCATTATTTACCTTACAAAGGTTCAGCAAGCATCATTCATGCTAACTACGTCCACGTAATTCACTGGTTTGGAAGCATCATTTTACTCGGAGCAAGTGCATCTAATTCTGTAGTGGTTCTAATACAGGGAATCATTTCTTTAAAAAGTTCCAGTCCATTATTTAGCTTACAAAGGTTCAGCAAGCATAATTCATACTCCCTCCGTATAGAAATAAGAGAGCTTTTAGATCACTACTTTATTGATCTAAACACTCTTATACTTTTAGTATTTCTTTACAGATGGAGTACTAATTAGATCCATGTAATTCACTGGTTCGCAAGCATCATTTTACCTACAGCGAGTGCATCTAATTCTGTAGTTGTTCTAATCCATGAATCATTTCTTTAAAAACTTTCAGTCCATTATTTACCTTACAAAGGTTCAGCAAGTATCACTCATACTAACTACATCCATCTAATTCAGTGGTTTGCAAGCATCATTCTACTTGGAGCAAGTGCATCTAATTCTGTAGTGGTTCTAATCCAGGGAATCATTTCTTTAAAAAGTTCCATTCCATTATTTAGCTTACAAAGGTTCAGCAAGCATGTTCATACTCCCTCCGTAAATAAATATAAGAGCGTTTAGATCACTACAATAGTGATCTAAACGCTCTTACATTTATTTACTCGGAGCAAGTGCATCTAATTCTGTAGTGGTTCTAATACAAGGAATCATTTCTTTAAAAAGTTCCAGTCCATTATTTAGCTTACAAAGGTTTAGCAAGCATAATTCATACTCCCTCCGTATAGAAATAAGAGAGCTTTTAGATCACTACTTTATTGATCTAAACACTTATACTTTTAGTATTTCTTTACAGAGGGAGTACTAATTAGATCCATGTAATTCACTGGTTCACAAGCATCATTCTACCTACAGCAAGTGCATCTAATTCTGTAGTTGTTATAATCCATGAAATCATTTGTCTTAAAGTCCCAGTAGATTATTTGATGTAACAAGAAATCTTTCGCTACCTAAGCATACAAGTATTGTCATGGCCACAATGAACACACTACTTCAGCACATCTATGCCAGGTTCTTACTGCTCCAATTTATCTGCATGATCAACTCAACCATCGACCTTTTGTTCCATCCAGAGCCCAGGGTTCATCTTCCCAGCTTGACAGCTCTCTGAAGCCGCTGGGCGAAGCTCTCTCTCTCTCTGTCTGCTGCGCCGGCCGCCCAGATTTGAGCGTCTGCGCTGCTCCCCCGCACCTTGCTCTGCCGCCATGAAATCCCCCACCGCCGCTGACTGATCCACCACATCCGCCCCTAGCACTGGCTACTCCGCCGCCTTTGCATCCCATGCGCCAGTGCCCGCTGCACCGCACCATGCTCTGCCGCAGGAGGCGGCACTATACTCTTGCCTACCTCCTCCAGAAAAGTAGATCCGATGGATGACGAACCAAATCCGTTCCAAACTATCAGTCCACGTAGCTAATCCAGTAAGTCAACCACGAGAAAAGGGAAGATTTTTACGAACCCGCGTATAGGCTGCATCATCAGGAACTCCATGGCTTGTCGTCGTCGCCGCCGCCGCATCTTCTCTCGATGACTCAGTCTCCAACACCCGAAGTGGAGAACAGACTAGAATGGCGGCCATGGAGCTCCGGACCCCACCAACAGGAAAAGGCAACGTCCTGGGCCACGGATCAGACGTGCATGCATATTCTGGGCCATGGCTCGCCTCTTCTCACTCGAACGGCCGTCCACGATCCGGTTAACTTATGGCCCACTACCCGCCTGCAGCGCATACGTATTTCAGAACAGTACCTTTTTCCCTGGCAGCCCACAACCTCCAGTATAAAGAAATGGCACATATCCTCACGCAGAAATCAATGCTCACGATAAAGAGCTCATTTGAGCTCGAGCACAAAAACTCCACGTCCCCTACAACAACTTTCATTAGCATCTAATCCTCCATCCTATCTTTTTGTTCTGTTATTCGTTGAGTAGTTCTGTGGGGGTCGTTCGTCTATTAGAGAATGTGGGAGAGAGAAAGCAAGGTTGTTCTTCTTAAGTTGCTTACACGTTTGTAGGTTAGCCCCATATCTTTGTACAAGTTAATCCGTGCTCTCTCACATCAACTTCTTTTTGTTTGATGGATAAATCTTCATTCATTAAACAACTCTTTATGAACTAACTCAAACATATAATCTTGTAGGTACCTTCATGGCACGAGATGGACAATTTCAATCCACCCTTTATTCCAAATTGTCTTACTGATTCATGCTAAGCAACTATGAAAACTTCTGGATGACCCTTTTTTATATGTTGTGTTTGATGTATCTATATTTCAGAAACCTAGATCATGAATGTGGATGGAGGCAAATCGCTTAAATTGTAAAATAAAGAATGCATTATACAAAGTATACAAGTTGCTTTGTATCACTAACAAGAGCCAAAATAGACGGGCGCAGCAACGCGCGCCATCAATGATCTAGTATACTTAAAAAGACAGCATTGCATAATCAAATTAAGCGTACAATTACACAAGTGACTACACATAACATTTTCACACACCAAAGTAAACAATTACATGCATACTAAATTAGGAGAAACGAGGATCTAATCATCTATTGATTGTTGCGATGACGCTTGCCATTGCTCTTCTTTTGGCTGGATACCTGACCGTTTTGGGGAAGGAGGCACTTCCTCATGTCAACGATCCACCTGTACATCTCGTAGCTCATGTACGCCTCCTTGGCCGCATACACGACGTGAGCTTTGTCAAGTTTCTCCATCCAGGCCGAGTGTCAGGCACGCTTGTCCTTGTTGCAGGAATCCTTCATGTCTCTGTAGTAGGGGCCGATGATGGCCTCGGTGAGGTGAACCAGTGAGTCCTTCTCATGCTCGTTGCTGCCCCAGATCTTGTATTGGCCTTGGATGTCGACAAGATTCTGGCAGGCGATGGCCCAATTCTTGAGCACCTTTACATCGTTGGTGATGTCCACCGTAGCGAACATGTAGTGGGGGCTATTGAAAAACCTGGCAAAACGCTCGCAAGGCCTTGTGGCCAGGCAGTAGTGCTAGACGAGGACATGATTGCGCACACACATCTGGGCGACAGCGACCTTGGGACGATACCAGGCATGAGCGTGTGCGTACTCGAGGTCGAACCCGACCACCTTGTACTTCTACTAGGCAAGCAACAACTCCATGATGTGGATGGAGTGCTCCACCCAGACCGGGTTGTTGGTGTACACCACCGAGAGCTCCGTGAACCTTCTGTGGGTGTCCACCATGGCATGCATGGTGAACTTCTGCTCGTCGTCGGCAGCCGCTCGGAGCGCCATTGGAGCCGAGCAGGATACCCTCTAAGAGTTTATAATGGTGGGTGTGCTTCTTGCAATAGTGAGGTGCGATTGAAAAGTTGAAGAGGCACAAGCGTTAAATGGCCGCTGTAATAAATGGGGGTTGGCCGGCCTATAATCGTTACGTCTTGTGTGACGCCCAGATATTTAAGCTACAGTAACCCTCCGCTAATGATGCCACGTCATCACATTACTGTTGCTACTCCTCGCTTGATCCAAATCATAATTCAATTCAAATTCAAATTAAAGTCCAAAAATTCATATCTAGTCAAACGGCAAAAGTTTCTAACGTGCAAACAAAAATGTTCAAAGTGTGGCAAATAATCCTTGGATATTTGTCATGTTGGAACCAATCTCTTTTGGATTCCCAAAGTGCCCCTGGAAATTTATTTGATGATCCAGGAGCATTTAAATTTGGCCTTTTTTAATTTCTAAAAATGCTTGAACAATTCCATTGGCCCTAAAATTTTTTAGGCAACACCACCATGGGGCGTGGCTAACGCGCGCGCGCGTCCCAGCCGGCGCGCTCGATTTCCGACCGCAGCTATCCGACAGCAAAACGACAACGTAGCGATCAGGCGCGCACGTCCTATTCCCTTTCTCGATCTATCCCGTGACGAGCACCGCTGGCCCAGCGCTTTCTATTCCCTTTCTTGAGTTTGGCCCAGCGCTGGCCCAATACCTCCCCTAGCTTCTATTCCCTTTCCACGTATTTTTTCTTTTGGGCCTGCTATTCCGCCCATTCCCTTTCTGGGCCAGCGGTTTTTCAGGGACAGTAGTGGGCGGGAAATTCCACTTTTAATTGAAATAAACTAGGACTTTCAACCCCTAAAAAAACAAAAACGAATAGCAACTTTTACACACACAAAAATTAGCCTATCCCTCTATTCCCTTTCGATTAATACTATCCAGAAACATAATTTAGTTAAACAAAAAAACAAGCTTACTGAAGTAAATTGATCTACTCCTTTTCGGTTGAATCGACATTAAATTGATCTACTACAAACAAGTTTTAAATTAATAAAAGAATCCAAAAAGCAAGAACATATTTATAGAAATGAACACCTTTTGAATTTGTGATTTTTTTAGGAAAATAAGAACATTTTTTAAAACACGAACATTTTTTGAAATGAACAATATTTTCTAAAATTTCTACCAAAATTTTAAAACACGAACATTTTTTGTGTGAATTTGGCGTGACAAGGTCCACGATGTCCGCCTCGAGGCAGTGGTGTCATGTGGTTGTCTAGGCGTCCGTCGTCGCTACCGCGACGACGTCCGCCTCGACTCGTCTGACCCTAAGATAGACAGGGTGGCAATGGTGTCACGTGCTCGTCTCGGCGTCCGTCGTCGCTACCGCGAAGACGTCCGCCTCGACTCGCGTTACGCTAAGACAGGGTGGTAATGGTGTCACGTGCTCGTCTCGGCGTCCGTCGTCGCTACCGCGACGACGTCCGCCTCGACTCGCGTTACGCTAAGACAGGGTGGCACTGGTGTCACATGCTTGTCTCGGCGTCCGTCGTCGCTACCGCGACGACGTCCGCCGACTTCGTGTAACCCTAAGATAGACAGGTGGCGGTGGTGTCACGTTCTGCGTCTCGGCGTCCGTCGTCGCTACGGCGACGAATTCCGCCTCGACTTCGCGTTCGCTAAGACAGGTGGCGGTGGTGTCGCGTGCTGCGTCTCGGCGTTAAATCGTCGCTACCGCGACGACGTCCGCCTCGACTCGCGTAACCCTAAGATAGACAGGGTGGCAGTGGTGTCACGTGCTCGTCTCGGCGTCCGTCGTCGCTACCGCGACGACGTCCGCCTCGACTCGCGTAACCCTATGATAGACAGGGTGGCTGTGGTGTCACGTGCTCGTCTCGGCGTCGCCCGTCGCTACTGACGACGTCGCCTCAACTTCGCTACGCTAAGACAGGGTGGCGGTGGTGTCACGTGCTCGTCTCGGCGTCCGTCGTCGCTACCGCGACGACGTCCGCCTCGACTCGCGTTACGCTAAGACAGGGTGGCGGTGGTGTCACGTGCTCGTCTCGGCGTCCGTCGTCGCTACCGCGACGAAGTCCGCCGCGACTCGCGTTACGCTAAGACAGGGTGGGAGTGGTGTCACATGCTCGTCTCGGCGTCCGTCGTCGCTACCGCGACGACGTCCGCCTCAACTCGCGTAACCCTAAGATAGACAGGGTGGCAGTGGTGTCACGTGCTCGTCTCGGCGTCTGTCGTCGCTACCGCGACGACGTCCGCCTCGACTCGCGTAACCCTAAGATAGACAGGGTGGCTGTGGTGTCACGTGCTCGTCTCGGCATCCGTCGTCGCTACCGCGACGACGTCCGCCTCGACTCGCGTAACCCTAAGATAGACAGGGTGGCTGTGGTGTCACGTGCTTGTCTCGGCGTCCGTCGTCGCTACCGCGACGACGTCCACCTCGACTCGCGTTACGCTAAGACAGGGTGGCAGTGGTGTCACGTGCTCGTCTCGGCGTCCGTCGTCGCTACCGCGACGACGTCCGCCTCGACTCGCGTTACGCTAAGACAGGGTGGGAATGGTGTCACGTGCTCGTCTCGGCGTCCGTCGTCGCTACCGCGATGACGTCCGCCTCGACTCGCGTTACGCTAAGACAGGGTGGCAGTGGTGTCACGTGCTCGTCTCGGCGTCTGTCGTCGCTACCGCGACGACGTCCGCCTCGACTCGCGTTACGCTAAGACAGGGTGGGAATGGTGTCACGTGCTCGTCTCGGCGTCCGTCGTCGCTACCGCGACGACGTCCGCCTCGACTCGCGTTACGCTAAGACAGGGTGGCATTGGTGTCACGTGCTCGTCTCGGCGTCCGTCGTCGCTACCGCGATGACGTCCGCCTCGACTCGCGTTACGCTAAGACAGGGAGGCGATGGTGTCACGTGCTCGTCTCGGCGTCCGTCGTCGCTACCGCGACGACGTCCGCCTCGACTCGCGTTACGCTAAGACAGGGTGGCAGTACTGTCACGTGCTCGTCTCGGCGTCCGTCGTCGCTACCGCGACGACGTCCGCCTCGACTCGCGTTACGCTAAGACAGGGTGGCAGTGGTGTCACGTGCTCGTCTCGGCGTCCGTCGTCGCTACCGCGACGACGTCTGCCTCGACTCGCATTACGCTAAGACAGGGTGGTAGTGGTGTCACGTGCTCGTCTCGGCGTCCGTCGTCGCTACCGCGATGACGTCCGCCTCGACTCGCGTAACCCTAAGATAGACAGGGTGGCAGTGGTGTCACGTGCTCGTCTCGGCGTCCGTCGTCGCTACCGCGACGACGTCCGCCTCGACTCGCGTTACGCTAAGACAGGGTGGGAATGGTGTCACGTGCTCGTCTCGGCGTCCGGCGTCGCTACCGCGACGACGTCCGCCTCGACTCGCGTTACGCTAAGACAGGGTGGCAGTGGTGTCACGTGCTCGTCTCGGCGTCCGTCGTCGCTACCGCGACGACGTCCGCCTCGACTCGCGTTACGCTAAGACAGGGTGGCAATGGTGTCACGTGCTCGTCTCGGCGTCCGTCGTCGCTACCGCGACGACGTCCGCCTCGACTCGCGTTACGCTAAGACAGGGTGGCAGTGGTGTCACGTGCTCGTCTCGGCGTCCGTCGTCGCTACCGCGACGACGTCCGCCTCGACTCGCGTTACGCTAAGACAGGGTGGCAGTGGTGTCATGTGCTCGTCTTGGCGTCCGTCGTCGCTACCGCGACGACGTCCGCCTCGACTCGCGTAACCCTAAGATAGACAGGGTGGGAATGGTGTCACGTGCTCGTCTCGGCGTCCGTCGTCGCTACCGCGACGACGTCCGCCTCGACTCGCGTAACCCTAAGATAGATAGGGTGGCAGTGGTGTCACGTGCTCGTCTCGGCGTCCGTCGTCGCTACCGCGACGACGTCCGCCTCGACTCGCGTAACCCTAAGATAGACAGGGTGGCAGTGGTGTCACGTGCTCGTCTCGGTGTCCGTCGTCGCTACCGCGACGACGTCCGCCTCGACTCGCGTAACCCTAAGATAGACAGGGTGGCTGTGGTGTCACGTGCTCGTCTCGGCGTCCATCGTCGCTACCGCGACGACGTCCGCCTCGACTCGCGTTACGCTAAGACAGGGTGGCAGTGGTGTCACGTGCTCGTCTCGGCGTCCGTCATCGCTACCGCGACGACGTCCGCCTCGACTCGCGTTACGCTAAGACAGGGTGGCAGTGGTGTCACGTGCTCGTCTCGGTGTCCGTCGTCGCTACCGCGACGACGTCCGCCTCGACTCGCAATACGCTAACACAGGGTGGTAGTGGTGTCACGTGCTCGTCTCGGCAGACTGGTGATGCAGGGCAGATAGGGGATTTCCCGGCAAAAAGTCTACCTTTGTTCATGTTCCCAAAACAACAACAAAATGGCTAAATAGGGGCTTATTTTGGAATTAAAACATAGGCATAAACATATATCTCAACTTAGCATTCAAATCCATTCATACCCAACAATAGAACATTCAATATATGTCCTTCACATTTATAATATTACAACCCTTGTAATAAATCATTTCCACAAGTGAGACATGTGCAACATACTGGCTACATATGAAAAGTCCATTCTAATTTAGCATCCGTACTTTGTAGCCTTTCTGGTCAATAAAATACAAAGTAAAAATGAAACTTGTATATGATCTTCAAAACGAGTGAAGCAAAATGGTTTCAAAGGGTGACTTGTCCAGCCTTGCAGCAACGTTGACAACATGAAGAGGAAATTAAGTCAATTGACAAGTACATGTATTGTAGAGGATTCATGTAGAAAAAACAAAGTGCACACAATTTCAGGAAGGTCATATGAAAAATTCAGAATGACTAAAAGTATGTAGAAATAGAACTCCATGCAGATATCTCAAGATTGGCACAGTAAAATTTTAGAGTTGAGCTATGAGCTATGCTTATTCAGAGTTCCTTTGGTTTGTGTTTCACTTTCCAAGTAAGTTAAGCAATAAATCAGGGCCGATTACACATGTTTAGGGAAGTCAAGTAATATCGTAGAGTCCAAACAGTAAAGGACTAGAACTGTCGGTGGTCAAGTTTTTGTTCAGTCATTGAAAAAAATGAACCTTTTCATTTACCAAGCAAAATTATCAAATGAACTTTACAGAACCTGGCATGAAACTACTAGAAAAAAGCAGACCCTACGAATGGCTACTCAAACAATCAAGTACCTGTTACAGACAAAAGGAGGCTATTCTATATTAGAACTAGTCATCAAAATTATAATAGTATAAGATGCAAAATATTAGCCAAATCCTAAGCTGCAAGTTAAAGGAAAAGAAGACGAATTTATTGTGCTATTCCTCGATTGTCCAGACGCAATCAGTGGTGCATTTTGGCTGCAAAACTTACCTCCTACAGTGACAACACCTGCAACGCCTTGATTAAAATAGAGTGAGTATTTCAGAAAATTATCAGTTGTGCGATGAGAAGCAAAGCACATTATAATCAGTCGGTACAAATGCAGCAAAGCACATTATAATCAGTCGGTACAAATGCAGCTGTCATACACAGCACATGAAAGTCTTAGTTCGCATTAGTGAAACACAGACTATGTGTTAACAAATATTACACTGTAGGTTAGACCAAAGTACATGACAATACTACTTTTACTTTATATTCTTCAAGAACATATCATTTACAGTTCTAAATAGTTGAATAATCACGCTCAAGAGGAACTATACATAGTTCCAATAACAGTTGGTGAATGTAAAAAAGAGTTCATAGCTGAGGAACAGTTCACCAACCAAGACTTAACCCTAAATAATGTTTCCTAAATAAATAAAATGATATGGTACCCACCTACCAAACAGAAAATTAGTAGAACTGGAAAGAAAGAGAAGTTAAGGATGCAATCTTTATGCAAGATGAAAGATACACTTTTCCTGAAAATTACTTCTCAAATTCTCAATGGCACATTAATGTCACTGCATGAAAAGATGTTACTTTTCCTCGAATGCAGCAAACTGGACAGCCTGAGAAGCAGTAGAAGCGAAACCGCTCCGAGAGGTACGAGTGTAAGTGCTGAAATCGGAACTGGTGCACAGAGTAACCACTGCGTGGTACTCATACACTGAGTCTGCTAGACGCTCCCGGTACACAGGATAGACTAGGTCGTCACCAAGGGGGTACAGCCGACGCCACACGTTACGAAGGAGATGCAACGACGTGTACGACATCAGCTTCAACTGGCACGGATACGGCACCGGAGCCATCTACACTCACAACCATTAGTAGGTTAGCATAAAAATAAAACAAGCACATGCAATGCAACAACCAGCTACAAATGCTACCGGCACTCAACTTAAACTCGTATCTTACGTCCAGTTAACACGTCGTAGTCTAGCGTGTCCTACAGTCAGCGCGGCTCTGATACCAAGCGTTGTGGCACCCTGGCTCAGAGCAACCGGTTTACCCTGCATTGCCAGCCCAGAGACCATGTCTTCTGGCAACACACAACATCTTGGTACAGAAAACAACCGCTTTATTGATGCTAGCGGATCATAGTTTATATTACAACAGGTGGCGAGGCCAAGCGGCACACACGGTGCGGCTGAACACTACGTACATTATTTAGTGAACATAAAGGGGCCTCGATCATAACAACTACACAGCAGCGGAACAACGTCGTAGCGGAACTCCATAGCACAGGGACACCGATGTGGACACGATCTAGACTCGAACAGCACTCCTTTCCAACGAGACTTTCCTGAAATCTGGCATGCCACGCCAGGTCAGTACATTGAATGTACTTGCAATCTCACAACAAGCATAAACATAATGACAAACAATATCATGATAATTAACCAATTATTAATAATGCAACAATATATCCAACATGCTGTGATCATGCTCTTGTGATAAAAGTCCCTCAGAATGGCTTACCAACGGTGATCTCCCTTGGATCACAAACGTACCAACCTCGTGGTCTTAATTCGGGTTACCTCGTGATCATTTCGGCGATCACAACCACGACCAACCCTTGGTCTCAAACATCAAGATGGCCTTCCCACCATCATCAACAGTGCAAAGTTCATGACTTAGTGTGCAAAATTTATTAAACATTGACCCATGGCGTGACCTACTTTCGAGCGTGTCTGTAACTGTGGACTCGACTATCGATAGATTTATTACACTCTGCAGAGGTAGCGCACTGTACCCACACCACGGAACCCACGGGCTCTCATTCCCATTCGGGTGGACCAACAGTATTCCGACAAAACCCCTCCATTGCCATGACACTCTCTCGGCCACTCCGACTCACTCCCCACTGGGCTAGTCCTGGGTGGCCCCATGTCTACCAAAGACACCAACAACCACCGTCGTGGCAAAAACATAAACGTCCCACACGGGGACAAGGTACCATAATCTCAACAACGGGCACACAAGATTATGTCTGCTTACCGAGCCAGGGTACCGTACACCCATAACCTTCCCTCCTTGGAGGCACCGACCAGAGGCATGACAATGGACCGAATAAAGGCCTTCCCTTAAAGGAAAATGTGGTTGCACTGGGAAAAACTCGATTCAGTGGCACCATGACCCGGTTAACGATATATTCAAGTTGAGTTATTATCAGGTTCAACTTAAAGTGAAAATAACCTGTGTCATAATATGCCATGAAATGCAACACTAACATATGCATCACATATCAACAGAAATGACTGAGTCAACTATATCCACACTAAGCATAAACACCAACAACTCATGACACTACTCTGGTTAGGATTAAACCACACTTTAAACAGAATCTTTTCTAACAAATTTATCATTTTTCTCATGCAATAAAAATAACTCCAAATAATTACTTATATTCATAACTATATTACTTCCTCATAATTTTTTTACTTCTAGTTACTTTACCAACTTAGTTAGCTTCCAACTTACTGTAAACTAAGCATGACAACTTAAACAAACAACCAACATAATATAAATAATATAATAGTGATTTAAATGCATGGATTAAATCATTCATTCAAGTTGTAAAATCACAAATATTGTACACCATGAGGTTCACAAGCCTCCTGGTGATCCTCAAGACAAGCTTCACTTTTTGAAAATATTTATAAGCACAAAAAAAACATCAAGAACCCTTATGAAATTCACCAGAAAATCTAAACATCAAAGAAAAATCTCATTTTTGGTGGGCTGCTAGATTTCTTCACAAAGAACACAATGCAAAAAGAATCAATTCATTTGGACTTATGGTTAAAGAGTTTTGGCTGTTTGAAGCCCTGTGGAAAAATGAAATTTAAATTTAAATAAAAATAGATTGGAGGGGGGTGATGTCGAAGGCGTAAAGCCTCGCGGGCGCCACCACTCGTACCGCTTCGCGCGCGTACTGAGTGGATGACTAGCGGGCCCTGCTGGTCAGGTGAGAGGGAGGGGAGAGGGAAACAGAGGATGGCGCGGCTTCGCCAGAGCACACGCCGGCGAGGAGAGCTTCTTGGCCAGAACAAGAGGGAGGGATTGAAAGAGGAGACGGAGGCGCACCTGCCCGCAACCGTAGAGTAGCTAGGGGTGGTCGGACGGTGTCGGAAACAACCTCTCTAGCAGAGACAAAGAGCAGAGGTCACCGGTGATGAGGACGATGGCGGAGGCGACTCCGGGGGCTCCAACCAGGCGGAGCAGCACCACCGAGGCACATCGGAGGCCCTGGAAGGAAGGCCCGAGCCTGGGAGGGGCTGGAGCTACGGAGACGACCCGAGGGGATCGCCGGCGAGCTCGAGCTCGGGGACGGCGGCCCGCGGCCTGCCCGGCCGGGCTACGGCTTTCTACGAGATCGCGGAGTGTGTGGGAGGAGTGGATGGTGCTCGAGGAGGCTGGGGAGGGCTCTATCTATAGCCGAGCATCGAGGGGGGGATCGGGCTCTGCCGGTGGACACATGGATACGACGCTCGGCAACGAACGGCGTCAGTGGGTGAGGGAGAAGGCGACGCAGCTCACGCAGGAACTGTGGGCGAGCGGGGACGAGCACAGGAATGAGAGGGTGGCGACGAGCATAGTGTGCGATGCACTGTTGCGTTGGCCGGACCGCGCCTGTGCTCGCTGCGGCGAGCTCCGGCGTCGGCGAGCGCCAGGAGGGAGTTAAGAGGGTTTGGACGAAGATTGTGGCGAAGTTTGGCAAGCTTAGGCAGTCGGGGAAGCTAGCACGCGCGCAACAGAGTGCTCGGCGGCACTTAGAGCGCGGCGACATGCAGGTTGGCATCGTGCACATGCGTGGTCACCGCGTGAACTATGATCTCAGGCTGTCCTAAGCCTAAACTTCATGTCTGGCATGTTGTTCATGGTAGTTTTAGTGGTTACCACACTTGGGTTTGATCGCAGGCGCAGTAGAATAGATTTCAACACCGGTAAGTTTCTCGGACAAGAACTTTGAGAGCTTACTGTGGTCAAACTACTGGGAGTTGGGAGATGGGCTTTGGATGTTAGCAATCATCTACTAAGGTGATGATGCACAAGAAAAATCAGCCACAATGGATCAAGTAAAATGGTAGTTGCTGTAGAAAACACCATTTCTATCTAGAACAGAAAATAATTTCTGTAGCAAAAATATTCCAAAAAGTGATGAAATATTTTTGCTCAAGAAGTTGCCCTAGGGTTCAAAGTATATTTGTGAATTTCCTCAGATTTTTGTGGGCAAGAAAAATTGGGGTTGCTTTGGAGCACATTGAGCTAGCTAGGGTTTAAGAGAGGGAAATGAATATTTTTCATTTAAGAAAAATATTCAAAATACTCCCTCCGTTCCTAAATATTTGTCTTTTTAGAGATTTCGAATGGTCACCACATACGGATGTATATAGACATATTTTAGAGTGTAGATTCACTCATTTTGCTCCTTATGTAGTCACCATTTGAAGCCTCTAAAAAGACAAATATTTAGGAACGGAGGGAGTATTATTTTTAGGTGAACCAGAGAGGAAATGATAGTTAGAGAGGGAAATGAGGCACTTGGGTGAAATTCAAGGGGCACCCAAGTGTTTAAGTCCATATGAAAAGATTCAAAACTACAAATTTCAAAATCAAACCAACTGAACATCAGGCAAAGAGCAGAGGGGAAAAACCAGGCTGTTACACACGCCCAGTCATCACTGACCATCGCCATTGTCGTTTTGGCCCCCCAACTGTTGCTACTTGCTCCATCGCACGCATGGCTTCATGCTCGTTCGAATGAGCCCAACAGCGGCTCGATCCGCAGCATGTGCGCGTTTTCCCATGAGCCCCGTGCAACTTCGTCTTTTTTGGCCACCGGGCGGTTAAACGCCGCGCGCCACCGCTGTCGTCGCAATAAGGTGGACCCTGCAAGATTAGCTGCTAATCTTGATGCTAATGACCCTATGACATGCGGGGCCTCGTAATATAGCAACTAGGTTGTTTTAATTAAACTTTGTTAATTACTATATCACTGTCAAAATGGCCCCATCTCCTAAATAATCCCCATCAGCTGAATTAATATGCTGTTAAAGTTAATAGTCACTGCCAACTGGGTACCACTTTGGACCCGATTGACGATCAACTTCTTGGCGGGCAATTGACTGGACCACCGATCGGCCTCTACTAATCGGGCATTGACCCGATCAACTAGGCCCACATGTCAGCCTCTGTTGCAAAATTCTGGTACACTTCTGTGTACCCATAACAGTTTTTTATTTAAATGTTTTCTGGATCAAATTAAATCCAGTAATTTGGAAATTCAATTAAATCTCTGAAAATTCATAGAAAATAATCCGTAAATCGGATGAAACTACTTTGTACATGAAAGTTTCTCAGAACGACGAGATGAACCCGAATACGCTCTCCATTCATCTATCACATGCTCCTAGCATAGCGAACATGCAACCTTCCCCCTCTGGTTCGTCTGTCCAAAAATGCCAAACTTCGCGAAAGCTTTCCCGGATGTTATCCCCCTTCGCCGGTATCGTGTAGCACCGCGGTAGAACACCCCTAGCTCTGCTTATTGTCTTGTCATGCATAGTATTGCACTTGTTTGCTCTGTATTTATTATTTCTTCCCCCTCTTCTCTCCGGTAGACCCCGAGACCGCTGCTGATGCCCATGTGATCGACTATGTCGACGATGACCCATCTTCCCTTTCAGCGGAGCTTGCAGGCAAGCCCCCCCTTTGATCATCCTAATATCGCCCATTCCATTCTATCATGCTTGCATTAGATTTTGCTACTGTAATTGTTTGCTCCTATTCTGATGCATAGCCTGCTTTTGTATCTGTTGTTGTACCTTACCTGCTTATCCTAAAATGCTTAGCATAGGTTGGTTAGTGATCCATCAGTGACTCCCACCTTGTCCTTGTTGCCCCTGCTTCATCATCGAAGACTCGATCAACGGGATCGAAGACCAGGCCCCGGCACCGCACATCACTTTCCCCTTAGTTGCTCGACACTACTGGGTTACTATCGAGTGCCGAGGGTGAGACCTCATCAGCACTACTGATGTTAACCCTGTAGTGTAGCTATTCGGTCGTGGTCATTGAGGGTGATTCCACCATAACCACTTCTGATACGACTCTGTCGTGCAACCCCTCAAGTGTGAACCTTGAGGGTGGATCCTCTTACATTCACCTTGATGATTACATCGAGTGGAATTCGTCAAGGGTGATTCCTCAGGTTTTCCCCTTGGTGTTAGACACACGGTTACTATGGTTACTATGACTTTACACTGAACCATGTTACTAAAGACGGATCGGTCCTGAGGGGTACCCGTGTGAGGACATTTGCGAGCGATGAGGAGTCAGGTTGACCTGGAGGGGGCCCGCGAGATAATTACGAGGCGTGGCCGGGCATTCTTTGCCTTTGCTGCAAGTCCTTGAGACGGGGCGACGGGGTCACATCTTTCATGCGTCTCTGCTTGTTACCGCGCGTTCCTAATCCACTACGATTTGGATATTTGATCCGAGGGGCCTCTGGCCTGATAGCACTAACCATCACGTGGGCATAGTATGGGCGTTATGTGTCATATACATCAGCCGAAGCTTAATAGATGTTAGCGACTGAGCAGTGCGCGCCGGGTTGGACTGGTAAGCACCTGCCTTCTTAAGGAGGTAGCTAGGTCTGCTCACGGGCCGCCCTCGCAACAAGCAGGAGTTCCCGGGGCGATGGCCCAAGACCCTTGGGGGCATAGGTTTAGTCCGGCGTGCTGACCTCTCTATTAAGCCTAGGTCGGGTTGCGGCGTATCGTTTGGTCGACGTCGTGCATGATCCAGGAAAGTGTGTCCGGCCGGAGTTAATCGAGCGTGGTGGGTAAGTTGGTGCACCCATGTAGGGAAGAAAACATCTATCGATAGCATGTCCTACGGTAAAGGACACTTGGAGTTGTATCCCGATCGATACAACTAGAACTGGATACTTGAGGTGATAACTAGATTGTATGGCTCTGGGATTGCTTTCTCGCAGGGAGTCGAGAAAGGATCTCTGGTCGAGGTTGATACTACTACTACTACTACTACTACTTTACTTTATGCTATTCTGTACTCTTCTGAATGCTGCAAGATGCTTGAAGATGCTAGTCTTCGATAGGCTAGGCTTTCCCCTTCTCTTCTGGCATTCTGCAGTTCATTTGACATATACCACTCATTTCATTGACACCGATGCATATGTAGTGTAGATCCTTGCTTGCGAGTACTTTGGATGAGTACTCATGGTTGCTTTGCTCTCCCTTTTCCCCCCTTTTCCATTCTTCTCGGATGTTGCAACCAGATGGTGGAGCCCAGGATCCAAACGCCACCTTCGACGACAACTGCTACTACACTGAGGGTGCCTACTACTACGTGGAGGCCGCCGACGACCAAGAGTAGTTAGGGGGCTCCCAGGCACGAGGCCTTGCCTTTTCGATCGTTGTTGCTTTTGTGCTAGCCTTCTTAAGGCAAACTTGTCTAACTTATGTTTGTACTCAAATATTGTTGCTTCCGCTGACTCTTGTGTTTTTGAGCTTATGTATTCAAGCCCTCGAGGCCCCTGGCTTGTAATATAAAACTTGCATTATTTTAGTTTGTGTCTAGAGTTGTGTTGTGATATCTTCCCGTGAGTCCTTGATCTTGATCGTACACATTTGTGTGTATGATTAGTGTACGATTGAATCGAGGGCGTCACATCTTGTCACCGCGTTCGTAGCGGAGGATTCCAGTGCATGGTTGAGAACCCCGCATGCATTTTGTTTGACCACACGTGGGCTCGAAGAGGCACCAAATGTATTGTTGGTGAGCCTGTTCCCGTGCAACTGTGCAATTTACCCCGCAAGCTTCCTGCCCGACTAGTTTTGCCACACGTCGGCTAGAAGATGGGCAAATCATGGGCATTTATAGGCAAAAAGCTTTGTAAAAATGAAGTGTGTGCAATGACTTCGGTCATAAGTTTACCCGTGGGTGATGAGGACAAAGTTACACAGAAGGGTGATGATGGACACTTGAGTGCGACAATTAATTCTGCGATGTACAAGGCACACGGTTGAAAAAACCAACTGTGTGCAATAATGTTGAAGATCGCGGTCGAGTAAGCTATACAGATCGTGTGTTGTGAGATCGACAAGGTAAACACATTCAAGAATGGTTAATAAAATCTAAGTCCATTGCATATTAAGGTCGAAATAGTGCTACAAATATACAAGTCCCGTACGATGCCATTTCAACGATTGTACCACAAAAGCTCGAAATATTACAAGGTTCAAATTCCAGAATTATATGGCTCAAATTCAAAGATTACGAGGTTCAAACTGATATTGGAAAGGAAATTCAGCTCATCAGTTGCAAACGCGAGTGCAGATCCGCTGAACATGGATATAAGAGAGGTTCAAACTAATATTACCACTTGTAAGGCTGGTTTCAAAACCTCATAATTTTTGCAAAGAGGTCAGCCACTGAGAAGTCATGTATGGGGTTGACACGATGACTTCCGATTACTCTGTCATCTGAAGTTCCAAAATGAAATTCAGCTTTTTGGAGCCTATTCCATTCTGCCGCAGCCGCCGGCGCTGATCAACAGACCATTCATTTTTGTGAAATAAATGTAGCGCAAACCTCATTACCTTCAGCACCCTTGCTCTGATAACAAAGAACCTGACGAATATAATCTCCGGTAAGGTCCCTCGTTAGGATTTCAAAGTAATTTCTGAGAGATGCAAATCTAGGCATTTGATGTGATTGTTATATTGTATCACATTATCCACCACCGGGCCTAATCTTATTTGCAAAGGAAGAAAACATGTTAGTGCCTACATGCAGTTTTGAACATTACTACAGGCCTATTTGGTTTGCAGGATTTGTAAAATGCACTAACTTGCCATCTTCAATTCAACATGATTAACATGGGCATTTGATTACAATCTAGAAAAATGTAGCCTTCTTCACAAGAGGTTGGAGTGGATGAAAAGTTCCCTAAGAAAACTAGTACAGATGAATCCAAAGGAGAAATGCTTATTGAATGTAACCATATGGATCAATCAACCAATATGGGGGGGGGGGGGCATGTATGTACTGAAATCCTCCAAAAGAACCTTCACAAATCGTTGTACATTGTCATTATAAACTTGGAAAAAGGTGTCACAAATTGAACTCCCTTATGGTTAACATTTAACAGGAAAGGAACATCCCCTCGATATATAGATTCTCCAGGCACGGAAAGCATCTCAGGAAACTGACAACTTGCTCCAAAGGAAACCAATATAGATGAATCCAAAGGAGAAATGCTTATGGATTGTAACTATATGGATCAAGTAACGAATACGGGGGAAGGGTGACATGTATGTACTAAAATCCTCCAAAAATCCTTCAGAAATTGTAGTACATTGTCATAGTAAACTTGGAAAAAGGTGTCAAAAATTGAACTCCCTTATGGTTAAAATTTAACAGGAAAGGAACATCAGCTCCATATATAGCTTCTCCAGGCACGGAAAGCATCTCAGGAAACTGACAACTTGGTCCAGGTTGGGGCCGATAGATTCTAGTGCCAAGACCCTTCACTGTGTGCAGTTTTGGGGTCAAGCTCGTCAGAAGCATTTTCTGGATGACAGACGAAATACATCTTGAAAATTAGGAATAATGTTAATTTCTAGAAGGAGAGGTAGAAGGCAGCTGTTGTACCTGAATGGGTGTGGATCCAATAACAAGTTCGGAGTATTTGTCAGACGAGTAGCCCACCACTGTCAATTTTGGCGCAAAAATGACACTGATTCTTGTTGGACCTTCTTGATCAACTACAAGTAATCTCTCAAGTGAAGGTGTGTCCTCAGAGACCATATCGTGGTACACATTTTGTGATGTATTCTTGCAGCACTAGCAACACACTTAAATAGTCCGGAGAGTCATGGAGGTGATGTCGAAGCTACTCAACCCATTGATCGCCTGAAGACGAAGGTACTCCAGTGCAGTACAGCCATGGAGCAGGCAGATGATACATCTCCAACGTATCTATAATTTTTTATTGTTCAATGCTATTGTATTACCTGTTTTGGATGTTTATATGCATTAATATGCTATTTTATATGATTTTTGGGACTAACCTATTAACCTAGAGCCCAGTGCCAGTTCCTGCTTTTTCTTTTGTTTTAGAGTTTCGAAGAAAAGGAATACCAAACGGAGTCCAAACGTAATAAAACTTTCACGATGATTTTTCTTGGACCGGAAGACACCCAGGAGACTTGGAGTGCAAGTCAGAAGAGCCACGGGGCGGCCACATGGGTGGAGGGCCCGCCCAGGGGGGTAGGGAGCGCCCCCCGACCTTGTGGGCCCCTCGGTGACCCCCTGACCTAGATCTTCCTCCTATATATTCTCAAATATCCCAAAAACTTCCAGGGGAGCCACAAAACCATTTTTCCACCGCCGCAACCTTCTGTACCTATGAGATCCCATCTAGGGGCCTTTTTTGGCGTCCTGCCTGATGGGGATTCAATCATGGAGGGCTTCTACATCAACACCATTGCCTCTCCGATGAAGCGTGAGTAGTTTACCAAAGACCTACGAGTCCATAGCTAGTAGCTAGATGCCTTGTTCTCTCACTTTGATTCTCAATACAAAGTTCTCCTTGATTTTCTTGGAGATCTATTCCATGTAATACTCTTTTGCGGTGTGTTTGCCGAGATCTGATGAATTGTGGATTTATGATCAGCTTATCTATGAATATCATTTGAATCTTCTCTAAATTCTTATATGCATGATTTGATATCTTTGCAAGTCTCTTCGAACTATCGATTTGGTTTGGCCAACTAGATTGGTTTTTCTTGCAATGGGAGAATTGCTTAGCTTTGTGTTCAATCTTGCGGTGCTCGATCCCAGTGACATAAGGGGAAACGACAGGTATTGTATTGTTGCCATCGGGGATAAAAAGATGGGCTATTTATCATAATGCTTGAGTTAATTCCTCTACATCATGTCATCTTGCTTAAGGCGTTACTCTGTTCTTTATGAACTTAATACTCTAGATGCATGCTGGAGTCGGTCTACTTGACACGGACATGATGCCTATATTCATGATCATTGTCTTAGATATCGTCATAACTTTGCGCTTTTCTATCAATTGCTCGGCAGTAATTTGTTCACCCACCGTAATAATTTCTATCTTGAGAGAAACCTCTAGTGAAACCTATGGCCCCCGGGTCTATTTTACATCATATTTTTTTCCATCAACTTGCCAATTTCTGTCGCCGTTCCATTACTTTGCAATCTTTTACTTTCCATACCATAAACCAAAAAAACCAAAAATATTACTTTACCGTTTATCCATCTCTATCAGATCTCACTTTGCAAATAACCGTGAAGGGATTGACAACCCCTTTATTGCATTGGGCGCAAGTTGGTGTTTGTTTGTGCAGGTATTCGGTGGCTCGAGCATTGTCTCCTACTGGCTTGATACCATGGTTCTCAAAACATGAGGGAAATACTTACTCTACTTTGCTGCATCACCCTTTCCTCTTCAAGGGAAAAAACAACGCAATCTCAAGAGATGGCAGGAAGAATTTCTGACGCCGTTGCCGGGGAGATCTACGCCAAGTCAAGACATACCAAGTACCCATCATAAACTCTCATCCCTTGCATTACATTATTTGCCATTCGCCTCTCTTTTTCCTCTCCCCCACTTCTAAAACGATTTTCGAAAAGATTCGCCTATTCTTCGCCCCTCTTTCGTTCGTCTTCTTCGCTTGCTTTTTTTGTGCTCGTGTGTTGGATTGCTTGCTTTGTCGTGATGGCTCAAGATAATACCAAATTGTGTGACTTTTCCAACACCAATAATAATGATTTTATTAGTACTTCGATTGCTCCCGATGCTAATGCAGAATCTTGTGAAATTAATACCGCTTTGCTGAATCTTGTCATGAAAGATCAATTTTCCGGCCTTCCCAATGAAGATGCCGCATCCCATATGAATAATTTTGTTGATTTGTGTGATATGCAAAAGAAAAAAGATGTGGATAATGATATTGTTAAATTGAAGCTATTTCCATTCTCACTTCGAGATCGTGCTAAAACTTGATTTTAATCTTTGCCTAAAAATAGTATTGATTCATGGAATAAGTGTAAAGATGCTTTTATTTCCAAGTATTTTCCTCCCGCTAAGATCATCTCCCATAGGAACGATATTATGAATTTTAAGCAACTTGATCATGAACATGTTGCACAATCTTGGGAGAGGATGAAATTGATGATACGAAATTGCCCTACTCATGGTTTGAATTTGTGGATGATTATACAAAAATTTTATGCCGGATTGAATTTTGCTTCTAGAAATCTTTTAGATTCGGCCGCAGGAGGCATTTTTATGGAAATTACTCTAGGAGAAGATACTAAACTCCTAGATAATATTATGGTTAATTATTCTCAATGGCATACCGAAAGATCTTCCACTAGTAAAAAGTGCATGCAATTGAAGAGATTAATGTTTTAAGTGGAAAGATGGATGAACTTATGAAATTGTTTGCTAGTAAGAGCGCTCATATTGATCCTAATGATATGCCTTTGTCTACATTGATTGAAAACAATAATGAATCTATGGATGTGAATTTTGTTGGTAGGAACAATTTTGGTAATAACGCGTATAGAGGTAATTTTAATCCTAGGCCGTTTCCTAGTAATTCCACTAATAATTATGGTAATTCCTTCAACAATGCTTATGGAAATTATAATAAGATGCCCTCTGAATTTGAGAATAGTGTTAAAGAATTTATAAGTTTGTAAAAGAATTTCAATGCTTTGATTGAAGAAAAATTGCTTAAAGTTGATGATTTGGCTAGGAACGTGGATATAATTTCTCTTGATGTTGATTCTTCAAAACTTAGATCTATTCCACCCAAGCATGATATCAATGAGTCTCTCAAAGCCATGCGAATTTCTATTGATGAGTGCAAAGAAAGAACCGCTAAGATGCGCGCTAAAAAGATTGGTTTATAAAAACGTGTTGTTCTAGTTTCCGTGAAAATAATGATGAAGATCTTAAAGTGATTGATGTGACTCCTATTGAATCTTTGTTTTCCAATATAAATTTTGATAAATATGGGACTGGAGATGAGTCAACTTTAGTTAGAAGGCATCCCAATAATTCGGAATTTTTAGATCTTGATGCAAAAATTGATAAAAGTGGGATTGGAGGGGTCAAAACTTTAAGTAGCACTGAACCCACTCTTTTGGATTTCAAGGATTTAATTATTATAATTGCTCTTTGATAGATTGTATTTCCTTGTTGCAATACATGTTGAATTCTCCTCATGCTTATAATCAAAACAAAGCTTTTACGAAACATATCGTTGATGCTATGATGCAATCTTATGAAGAAAATCTTGAATTGGAAGTTTCTATCCCTAGAAAACTTTATGATGAGTGGGAACCTACTATTAAGATTAATATTAAAGACTATGAATGCTATGTTTTGTGTGATTTGGGTGCTAGTGTTTCCACGATTCCAAAAACTTTATGTGATGTGTTAAGTTTCCGTGAATTTGATGATTGCTCTTTAAATTTGCATTTTGCGGATTCCACTATTAAGAAACCTATGAGAAGAATTAATGATGTTCTTATTGTTGCAAATAGGAATTATGTGCCCGAAGATTCATTGTTCTTGAAATAGATTGCAATCCTACATGTCCTATTATTCTTTGTAGACCTTTCCTTAGAACAATTGGTGCAAATATTGATATGAAAGAAGGAAAAAATAGATTTCAATTTCCGTTAAGGAAAGGCATGGAACACTTTCCAAAGAAAAAAAATTAAATTTCCTTATGAATCTATTATGAGAGCCACTTATGGATTGTATACCAAAGATGATAACACTTAGATCTATTCGTGTCTTATGCCTAGCTAAGGGCGTTAAACAATAGCGCTTGTTGGGAGGCAACCCAATTTTATTTTTGTTTTTGCTTTTTAGGTCCTATTTTGCAATAAAATTTTCATCTAGCCTCTTGTTAGATGTGGTTTTGTGTTTTATTTAGTGTTTGTGCTAAGTAAGATCTTTGGGGTAGCTTACGGTAATAGTTGGTTTGATCCTGCTGAAAAAATAGAAACTTTGCGCTCAGTCCCAGAATTGTTTAAAATCACAGAAGCGCGATAAAATGCTGAATTATTTTTATAGTAGATTGATATAAAAAATTTCCATGCTTTCCTAATTTTTTAGAATTTTTGGAGTTACAGAAGTATGCGAACTATCCAGATTGCTATAGATTGTTCTGTTTTTGACAGATTTTGTTTTTTGCATGTTGTTTGCTTATTTTGATGCATCTATGGCTAGTATCGGGGGGGGGGGGGTACGAACCATGGAAAAGTTGGAATACATTAGATACTACACCAATATAAATAAATAACGAGTTCACAACAGTACCAAAAGTTGTGATTTATTTTCTTATACTAACGGAGCTTACAAGATTTTCTGTTGAGTATTGTGTTGTGAAGTTTTCAAGTTTTGGGTAAGGATTTGATGGACTATGGAATAAGGAGTGGCAAGAGCCTAAGCTTGGGGATTCCCAAGGCACCCCAAGGTAATATTCAAGGAGTTTGAGATCCTAAGCTTGAGGATGCCCCGGGAAGGCATCCCCTCTTTCGTCTTCGTCTATCGGTAACTTTGCTTGAGGCTATATTTTTATTCACCACATGATATGTGTTTTGCTTGGAGTGTCTTGTATGATTTGAGTCTTTGCTTTTTAGTTTGCCTCAATAATCCTTGCTGTGCACACCTTTTGGGAGAGACACACATGAATCGTGATTTATTAGAATACTCTAAGTGCTTCACTTATATCTTTTGAGCTAGGCAAATTTGCTCTAGTGCTTCACTTATATCTTTTTAGAGCACGGCGGTGATTTTATTTTATAGAAATTGATGAACTCTCGCACTTATTATTTTTAGAGTCCCTAAACATCATGGTAATTTGCTTTGGTTATAAAATTAGTCCTAATATGATAGGCATCCATGAGGGATATAATAAAAACTTTCATATAAAGTGCACTGAATAATATGAGAAGTTTGATTCCTTATGATTGTTTTGAGATCTGAAGATGGTGATATTAGAGTCATGCTAGTAAGTAGTTGTGAATTTGAGAAATACTTGTGTTAAGGTTTGTGAGTCCCGTAGTATGCACGTATGGTGAACCTTTATGTGATGAAGTCGGAGCATGATTTATTTATTGATTGTCTTCCTTATGAGTGGCGGTCGGGGACGAGCGATGGTATTTTCCTACCAATCTACCCTCCTAGGAGCATGCGCGTAGTACTTTGTTTCAATGACTAATAGATTTTTGCAATAAGTATGTGAGTTCTTTATGACTAATGTTGAGTCCATGGATTATACGCACTCTCACCTCTCCTCCATTGCTAGCCTCTCTAGTGCCGCGCAACTTTCGCCGGTACCATAAACCCACCACATATCCTTCCTCAAAAAAGCCACCATACCTACCTATTATGGCATTTCCATAGCCATTCCGAGATATATTGACATGCAACTTTTCCACAGTTCGGTTTATTATGACACACATCATCAATGTCATATTGCTTTGCATGATCATGTAGTTGACATCGTATTTGTGGCAAAGCCACCATTCATCATTTTTTATACATGTCACTCTTGATTCATTGCACATCCCGGTACACCGCCAGAGGCATTCATATAGAGTCATATTTTGTTCTAGCATCGAGTTGTAATTTTTGAGTTGTAAGTAAATAAAAGTGTGATGATCTTCATTATTAGAGCATTGTCCCATGTGAGGAAAGGATGATGGAGACTATGATTCCCCCACAAGTTGGGATGAGACTCCGGACGAAAAAAAAGAGTCCAAAAAAAAAAGAAAGAAGGCCCAATAAAAAATGAGAGAAAAGAGAGAAGGGGCAATGTTACTATCCTTTTACCACACTTGTGCTTCAAAGTAGCACCATGATCTTCATGATAGAGAGTCTCCTATGATATCACTTTCATATACTAGTGGGAATTTTCATTATAGAACTTGGCTTCTATATTCCAATGATAGGATTCCTCAAATTGCCCTAGATCTTCGTGAGCAAGCAAGTTGGATGCACACCCACTTAGTTATCTTTTTGAGCTTTCATAAACTTATAGCTCTAGTGAATCCGTTGCATGGCAATCCCTACTCACTCACATTGATATCTATTGATGGGCATCTCCATAGCCCATTGATACGCCTAGTTGATGTGAGACTATCTCCTTCTTTTTGTCTTCTCTACAACCACCGTCTATTCCACCTATAGTGCTATGTCCATGGCTCACGCTCATGTATTGCGTGAAACTTAAAAAAGTTTGAGAACATCAAAAGTATGAAACAATTGCTTGGCTTGTCATCAGGGTTGTGCATGATTTAAATATTTTGTGTGATGAAGATGGAGCATAGCCAGACTATATGATTTTGTAGGGATAAGCTTTCTTTGGCCATGTTATTTTGAGAAAACATAATTATTTTGTTAGTATGCTTGAAGTATTATTGTTTTTATGTCAATATTAAACTTTTGTTTTGAAGCTTACGGATCTGAACATTCATGCCACAATAAAGAGAATTACATGGATAAATATGTTAGGTAGCATTCATCAAAAATTCTGTTTTTATCATTTACCTACTCAAGGACGAGCAGGAATTAAGCTTGGGGATGCTTGATACGTCGGCAACGTATCTATAATTTTTTATTGTTCCATGCTATTATATTATTTGTTTTATATGCATTAATATGCTATTTTATATGATTTTTGGGACTAACGTATTAACCTAGAGCCCAGTGTCAGTTCATGTTTTTTCTTGTTTAGAGTTTCGCACAAAAGGAATACCAAACAGAGTCCAGACGGAATAAAACTTTCGCGATGATTTTTCTTGGAGCAGAAGACACCCAGGAGACTTGGAGTGCAAGTCAGAAGAGCCACAAGGCGGCCACAAGAGTGAAGGGCCCGCCCAGGGGGGTAGGACGCGCCCCCTGACCTTGTGGACCCCTCGGTGACTCCCTGGCCTAGATCTTCCTCCTATATATTCTCAAATATCCCAAAAACTTCCAGGGGAGACAGGAAACCAGTTTTCCACCACCGCAACCTTCTGTACCCGTGAGATCCCATCTAGGGGCCTTTTCCGGCGTCCTACCGGAGGGGGATTCGACCATGGAGTGCTTCTACATCAACACCATTGCCTCTCCGATGAAGCGTGAGTAGTTTACCACAGACCTACGGGTCCATAGCTAGTAGCTAGATGGCTTCTTCTCTCTCTTTGATTCTCAATACAAAGTTCTCCTCGATGTTCTTAGAGATCTATTCGACGTAATACTCTTTTGCAGTGTGTTTGCCGAGATACGATGAATTGTGGATTTATCATCAGCTTATCCATGAATATTATTTGAATCTTCACTAAATTCTTATATGCATGATTTGATATCTTTGCAAGTCTCTTCGAACTATCGATTTGGTTTGCCCAACTAGATTGGTTTTTATTGCAATGGGAGAAGTGCTTAGATTTGGGTTCAATATTGCGGTGCTCGATCCCAGTGACAGAAGGGGAAACGACACATATTGCATTGTTGCCATCGAGGATAAAAAGATGGGTTTTTTTGTCATAATGCTTGAGTTAATTCCTCTACATCATGTCATCTTGCTTAAGGCGTTACTCCGTTCTTTATGAACTTAATACTCTAGATGCATGCTGGATAGCGGTCGATGTGTGGAGTAATAGTAGTAGATGCAGGCAGGAGTCGGCCTACTTGACACAGACGTGATGCCTATATTCATGATCATTGCCTTTGATATCGTCATAACTTTGTGGTTTTCTATCAATTGCTCGGTAGTAATTTTTTCACCCACCGTAATAATTTCTATCTTGAGAGAAGCCTCTAGTGAAACATATGCCCCCCGGGCCTATTTTACATCATATTTGTTTTCCGTCAACTTGCCAATTTCTATCGCCATTCCATTACTTTGCAATCTTTTACTTTCCGTTCCATAAATCAAAAATACCAAAAATATTACTTTACTATCTATACATCTCTATAAGATCTCACTTTGCAAATAACCGTGAAGGGATTGACAACCCTTTATCGTGTTGGCTGCAAGTTGGTGTTTGTTTCTGTAGGTATTCGGTGGCTTGAGCGTTGTCTCCTACTGGATTGATACCTTGGTTCTCAAAAGCTGAGGGAAATACTTACTCTAATTTGCTGCATCACCCTTTCCCCTTCAAGGGAAAAACCAACGCAAGCTCAAGAGGTAGCAGCAGACGGTGAAGAGCTCGAGGTGCTTCAGTCATGGTAGAATAAGAGTGGGTGCGTCATTAAGGGGGATGGCAGTTCCTGAACTATACGACACGTAGTGTGGGCACGAGGAAGAGTGCGGACGTTGGCAGCAAGCGCATATGCCCATCATCAAAAGTGAGCTCCTCAAGTTGATATAGGGCGGGGGATCGGAACCACTCGTCAAGCTTGGCTCGGTCCTTGCCGTTGGAACGGAACTTGCCCATGCTAAGGCCTCTGGTTGGGCCTTGGTGACTGCCGAGGATCTGGGAGAACGCATCCAAGCTTTTGCGATAGCCATGGCAGAGCTCGTGGGTGTCGATGAGGTCGAGGGGGTGGAGTGCCATAGGGGGCGCCACCGCCCGGAAAAGACGGTTGTCCGTGCCCCATATTTGATTGGGAGGAGGGAGATGATGACTATCAACATATCATCGGGGAGACTGCTGATGAAGCCTAGGCCTATTGGAGTCGCTTGCGGTTCTTGCTCGACATGCCTCCGCTTCTTGGCAGCCCCATTCTCCACCTCTGGAGTCTCCATGTCAGCGGCGCTTTCTGATAGAAGTGGGAGTACAGGGAATATTTAGTTAAAACAGGGCAATAGAAAAGTGTATTGGTAACTAGAAGTAATTAGTAGGTAGGAATAGAGTAAGAAAATGGAATAACAATCGATTGCTTAAATACTACACAATTCCTTTGATGTTGCTGGGTAAGTCAACATGCAGATACTTGAAAAGAACACTTACTTCGAACAAAGTCTGGACGGATGATACCATCAGGGAAGTTAGCATATATCTCATGACTAGGCTCTTTTATGTGCAGTGCAATTTTAGTGCTAGCTTTCAATGCATAAAACTTAGAAATTTCTTTTCAAAGGCCAGTGCCAAAATAGGAGTCACCATGTTCATCAAGTCTTACAGTAGCAACAATTGTAAATCCATGGTTTGTGTTCAGTATGACATCCCTACAGTCATGATTTATGTAAAGGGCAAGATTGTGTCCTACAGATTCTGTTGCGTAGAAAGGGACGCACTGCAGAAAATGGTAGGATTGTTAAAGAATATGGTAACATGCGAATATGGGCGAAATTGAAAGAGCTGCACAGCGGTTGAAATCAAAAGACAAAAATCTATAATTAAACAGATAGGGTAAACATGATGTCATGGAAATACGAGAGTAATCAAAAGAAACAATACATCATTAATTTTCCTAGTATAGAAAGAAGAGGAAAAAATCCTGTTTGACGTATATGTTGCATGTGGCACCTTTTATCCAAATGTAGCAATATTTAGTATAAGTTTAGGAAAGTAGGCCATGCCAACCGATTTAGGGTGAGATTGAACATACCGCGCGCATCCTCAAGTCATCTGGTATGGTGAGATGAAAATCCATGGATGTCTGGCCGAGGCCACAAAGTCCTGATGTGTCCGCGCACTGTGCCCTCTATGAATGAAATAAAACCCTCAAATCAGCTCGAATAAAAATGAATTCACGAAGATTTCGGCTGGGTGATTAAAGGAGGCAGATGAACTGGGATAAGAGATGAGATAATCTCTCATTAAATTAGTTACCTTATTGTCCATGAGAAAAAACCCTCAATATGGTGGATTCCCCAATAGGGCGGAGCTGGGTTGACTGCGAGCAGCATCAAGAAAGTCGATGGCGATAGGCAATGGCAAGCAGAAGTGGCAAAATGCGGTGGCATTTGCCAGCAGCCTGGCGGCGGCGGCAGGCGTCGAGCTAAGTGGTTGCGCAGCGAGAGGCGGTGCCATGCATAGACGCGGAGGAGCTTGTGCAGGTGTGAATGGGGAATGGAGGGGGTGGCGCGCGGGGTGAGGGTTTTTTTGACGTGGGAATGGTGAGGTTTTTTTTTCTTTTTTGAATTGGGTGGTGAGGGTTTTCTGTCCCACAAAGAGTTTTGGGGCAACGTTTTGCTAGAGACAACCGTGTGTGATCGACGTAACAGGGAAAATGAAAGTCATTGCACACGGTTCCAATTTTGGGAACCGTGTGTGATTGACGTACTATCTCCGTCCTGGTTTATTGGTCCCCTTTGTAATTTGTACCAAATATTTAACTAACAAATGTTTATGCATGTCACCAAAAATTATATCATTGAACACTATGTTCGAATACGCATCCAACGATATAATTTTTGCTGACCTGCACTAACATTTTGTCAGTTAAATCTTTGGTCAAAATTTAACACAAATTACAAAGGGGACCAATAAACTAGGACGGCGGTAGATTCCATCAACCGAACTGATTACATCCATATCCCACATTTAGACATAACTAAACATAGATTAAACATACTCAGACATAGATAAGAAGTGTACACAAGCATAGTTCAACCATAAGTACATAGTTCAACCGTCATTAAGCCTACTTAAGCGTACATAGTTCAATCCAACATCTCATCTGTCGGCACAATGCTGAAGCTTCTCTAGGTACTCGGCGTACGCAGCGTGCGCCACCCTGCGAGAATACTTCTGCTTGAAGGAGCCAACGGCTCATCCTCTTGCATGTGCCAGAACACTTTGATATGCTTCATGAAACTTTTGGTTGCAGAATGGGCATCGATAGTCGCTGTCCTAGGTCCTAATATGCCTGTTATGCTTTCCCGCATAAAGCTCCCTGAGGATTTGCCTCTTGTACCTCCTCTGGCCATCTTCATCCTCGCTGTCGACATCGTCAGACAGCACCTATACAAATAGTAAAAAACTGTGTCTTCAAATTAATGTTTACAAACTAATCTCTAGCGAACATTTGACAGTTGCCAAAATTTGGCATCAAATCAATGTTTACATGCCATGAAGTAGGATTAGGAATTTGTGGGTATTTTTTATACATATCCAGATATTATGGTTTGATTTTTAAGCACAGTCGTCTATGTACAAACCAATCTTGAAGAAAATAACGGCACAAACATATATATAGGTCATTCAAAATCAATGGTCAAGTCCTGGCTAGGAATTATTAGCACAAACACTAACCCTAGTCGGATTACTAGCAGAAATCATGTGCACGGATGAAACAACTAATCACTTATCACTTGTACCATTCAAACAATCAATACACTACACAAATCTAACAAAACTTACTGAGATTTGATGGATTGGGAGAACATAACCATAGGATTTCTATTCCAAAAAGGGGGAGGCAGGAGTAACCAGAGGAATTGTAGGATCTATTTGACATATAAATGGGTATATATGACTAACTGGTTGTCCATCATCGTCGGAGTCATCGCCGGAGTGCTCATCGGAGTCGTCACCCGGGTCGTCACCCGAGTCGGTGTGGACCTCCGGCTCCGGCTGTGGAAGCATGACGTCGTCGATGATGTCAGGGTGCAGCGATACCTCACCGGCGGTGACATCAACCTTTGTCTCCATCTCCACGCCGTGCTCCGGTGCTTCAGCAGCCCCGGCATCGCACTCCCTCCGATGGGGCGCTTCGGTGGCATCCTCATACACTGATGGCTTTGAGGACTAAGAGCGGCATTGAGGATGCAAGCGGCGAGAGAGGATTGTGTGTGTGGCAAGGATGGGGTTTGCGGCCGCTTGGGTCCGCCATTAATATGGAGTAGTGGGAGAGAAGCGGCCGGCGGTCAAACCGCTGGCTCGCCTCCAGATGAGCGTGTGCACCGGACTGCTGACATGCCTATAGTCATTTCACACAGCTACTCGCACGCCTCCCGATGACACTGCGCAGCGAGAATGCCTCCCGTTAATTCACACACTGGCAGGCACGTCTCCCAGTCTGCTTGCACGGCGGACTGCTCGCATGCGTCTCGTCAACTCACGCCTGCTCGCACGACACATGGGTCGCGTGGCGGCACCTATATTGTTTTTCTATTTTGATGATTAATGCTGCCGCTTTATTGCTTAACCGAAGCATGTCACGTATCCTTTGTTGGTCTAACCCCCACGGTTCGAATAAATAATCCATTTGCGATATTGGTTCCCAATTATTAATAATCACCCATTTGTAAGAAGATAAAGATTGCATCAAAACTGGTCTCAAATTTGACAAAACAAGTACAATGCCACTTTGTATTGGTGTCCATATGACAACACGATAAGTTTCATGAATTTCAAATAAGTTTTGGATGTACTAGAATTTAAAAATCAAGATTCTCAATGTTTGAAATTCCTTGCACGAGGAGTAAACATGTACCTAGTGAGATACATGTGTTTTTGCAATCCATTTAGGTGCACTGTCACGTCTGCATGTAGCTCAAATTTGATTTTTGCACATTATACCCCTAGAAAATCAATCAATGTACTAAAAAATCTTAATGATTTTTTTTCAAAATTAAAACGTCCCTCCTTTGGTAACATATGTTCACCGCGGGATAATTTAACATGCATCGTAGTTGCGGTGGATGCGCGGTGTGTGTGTGTGTGCGCGTCTTGGAGGATGGGGTGGCTGGCTGTACATTATGAGTCGTGAGCTACCGTGTGGGTTAGCCGTTTTGTGAGGCAGGTACCACATTAGAGTCGTGAATTCGCTATTTAAAGCATTACACAACCCTTTCATGCATACATGTTTTGTCCACATGCAGTCGATATGGTTGTCGTACACGACACTCACTCGCTTGTGACCCTTTCTGTAGGCCCGCGAGGTCGTCGTCCATCACTTTGACCAACAACCAACAGAGAGGTTAATTTGACCAACAATGTAGAATCTTTTGTGTTTGTGTTATGGTGGGAGTATATAGTATGCGTCAAAGAGGTGGGAGGGGACTAGCATATATGCTATATGTACGCGACCGTGAACACCTCACTCAGTGTCGGGACTTTTCGGTTTCCGAGGCACATGCCACATCAAAGTTGTGAAATTGGCTATTCAAACATCACACAACACCTCTTTGGGCTACATGCATGTAGGCGGTGGTTATCCTAGGACACTCATGTGTGACGCTTCCATCTGTGGGTCCGTGAGGCCATCGTCGATGCATGCATCACTTTGACCTAGATCGGGAGAGGTTAATTAATTTCACCATCAAGGAGGATTCTTTTGGGTTGTATTACGGTAGGAGCATATAGTATGCGTCGAAGAGGGGGAAGGGGACCACCATATGTAGTACACGTCATGAACCCCGCTCTGTGTGGGGGACTTTACGGTTTTCGAGGCATGTGCCGCATCAAAGTTGTGCATTTTGGGTATTCAACATATGTTTGGCCCACATGCAAAGCGATGGTGGTTCTCCTCTCACACCCACTTAAGCGGTTATCAGCAATATCCGTGCTTTCCATCTATGGGCCCGCTTGGCCCATCACTACTTTGCCTGACAACGAGAGAGGTTAATTTGACTTAGGAGGGGATTGTTTTTTGTTTGTAATACGATATATATATATATATATATATATATAGGTCATGCTCGGGGATGACATGATACAGTTTGAGCACACACATGCATGTGTACGCCTGAATCCCTCCCATCGAGTCGAAGTGGCTAGTACCACGACACATCATGAACCGATCTCGCTCTGTGTGGGGACTGTATGATTTTTGATGCACGCGCCACATCAATGTTGTGAAATGGTATTCAAACATGCATGCGCACATAACCTCCATACATATGCATGTAGTGGTTGTCTTCGAATGGTACACTCCCTCGCGTGGTTATCAGTGACAAGCCTATATATTCGTGGGCCTGCATGGACATCCGTGATCACCTTGACCGACAACAAGATAGATTACCATGGCGGATTCTTCCTTTGGTTCGTGTTCTCCTATTATAGGTCATGGTGAGATTTAGACCCCTAATTAAGTTTGAGCGCATACTATGCATGCATGAATCCCCGTCATCGGCTTGAAGTGTGGTGTGACATACATATGCATCGTCAACTAACCCTCGCTCCGTGTGGGGATTTCTGGTTCGAAAGCACGATGCCACATCAAAGTTGTTCCATTGTATATTCAAACACACCTCTAATTACATATGTTTGGGCCACACGCATGCAGTGGTTGTCTTCAGGGACTAACTAGAGGTGGTGGGTGCCGGCGTGCTGTGGGAGATGAGGGAGGGGCTGCGGATGGAGAGAGGAGGAGGATGATTTAGGGTTAGCATTTTATACGAGAACAGTTAGGCGGGCTTGAGCGGGCTTTGAGCGGGCTTGCGGGGTTATACCAGGCCATCCATGACATATTTCGAAAATGTCAAAAGAAATCCGTCATGGATTAACAGGTTTCTTGTAGTGTTGGCGAGCTAGCCCATCTCTGGAGTCGCATGGACGGCCATCACTTTGACCAACAACAAGAGAGAGGTTGTACGACCAAGGTGGATTATTCTTGGTCCGTTTTACGATACATCTTGGTGAGATGCCCTCTTTGGCCTGCCGACTGAAAGTGTGTGTGTGTGTGTGTGTGGTGTCCGTGTGTGTGTGTGTGGGGGCGCAGCTACATAACACTTTGCTAGGTGAACCTCCGTGGGGGGGGGCATGCATCCATAGCTTAGGATTTCCCTCCTGCCGACATGAGGGGGGGGGGGGCAAGCAATACCGTGTGCTTTGCGAGATAGGTGCCACATCGAAGTTGCATTTGGTATTTGAACAACAAACCACCCTTTTCATACATATATTTGGTCGACATGCAAGTGTGTTCATGTTCTGACCCTTTCCCGCATCATTTTCGCCAAATTTATGAACATTAGACAAGTCAGATGACGCAACAGACACGGTTCACTCACACTAACTGGGTGCCACGCCGGTGCCCCTGTCACGCACATCCGCACAGTACATTGGACTCCAGGAGGCTTCTCCTCTCAAAAATATCTACCTGCCTACAGGTTTTTTCTGTTTGATAACACACAGTTATTATGTTTCGACCGTGTGTGATGTTTCTTGTTGCCGCTCCCGCATGCATCCCTCGAAAATATCTGCCCACCTCGAGGGTTTTTTGTTTCATAACACATGGTTGTTATTTCTGGGCCGTGTGCGATGCACCATCATCCAAATTTTCAATAGCCCCGGCATTTCACTCCCGTGTTTGACTCCCGCATAGTAAAATTTTCAGTAGCCGCGTCATTTCTTCAAACACACCCCCCGCCCCCCTCCATACACACACACACACACACCCTCCCTCCCTCGAGACCCTAGCAAGGTCGCCCTGCCGCCGCCGTTGTTGTCGCCGCCGCAAGGACTCCATTGTCAACATCTGCCGGTTTGCCCGTGCAGCTTACCCACCGATCTCCATACCCAGGCCGCCCTGAGTTTCTTAGATGATGCCTGCCAAACGCCCCCTTTCCCACAGATCCCCATCCCCCACTCAAGAGCGTCGCATCCTAAGCCCGGCTATGCTTCCTGTGGAGCTCGAGGAGTGACTGGCCCAAAAGAGGTGTATCGCGGTATCTTCGCCCGTGTCGCCGAGGTGGCCGCCGAGGAAGCTGACGACCATTACTAGCCGCAGGCACTCAAGCAGCAGGCTAGAGTATGCGGGTATGTCGCGAACGCCGGCTACGACATCAAGGTCGTCGACAGCGACGGCCTGACGCGGGCTATGTCATAAGTTAAGTGGCCCACCCCAACCCCTCGGGTTCAACCGCCGTTGATCTCATCCATGGTCGCTGTCGGTGTCAAAACCGGCGGATCTCGGGTAGGGGGTCCCGGTATATGCATCTAGGATGATGGTAACAGGAAGCAAGGGACACAGATGTTTACCCAGGTTCGGGCCCTCTTGATGGAGGTAAAACCCTACTTCCTGCTTGATTAATATTGAAGATATGGGTAGTACAAGAGTAGATCTACCACGAGATCGTAGAGGCTAAACCCTAGAAGCTAGCCTACGATGGTATGATTGTAATTGTGATCGGCCTTCTAAGGACCAACCTCTCCGGTTTATATAGACACCGGAGAAGGCTAGGGTTTACATGGAGTCGGTTACAATGAAGGAAATATAATCTCCGGATCGCCAAGCTTGCCTTCCACGCCAAGGAAAGTCCATCCGGACACGGGTCGAAGTCTTGATTCTTGTATCTTCACGCTTCAATAGTCCGGACGATGTATATAGTCCGGCTGTCCGGATACCCCCTAATCCAGGACTCCCTCAGTAGCCCCTGAACCAGGCTTCAATGACGATGAGTCCGCGCGCCAGCCTTGTCTTCGGCATTGCAGGGCGGGTTCCTTCTCCGAATACTCCAAGGTAATTATCGAACACTTGAACCGTGTCCGGATCCACAAAATGATCTTCACATGCCACCGTAGAGAGAATGATATTTCAAAAATGCAATCTGCTGACAACTTTTTAGGCAACGCGACGTGTCATTACGTTCGGGTCATTACTCGATCCGTTTTCCCACAACCAGCCACAACGCATAGTGCGAGGCGGTTTCCTTGACACGTCTTGTCAAAGCAGAGATCGTGTTCCCTTATCATGGAATTCTCATCAATACAGGTATGGGTAACCCAACCGCATCACTAATCGCGGCGAGCGGGAGGAAAACGGGTTCCACCAGGCAAGTGGGGAGGCGCAAAAAGCATTTACCGCCCCTATAAAGAGACAAGGCCTCTTTCTCTTTGCCCACGCCTTTCTCCTTCCGCTAGCTCATTCCCCTCTTTTCGAGC
This sequence comes from Aegilops bicornis, assembly GCA_021605145.1. Lineage (NCBI taxonomy): Eukaryota > Viridiplantae > Streptophyta > Magnoliopsida > Poales > Poaceae > Aegilops > Aegilops bicornis. The sequence goes on along the minus strand of CM038675.1, from coordinate 212,980,109 downwards.
CCTAACGCCCAAGCACTCTTCTTTTCCAATCAAGAGAGGTTTTCCAAGATGTCCGGATCCGGAGCAGGAGGCGGATGGATGGCCTCTACTGTCCGGGAGAAGGATATCAAGAAGCTCCGGACGCTGTATCCGCCCGTAAGATTGGCCACCGTCTCCCACCGGCGGGACAGGTCGTCCCCACTCCAGAACCCCACAAGAGAGCCGTGTTCCTTCCCCATTTTGTTCGTGGGCTTGGGTTTCCCCTGCACCCATTTGTTCGCGGAGTCATGTATTACTATGGGATTGATTTTCATGATCTTTCCCCCAACTCCTTCCTCAATATCTCGACGTTCATCGTCAGGTAATGCGAGGCTTTTCTTCGATCTCACCTCACTTCGGCCTGTGGCTGAAGATTTTTAATGTGAAGCCCAAGGTGGTGAGTGGCGAACGCGCCGAGTGCGGCGGCGCCATGGTGAGCAAGATGCCCAAGGCCGTTTGGCCGAAGGGCGCTTTCAACGACTCCGTCAAGGAGTGGCAGCAGCAGTGGTTTTACATCACCAAACCACACGGCAAAAAGTGGGCCGCAGCTCCTGAGTTCAGATCCGGAGCTCCACTGCGGCTCACATCCTGGCCCAAGAAGGGCCCGAACTGGTCCTCGTTCGATGAGCTATCATTGCTCCAGACGCGCGTCCAGAGTGTGGTTGACAGGGACGTCAAACTCGTCGACGTGGTCCAGGTGATGCTAGTTCTCCCGGTTCTCCCTTGTCAGCGCCGAGCCTGCACTTTATGGGAGTTCGACCCAACCGAGCACCAAACCCTTCAGGAGCTCTATGACTCCTCCCACAAGGATATCTGTAAGGTGCTTTTCAAGTTCGTCAAATTGTGGCCGGGCTCCGCCGAGGACCGTGGGTATCAATTATCCCATGCTGCAAGCCCGGTAAGTTACAGCCACGCTTTGTCCATCCACGCTTCAGTTGGCATGTCATGAGGGAGACATCTTAATCGTGTTTCGTCGTGACCTCAGGGATGGATAAAGAAGGTGGAGAGGATTCATTGTCCGGCCCCGCTGCCGGAGGAGCCGGCCGGACCTCTTTTGACGAAGATGCTGGTCCCCACGCCTTACGAGGCGCCAAAGAAGGAGGCCTCCAAGAATGTCAAGAAGACCCGGAGTGGCCTTCGTCACCGCGAGGTTTCAGATGCAAAATCCGAAGACTCAAGCGACGCTCCTTCTTCGGAAGGCGAAGAGGAAGAAGCAGAGGAGGACGAGCCTCACTCTGAAGGTGAGAAGAAGCGTATAGCTTCCTCGTCCCTGGAGGCCGAATCGCCCAAGAGGAGAAAAGGTTCCCTCCCAGAGGCATCCACCACGGCTGCCGATAGCAGCCCGGAGTGGGATCCCAGGGCCCAACCCCTGGAGAAGTCGTAAGTATACAAAATCCGAACACGCATATGCGTCCGGGATTGTTTTTGGGTATAGTAGTTTTAACTGTTGGTATATTTTGCACAGTCCAGCAAGGTCTCGCGCCGGACAGTCCTCATCCGAGGATTCGCTGAGCTCGGACGCCTTGGCGAGCGAGACGCCTCCAGAGGCCCCTTCCCCAAAGTCCCGGCGCGACACTGAGGTGTCGTCTCAACGGGGCCCGGACCAGGGGGCATATCACTGGAGCCGGACACATGGGAGCGATGGCCCCTGAGCGTGCCGTCAGCTGGGGCGATCTTGGGTTCGGCCCACAGCCGGACAAGGTCCAGGAGACCTCTAAGGCTCCCGGATCGAGCGAGCAGCCACCTTTGACGGTGGGAGGCCTGCCTACTCTGCCGGCAACCTCTGTTCAAGTAGAGTTGCCAGGCGGTCTATCGACAGCATTAAAGAACGCGCCTATCGTCGATGAACATCGGACCCTTATGGGTGCGGTGGTTGAAAAGATTCAGTCCGCCGAGAGCGGGCTGAATGAGTCCTGCCTTGGCCTTATAAAGGTCTTTGATGTATGTTTCCTAAGAAACCTTTGAGGAATCGTCATAATATGAGTAGTAGCCCCTGTGTAGCGGCCCGACCCGAATGGATCAAGTCTCTGTGCTTTCGTGTCATCCCTGGATCGGTATGCTGACACACACAGTACTCGAAGGATTTATAACAGAGGTAAATCACATGTATGTAGGTTGGTACGGTCTACCCACATGTAAGGTGCTAGTGCTTCTGAAAGACTGTGTCTCGGTCATCCGTCTCTCAAACACCATGTAGTGCGAGAACCAAACGGAGGCGATCGAGTCTTGTGGGGAAAAGTGCGCAAACCTCTGCAGAGTGTATAAACTAATCATGATTAGCCGTGTCCCCGGTTATGGACATCTTGAGTATCTAGTACTTGAATATCATGTGAATCCCAACATGTTACTCTAATTAATGCTATTGGGTTTTTAATGAGTACTTTTTAATTGGGATTGAGGATGCTGTCAACCATTCTCAACGTTTAACAACCACCATGATAGTTAAACAAATTTATTCCTTTGCAGTAGGGAAAACTAGCTTTATGCAAAACTCAGAATCAGAGAGCTTTTCCACCAGCCATATATGCATGTAGTATAGGCTTATTCCTTCATTCCTCTCTATGTGTTACATTGCCAAGATATTCCATGTGTCTGACCCGTTTTCAGCTGCAACTTTCATGTTGCGTACTTTTCGCATAACAACGAGTAAGGTGTTTTAGGTCGTGGTTCTATACTCAGTGATGCCGATGGAGTTGATGGACTCACTTATCTTCCAAGTCTTCCGATGTTATCGTTATTAGATGGCCATAAGCCACAATTATTGTAATAAGACCTCTTTTGGACAACGCTGTAATAAGTGTGTGATTGCTACTCTACTACAAATCCTTCGAAGTATTGTGTGGTGTCAGCATTACTGATCCAGGGATGACACCTGAGCACAGAGACTTGATCCATTCGGGTCGGGTCGCTACACCCTGATACACTGTCCGGCGAAAGAGAGGGAGCCGGGCATGGGATCAAATCCTCTCTTGTCGTGGGAACTTATGTTAATGACGCGTACCTCTTTGTTTGAAAACGGGCTTCTGCGGAGAAGATGGCCGCTCATAATGCGGAAGTGTCCGAACTGAAGCGGAGCCTGGAAGGGGCCGAGGAAGAACTTGGCCGCGTGAGGAAGCAATTAGAGGGTAAGCAAGGTATGTTGAAACATTGTCTTGCATTAGGCACGAATAAGTAAAAAGTATTTGTATTGTATGCCTTAGGAGCGAGTGCCGAATATGAGGCACTGAAGAAGGCTGTGGCTGATGCCGACGAGAAGGCTGCCACCGAACAGGCACTTCGTGAAAAACACGAGGCCAGGGTTGTCACAGCTGAGCGGGAGCTCCAGGAGGCTGTGAAGAAAAGCGAGGGCTTGGAGAAGAGTCTAAAAGGGAAACAATCCGAACTCTCCCAAGCGCTCCAAGCCGCGGAAGATGCTCGGGAAGAAGCCCGAGGTGTCAGACGACATTCAAGAGGCCCGGAAAGTTGCGGCTGGTAAGGCCTTCTGTATTCTTAGCCATTTGTTTATGATAATGGAGGAATTCTAAGCGGCAAGCTGAATTCTTATTTTTCCAGGGGCGTTTGCGGATCTTCCTCGCAGCATATCAGATGCTGCCCAATTCTACCGAACCGAGGAAAAGAAGTCTGCGAAGAGGGATTTCTGGTCACAGTATTTGGCACCGAACTATCCGGTGCCCTTTATCGATCAGCTGAAGTAGCTGGTCGAATCGCACCAAAGCGGCCGAACTAGCCATGAAGGACTTGGTTGTCCGGATGTGGCCAAGTGAGCCAATTCGAGCGCCATTTCACTCGTGGAAGCGGATTGTGGGCGCCTGTCCTCCGCTTGATGCTTTGTTAGCGATAGGTCTGCATAGAGGGTGCGCGTATGGCGTTTGCCCGCAAAAGTGCATTGGGGGAAGCTTGACGGAGAAGTGATGATCGAGGGCCGCCGAGGGTAAGGAGCACCGCAAGCCCAAATCATATTATGAAGGTGTATCGAAGGAGCCATATGGCGTAAGTGTGCCAAAGACATTATATTTCCCTGAGGGCGTTCGTGCCACTTTTTGTAATATGGGATTATGGCATTTTTGGTATATATTGCCTGTTTTGTTCGAACATATGTTCTTCCTGTGCGGCTGCTTATTGTATGTAAATCCTGAGAGTTGGCCAGTCGTCGGCTTCTGCCCCCACGTAAAAAGAATACGGGGGTGTTCGGGATATATCTGAACGCTCTTTATCCCATAGTTGGGTCCTTTTAAGGAGGTGTTTCTCACCACGAACCAGGCAATCGGACTATAAGGCTTTATTACTCTCACTTAGCCATAGGAAGTTGAGTATGGTGGTATGAGCCCCTAGTGTTCGGAAGGCCGAACTAGGGGCTCTATTGGCGCCAGATCAGAAGACCGATCCGTCGCACTCTGCATTTATAATGGCGTTGTGCGGAATAAATCTTTAAGGATTTTACAACCTCTCGAATAGCTGACCAGCCATCGTTGTATCACGACAGTCGGTTTTCGGCTTTCTCTACTGAGGTGCTCGTCCGGCAGATCCGAGACACAATCGCAGTAGTTCTCCCTGCGCTACCTTAGCCGATATAATGGAACGTAAGGTACCAAAACAAGGGAGCCGGGCAAACCCAACCAATGACCCAAGACATGATTCGGAGCTGATGCACATAGTGCTATAAGTTCGGGGTGCCGAGCGACCGAGAAGGTGGTCGGACTTTATTGCCGTATTATGAAGCCCCTGGCATAATCGGGCGTAATACGAGGTGTCGATGAAAAGCGACGGCTGGTAAGTGTTATGTAAGTCTACGCATTGTAGTAAGATGATATGTCTATGCATATGAGTACGATGTATGATTATGAAAAGTGGTGTTTTTTGGCGGAACCTGTGATGGCCAGACTAGATGGGGTTGTTGATGGATCAAGAGTGAATCCAAACTGCCTTCTAACTGCATGTTCCTGCCATTGTGTCTGGACTGATTCCACGCCGCCAATCTTGTTCTGCGTCAAAGTTAGTTTGTAAAGGAAAATGCTTGGTGTCAGCTGAACGTCCTCTTTTATTTGGTCTAAGGGTTCCTGATCAGGCCCTGGTAAACCCAGCCATTATACCGTGAAACAGCGCGGACTCCTCAGTTGGTGTCCGGATAGTTGGCTGTCATATCAAATTTTTGATAGGCATGCGCGACTCGCTACTCCGGCAGCTGTATGATTTCCGCTCTGAGGGCGGGGTTCGGCCTTGCCCATAGGTGTGATTCCATCACATGGTGTTGGCCTAAGTGATTTACCACGTGGAATCTAGTCAACGTGGTTCATCCCGTTAGCATACGGTAAATTACCGCATGGTGGGAAGGTGCCGAAGATTTATTCTTTGGCGTAGCATTTTTTGGTGATCCGAAGACCACCATTTAGAGCGGTGGGCCAGTAAAACTTGGCCTTTGCCCCTAGCATCTTTTAGGAGATGTTGTTTGTGATTTCACACCTGCGGGAGTTTTATGTGTTACGGAGCCCCCGGTTTGCTACGTCCGGAGGTACTGCAATTGAGTTGCTGTGGTTAATGCGGTCGGGGGCGATCGGCCGTACTTTTATGCTATGGGGGGGGGGCTCTTGACCGGACGCCTCCCTTCATTGTTTTCGGCATGCGACCAGCCGCTTTGTTTTGAGGATCCTGCATTCTCTATTGGTATGCTTTGCGTTCTTCAAGGAGTACAATGAATTTCACATGGTTGATCGAGTGTGTGGCTCTGGCCGAATAGGTCTGAGCTGTTCTTTGTCCGCTGACCGGACTGGGAGTTGCTGGAATTAGCACCAGCTTTCCTGACTTGACGCTTATGACCATTGCGCCGAGGCTTGAGGATGCTTCTTCTTGTGTCTTTCGTATTGTTTTGGACCGTAGTGGTGTGTTGACGTCGGGGCATGTGCCTTGGGTTCTCCTGCTTGGGTTGGGGTGGCCGGTTGTGCCCTGTGTGCCCTTGGTCAGGGTGGTCGGGTCCGTATCTTTCGGTGGCCAGGACCTTGGTCCATCTGTCCACCAGCAAATCTTGATCAGCTTTAAGCTGTTGTTGCTTCCTTTGCGTGCTCTTTGCCGGGCTATGAGCCGTCGCTTCAAGCGAGCTTGCTCCACTGGATCTTCGTGCATGCCGAATTCGTCATTGCCGAGGCTTGCCTCGTCCTCGGAGGGGCGCGATAGTTGTCCCTCTCCAAGTATCCCATACAGGCAGTCCGCCTTCAAAGGCAGGCCGACTAGGGTTATATTCATCTTCGGCGCCATCCGGATTGTTTTCGTCTTCTGGGCCGGTATTGCTGTGGTGGGGCTTGGAGCGGCGCCGACGACGCTGATGCTTTGCTTTCCTCCCTGAGAGATTATCCTCCGCTGCCTCATCGCCATTGGTTTCCTTCGGAGTGTCCGCCATATATATATCATAGGGATAGGCGGCTGTCCACCGCCCAATGAGCGGTGCTTCATGTTCTTATCTTGAATCGTCGTCTATTCCATCGATGTCTTCACAGTTGAAGTCTAGTACGCCGGTTAAATCATCGACTGTGGCGATGAAGTGGGTGGTGGGTGGGCAACGAATTCCTTCATCGCCTGCTTCCCACTCGAGCCGGACATAGTTCGGCCAAGAGCCTCCTGACAAAGAGAGAGACTTCAATGAGTCCAGCATGTCGCCGAAAGGCGAGTGCTGGAAGACATCCACAGCGGTGAACTCCATTACCGGAGCCCAACCTAGCTCGACTGGATCGGGAGTGCGCGGACCGGAACCAACATCCAGATACGAATCCGGGGGTCCGGACTCATAGGCCACCACAGAGGTGAGGCCCGTGTTATGCTCCACCGTCGATGAGTGTGCGACCTGCGGGGCGGGGGTCCAACCCTCCGTCCTCAGGCAACGCAGCCTGCTCCAAATTTAGGTCCGAGGCTACTGCGGGGGTGATACCCCGAGCTTTGTCCGACAGCAGGTCTAAGCCGTGCTCGTCGTGACTGTCCGGTGCTCCTGGCATAGGTCCGAATCCGTCGAAGATCAAGTCTCTGCGAATGTCCACCGTGCAGTTTAGGTTTCCGAACCTGATCTGGTGGCCAGGGGCGTAGCTGTCGATCTGCTCAAGATGGCCAAGCGAGTTGGCCCGCAGGGCGAAGCCACCGAACAAGAAGATTTGTTCGGGGAGAAAGGTCTCACCCGGGATCGTGTTGTTGACGATGAATGGAGGAGCCATCGAGCCCTGCAGCGACGACAGAGAGGAACTCTCAATGAAAGCACCAATGTCGGTGTCAAAACCGGCGGATCTCGGGTAGGGGGTCCCGATCTGTGCGTCTAGGCTGATGGTAACAGGAAGCAAGGGACACAGATGTTTACCCAGGTTCGGGCCCTCTCGATGGAGGTAAAACCCTACTTCCTGCTAGATTAATATTGAAGATATGGGTAGTACAAGAGTAGATCTACCACGAGATCGTAGAGGCTAAACCCTAGAAGCTAGCTTATGATGGTATGATTGTAATTGTGATCGGCCTTCTAAGGACCAACCTCTCCGGTTTATATAGACACCGGAGAAGGCTAGGGTTTACATTGAGTCCATTACAAGGAAGGAAATATAATATCCGGATCGCCAAGCTTGCCTTCCACGCCAAGGGAAGTCCCATCCGGACACGGGTCGAAGTCTTGAGTCGTGTATCTTCACGGTTCAATAGTCCGGATGATGTATATAGTCCGGCTGTCCGGATACCCCCTAATCCAGGACTCCCTCAGTCTCCGCTGATCTCCTCTGGCTCGTTGTCAAGAATTTGCCATTTTACATCACCATCGAGCCCCTTTTGTCATTTCTGAAGGACACATTCTGCGACGCTCGCTTGGGATCCACAGCTTCCAAGCCAGACCTCATCGACGGCGACCACGAGGAAGGCACCCTCTCCGGGTCTTCCAAGGGGAAAGAGCACATCTTCTCTTCCAAGGGTGTAACGCCCCCGATGCGGCTATATCTCCCACGTGTCGAGGCACGACTTAGAGGCATAACCGCATTGAAAGCAATGTCGCAAGTGAGGTAATCTTCACACAACCCATGTAATAAATAAGGGAAAGAGATACATAGTTGGCTTACAAATGCCACTTCACACAAAGTACATAATTAAACATCCATCAATCGTAGTACACTCAAGGTCCGACTACGGAACCAAAATAAAAGAAGATACCCCAAATGCTACAGATCCCCGATCGTCCCAACCGGGCACCACTACCGATCATCCGGAAAAGACACATAGTAACGACCACGTTCCTCGTCGAACTCCCACTTGAGCTCGGGCTTGAGTCACCTGCACCGCATCGCCGGAACCTGCAACTGTTTTGGGAAGTATCCGTGAGTCACGGGGACTCAAAGAATCTCACACCCGCGAGATCAAGACTATTTAAGCTTATAGGAAGGACAGAGTATTAAAGTGGAGCTGCAGCAAGCGACTAGCATATATGGTGGCTACTTCGCAAAAGAGAGCGAGAAGAGAAGCAAAGCACGGACGTGAAACTAATAGCGATCAAGAAGTGATCCTGAACTACTTACGTCAGACATAACTCCAACACCGTGTTCACTTCCCGGACTCCGCCGAGAAGAGACCATCACGGTTACACACGCGGTTGAAGCGTATTTTATTTGAGGTCAACTTCAGGTTTTCTACAACCGGACATTAACAAAATTCCCATCTGCCTCATAACCGCGGGCACGGCTTTCGAAAGATATTACCCTGCAGGGGTGTCCCAACTTAGCCCATTATAAGCTCTCACGGTCAACGAAGGATATTCCTTCTACCGGAAAGACCCGATCAATCTCGGAATCCCGGACTACAAGACATTTCGACAAAGAATAAAACAAGATCAAGAAAGCCGCCTGATTGTGCCGACAAATCCCGATAGGAGCTGCACATATCTCGTTCTCGTGGCACACCCATAAGCTAAGCGTCACAGAACCGACGTAATCCAAGTTGCCCAGGAATGGTCCCAATACGGTGCTCTAGTTTGGACCAACACTCGAGAGGAGCATTGGCCCGGGGTTTTAAAATAAGATGACCCTCGGGCTCGCGAAACCCGGGGAAAAGGCTTAGGTGGCAAATAAGTAAAACCAAAGTTGGGCCTTGCTGGACGAGTCTTATTCAAAGCGAACTGTCAAGGGGTCCCATAAATCACCCAACCGTGTAAGGAACGCAAAATCAAGGAACATAACACTGTATGACGGAAACTAGGGTGGCAAGAGTGGAACAAAACACCAGGCATAAGGCCGAGCCTTCCACCCTTTACCAAGTATATAGATGTATTAATATTAGCATATATATATTGTGATATCCCCAACAAGTAAACATGTTCCAACAAGGAACAACATCTCCATGTTCCAACAAGGAACAAACTTCGTCTTCACCTGCAACTAGCAACGCTATAAGAGGGGCTGAGCAAAGCGGTAACATAGCCAATCAACGGTTTGCTAGGAAAGGATGGTTAGGGCTGACATGGCAATATGGGTGGCATGATATAGCAAGTGGTAGGCATGGCAGCATAGGCATAGCAAAAGAGCGAGCATCTAGCATAGCAAAGATAGAAGTGATTTCGAGGGTATGGTCATCTTGCCTGCAATGTTCTCAGAGTTGTCGAAAGCTTGATCCTCGTAAGCGTTCTCAACAGGGTCCTCGTTCACGCATTCGCCTCCGGCTCTACCCAAAGCAACAACACAAACAAAGGAACCACAATAAATGACGGTGCAATGCACAATCAACATGATGCAAAACATGGCATGATATGCGGGATGTGATATGCAATGCGATGCGCGCTCGGAAGGAAATGATGAACCAGGCATCAACTTGGCAAACCAAGTATGCCATTGGAAAGATGAGATGATTTCGGTTGAAATCGATATAAAGATCACCGAATCGGATACACGGTTTAGAAATGGCAAGCAAAACAAGAATGGCACAAATCTGCCATTAACAGCATGATGCCACTTAGCAAGCAACAAATAATTAAGCTACTGCACCCAAACGTATCAACAAAGTACATGGCAGTGATCTACACAAGATGCTTGACAAAAGATGAGCACTGAGCTTCGGCTAAAACACATCATAACAGGTTCAAACAAGCATGGCAAAAGTGCACAAAATATCAGGCTGGACATGGCAAAAACAGCATCAGGTTGCAATGTTCAGAGCAGCAAAACTACATGCTACAGGAACTTAAAATAGCAAAACATGGCATGGCATGAATCTACTCAAAGCATAGAACAAAAGTCCCTTACTGACCATAAGCCAAAAAGGACTCGAAAATATAGTAACACCCATGTCAAAATTGAAAGTTTCGTTAACAGATTCAGCAACATGGCATGTCAAAAACTGATAATAAGTAGGCATGTTTACAAGCTCAATGCACTCACTACAGAGCCTTATATGATAAACTAAGCATACATACATCAAGAAGACATGGCATAGGAGACATATATGGCAAGAACAATAACATAGCATACATGTATCAACCACAACAACCTTGGCAAAATTGAATAACATGTAAACAATCTGCCAGGAAACATTTTATAGCAAAAGTAGAGCTCGATTGACTCAAGCTATGCTACTCCATAATTGCAAAAGGACATGGATGGATAGAGCAAGACATGTTTAACAAAACATCCTTACTGAAGTATCTCAAAATATGCATAGATCTCTCGGTATCATCAAGTCAACATGGCATCAAAATATCAGCTAAACAGGGCTGAAAACAGCAACATCAGGACACCTACTTTGCATGCTTGTGCTAGTCACCACATAGATAAAAAAAATACATGGCATACACCCCTGGAAAGATGGCATGGCATATTACAAAACACATGTAGGACTCCAATTCATAGGGTGCACACATTAATCATGGAAAAAATAACAAAAGTGCAAGTTCTGATAAAAAATCAGAAACTAACAGCACATAGCACACTTCCAACAGCATTTCGGGCAACAAGATGAGCTCAAATGGAAATGATGCAATGGAATGAAATGATCTACTCTTCGAGTCGAACATTTTGACATATTATACGCGAAAAATGGATCTACGGATGCGAAGATATAGCATGTTGAAAAATGCACAAAATAACAAGAGATACAAAAGACTTAGGAAAAAGGAGGGGAGAGAGAGAAGTCAACGGGTGCGGTTCCCGAGGTCGGATCGGCCGGATCGGCGCCGGATCGAGCGACGGGCGGCGGCTGAGGGCGGCGCTGGAGCCCGGGCGAGGAAGGAGGAGGCGTCGGCCGTGGCGGGCGCGGTCGGAGCTTGGCCGCCGGGCGCTACGGGGCTTACGGAGGGTACCGTGGGCCGACGGCGGCTGCCGGTGGCGACTCGCCTGGGGCCACGGCCGGCGGCGGCGGGCGCCGAGGCCGGGCGAGGAAGGAGCGGGCGAGCGGAGCGCTGGGCGGCGGCGGCGCAAGACGGCGCCGGGCGCGGCGCTGCTGGGCGGGTTCGCCTGGGCTCGGGCTGGCCGGGCGGCGCGGGCGCGCGATGCGGATAGGTGGCGCCCGCGACATGAGGGGCGGCGGCGCGCTGAATGTCCGGGCGGGCGGCGGATACGTCCGGCGCAAGGCGAGGTTTTCTAGGGTTTCGGGAAGAGGATGATCCGGATTTCGGGGAGGTGTTTAAATAGGCATAGAGGGAGCTAGGAGAGTCCAAATGAGGTGTAGTTTTCGCCACACGATCGTGATCGAACGACGGAGAGCATGGGAGTGACTTAGATGGGTTATTGGGCTGTTATGAAGGGGTGTTGGGCTGCAACTTAAAAGAGGCCTTTGCGAGAGTGCGGTTAACTGCTGGAGTACCAAACGAGCTCCAAATGACCCGAAACTTGACCGGTGGTCTCCGGGTGGTATACCAAGGCCACTAGACAAACCTCGGTCCATTTCGAGAAGGTTTAATACCCGCACACGGAAAACGTAAAAGGGACCGCCGGGGGAGATAGGAGTGTCGGATTGCAAAAGCGAACAACGGGAAAAATGCTCGGAATCATGAGACGAACACGTATGCAAATGCGATGCACATGATGACATGATAAAATGCATGACATGGACAAAAGCAAAAAGAGGAAAACCCAACCACGGAGGGAATATCATATCACAATGCCGAAAATGGCAAGAGTTGGAGTTACAAATATGGAAAGTTACATCCGGGGTGTTACAACACTCCACCACTACAAGAGGATCTCGTCCCGAGATCTAGGACTGAAAGAACTCCGGATATTCGAACGGAGGTGATCCTCGCGCCCGTGTAGCTTCGGTCGGAATGGTGTGACCACTTCACTTTCGTGAATTTGATTGACTTGTTGCGTAGTCTTGCGCTCGGTTTCTTCAACAATAGCAACGGGTGCTCATGATAAGAGAGATCTTCTTGAAGGTCAATCTCTTGAAGTTGATAGTGCGTTCAGAGTCTTGAAGCACTTGCGAAGGCGTGACACGTGAAACACATCGTGCTCGTTTGCAAATTTGGATGGAAGCTGTTGTTGATAGGCGAGATCGCCTCTTTTCCCTATGATCTTTAAAGGACCCACGTATCTAGGGGCAAGGTTCCCTTTGATACCGAAGTTACGAGTGCCTTTCATTGGAGAGACGCGGAGGTAGACATGGTCTCCGATTTCAAAAGTCACATCACGGTGCTTATCATCATAATAGCTCTTCTGGCGCGATTGCGCGGCTTTGAGATTCTCACGAATGACTTTGCACATTTCTTCAGCTTCTGTGATCAAGTCATTGCCAAGAAGTTGGCATTCACCTGTCTCAGACCAATTGAGAGGAGTACAGCACTTTCTGCCATAGAGAATTTCGAATGGGGCCTTGCCCGAACTCACTTGGAAGCTGTTGTTGTAGGAGAACTCGGCATATGGAAGACAATCTTCCCATTTCATACCGAAAGAAATGACACAAGCCCTGAGCATATCTTCAAGGATTTGATTAACTCGCCGACTTGGCCACTTGTTTGAGGATGGAAAGCTGTCTTTGAAACGAATGTTGGTGCCCATGGCCTTCAAAAGAATCCCAAAACTTGGAGGTAAAGATGCTGCCACGGTCCGAAGAGATCAATTGTGGAATGCCGTGCAAGGAGACAATCCTCGAGGTGTATAGCTCGCCAACCGAGCTGCTGTGATGGATTCTTTGATAGGAAGAAAATGAGCCACTTTAGTCAGCTTGTCAATGACAACGAAGATAGCATCATTTCCACGCTTGGACTTTGGAAAGCCACCACGAAGTCCATTTCAATATGATCAAACTTCCATTCAGGAATAGCAAGAGGTTGGAGGAGACCAGCTGGTCTTTGGTGTTCTGCTTTCACTCTTCTGCAGACATCACACTCATTCACGAATTGAGCAATTTCTCGCTTCATTCGAGTCCACCAATATGACTGCTTGAGATCATGGTACATCTTCGTACTTCCAGGATGAATGGATAGAAGCGAATTGTGAGCCTCGTTCATAATGACTTTTCGTAGATCACCCTTAGGAACCACAATCCGGTCCTCGAAGAAAAGAGTATCTTTGTCATCGACGTGGAAGCACTTGTACTTGGAAATGCCCTTGTCGATACCACGTTTCACCTTCTTCACCATGGTATCCAGAAGCTGAGCCTCACGAATCTGATCTTCCAAAGTAGGAGAGACTATGAGGTTGGCAAGAAAGCCTTGAGGAACAACTTGAAGATTCAGCTTGCGGAAAGCTTCACAGAGATCCGGTTGAAAGGGCTTGAGGATTAGACTGTTGCAGTAAGCCTTCCGCTCAAAGCATCTGCAATGACATTGGCCTTGCCCGAGTATATTCAATACTTGGGTTGTACTCTTGAATCATTTCGACCCATCGAGTCCGCCTCGAGGTTGAGGTTGGGTTGAGTGAAGATGTACTTGAGACTCTTGTGATCGGTGAAAATGTCCACTTTCCTTCCCAACAAGAGATGTCTCCATGTAATCAATGCATGGACAACTGCCGCCAACTCAAGATCGTGAGTGGGGTAGTTCTTTTCGTTGGGCTTCAACTGGCGAGAGGTATAAGCCACAACTCTCTTCTCTTGCATTAACACAATACCGAGACCTTGAAGAGAAGCATCACAGAAAACTTCGAATGGCTTGGATTCATCAGGAGGAGTCAAGACAGAGCTGTGACGAAGTTTCTCTTTGAGGGTATTGAAAGCAACATCACAATCAGAGACCGTATATACTTCACATGCTTCGGAGAAGGTTGGAAAGAGGCTTTGCAATCTTGGAGAAGTTCTCAACGAATCTTCGCAATAGCTTGCAAGACCAAGAAAATCATGGAGCTGCTTGACATTCCGAGGAGGTTCCCAATTCACAATTGCGGACACCTTCTCGATTAACAGCGATGCCCTTGGCGGAGATGATATGACCAAGATAAAGCACTTCATCAAGCCAAAATTCACATTTGGAGAACTTCGCATAGAATTGATACTCTCTCGAGCTTGTCTAGCACCAATCGCAAATGTTTGGCATGATCCTTCTTATTCTTGGAGAAGACCAAAATATCATCAAGATAGACCAAGACGAATTCATTGGTGTAGGGGTTGAATATGAAGTTCATCATCCGAGAGAAAGTTGGAGGAGCATTGACAAGGCGAAAGACATGACAAGATATTCATAAGAACCAAAGCTTGTTCTCAATGTCAGTCTTGGGAATATCTTGTTCACGAATGCGAACTGATGATAACCCATACGAAGGTCAAGCTTGGAGAACACCGTAGCACCTTTGAGTTGCTCGAAAAGCTCATTGATGTTGGGAAGTGGATACTTGTTCTTGATTGTCTTCTTATTCAATGGACGGTAATCGACGCAAAGTCGGTCCGTGCCATCCTTCTTCTCGACAAAAAGAACACCACAACCCCAAGGAGATGAACTCGGTCCGATCAAACCTGACGCTCTTGTTCATCGAAATGCTTCTTCAATTCCTTCAGCTCATTAGGTCCAAGCTTGCATGGACGCTTGCAAACGGGTTCAAAGCTGTGCTCAAGATCAATAACGAACTCAATCGCCGATGAGGAGGCATACCCAAGCTCTTCCGAAAGACATCTTGGTACTCACAAACGACCGAATCTGAGAGATGGCATTCAGTTCGCCCTTCTCATTGAGAGAAAACAACCGAATAGTTTCATCACGAGCGGCATAGATGATCACATCATTAGAAGAGTGAGTCAATTGAATTTCCCTGGCAGCACAATCAAGCTGAGCTTTGTGCTGAGAAAGCCAGTCCATTCCGAGAATAAGATCAATATCCGAGTCACCAAGGACAAATGGTTTAGCCAAAAATCTATAATCGCCCATCTTGATAGAAACATTCGGAATCCTTGTGGTAGCCCTCATAGAAGAGGCTGGAGAAACAACTCCCAAGGGTTTTTCCAGCATTTCCGAAATGAAATCATGCTTTGCAACAAAAGATCTAGACATGAAACAATGCGATGCACCAAAGATCAAATAGGACTTTTGCAGAATATCATTAATCGGAAGATTACCCATTATCACATCGTAAGATTCCTCCGCTTGAGCTGCATTCATCATATTCACCTTGGCAGCCTTGGGATTATGCTTGACCACCGCATTGCTGGAAGATTTAACAGAGGAGGAGGCGGAAGGCGCCTTTGGTTGAAGCATTTGTTCGCATAGTGACCTTTCTCACGACATTTGTTGCAAGTCACCTCGAGAGCGGACGGTGGTAAGGAGCACTTGACCTTGGAGCTTGAGAAATAGACTTGTTCGATAGCTTGGGTTGGGTGGGTGGGAAGATCCACGGCCACCTGAGTTCTTCTCACGATAAGGCCGACGGAACGGAGGAGGGGAAGGTAAAACTTCTGTCGCTTAGCTGCCACTTGAGAGGAAGAAGAAGACTGAATCGCATCCCTGATTCTCTTCTTAGAAGCCTCACATTTGAGCTGGGCAGCTTCTTGCTTCAAAGTGCCATGTTGTAGAAATCATCATACTTAATCGCTCAAAAAGCACAAGAGCTAATTGCGCATCTTCTCTCGCACCACCTCACGAATTGATAGATCATACTCTTTTCATCGTGCACGTCTTGCTTAGCAAAACGAGCAAGCTTCCGAACTGGATATTGTATTGATAGACGGACATGTTGCCTTGCTTGAGATTGCGGAACTCCTCACGCTTGCTCTCAACAACACTTTTCGGAATGTGGTGAGCTCAAATCACGGCGGAACTCATCCTGTAATGACACGACCTCCTCGAATCTTTGTATTGCCGGTACCACTCAAAGCTTGATCCTTGAGTTGAAACGATGCAAACTTGACAAAGTCCTCGTGTCCGACATTGCTACAATCAAAATGCTTACATATGTCCACAAGCCAATCGTCGGCGTGGCCTCGGCTACGTAAACCGAAAGACTTCGGCCGATTAGCGAGGAACCGGTTGAGAGTAGCAAAGTGTGGCTGATGGTTGCCTTGACCTTGATTGCCTTGATTGCCTTGATTGCCTTGCCCTCGAAAGTACGTTCTTGCAAGAGCTGCAAAATCATCTCGAGCATTGGCATTGGTGGCTGCCATGATAGCTTGCCAGCCTCCGGAGGCGGAGGTGGAGTTGGAGGTGGAGGTTGATCGATCCCCATCATTGCGATCCGGATTCGCACGCGTTGGCGGAGCCATCCTCAAGAGGGTGACATCCGTTAGTCCTTTGATAGACAAATTGATAAGTAGAATCAACGGATAGAAATTGCAACATATAGTCTTCACAATAAACATTCGAACAAGAATGAACGAATGAATTCCAAAGATAATCATCACACGTCCATTAAGGTGAGAAGCCACTTAGATAAAGGATATGGAAACAACATCTGTCTTAGAAACAAATCGAGTATCACAACTGAAAACAAAAGGTTGGCTTCTAGAATGAGCCGGAACAAACACATGATAGAGATTTCGTCCAAAGTGTTCGTGGTGGGGCCCACACGGGCACGACGTATAGCGGCCGTCACGAATGACTAACAAGACGTCCCCGAATCAGCATAGCCAAGGATTCTTTAAGACGTCTCGCGACCAATCAGAATCGACCGTGAATGGGCGGACCACTAGACGTTGGACCCCAATCTCAAATCATACATCCGCCGGAAAGAAATCACGTAAGCTACTAGAATTCCCACCTATAAACTCCCGAAACTTTCTGGTTATGCAATCTGGTGTTGGGGATACAGGGACACAAAATATATCACCCAAACTAACAATACCTAGATCCAAATTTGTATCCATCCGTCAACACATAACCAAGAAATCCTCGGAAATCGTGGTACCTCGACCTTCAAAAACATCCGTTATGCAAGTCATGGCAATACTCCCGCACTCGCCACAAGATCGGGCTATCGTGGTTATCTCACCAACAACTGCACAAAAGAGATTTCGATGTCGGCAAAACTCGTGTATTCCAGAATCGCAACGATAAAATTGTGACGACAACACCTCGGAGCTCAACTCCCCGGGACAACTGCCACAACCCCTAAATGTCAGGAGGCACCAAGAACAATGTTCTCGTCACAAAACCGTCGGAACGATTCCAAGATACCCACGTGATCCTAAAAAAATTTTTAGTGAAAATTGAGGAGAGAAGAGTCAAAACACTACGTCAGGATACCTCACAGAGCGGCGAATTTAAGGACCGAAGTAAAAGAATCCTACTCCGATATATATAATCCTAAGACTCAAAACATTTTTCCATTCTAGACTCAACAACGCCAAGAAACAATCAAGTAGGGGCTCCTAAGTCGGGAAGGCTCGATTACCAACTTGTAACGCCCCGATGCGGCTATATCTCCCACGTGTCGAGGCACGACTTAGAGGCATAACCGCATTGAAAGCAATGTCGCAAGTGAGGTAATCTTCACACAACCCATGTAATAAATAAGGGAAAGAGATACATAGTTGGCTTACAAATGCCACTTCACACAAAGACATAATTAAACATCCATCAATCGAGTACACTCAAGGTCCGACTCACGGAACCAAAATAAAAGAAGATACCCCAAATGCTACAGATCCCCGATCGTCTCCAACTGGGCACCACTCTCGATCATCTGGAAAGACACATAGTAACGACCACGTTCCTCGTCGAACTCCCACTTGAGCTCGGTTGAGTCACCTGCACCGGCATCGCCGGAACTGCAATCGTTTTGGGAAGTATCTCGTGAGTCACGGGACTCAAAGCAATCTCACACCCGCGAGATCAAGACTATTTAAGCTTATAGGAAGGACAGAGTAGTAAAGTGGAGCTGCAGCAAGCGTTTAACTAGCATATATGGTGGCTACTTCGCAAAAGAGAGCGAGAAGAGAAGCAAAGCACGGACGTGAAACTAATAGCGATCAAGAAGTGATCCTGAACTACTTACGTCCGACATAACTCCAACACCGTGTTCACTTCCCGGACTCACGAGAAGAGACCATCACGGTTACACACGCCGTTGAAGCGTATTTTATTTGAGGTCAACTTCAGGTTTTCTACAACCGGACATTAACAAAATTCCCATCTGCCTCATAAATCATGCACGGCTTTCGAAAGATATTACCCGCAGGTGTCCCAACTTAGCCCATTATAAGCTCTCACGGTCAACGAAGGATATTCCTTCTACCGAAGACCCGATCAATCTCGGAATCCCGGACTACAAGACATTTCGACAAAGAATAAAACAAGACCAAAGAAGCCGCCCGACAGCCGACAAATCCCGATAGGAGCTGCACATATCTCGTTCTCGTGGCACACCGGATAAGCTAAGCGTCTGAGGCAAGCGTAATCCAAGTTGCCTGTGAATGGTCCCAGACGGTGTTCTAGTTTGGACCAACCCTCAGAGGAGCATTGGCCCGAGGGTTTTAAATAAGATGACCCTCGGGCTCGCGAAAACCCGGGGAAAAGGCTTAGGTGGCAACTGGTAAAACCAAAGTTGGGCCATGCTGGACGAGTCTTATTCAAAGCGAACTGTCAAGGGGTCCCATAAATCACCCAACCGTGTAAGGAACGCAAAATCAAGGAACATAACACCGGTATGACGGAAACTAGGGTGGCAAGAGTGGAACAAAACACCAGGCATAAGGCCGAGCCTTCCACCCTTTACCAAGTATATAGATGTATTAATATTAGCATATATATATTGTGATATCCCCAACAAGTAAACATGTTCCAACAAGGAACAACATCTCCATGTTCCAACAAGGAACAAACTTCGTCTTCACCTGCAACTAGCAACGCTATAAGAGGGGCTGAGCAAAGCGGTAACATAGCCAATCAACGGTTTGCTAGGAAAGGATGGTTAGGGCTGACATGGCAATATGGGTGGCATGATATAGCAAGTGGTAGGCATGGCAGCATAGGCATAGCAAAAGAGCGAGCATCTAGCATAGCAAAGATAGAAGTGATTTCGAGGGTATGGCCATCTTGCTTGCAATGTTCTCAGAGTTGTCGAAAGCTTGATCCTCGTAAGCGTTCTCAACAGGGTCCTCGTTCACGTACTCGTCTCCCGGCTCTACCCAAAGCAACAACACAAACAAAGGAACCACAATAAATCACGGTGCAATGCACAATCAACATGATGCAAAACATGGCATGATATGCGGGATGTGATATGCAATGCGTATGCACGCTCCGGAAGGGAAATGATGAACCAGGCATCAACTTGGCAAACCAAGTATGCCACTGGAAAGATGAGATGATTTCGGTTGAAATCGATATAAAGATCACCGGAATCGGATACACGGTTTAGAAATGGCAAGCAAAACAAGAATGGCACAAATCTGCCATTAACAGCATGATGCCACTTAGCAAGCAACAAATAATTAAGCTACTGCACCCAAACGTATCAACAAAGTACATGGCAGTGATCTACACAAGATGCTTGACAAAAGATGAGCACTGAGCTTCGCTAAAACACATCATAACAGGTTCAAACAAGCATGGCAAAAGTGCACAAAATATCAGGCTGGACATGGCAAAAACAGCATCAGGTTGCAATGTTCAGAGCAGTAAAACTACATGCTACAGGAACTTAAAATAGCAAAACATGGCATGGCATGAATCTACTCAAAGCATAGAACAAAAGTCCCTTACTGACCATAAGCCAAAAGGACTCGAAAATATAGTAACACCCATGTCAAAATTGAAAGTTTCATAACAGATTCAGCAACATGGCATGTCAAAAACTGATAATAAGTAGGCATGTTTACAAGCTCAATGCACTCACTACAGAGCCTTATATGATAAACTAAGCATACATACATCAAGAAAACATGGCATAGAAGACATACATGGCAAGAACAATAACATAGCATACATGTATCAACCACAACAACCTTGGCAAAATTGAATAACATGTAAACAATCTGCCAGGAAACATTTTATAGCAAAAGTAGAGCTCGATTGACTCAAGCTATGCTACTCCATAATTGCAAACAAGGACATGGATGGATAGAGCAAGACATGTTTAACAAAACATCCTTACTGAAGTATCTCAAAATATGCATAGATCTCTCGGTATCATCAAGTCAACATGGCATCAAAATATCAGCTAAACAGGGCTGAAAACAGCAACATCAGGACACCTACTTTGCATGCTTGTGCTAGTCACCACATAGATCACAAAAATACATGGCATACACCCCTGGAAAGATGGCATGACATATTACAAAACACATGTAGGACTCCAATTCATAGGGTGCACACATTAATCATGGCAAAAATAACAAAAGTGCAAGTTCTGATAAAAAATCAGAAACTAACAGCACATAGCACACTTCCAACAGCATTTCGGGCAACAAGATGAGCTCAAATGGAAATGATGCAATGGAATGAAATGATCTACTCTTCGAGTCGAACATTTTGACATATTATACGCGAAAAATGGATCTTCGGATGCGAAGATATAGCATGTTGAAAAATGCACAAAATAACAAGAGATACAAAAGACTTAGGAAAAAGGAGGGGAGAGACACAACCCAACGGGTGCGGTTCCCGAGGTCGGATCGGCCGGATCGGCGCCGGATCGAGCGACGGGCGGCAGCTGAGGGCGGCATGGCTCGCCGGAGCCAGCGAGGAAGGAGGAGGCGGCGGCCGGGCGCGGTCGGAGTCGGCCGCTCGGGCGCCGGCTTGCTTACGGAGGGTACCGGCGGCTACCGACGGCGACGCTGCCGGTGGCGACTCGCTGGGCCACGGCCACGGCGGCGGCGCCGGAGGCCGGGCGAGAAGGAGCGGGCGGAGCGGGAGCGCCGGGCGGCGGCGCGCAAGACGGCGCGCCGGGCGCGGTAAGGCGCGGGCGGGTTTCGCCTGGCCCGGGCGGCAAGCGGGCGCGCGATGCGGACAGGTGGCGGCCCGACATGTAGGGCGGCGGCGCTGAATGTCCGGGCGGCGGACACGTCCCCAAGGCGAGGTTTTCTAGGGTTTCGGGAAGAGGATGATCCGGACGGGGAGGTGTTTAAATAGGCATAGAGGGAGCTAGGAGAGTCCAAATGAGGTGTAGTTTTAAGCCCACACGATCGTGATCGAACGACGGAGAGCATGGGAGTGACTTAGATGGGTTATTGGGCTGTTATGAAGGGGTGTTGGGCTGCAACTTAAAAGAGGCCTTTCATGAGAGTGCGGTTAACCGTTGGAGTACCAAACGAGCTCCAAATGACCCGAAACTTGACCGGTGGTCTACGGGTGGTATACCAAGGCCACTAGACAAACCTCGGTCCATTTCGAGAAGGTTTAATACCCGCACCACGGAAAAACGTAAAAGGGACCGCCGGGGGAGATAGGAGTGTCGGATTGCAAAACGAACAACGGGAAAAATGCTCGGAATCATGAGACGAACACGTATGCAAATGCGATGCACATGATGACATGATAAAATGCATGACATGGACAAAAAGCAAAAAGAGGAAAACCCAACCACGGAGGGAATATCATATCACAATGCCGAAAATGGCAAGAGTTGGAGTTACAAATATGGAAAGTTACATCCGGGGTGTTACAAAGGGGAAAGAGCCCGTCTGCAACATCAGGGAGGGCACCCTACAGTCATGATCTTCCAAGGAGAAGGAGCCCATCTGCGACAACATGGAGCGCATCCAGGGTCCGTGCTCTTCCCAAGGGAATGAGCCCATCTGTGACAAGTGAGGAAACCCATGATTTTTTTTGCCGTGCCTTTTCACAGGGGGGACCCATGATTTGTTTTGTCGAGTCCCTTTTGTAGTGTAGTGAGAATATGTCCAGTTTTAATTGCTATATTTGGTTGTTTGCAGTATGCCTTGTTTATTTCAGTTATTCACAATGTGATGCTCTATATGTGCAACTATTTACTGTGCAGTACATTTCATCAATCCAGTTTTAAACATACCGATAGGTATGCATATATTTGCTTGCTATTAAGCCTGTTATAGCTAGCATATGCCTCTTTTAAAGTTTTTTTATTGTTTTGTTGTTTGTAGTTAGCATATGTCCAGTTTCAAATGTTATCTTTGGTTTCGTAGTATGCCTTGTTTATTCCAGTTATTCACAACGTGATGTTATATATGTGCAAGTATGAACTGTGCAGTTCAATTTCATCAATACCAGTTTCAAAAATACCACTATGAATGACTACATTTTGTTGCTGCATCTTGTAATTAACACGCCTTTCCATTTTTATTTAACAATAACCAGTGTACTTAGGCTGGCACAATACCAGTTTGAACGACTATGTTTGCTTGTTGTTAAATGTTAGGCCAGTTGCAGTTAACACACCTTTCCACTTGTTTTGCCTTACTAGCGTGCTTAAACCTGCACACTGAAGCTATCTTTTGGAGATTATTTTGTCTTCCATGGATATATTTGGTTGTTGTTTAGCCTGTTGTGCTTAACATGCCTCTCGATGTACTTACATAGGACAATTTTGGGAACGAATGCTGTTTTCCATCGAGGTTAGTTTCATCCGATGGCTTATATATACTCATTGTTCAGGATATCGGTAGCTGGTACCATATAGGCCGGGGGCTGATAAGGGACTAATCGGTGAATCGGACTTCTAACTAAATATATCTATAACTCATTTATTGTTAGGTTAACTAGGGCTATATGTAATATATCTGAGGCTACATAGCAACATGCACTATACTTAATGTCTAAATATGCAATCCTAGGCTACATAGCAACAAGGAAGAGTGTTGCCTTAATGTTCTGATGATGTCTAGATATACGTAGAAGAGCAGCAGCAACAACAACAACACAAGCATGTTTGGATACTCAACTTAGCTAGATGTTAGAGTTAGTTTCTAGCTCATGACTAACCCTGAACTAACTCCATCCAAAGAGGTGTTTGGATGACAGGGTTAGATTGAAAATAAATGCACTAGGAGAACTAGCTCCAATTAGCACCTCTTGGGTGGGATAGGTTTTTTTGGGTGGGTTAGATGCAACTAGCTCAAACTAGCCCTCATGTTTGGATATACTTTAGGGATATTTGAGCCCAAACTAGTTCAAATTAACTCTAACCCATGGATACATCAGCAGTTAATCAGTCGATAGTTTGTAAAAATGCAATAAACTCCTTCCGGCCCATAATATAAGATGTTAATTCATCTAATATGTGAGTATATTGGATGTTATAAGATATCATAAAAGAGTGTTGTATTACATCATTGTGCAATTGATGTTTAGCTTCTAATATTAACTTGGTGCTTATAGGTACATATGTCATTGGTAAAGATCCGCGCTTCGACCCTTTCTGCGTATGGGGCAATGAGATATCGATGAACTAACTTCAAGTGAGGAAGCTGATAAAGATTGCTAGTAAAATGGGTCAAAACATGGCAATTAAACTATTTGTTTACACTTTATCCAAAACAACAACAAACTGCAGGATGGTAAGTAAGAACTCTGCAGCCTTCTTTTTACTGCCCATAATGAGTTGTGTTCGATGACAATGTCTGAATCTTTTTCCTTTTGCAGTGGTTCCCAAAGCAGTTTAATCAAGATTACCACTCAAACTAGATGATTGGTGGGCATGCAAAGGTTAAAGTATTTCTACCAGAACACGATGATTATCTAGATGTTTTTATGAAGACCGTGAAGGATGGGCGGTCGGCCATAACAAGGGGTTGGACTAGAGTCGTGTGTGCCTTCTGCATGGAGGAGGGCACAATATGGGCATTCCGTTTCATCTTGTTCAGCAACCAGAATGTATTTCGCCTCTTTATTTACCGTCTTTAATAGTACAAGTATACAACTGTGGTTCATCATTTTTTATTTGGTGCTTATGTAATTCTTGAACATATGTACCTATAAATCAAGTAATGCATTAGTTGTTTGAACCTGATGGATATCAATAAAGCTATAGCATACTTTCAAATCCAAATTCGGTACAATTTGAAATAGTAGCAATTAAATTACGGTGAAATTATGCTCTACAGGTCGTTACGGCATACACGGTTGGTAAAACACAAACGTTTGTGATATACACCATAATCCGACACGGTTCACAGAGAGGAAACGTGTGCAAGCATGCACACTGTTGCCGTTTGCAAAGCATGTGCGATGTCAGACAATATCACAAACGGTGCAAGCAAACTAAATGTTTGTGATAGTTGCCTCATTGTACACGATTCACAACAATGGACTGTTTCTAATGTGGTACACATCGTAAATGTTGCACCACACAATAGCGTGTGCGATAGTTGTCATGTACGACGATGTTACGACGGTCCGACGTTTTGTAGTCCTATCTGACACTCTTACAACGATTAGCTAATCTTCTTAATTAGTTATCGCATACGGTTAGGGAAAAGTGAATGTGTGTGATTGTCTGCTTATTATACACGTTCTATAATCGTGAACCGTTTGTGATGGCCGCACATCATAAACGTAGCACCATAGAATACCGACTGCGATGGAAATGCAAGCACAAACGAGTTTCAAGGATGTAGCGTCTGGGTGGCTCCCTATCCCTGACGGTTTTTGGGTCGTGTGGGAAGGACCCCCCTATCGCAGTCACTAACTTGGTGGCGGTTCCAAATGCCATCGCGGAAAGGGATTAAAATCCGTTTGTATAGCACCTCGCTGTACCAGTGGCATTTCTAATATTATATGTGGATGACATATTGTTGATTGGAAGTGATATAGAATTTCTGGAAAGCATAAAAGGGTATTTGAACAAGAGTTTTTCAATGAACGACCTCGGTGAAGCTGCTTACATATTGGTCAACAAAATCTATAGAGATAGATCAAGATGCTTAATAGCACTTTCACAAAGCACATACCTTGACAAAGATTTGAAGAAGTTCAAAATGGATCAGTCAAAGAAAGGGTTCTTGCCTGTATTGCAAGGTGCGAAGTTGAGTAAGACTCAAAGCCCGACCACGACAGAAGAAAGAGAAAGGATGGAAGTCATTCCCTATGCCTCAGCCATAGGCTCTATAATGTATGTCATGCTGTGTACCAGACCTAATCTGTGCCTTGCCATAAGTCTGGCAGGGAGGTACCAAAGTGACTCAGGAGTAGATCACTGGACAACGGTCAAGAACATCCTGAAGTACCTGAAAAGGACTAAGGATGTCTTTCTCGTTTATGGAGGTGACGAAGAGCTCATCATAAAGGGTTACGTCGATGCTAGTTTCGACACAGATCTGGGTGACGCTAAGTCTCAAACTGGATACATATTTATATTGAATGGTGGAGCGGCCAGTTGGAGCGTGGTAGCAACATCTATAGTATGACATAAAGATTTGCAAAGTACACACGGATCTCAATGTTGCAGACCCATTGACAAAAACCTCTCTCACAAGCAAAACATGATCAAACCCCAGAACTCATTGGGCGTTAATCACATGGCGATGTGAACTACATTATTGACTCTAGTGCAAGTGGGAGACTGTTGGAAATATTCCCTACATGCAATAATAAAATGGTTATTAGCATATTTCACTACAAAAAAAAGACACATCCGTGACATTTTGGGCCGAACGAAAAAAAAATTTGTCATACATATGACACTTCTATGACGATAATTGTGACAAAACCAGGTATCATCATAGATGTGGTGGGCTCCTACTTCTATGACAAAAAATCATGATAGAAAATGGGCTTTTCATCCTGGGCGGGCCGGAGACGCAGCTGCATGACATTCTTTAGGCCGTCCATGACGGAAAAACCGTGGTAGAAGCGAGGGAGGAAAATTTCGAGGAGTTGCGATTCACGGTGGGAGGTCGGGGCCGAAGCGATGCGCTGCTTTCTCGTGACACGCATTCGCGTGTGTGCGAGGCGTTGGCTCTAGCCGAACCCGGCGAGGCGTTGGGCTCTAATCGAACCCGAAAGCGACAGCGCAGTTACGCGTTATCGAACCCGAGCGATCGATTGATGATCGTTAATCGAACCCGATGGAGCGATTCTTCGCCATCTGCTGCTAATCAAGTCGATCGATTGGATGAACAATGAAGCGTTATGGGGGGGGTTGGATGAACAAGTGAACGGTGGCGTTGCCTCCGGATGAACAGGACCCGTGGTGTGGAGGGCTGGATGAGCGATTATACGGTGGAGGGTGGCCGTGGAGGGTGGTTGAACAGACCCCGTGGTGTGGAGGGCTGGATGAGCGATGAGACGATGGAGGGGTGCCCGTGGAGGGGTGGTTGAACAATGGCCGGTGGAGTAAGCGCGCGGTGGAGGCTGGATGAACGAGAGCCGTGGAGGCCGGAGGAGGTCGACGGTGGAGATGAACAGATCCCGTGGAGTCCTGCTTTTGCGGCACGCCACACCCTCCTGATGAACAGACCCCGTTTGCTGACCGTAGGAGGTCCGTTTAAATCTGCTTTGGCGATCGCCACACCCTCCCGATCAACAAGACCCCGTTTGACCGTAGGAGGTCCGTTTCATCTGCTTTTGGCACGCCACACCCTCCCGATCAACAGGACCCCGTTTCAACCGTAGGAGGTCCGTTTAAATGCTTTTGGCGGCACGCCACACCCCTCCCAATCAACAGGACCCCCGTTTCGACCGTAGGAGGTCCGTTTCCTCCGTTTTGCGGTACGCCACACCCCTCCTGATCAACAGGACCCCGTTCCAAATGTGGCCGGTCGAACACGAGGTCGTTTCCCCCGTTCTGCTATACGCCAGGCCTCGTTTCCATCGCCTGTTCCGTCCAAGCCGGTTGGCTCCCACGCGTTCCGTTGCCTCCCGATGAACACGACGCATTCCGTTGCCTCCCCGTGAACATGACACATTCCGTTGCCTCGAAATGAACACGAGACGACTCTGTTTCTTGATACGTATCCAACGTATCTACTTTTCCAAACACTTTTCCCCTTGTTTTGGACTCTAACTTGCATGATTTGAATGAAACTAACCCGGACTGACGCTGTTTTCAGCAGAACTACCATGATGTTGTTTTATGTGTAGAAAAGAAAAGTTCTCGGAATGACCTGGAAATCAACGGAGGCACTTTTTGGAATTTATAAGAATTATTGGGCGAAGAAATACACGGGGCCGAGGGTTGTCCACGAGATGACAGGCGCCCCTAGGCGCTGACCCCTATCTCATGGGCCCCTGGACCTCCTCCGACCTCAACTCCAACTCCATGTATTCCGTCTCGGGAGAAAAAATCGAGAGAAAGTTTCATCGCATTTCACGACCGCGGAGCCGCCGCCAAGCCCTAATCTCTCTCGGGAGGGCTGATTTGGAGTCCGTTCGGGGCTCCGGAGAGGGGGATTCGTCGCCATCATCATCATCAACCATCCTCCATCACCAATTTCATGATGCTCACCGCCGTGCATGAGTAATTCCATCGTAGGCTTGCTTGACGGTGATGGGTTGGATGAGATTTACCATGTATTCAAGTTAGTTTTCTTAGGGTTTGATCCCTAGTATCCACTATGTTCTGAGATTGATGTTGCTATGACTTTGCTATGCTTAATGCTTGTCACTAGGGCCCGAGTGCCATGATTTCAGATCTGGACCTATTATGTTTTCATGAATATATGTGTGTTCTTGATCCTATCTTGCAAGTCTATAGTCACCTATTATGTGTTATGATCCGACAACCCCGAAGTGACAATAATCAGGATACTTCTCGGTGATGACCGTAGTTTGAGGAGTTCATGTATTCACTATGTGTTAATGCTTTGGTCCGGTTCTCTATTAAAAGGAGGCCTTAACATCCCTTAGTTTTCGTAAGGATCCCGCTGCAATGGGAGGGTAGGACAAAAGATGTCATACAAGTTCTTTTCCATAAGCACGTATGACCATTTACGGAATACATGCCTACATTACATTGATGAATTGGAGCTAGTTCTATATCACCCTATATTATAACTATTGCATGAGGAATCACATACAGCATAATTATACATCACTGATCCGGTGCCTACGAGCTTTTCACATATTGTTCTTCGCTTATTTACTTTTCCATTGCTACTGTTACAACTACTATAGAAACCCAAAAACATTTATCTTTACTTTTGCTATGGTTACCTTTATTATCATACCACTTTCGCTACTAAACACTTTGCTGCAGATACTAAGTTATCCAGGTGTGGTTTAATTGACAACTCAACTGCTAATACTCAAGAATATTCTTTGGCTCCCCTTGTGTCGAATCAATAAATTTGGGTTGAATACTCTACGCTCGAAAGCTGTTGCGATCCCCTCTACTTGTGGGTTATCAAGACTAATTTCTGGCGCCATTGCTGTCGGGAGCATAGCTCCATTCTCCGAGTCACTTGGGATTTATATCTCATTGATCAAGATGAAGTACTTGAAAGACGACCGAACTACTATTTTGCCCTCAACTACGAGGGGAGGTAAGGAACTGCCATCTAGCTCTGCACTAGATTCTCCTTCCGTTATTAGTAAGCTTGCGACACCTAAACCTGCTACTGCTATGAGTTCTGATATGTCGCATGTTATTGATGATGCCACTTCTGCTATGCATGATGAAACTACTTACATGCATGATACTACTTTGCCATTAGGTGAATTTCTAGATGAACAACTTGCTAGAGTTAGAGGTGATGAAATTACTGAAGATCCTATTACTGATGATAGTGATGATGAAGGTTCCCCCAATGATTATGTTTTACCTGTTGTTCCTAAGGGTTATGTTATGAATGAAAAAGCTTCTCTGGAAATCCTTGCTTGCAATGATAGAAATGATCTTAAGAAATTATTAGTTAAATGGAAGCAGCAGTCTCTTAATGCTATAATGAAACCCGACCCTGCTTTTCCTACTTCACCTATTTGTGTTACTGATAAGGATTATGAATTCTCTGTTGATCCTGATATTATTACTTTAGTTGAATCTGATCCCTTTTATGGCCTTGAGTCTGAAACTGTTGTGGCACATCTTACCAAGTTGAATGATATAGCCACCTTATTTACTCATGATGAGAAGTATCGCTATTTATATATCCTTAAGATATTTCCGTTCTCATTAAAGGGTGATGCTAAGACTTGGTACAATTCTCTTGCTCCTGGTTGTGTGCGTAGTCCCCAGGATATGATTTATTACTTCTCTGCTAAATATTTCCCTGCTCATAAGAAACAAGCTGCCTTGTGGGAAATATATGATTTTGTGCAAATCAAAGAAGAGAGTCTCCCACAAGCTTGGGGGAGGCTTCTCCGGTTACTTAATGCTTTTCCTGATCATCCTCTTAAGAAAAATGAAATACTTGATATCTTTTATAATGGACTAACCGATGCTTCCAAGGACCACTTGGATAGTTGTGCTGGTTGTGTTTTCGAGGAAAGAACAAATCGAAGCTGAAATATTATTGAATAATATGTTGACTAATGAAAATAATTGGACTCTTCCCGAGCCAGTTCCTGAAGCAATTCTTGAACCAATTGAGCCAACTCCTGAGACTATTCCTAAACCCACTCCGAAGAAGAGAGGTGTTTTATTTCTCAGTCCTGAAGATATGAAAGAGGCAAAGAAATCAATGAAAGAAAAAGGTATTAAAGCTGAAGATGTTAATAATTTACCTCCTACTGAAGAAATACATGGTCTTAATTTACCGCCTGAAGAACCGCATTATCTTGATAACCCAACACAGGTAGTAAAGGTAAATTCTCTCTATAGATATGATAAAGTTGAAATACCCTCTACTAAATTCCATAGCCCATGCTTAGATGAATTTGATGACTTTATGGCTAGACAAGAAAGTTTTAATGCTTATGTTGGTAGAGAGTTAAAGAATACTGCTTTCAAAATAGGACGCGTAGGTGATAATCTGGCTAGAGTTAAAGATGAACTTCACCGCGTTAGCAAATATGCTTCTATGGTTGCTACTGAAGTTGATCAAGTACTCAAAGCTCAAAATAATTTGCTTGATGAATTAAATAATAAAAATGACTTTTCTGTTAGAGTGGCTACTAGAACTGGTAGAATGACTCAGGAACCTTTGTATCCTGAAGGCCACCCTAAGAGAATCGAGCAAGATTCTCAGAGAAATAATTTAAAGGCACCTAGTTCGTCTAAAAAGAAGAAGAAGAAAAACGATAGAACTTTGCATGCTTCTAGTGAACTCCGTCAGAGACACACCGAGAATCCCAATAATATTTCTATCTCGATGTCAAACACAATCAGGTGATGAACATGAACCTAGTGATAATGTTAATGATAATGTTCATGTTGATGCTCAACCTAGCAATGATAATGATGTAGAGATTGAAACTGTTGTTGATCTTGATAACCCACAATCAAAGAATCAACGTTATGATAAGAGAGATTTTGTAGCTAGGAGGCACAAGAAGAAAGAGAACCATGGGTTCGTAAACCCATGCCCTTTCCTCCTAAACCATCCAAGTCAAAGGATGATGAGGGTTTTGAGCGCTTTGCTGAAATGATTAGACCTATTTTCTTACGTATGCGCTTAACTGATATGCTTAAAGTGAATCCTTATGCTAAGTATATGAAGGATATCATCACAAATAAAAGAAAGATACCGGAAGCTAAAATTTCCACCATGCTTGCTAATTACACTTTTAAGGGTGGAATACGAAAGAAACTTGGAGATCCGGGTGTACCAACTATACCATGCTCTATTAAAAGAAATTACGTTAGAACTGCTTTATGTGATCTTGGAGCAGGTGTTAGTGTTATGCCTCTCTCTTTATATCGTAGACTTGAATTGAATAAGTTGACACCTACAGAAGTATCTTTGCAAATGGCTGATAAGTCAACTGCTATACCTGTCGGCATTTGTGAGGATGTGCCTGTTGTGGTGGCAAATGTCACTATCTTAACGGACTTTGTTATTCTTGATATTCCTGAGGATGATAGTATGTCTATTATCCTTGGTAGACCTTTTCTTAATACTGCAGGGGCTGTTATTGATTGCAACAAAGGCAATGTCACTTTTCATGTTAATGGTAACGAGCATACGGTACATTTTCCGAGGAAACAATCTCAAGTTCATAGCATCAATTCAATTGGAAAAGTTCCAACTATCATTTTTGGAGGTTTCAAATTTCCTCTCCCTACTGTCAAGAAAAAGTATGATATTCTTATTGTTGGGGTTTTTCATATCCCCGTTGAGGTAACTTAGTGTTATTCGAAATTTCTCCGTTTCCGTGTTATTCGGAATGAGTTTGTTAACAAGACTTGATCAACCTTGTTAGTGGGTTCATTTTGATGATCACGAGATGGATGAAACTAGAAGGCACAACCTTCTGTACCCTCCTTTTACTTTCTGTTATTTAGATGAAATAAAGCAAAAATAGTATTATTCGTCTGTTTTCTGAATTATCACTGCATTAAAAAATAGCCCAAAAATAAAAGTGCTCCAAATGCCCTGCATATCTAGTATGTTTTTTTCTGGAATATTTGAGGATTTTAGGCACTGAAAACACTGCAGGAGGGCCAAGCACCAGGCCACGAGAGAGGAGGGCGCGCCCCCTGTCTCGTGGGCCCCTGGTGGCCCCCCTCCACTTATTCCAGCACCCACACACTTCATCTTCTACCCAAAAAATCCCCATCCAACTCAAGCACGAGTTCTAGCTCTTCTTGCTGCGATTTTCGATCTCCTTGCTCAAAGCTCCATTCACAAAACTGCTTTGGGAGATTGTTGCTTGGTATGTGACTCCTCCATTGGTCCAATTAGTTTTTGTTCTAGTGCTTTATTCATTGCAAAATTTTGCTGCATATGTGACCATGTTCTTGAGCTTGCATGTTAAATTTTTGAGGTCCCAAGCAATTCCAACGCATGATATAGGCTCTAGGTACTTGTAGGAGTAGTTGCTATCAATCTTGTTTAGTTTTATGCACTTTTATTTTGAAGTTACTAAAATTTCAGAATTTTCAGAAAATGTTAAGGAGGCTCTTTAAAGGCTCTTCTAGCCAAAGCTCTAAGGAAAAACAAGACAAAGAGAAGGAAAAACCCAAGTATAATCTTCCTCGCTTAGCGGAAGTACGGTCGTGTGAATGGCCATGCGAAGATTTCTTGAAAGAAGCCGGAATTCATGAAGATTTTTATGTTTTAATCGAGACTACAGGCCTCACCGGGTTCATCAACGACCGAATCAATCAGTATCTCTTGCTCACCAATACTTTCGTGCAAAACTTCTATCATTATCCTAAGAAGTCACCACCTGCAGTATCATTTCATTTATATGATGAATTCAAAGAAATGTATTTACGTCACTTTTGTGCGGTATGTAGGATACCTTATGAGGGAGAATTAGAGGAACCCCATCGTGAAGATGTGGATGGCTTTGTTAAAACTATTCCTGTGCAAGAGCCAAAGAAGGGCTCTGAGGCAAAAGTCTCTAGCATACACTTTCCTGTTTTACGCTACTTTGCCATATTTGCTAGTAGATGCTTGATTGGTCGTGGAAATAGTGGAAATTTGAGCGTTCCGGATATTATTATTCTTCAACATGCTTTGCTGGGAGACAACACTTTTAGTATGGGTGCCGTCGTTGCTAAACGGCTAGCCCTGAATCGTACAAAAGGCCCCATATTTGGAGGTATCTATGCTGCATGTCTTGCTGAACATTTTCAGATACCCATTAGGCACTATGAGGAGGATGAGATAAAATTGCACCCTCACATCTTAGATTACAAGAGCATGGTAGCACACAAGTTTATTGTTTATAACAAAGATAAGATGCTCTTGTATAAACTTAGATTTAATAAGAAGCACATTGAGATTATTACTTTGCATGCGCCTTTGTTGTTTGATTTGCTTGCAGATAATTTTCTTGTCACACCGGAAGCGGTAAACAATCATCGAGCTCAAGCTTTTACTCCGTAACTGTAACTGAACCGTAACTGAGCTGGACCCTTATCGTGCATCATCATCCGGTGGGATCCGGAGATGACCAACCAGTGGTATCCTGATTACACCTCCCACTACACCGGGGAGGGTAGCAGCGGTCCTTGGTACTAGACCAACTTAGGCCAAAAGCCTAAGCTTGGGGGAGTACGTATTTCTCACCGACTTTACATTCATGCTCACACACTAGTCGTCGGTGCTCATACTCTTTCATTGTATTATCCATGCTAGTTAAATTTCTTTTTCTAGTTTTCTTCTTGTGTGTTTGATAAACCTTAGGAAAAACCAAAAAATATTAGTTAGTTTAATTTCCATGCTGGTAGTAGAATTAAAATGAAAACCCAAAAATATTTCTAGTTCTTCTTCTTACTTGTTGGGAGCTTTCCCGTGTAAATAGTTTTATTTTGTTTTCTTTCTTTTGGGGGTCGAGAAGACCATATTGAAAATGCTTAGTGGCTCTTATATGCATGAATGTTTATTTAATTTAGAGCCCATATTACCCTGTCTTCTCTCTTGAGTTGAATGCTTGCAGATTCCAGCTTAGTCCAATGCACGTACACTCTTATTATTATTACACATTGTTCGGTAGTGCAAGTGAAAGGCAATAATGAAGATATATGATGAACTTATTGGGATGAGAAAAGCTGGTATGAACTCGACCTCTTTTGTTTTTGTAAATATGATGAGTTCATCGTTTCTGAGTCAGCTATTATGAAGTAAACATATCTGCAATGACATTTAGAGATTATAGTTACTTGTGCCATGCTTGATTAGCTATGAGTTATAATGATTTACCTTATGTACAACATGCTATTAAAATGATTATGATATGGTATGATGGGATGGTATCCTCCTTTGAATGAATTCAGTGAATAGACTTGGCACATGTTTACACATGTAGTTGAATCAAATCAACATAGCCTTCATGATATTTATGTTCATGGTAGATTATATCCTACTCATGCTTGTACTCGGTGTGAATTAATTTTAATGCATGCTTATTTACGGTTGTCGCTCTCTCGCTTAATTCGCTTCCAGTCTTTTGCTAGCCTTCACTTGTACTAAGCGGAATACTGCTTGTGCATCCAAACTCCTTAAACCCCAAAGTTGTTCCATATGAGTCCACTATACCTTCCTATATGCGGTATCTACACGCCATTCCAAGTAAATTTGTATGTGCCAAACTCCAAACCTTCAAATGAAATTCTGTTTTGTATGCTTGAGCAGCTCATGTACAACTAGGGCTGCCTATATCTTCCATGCTAGGTGGGTTATTCTCAAGAGGAGTGGACTCCGCTTCTCATTCACGAGAAAGGCCCGGAACTGGATGCCCAGTCCCATGATCCAAAAAGATCAAAACTAAATCAAAATAATTGCAAACAAAACTCTCCCTGGGACCCGTTGAATGTTGGAGGCACTCGTTTTTTCGAGCAAGCCATGGATTGATGCTTGTGGAGGAGGGGGAGCACAAACCTTTACCATTTTGTTTGGGAACTGCCTATAATGCATGTAGTATGGAAGATACAGCCATCTCATAGTTGTTACGTTGACAGCGAAAGTATGCCGCTCAAAATGTTATTCAATCTTTATTTTAAAATCGAGCTCTGGCACCTCTACAAATCCCTGCTTCCCTCTGCGAAGGGCCTATCTATTTACTTTTATGTTGAGTCATCATCCCTTCTTATTCAAAAGCACCGTTGGAGAGCACACCGTCGCTTGCATTCATTACTATTGGTTTATATTGGGTATGACTTGACTGGATCTCTTTTACCATGAATTACAATGTTTAGTCAGTCCTTGATCTTTAAAGGTGCTCTGCATTTATGTTTTGCGGTCTCAGAAAGGGCTAACGAGATACCATTTTGTTATGTCATGTTGTGATTATTTTGAGAAAGTGTTGTCATTCGAGTTTTATTATTATGGCTCGCTAGCTGATTATGTTATTAATATGAGTAACTGTGAGACATATGTATTATTGTGAGTATGGTTAGTTCATAATATTTGCTGAAACTTGAATGCTGGCTTTTCATGTTTACAACAACAAGAGCAACAGAGTTTGTAAAAGTTTTTCTTTTTCACTTTCAGTTTATCAACTGAATTGCTTGAGGACAAGCAAAGGTTTAAGCTTGGGGGAGTTGATACGTCTCCAACGTATCTACTTCTACAAACACTTTTGCCCTTGTTTTGGACTCTAACTTGCATGATTTGAATGAAACTAACCCGGACCGACACTGTTTTCAGCAGAACTATCATGATGTTGTTTTATGTGTAAAAAGGAGAAGTTCTCGGAATGACCTGGAAATCAATGGAGGCACTTTTTGGAATTTATAAGAATTATTGGGCGAAAGAAATACACCAGGGGCCTGTGGCCTGTCCACGAGATGTGGGCGCCCTAGGGCGCGCTTCTATCTCGCCGGCCCTCTGGACCTCCTCCGATCTCAACTCCAACTCCATATATTCCGTCTCAGGGAGAAAAAATCAGAGAGAAAGTTTCATCACGTTTCATGACACGGAGCCGCCGCCAAGCCCTAATCTCTCTCGGGAGGGCTGATCTGGAGTCCGTTCGGGGCTCCGGAGAGGGGGATACGTCGCCGTCATCATCATCAACCATCCTCCATCACCAATTTCATGATGCTCACCGCCGTGCGTGAGTAATCCCATCGTAGGCTTGCTGGATGGTGATGGGTTGGATGAGATTTACCATGTAATCAAGTTAGTTTTGTTAGGGTTTGATCCCTAGTATCCACTATGTTCTGAGATTGATGTTGCTATGACTTTGCTATGCTTAATGCTTGTCACTAGGGCCCGAAAGTGCCATGATTTCAGATTTGAACCTATTATGTTTTCATGAATATATGTGTGTTCTTGATCCTATCTTGCAAGTCTATAGTCACCTATTATGTGTTATGATCCGACAACCTCAAGTGACAATAATCGGGATACTTCTCGGTGATGACCGTAGTTTGAGGAGTTCATGTATTCACTATGTGTTAATGCTTTGTTCCGTTCTCTATTAAAAGGAGGCCTTAATATCCCTTAGTTTCCGTAAGGACCCCGCTGCAACGGGAGGGTAGGACAAAAGATGTCATACAAGTTCTTTTCCATAAGCACGTATGACCATTTACGGAATACATGCCTACATTACATTGATGAATTGGAGCTAGTTCTATATCACCCTATGTTATAACTATTGCACGAGGAATCGCATCCGGCATAATTATCCATCACTGATCCGGTGCCTACGAGCTTTTCACATATTGTTCTTCGCTTATTTACTTTTCCGCTACATGTTACAACTACTACAAAACCCAAAAACATTTATCTTTACTTTTGCTACGGTTACCTTTATTATCATACCACTTTCGCTACTAAACACTTTGCTGCAGATACTAAGTTATCCAGGTGTGGTTGAATTGACAACTCAACTGCTAATACTCAAGAATATTCTTTGGCTCCCCTTGTGTCGAATCAATAAATTTGGGTTGAATACTCTACCCTCGAAAGCTGTTGCGATCCCCTATACTTGTGGGTTATCATTTCTCCATTCCAACCCTGCCATGTACGTATACGCGAGTAGGCGTTCGAGACCCCGCCTGTATGTACGTACGTGGCCGTATTTTCTTTCTTGCGCCCTGGCCGCTGTACGTACGTGTACATGCTACGTGCGCGCCTCTACTACAACACGTACACGCCTCTACTACGACACGTGCGCGCCTCTACTACGACACGTGCGTGCCTCTACATCGACCAGTATATATGTACGTACACATTCGCGACCAGAATGACAACGCTACGTACGCTTCGACCATGTGGGTCCCGACAGTCAGGCAGTTCCTTGCGTGCGAAAATGTAGCTGGTGGGTCCCAGCAGTCAGAGGGGCGAATCGTTTTTTTTTTTGCCCAGACGCACTTCCTTTGTGTGCGAAGATGTAGCTGGTGGGTCCCAGCAGTCGGGGGGCGAATGTTTTTTTTCCCGGACGCACTTCCTTGCGTGCGAAGATGTAGTTGGTGGGTCCCAGCAGTCAGGGAGGCGAATCGTTTTTTTTTGCCCGGACGCACTTCCTTGCGTGCGAAGATGTAGCTGGTGGGTCCCAGCAGTCAGGCGGAAACTTTTTTTCGCGAAATACAGTGGCCCGTCCGGTGGGTCCCCGCTGTCAGGTGGAGGAATCATTATTTTCCGCGTAATAAGGAGGCACTTCCTTGCTGCGTCAGGACCCACTGTCACCTCTCCACGTATAGTCCACGTCCGATGGAAGTCTTTCCTTGACCACGTTGACCACGCCGCGCCGAGAGAACCATGGCGGTGGACGACGGCGAGGCCTAGGAAGGGGACGACTCGGAGCCGGGGAAGACGCAACAGTGGATGCCCACGCGAAGAGGAGTACGAGGGTTCACTGGTTCGGTTGCGGTGTGAGGCTGCTGTCGCCGTAGAATAACAGGGGGTGTGGGTGAGTAGAGGGATGTCCTGGCCAGCGGTGGGAGTAGTAGTGGGCGATGAGGCCTCCGCGGCATCACAGCCGGCCACGGGAGGCAGGAGCACGCGGCACGACCGGCGCTAGTTTGGGCGGCTGGAGCAAGAAGACCAGAGGTTCAAGAAGCACTACAACCGTTGGATGAATATCGTACGATAACAGGAGCTAGAATCGTTCATATTGACTAAGTTGACAAAGCCCTCCGTCCCCGTCAACTTGGTAGGCCCACAAGTCAGCCTCCCAGTATGCTGGGTTCCAGCTGGCAGGGGGAGTATTCATTTTTTTGTGCGTAATAAGGAGGCACTTCCTTGCGTGCGATGATAGCTGGTGGGTCCGACAAGTCAGCGGGGGGCACGTTTTTTTCGCGAAATACAGAGGCCCTTCCGGTGGGTCCCAGATGTCAGGTGGAGGAATCATTATTTTGTGCGTAATAAGGAGGCATTTCCTTGTGTGCGGCCGTGGACCCAGCTGTCAGCCTCTCCATGCACAATTTACTTCCGATGGTGTCGTTCGTTGACCATGTTGACCACGCCGCGTTGAGCGCATCCAAGGTGGTGTACGACGGCGAGGCCCCGGACAGCAATGAGCCAGAGATGGGAAGACGCGGGAGTAGAGTCGCAGACGGAGAGGTGTACGAGGGTTAACTGGTTCTAGTGCGGTGTGGTTCGGCAGTCGGTGGAGAACAGGAGGTGTGGAGGGGTGGAGGGATGGCCTGGCCAACGGTGGAGTAGCGCTTCATAGCGAAGCGTGCAAAGCAGAGCTGCTAGCAGCAGGAGGCGGGAGGTGGTCCCGGCGGCGCTGGAGAAGAAGACGAGAGATTGAAGATGGATGCCGGCCGTTGGATGTAAATCCAACGGCTAACATGTCAGAAGCATTTGTTGACTAAATTGACAACGAGTTGCATTGGCTTCGACCTATTGGCCCACATTTCAGCCTCCAAAAATGTGCCACGTATTCAACCCATTTTTTCAGAATTTACAGTCTTTTTTTTGCGTGGTAGAATTTACAGTCAATTTGGTCTTTTTTTTTGAATTACAGCCATTAGTTGGGCTGGGTGAACAATTAATGTAGCGTCCATGCGGCCCATTTATTTTATTTCCTAAAAAATTTCAAGCCATTTGCACTTTTTCGAAATACACGATTTTGCTGGGCTGATTCTAATTATAATGTTGGGTTGGGCCAGCAATGTTATCAAAAAATAAAAAAGGGCTGAGCATTTTGTTATAAATATATTTAAATAATAAGTGATATTATTACATTCGTCCTTAAATCTTACCAAGCTTTTGTACATAATCACTAGGATTTTCGTGCCAAAACAATCCAGGATTTTATTTGTTAAGAAATTATTTTTATTAGTTAATAAGATGTGGGATATTGTTTTCTTACATATGCAAGTATCTGTTAAATATATGATGAAAATAAAAATAATATATAATAACATATAAAATAATTTAAATAGATATAATAGAGTTAGAAGGGAAACATAAGTTGTGCCTGGCGTTCCTATTCTTATATAGAAAAATAGAACAGACCTCTGCGTTTTCTTCAAAAAAATACATAAATTGGGCTGCCAAAAATAAAACCTCGGATGGGAGGTCCATAGGCCGGTCGATACATGACGGCCCTAAGAAAATACAAACAGGCCCTCCCATCCCAGGTTGTGGGCTGCGTGTATTAAAAATGAAAGCCTAGACGGGGCAGCCCAAAACCACGTCCAACACTTGCCAAAACTTCGTCCCTCGTTTTCTCTGTGTTTCGCACACTCGACATTGTGTGGGCATTTTGACTGTGCATCATATGAAGATGTGCTATGCATGAATGTTGATCAGCATGATGTTAACTGGCTGGTAGTTCCATTTTCGACCATGAATAAAACTTCCAACATGATGTTAACCCTGTTTGAAAAGGCCGTGTTAATATAAATGCTCTGCCTCACAAAGTTGCAGTTTCTTATCTAAAACTGAACTTGCAGTTTCTTATCTGAAACTTAAACTTGCAGTTTCTTCTCGTCTGCACTTTTATACTCCTATGAAACTACATTTTTTAAGTGCTAAAAATAGATCTCTAGAATTCATAAAATTCTTCATATGCTCAATACTGCAAATCTGAAATTCAAAAGACATTCATATCTGAAAGTACTCTCAAAATACACAACACAAAACACAATTCACAACCTGCAAATACTGACAACCCTAAGCTCCTCCTGACAATTTACAACCTGCCCGACTATTGGGCTGGGGGGGGGGGGGCAGCCCCCTCCTATTCCTCGACGGTAGACAGCCGCCCCGTGAGACGATGTGAACGGCGAGGGCGACGATGGCGGGAAGCGTCGTTGGGCCAACCGCTTTTCTCCTCTTGCGCTTGGGTTCGGTCGACGAAGACTCCACCGGCTCGCTTCCGCAGGACACCCTCACAAATTGCACCACTCAGATGCTCGATCCTTCAATCTCTGGTGGATGCTCCATCTGGGATCGATACTCCCACCACCACTCCCTCACGATCGGATTCGGTGAATCTGTTTGCTCCATGGCCCAGAGGAGC
This sequence comes from Aegilops bicornis, assembly GCA_021605145.1. Lineage (NCBI taxonomy): Eukaryota > Viridiplantae > Streptophyta > Magnoliopsida > Poales > Poaceae > Aegilops > Aegilops bicornis. The sequence continues at coordinate 212,939,857 of CM038675.1, read as the reverse complement.
AGCTCTGTGTACTCCGGCGCGACTCCTCCGGGAGTATCGCCGCCTTTTCGCTCTGTTGCAGATATTTGGCCATGGATGTCGCCGTCGCCGCTAGTTGGTTCTTGTTGTCAAACCAAGACTGTATCTCCAACATCCTAGCTAGCTTCATAGGTTCGTCGTCTGCGATCCTCACGTATCGGTTGTACTCCTCCATCGATCTACTTCTCCACAACACCTTCACTCGCCAGCGGTGGTTTTTGAATTGAAGAGGAGAGGAGCAGCACTGGTTTTGGATTAGAATGGGAGAGGAGCGATGCTAGTTTTGGACTGGAACAGGAGAGGAGGGGCGGTGGTTTTGAAATGGAAGAGGAGAGGAGCGGCGCTGGATTTAGATTGGAACAGGAGAGGAGCGGCGGTGGTTTAAGAGGAGAAGAGCGGAAGAGCGGCGCTGGTCTTGGAAGTAATTTTTGTTGTTTTGCATATTTTGGGCCAAAGTTTGACCATGTACTGTATTTGACAAGCAAAATGTGAATGCATGTTACCAAAAATTGTATCGTTTGGTTCGTATCTGAATGTACTTTCAAATTATATTATTTTTGCAATGTATAACATATATTTTATAAAGAAAATCATGGTCAATTATGACCCGTAATAAAAGGGAGACTAGTTAATGTGGGGTCGCTTTCTTAATTGAAGGGTAAATTGATTTTGATTTTGATCCACCACAACAAGACCGCCCTCTCGCCTAATCCTAAATCGCTGCCAAGGCCTCCTCTCCCTCTTCTCCATTGCAAAACCACCTCCTCTCCTCTCAATCATCTCCATTCCAAAACCACCGCCTCGCCTCTCCTCTTCTCGATCTTATCCATTGCAAAACCACCTCCTCTCCTCTCCATCATATCCATTCCAAAACCACCTCCTCTCCTCTCCATCATCTCCATTCCAAAACCACCGCCTCGCCTCTCCCTCTTCCTCGATCTTCTCTCCATTGCAAAACCACCTCCTCTCCTCTCCATCATCTCCATTCCCAAATCACCTCCTATCCTCTCCCTCTTCTCTATTGCAAGACCACCGCCTCTCCTCCCATCTTCCAAAGCTAGTACCGACCACCTGTAGGACATCTATGGAGAGGATGCAGCAGCGAATCAGGCAGATCACCGGCGGCGACCATGCAAAGTTAGCATGGTTAAAGGAGATCCTTAGTTGGTTTGACAATGAGTGGGAGATTTCGAGGACGGTGCGGGCCATGTGGAAATGTATGCGAAAGAGCGAGACGGTGGCGATGAGGGCGGCGATGTATATGTACTCCTCGGCGGCAGTCACGCTGCAGTCCTCCGAGTTCATCGAGTATCTCCTATGGGCGATGGAGCAGACAGATTCGCCCGAGGCGACAACAAAGTGCAGGTGGTGGGCGAACAGGTCGAAGGTCGAGCACCCAGAGGATAACAAATCGATCGTGTATGGTGTGCCGTTCGTGAGGGTGCAGAGCCAGCCGGAGCCACAGGAGTATTCGTTCTCCCACCGCAAGAGGAGGCCGGATGGCGCGACGTCGCTTCCTCGCCTTTCTCCACGGTTCCCTCGACGCTCGCCTCGTTTCAACAGCGGCGGTAGGGTTTAAGGTAAGCTTCGCACTAACCTAATCTTCCACCTGCTCATGCTTACAATCAGTGTGACAGCTAATGAAAATCATGCTTACAATCAGTCTCCGAGTACTACGCCAATCACCCTAAAATAGCTTTGGAACTTTGGGTCAAAGTTGTGACGTAGTGTACAAATAAAGAAAAATAGATTGGCGCTTCTTTCAGAAAAGAATACTCCCTAGAAAACTGCCAATATAAGCTACTAGTATTTGGTTAGAGGATTTGCTGCCGAGAAAGATCCGTCCACAAAGAGCGCCACACATCCCACTGGTGGTGGTGGATGCCAATGCGTGCATGCAGCATGGTTGGTGTCGGTAGTTTTTAGTTGGCACACCTCGGACTCTGCATATATGCCGGTTCCATACGTACATTTGTGCAGTTCCACCAAAATGCAGCTAAATAACCCTGTTTGCACAGATAATGAAAAAGTGTGATTACATTATAGTGGCACTAATTGATGAAACACACAAAATAAATAGAAGAAAATATTGCGATAGTATCATAGTATGCCATGTCATGAGGGCGAGATGGGCCTCATGACGCCTCATATCGACATCGCCCCAAGTCTCCCGTGATACACCTTTCCGCAAAGGATGAACATCAGTGTACAGCAGTAGTACAAGGAGGCGCCTTGAGACATTCAAATCTCTATTTTTGTACATATCAACTAAAATTAAGCACCCCAGTTTGCATAAACGCTTAAACATTAACAATGGGACTAGTTGATGAAACATACTTTAACAAAGAGAAGCACTTTCTTTATCTACATTGGAAATGAAATGATAGAGATGACACTCGCTCTATTTTAACTATATTATTACTTCATTTTATCAGTGACACTAGGGTCGAGAAGGTGGCAAACGAGGTGTACCGTGCGTCGCAAGGATGGAGGCCCGGGGTGCTTAGGCGGGATCTTTGAAGCTGGCTCTTTCAGTCACCAACATGGATGATTCAATTCATGGGACCTTTTGGTGCAGTTCACCTAAAATGAAGCAATGTCCCATGAGCTAGCAGCTTCTTCTTCAAAAAAAATTAAGAAAAGGGGTCTAGCCCCGGTTCCATTTCCATCAGAAAACGAAACCCACAGAGCTTATTCTTCATTAGTTGCAATAAAATTGAGCAACATCAAGGTTGGTTGTGAAGCTCCTGGAATGCTCAACTATAATTTGGATATCATTTGTGCAGTTCAACTAAGATCGAGCGTGAAATGTATATCTCTGTTTGCACAAAAAGGTGGAAAGGAGGGTGACTAACAAGTGATGAAACATGCATCAAATGAAAAGAAGCACGTTCCTTATCTGAATGGCAATCCTACAAGGACAGTAGCAATTTCTAAAGCAGTGGCATTGCTAGATATTAGTGTGGGCATTAGGATTAACTATGACAACCGTTAAATACGACATTACTTTGGGCACGGGAGAGTAGGCGGACCAGGACAGTTGCATTTCAAACGAAAATAACCAACTTATGTTAATGGGAAATTTTAGCAGGACATATAAAGAAGTGCCATTGATTCATATTACTGGAGGCATTACATTGAAAACAACATTGGTTTAACGTGTCCTTACTTTTAATAGTGCGATCGCTAAATTTTACCAAGTGGCATTACATAAGAGTGGCTCGGGGCAACAACCATCAGAACAGGATATCCGGGTTGGTCCCATTTTTGTTCGGTATAGCCACCTTATATTGTGTGAGGCTAGCAAATCTAGTGTTGGACTTACTCTGTTGACTTGTCCCCCAGTCCCCACTTTCTTTCCTTTTTCAACCAATAGATCGGGTTTATATTGAGTTTGTACTGTGTTTCCCTTTATTTCCCTATTAGACCTAGAGACCAGTTGGATAGCCAGTCTCTGCTACTTTTCACCCCCATTATTTCGTCTTTCGAACAAGTCCTAGATTCAGGTAACAAATCCTCCCCACCCCCACCCCCTTTCTTCCTTGTTTGAACCAAGTAGTACTAGATTCGAGTGCATGAACTAGTTTTACCTCTTAAACGTAAAAAATTAGGTGGTTTTCGAACAGCCGATCGATCCTATCTACGAGGGGGCCTGAGAAATAGTAAAAGTTACAAATGCAGCGACGTCAGGAGCTCGGGAAGTAGAGCAAGGCCGGTTTCGAAGGAAGTTATACCTGATGGTCTCCGGGATGTCGCTAGGTGGGCGGCGGAGGCCGGATCTACCCACACCACGACAAAGAAGGAAGAAGGGGTGAGGCCCTCCCTCGCCAGCCGGGTGCTTGGGAGAGAACGGTAAGGCAGGCTGATCGGGACGTGCCCAAAGAAGTGGGTAAGAGCCGTCCGAGGACGACCAAGCGTGAATGTTGCACCTTCTCACCTTCCCGGCGGAGAGGATCCGCTGGATCTGTGACCAGCGGTGAGCAAAGAGAGAGAGAGAGAGAGAGAGAGAGAGAGAGAGAGAGAGAGAGAGAGAGTGGCCACCGCTGTCGTGTTTAGATATGGAGAGGCCGAGACAGTGTGAAGAGAGCAACACTAGCAAGCAAGCGCGGAGGCTCCTACCTATATAGTGGAGTAGTACTTAGTTTTCTTTTGTCTACCGGAGCCGGCTTGACCTCGTCAATGACTGTCGAGAAGTCTTCATGCACGTGGCCCGGAGGCACAGTTGTCGTCATTTTGATCTGAAGTGCCGAATTATAACATATAACATGAAAAAATGCCACATGACAAGAAATCATAACCTCACTGCCCAAAGGAGACAACATGAATCCCGACGGACAAACTAGACGAGGAACAAAGCTCAAATTAAAGATAAACTCATAGAAAAGGGGTCCGTCGATAGATGTCCTAATTAACATAGCCAGCTTGACCTAGATGGCAGCCGAGTAGTCACTGTTCGTGCATGTGCTCCCAATGACTAGCCCAACACAGTTGTCGCTGTTTAACCCTCGCAGTGATCCGAAACACATGACACCTAATTTTGTGAGATGACAAGAAATCTTTTTTTAGATTTCTCACCACAACTACAGCCATGTACAACATAGCCTGCACGATATGTAGACGATAGACAATCCAGGTGTGTCTGCTGGAGTCTGGTCACATGCATGGACGAACTGATCTTCCGTGTCTTGCAGGGATCGTCCAAGCACCAACGTAGTACAACACTTCTCTAGTACTATCGCTCGTCTCCCTCTTCTATTAAGTCACCCGACTTGCGGGGCCGGGGAGTTTGCCTATGGTCGGTTCTCAATTGTCGTCCCACATATGTGTGTGAACGCAATATGACGCGCGTTCCATTCGGAGAGCAGCGTGCCAGACCGACCGACCGTCTGGGTTGCGATGCGAACGCGACGGGTGTGCTGTATACTCCGTACATGTGTACCGCCGTTTTCTAGACGCTTTGATGGCGCGGGCGCAATCCATGGATACAAAATTAGTATACTGTATACTACTCCCTCCGTTCCTTGATATAAGGTGTATAGATTTTTGGGAAAAAGCCCGAAATATAAGGTGTATTGCATTGCACCACCCGTTTGGATAATTTTTCTAGGGATTTGATTACATTTTCTTATATCATGTATGGTCCTCTATTTTCTCATGTCAATTAGTCATGTGTAATCTCACTCAAAACTTGTGAAATTTTCCCTCCACGTGCGTTCTTTAATTTCCGTGCCAAAAACTATACACCCTATATCCAGGAACGGAGGGAGTATTTAAAAGTCGAGGGCGGGGCTTTTCCTGCCCGGTAGGCGGCGGGACAGTTCCGCCTAGTCGGGTCGACAGAGACGCGAGAAGACGAGGGAGTAGGCTACTGATTTGACAGCGAGTTACTACTGGACAGGTGGGGCCCCGTGATTTGACTTGCCATTATCATTTTAACTACGCTGCCATTTAATCGCGCGAGTCTCCCTGACATTGACCACCTCCATACTGTGTGCCTCTCCCAATGCTCCACCATGTAGTAGAGGCTGGCTCTTGCATGAGAGCCCACTTCTCCACTTTTTCCTTGCCTCTCTTTCCTCCACATATGCAAAAATGCCATGTAAAGCGCACTATTATACTTACTTGCTCCTACAGGTGCTTAAGCTTGCCACATAGGCATAAAGTCTGATGTGGCAAGTTAATCAAGAAGAGAGAGACTAGTTTGGTGACCCAAGGAAGAAAGCGGTGCTAAGCGGCGTGTACCTAGGTGAAAAGACAATTTTGAGTCTATAGCTAATTAAATGAAGCAAACTTAGCAACACCATTTCATTGGAAGAGGTCATTCCTTGGCAAATGCAATAAATACTAGTATTTCACAGTCCCATTATATAAGAACGTTTTTGACACTACACTAGTGTAAAAAACGTTCTTATATTATGGGACGGAGGGAGCACGAAGAAAGAGATAGAGAGGAGTAAAAAAATACACTTATAGCCAACCTTATAGCCAACCTTGTTGTAGTATGAGTGACTAAGTGATGACTATGTATGACATGCCAACATCAGATAGCCTAACGCACTGTGTTAAATCTCCAAAGAAGCGCGACCGCGTGAGCTGACGCGGTCGTGGTAGGCGCGACCATGATACGGGCTGCTGGCAGCCCACGGATCTGAGATCAAACAATGCATGCTAAGTTGCTGAAAATTTGCGTAATAACCCTCCAGGATAGGATATTCACCCATAGGTCTAGAATCACGCCATGCAACCGTTCGATCTCAGATCCAAGGGCTCTCGGAAGCCCGTATCATGGGAGAATGGAAAGCCACTACCCTGCTGTTCGCACGCTGGCAGTTCACTCCTACTCATCCCCGCACGTCCTTTAATACTACGGCGGTTCGCTCCTAGTCATCCAGTCCATTCACATTACGGCAGTTCCACTAATCCTAACCCTCCTCCCAAATCCATGGTGTCCCAAATCTCCCCGATCGGCGGTGAGTACAAGGTTAGAACCATCACCGGTGATGAGTTCAACGTCATCTACACCCGTACTTCCGCGACGGTGAAAGGATGCCTTTCTCGCCTGCACGCATGTTCAAGACTCGAGATGATGAGTGGGTCGCTGGGCTAGATGTTGAGTACACCACGATGCGTGGGGACGAGAGAAGGATCTAAAGGGCGAAGAGAGGAAGAAGCCCGCCGTGATCCGGTTTGCGTGCATGACTTATGCTTGGTCTACCACATATGCCATGCCGACGTTGAGTGCCGTGGATTTGAAGGACTTCCTCGAGAGCAACCCGGTCAAATTCACATCATAGACTTTGGTAACGACAAAGAAGTCTGCATCGAGATAGGCCTCGTTGTAGGCAACACCTTCGACCTCCAAAAGAATCGGTGGTGTCCTCTCGTCACCCTTCATCACTGACCTGGCAGGAGCCATGGTTCATCCTTCGTACGGTAAACTGGAGAAACCTCCATACACGTTTCATCATCATGCATGGTAGCGGAATGTACTAGATATAGACCATATCCAGTACGCTGCAATGGATGGCTACCTTTGTTTCAATATCTACAAGGGTTGGATGAAGTGCAACAGCCAAGTTAGCGGTTCAAGCAAAGAAGTATTGGCCAAGAGGAAGAGGGACAAGGACGAAGTCGAGGACGTGGACGAGGACTCCGAGTAAGGTGGCAGTGTCGTTGCTCATGGCGGTTCTAAACTTCTAATGCAGTGTCTATCGGATTAGTTGCATAGTTTAATTTCGTGTGTGCTTAGTTTAATTTGAGGGGTGTGTTGTGCAGAGCCCCAAAGCAGAACTATGTTATGTTTCTTCTTGTTACTTTAACTCTTCAAAGACGTACATACTAGTATTTCTTACATATCATCTTTTAGTTGGTATAGTACTACCACTGCTTTCTTCACATTATATCGTACAATATATATGGCCAACATCATATAGCCAGCAGTTTAGTTGTCAAAGAATTTCGTGGTGCTTAGTTTTGTCAAAGAATTCCGTGGTGCTTAGTTTTATTTGAGGGTGGGTTGTGCTGGACACCATTATTGTGACTAGCCTTTTTAATAGTACTATATGCATAATTTGGCGACGAGGGCTCTCTATATGTACTCCCTCCGTCCTGGTTTATAGGTCCCCTTTGTAGTTTGTGTCAAATTTTGACTAAAGATTTAACTAACAAAATGTTAATGCATGTCAAGAAAAAATATCTCATTGATTCGTACTTGAACATAGTTTTCAAAAATATAATATTTGGTGACATGCGTAGACATTTTGTTAGTTTAATCTATGGTCAAAATTTGGCACGAAATATAATGGGGACCAATAAACCCGGACGAAGGTAGTACCACCTTTTTTTTAATTTCAAGTTTTGCACCATGGCGCAATCCATCGATACTATTGTTGTACAAAAGTATACATTTTTTAAAAGGCTAGAGGCCGGGGCAGTCTAGCTTGGTCGGTTTCACGAGAGGCGAGGGCCTTTGTGATTTGACGGCTCATTACTGCTGGAAGGCGGGGCCTTGTGATTTGACTGCTCGTATAAATGCACCGACGACCTGATCAAGGAGGAGCAAAGAACCGTGCGGTATACTCAAGTTTTCCACTGGAGTAGTACTGTGACGGAGGAGCACGAAACACGGCAGCCCAATGCCATATGGCGATAAAAATGATCTAATTTGCTAGTCATCTCATTGTTAGCATTGTTCTATTCATTCCCTCAAAAAACAAAAACCATTGTTCTATTCATGCCTCACAGAGAACGTGACACGTGCGGCGAAACACCCGAAGCAAAAGATGAAACACATCAGTAAAAGAAGAAGGAAGATTATCACCCCAAATGATCTAATTCGCCGCAGAGTCGTAACTGCTTCTTCATCGCCTCCACGACCTCCATCTCCTTGCGCGTCTCCTCTGCCATCTTCTTCATTCTGTCCATGACGCGGGATTTCTCGATGCAAGCCTTCATCATCTGTTCCACGGGCGCATTACGTACCTTGACAGCAGCCGGGTGCTCGATGCGGAGCTTCACCAACTCCTCCTTCTGTTCCATGACGAGGGCCTGCAGCATCTTCATCGAGGAACTACTATTCTCATGCAGCTTCTTCCAGCCGGCGTTCTTCTCCTTCAACAGGTCGATCTCGTGGCAGAGCTTCGCCTTGTCCTCCTAAAGTCGCAGGATTTCGCCAGTCGCCTTCTTCTCGAGGCAATACTCTTCTTCAAAGCATCACCAAGCCGGGCGGTCAACTCCCCCTGCTGATTGAGCTCAGCGGGCATGTCGTCGAGGCTCTCCTTCAGAAACTCCATCAAGCCCTGGATGAACTCCTTCTACTTATTGAGGTGCTTATTGAGCTGATTAGGCATGCCATCAAGGGATAACGACTCCAGCTCCGCCGGCTCGGCATGTTCGCCTCCACGGCTAGGGTGCTCCTGGGAGCCATCGCCTGCCCGTGAGAGATCTTTCGAGGTCTCTGCGTGGCGGCGAGCCCTCTCTTTTTTTTCCGCTGCCTTGGTTGCCGCTCCCTTGTTACGAGTAGTTCTCGACCTAGAGCTCTGCTCACCGGCCATGGCAATGACGGACGAAGAAGAAGCACTTATGAGGAGGAAAGGTAGAGTAATTTTTGGTTAGGTAGTTCCCCTTTTTATAACCTAAGTACTAGCACTAGTAGTACTAATACCTGCATAGTGGGAACACGTTCAGGTTTGGTACGCGTACTAGTAGGTGTGAGCAGGCTTCGAATGTGATGGGAACAAGGTAAAGATTAGTTGATGGTTTTGGTTTCGAGGCCAAACGGCTCCCGATGAGTTTAGCGGAACATAAATTTCAAGTACTACACCGCTCAAATGCATAAATATTATGTTATCACAAAATTGGCACAAAATACGAAGGAGACCAATGGAATTACTACTAGCAACCCACGATTTAACTACTGCATGCCATATGTGGATTAATAATGTCTTTCTTCCCCCTCACGTCCACTCAATTTGCATGCGCTGTATTAATTGACCATCAATGAAGTGAACGACTTTACACGCGTCAAATTATCACATGGGGTGGATCTTGGTACAAAATTGCATCCGCTCGTGTACCCGCGTGTGCGTGTGAGGGACTGAGTGCGTCGTGCACATCTTCGCTTCAGGCATGTACCGCCAAAGATGGCTCGGGGAGGACGAGTACATTCTTCTCGAACCAGCAGCACATCATCGTGATCAATCCACGCAAGGAGGTCGCGACAACGCATCCACATGTGCCACGTGGCTTCATGAAATGTAAGAGAGACACCGTAGCGTGCCATTGGTATTCTAATTTACGTGTTTTGCACATACTCAAGTACTAGTAAGGTACACATGCATTGCACGCATCAGATTTTGCAACCAAATTATGAATAAATACCACACTATAGCATGTAAGCTCTGAGTCATATATGCGTGATGTAGCCCTTCGTTTAATTCTTATAGTTCATCTCATTCAAAATCAATTAGTTTTTATAAAAAAGCTAAGAACGCGTGAATAGGAAAAACATGGGATTATAGTGGAATGTCGCCTTGAATCCTCTGAGGATTGTACGAAAGTGTTTGATTGTGCATAGAAAAACGCAGAATTCTTTCAAAGAGGTTTGAGTGGATGGGATGTTTCCTATGAAATCTAGTGCAAATGAATCATATGGAAAAATTCCTATGGTTTACAATCCTACTGAATCAAACAACCAAGATAGGAAAAATTCCTAATGATTAGAATCCTCCAAAATTCCTTTGAGAATCCTTTGAATCAAAGAAGCCCTTAATCTATTTTATGATTCATGGAATTGTGCGTTGTAAAGCATAAAGTAAAAACAAATAATGGCAATTCAACTAGAAAAAAGTTTGGTAGTTATGATACGGAAGATTCTAGAACAAAAGAGAACCACTGTTGTTTTGAGGTTTGTGCATTATGTTTAAGTTCAACCATGGAGTCTGCTAGATTGTACATGTGGCAAAATCTGGTGGGGGGCTAGAAGATGGTGTGAGGGGCCGAGTGGAGGGAGACTATGAAGAGAATGCACAAGTGCGAGATCGATATTTAGAGAGAGGGGGTCGAACACGTGCGCTGTTGCACGCAGTGGCGGAGCCATGAAAAATAAATGAGCTAGGGGGCCAAGCATTGCTAATCCTTTACGAGGAGGGTCAATTCATGAAATTAAACCTTTTTAGCAGCAATTGTCTAATGATCACATTCATATTAGCCTCGATATATAGTGACGTTAGGGGGGGGCAGGGCCCTTACTTCCCCCTATCTTCGCCATTGTGCACGCGTCTGAGAGATGAAGCGGAAGGCATGGATGATGAGAGGGGGACGTTGGATATATAATTAATGTGGGTGTATTAGCTATATATGTTAATCCTATATAGAGAGGTATAGATTGATCGATGTGGACGTGGGAAAGAGGGTGAGACCTCACTGGATATATCGATTGATCGGTTTGTGTGGAAAACTATGAAAGACCTAGCTATATACACACACACATACATAGAGGAACATCGATCGTTGCGCATGCACGCATGAGATAAAGAATGCCCGATATGATGGAGAGGGGGATGTGTGTGTGTGCCTTCATGGGAGACCGACCTGAAGAAAAGATTGCATGCGTACGATGGATAATGCCGACTGGTAGTGTGTGTGCATGCATGCACGTAGAAAGTTAGTGGTACAATTATAAAGAGAAGACTATTGTGTGGGTGTAAAAGAATAGGTGAGGTCATAATCAATGTAAAGTTGAATTCAAATATTTGAATAAGAGATCCTGATGTTTGAAACCCATGCATGCATGAATATAACAGAGATCTGCACGGTGTGGTTTCGAAACGAGCATGTTGTAATGTATACACATTGAACAAGGCCAGACCGATTTGAATTTGAGATACCGATGGCAGACATCATTTGCCCATGTCGCATCCGTGCATGAAGACACTATTCTAATTGGAGATGATGGGCGGCTTTCGCATCACATATCTATATCTATACCCCTATATATATTATATTATATATTTTTATTGTGTGCGGGTAACTTTAACTTTGAAAGATGGTCGTTGGATGAGGCGAATCCGATGGTCCAAAGATGGCAAATTTGAGCACTATTGGCTGTTGGATATCATCTAGATTCCACCAGATTTCGCCACATGTATAATCTAGAAGACTCCATGGTTGAACTTAAGCATAATGCACAAACATCAAAACACAAGCACTTCTTATTTGTTCTAGAATCTTCCGTATCGTAATTGCCCAAATGTTTTTCTACACGATTTGCCATTATTTGTTTTTACTTTATGTCTTACAACGCACAATTCCATGAATCTTAAAATAGATTAGCTTTCTTATAAAAACTAGATGATTTTGAATGAAATGAACTATAAGAATTAAACGAACATCTACATCATGCATATATGACTCAAAGCTTGCATGCTATAATGTGGTATTTATTCATATTTTGGTTGCCAAATCTCATGCGTGCAATGCACGTGTACCTTACTTTAGTCTAAATGGTGTTTGTGTGTGTGTTGTGCGTGTTGAGGTGCAAATTGTCTTTTTTTTGTACACGTTAAGCTTGTTCTTCTGAAATTTCAAGCCGCGCCTTGTTATGCCGAAAATTGAAGCTAGCGTCTCTGTCTATCGTGCTGCGAAACTCCCGCCTCTTCAACCCGCGCCTTGTTATCCCAAAATATCTTTGTCTCGTTGTGCTCCGACAACTCCCTCCATCTCAACCCGCGCCTTGCTATTCCGAAATTACAACGCGCGCGAAAACTCCCACCTCCTGTGAAATCCCGATATGTGAAATGCCCGTGGTACCCCTGAACCGAAAGAACCGCCTCAAATTGGTGGGGGGTACTTTCGTAACTTACCCCACATTTTGGACAAACGCGTCTCTAAGCCATGGTTCCCCACTGCCATCCCATCCGCCCACCCATACGTATACCGTGGCCGTGAAAACCCAATGAAACCCCACACCCTGCTCGTCTCCGCCACCCAGCCGGAGACTCTTCCCCGACGACGTCGTCCACAACAACACCTCGACGTCCCTCATCCACCGTACCGGATGAGGATCCGTCGTCGATCTCATCGTCCCGCCGGTTCAGCCACCTCGTCCTCCACCTCCAAGGAGCTGCCCTGATGTTCCCCTCGTCTTTCGCACAACCTCCATTCCCACACCGCCGTCTTCACCGCACCACCGTAAGAGCATCATCATCACCGTTTCCTCGGATGAAGCTGCGGCCTAATCAGCACCACCAAAGAGGTTGTACACTAATCGCCGCATTTTCTTCTTGATTCGATCTCACCATGCTGCCGGCGCTCGGTCCCGAGCCGACACGGCGCGGCTCCATCCACGGCGGCGTCGCCGGCCACTTCCTCCATGGCATCGCTCCCTCGTCGGCGACGTCCACATCAGTAGGAGTTGCTGCTGCTTTAGCTCTCGCTCGCGCTGCTGCTCTGCTCTTGCTCTCGGTCCCCTGCCTGGTCTGCTCTTGCTTGCGCTGCTGCTCTCGCTCTTGCTCTTGCTTGTGATGCTGCTCCGATTTGGCTACCCTTCAGTCGACTGAATCGACTTTTGGGTCACCGGTTTTCAAGGGTGGGCTCATTGGGTGAAGGAAGAACCAACCGCAACGGGAGGGGGGCTCACGGAGAGGTACCCCACTATCTATCTTAGGGTTCGTGATGGGCGGTGGTCGCCGGCGGTGGCGGGCGTTAGGGCGGTGGTGTGGGGATCACGGAGAAAAGCTTAGCAGGGGGCTAGAGGATGGCCAGGCGGCCGGACGGCGGTGGGGAGTGTTTTGAGGCGGGCGAGGCGGCGCCACCCAGCCGTGGCGGCGGGAGGCTCTTGTTTGGCCGGTGGTGGTGGCGGCTCGAGGGGTGTGGAGGTTGAAGATGAACTGCATGCCCTTGATTTCGTATCCAACGGCTGCAAAATCGACCGACGAGAGATGAAAAAGTCGATCAACCGACGTGTAGCCTCACCTTGCTAGTGCGTTCGGCCGACAAGAAAATTCAGTTTTAACAGTTAGGTTCGGCCGACAGCTTAAGTTCAGTTTAAGCTTAAGTTCAGAGATGAGTGGCTGACGTATTTTACATCTAACACTTCGTGGTTATGTATTTTACGTCATGTATTGGAGATGCTATTAGAATTCCACTCAGGTTAACGTTGTTTGTTGTCTCTCTTGTCCTGCTTCAGCCTCGGCGTCGTACAACTCACCGGAGCTGCTCCAACGACGAAACCCTCCATCACAGCAGAGCAGTACCTTGGGCTCCATCTCCAGACGCCTAAGATCTTCTTCCCCTCCTCCGATAGCAAAGTCAGCTGGAGCATCCTCACCGGCCAACCCAATCACGCTGAGATCGACATGGCTTCGCCAAAGAGGTTGTACACTTGTTGCATCTCTTTTTTACTCTACATGTTATATATATTGTCCACTGAGCACTCGTAGTAATGGGAAATACGATTATTTTATCCTACTATATGACAAGCAGTGAGGTACCAGGCAACTTAGCTATCCGTGATGGACTCTCTTGAATGCCATCATTATTTATCTCTGCATGTTTGAGTTGTGCATTTATCGATGGGCCTGGGAGTTGAGCTAGTATGGCAGTGGCCTGGGTCCAAAGTAATAGAAGTAGCACAAAAACATTTTTTTAGTGTAGGATTTTCCTTGCTCAAGCCTGCCTACTAGAATCTCCAGTGCTTGAAAGGAAAAGTGAATGAAAAACATAGGAATTGGAAAGTTTCCTATGGTACTACTTTTCATGAATTTGGTGCAAAGGAATGGAGCAAAGGAAAACTGTAGGATTTGTTCCTTTAGTGTCTCCTTGAAAGAAAAACCATAGGAATTCTAATTTCCACTTCTCCTCCTTTTCATATTCCTATTCATCAAGCACAAGACTAAGAGATAGTAGCATAATAGCATTATAACCATACATTTTCTTGTGGTTTGACTTAATCTCACCATGCTTTTTTGCATCATGTGATCTTCCAATTGTTGTGAATCAAACACCCAGATTGGCGGTAAATCCTGTGTTTTAAATTTTCTGTTTTGCACGTGCATTCCTATCCTATTCCTGTCTATTTCCTATCCCTGCAGTGTTAGAATCCTCAAATTCAAACAAGCCCTTACTCAATTACTTCTGTTACAGATATGTGTCAAAGAAAACCTTGTGTGGTTTGTCTTGCTCCTGCGGCGATGTGTTCCACCCCACCAAATTTGCTCCAACGACGGAAGGGTTCACCATAGCAGGATCCGCTCTCCGATCGCCTTTCGCCGCCTCGGATCTTCTTCCCCACCGCCCGGCAGCCACGACAACCGTGCATTACCATCATCAATCGAGCGGATGACATTGAGGACTACACGGGTCCGCAAGAGAGGTCACACTCTTCCGTGTTCCGCCACGTTATCGTCACTTAATATGATGACATGCTACATTATCGTCGTGTTCACCTATTAGACTCGAGTCGTCCAAACTAATGCCGAAACTTGAGTTTTTAAATGGTTGTGGGGTACATATTGGGGCAGCAATCGCACTATCTGTCTACTATCCGGTTAATCTCCGATGTCTATTATGAGTTTCATGTTGGGTGCAAACAAACATTAAAGGAGCCATTATCTGTATTTTTTAACTAAAGCTATTATCCGCACCGCTATCATTGGTTTTGGGTCTATCCACGATTTGCTACCATCACTGGATTTGTGCATGCACTCCTTACATAACCTCACTATGTTTTATTCCTATGCATGCCAGTTATTGTACACAATGGAACTGATCATGTAGAGCAAAAGAGATGAGCCTTGCGTGGCAATAAAATTTCATGCAGATGTCGTTCCATGGTGGGCGCAAAGGCAACCCCCCTCCACCCATTTCGGATCGTAATCAAGAGGAAGATAACTGTTCTGAGGGGGATTTAGAAGGAGAAGACCACTCCTATCTACCCCATGAGGTCTTCGCTCTAACTTGGCATGCTGATGTTGGTAATATCATGCATATGGTGTCTTGCATTGCCTACTGTATACATTAAAGATGTCATCTGCTTAATTTAGACATGCTTTGTGTCAATTCCATCTGTTTAGTTTCTTTATCGTATATGTGAATCATGCAATGCCATCTTGTCTAGCCAGGCATCATATATGTGAATTTTGCAATGCCACCCTGGTTAGCCACCATCTTATATGTGAATTATATCATGCCATCATTTTTTTATTATGTGTTAAATTTGTCAACAATTTTAGTACATTCAATTACTCTTCCTGTGTAATCAGCCATTCGGCACGGTCATGGAAAAATCTGGAGTGGAAACAAGGTCTTCAGAGCGCATAATGCTATCTCGACGGCGCATGTCTTGTTGGTTACCGATAGCTCCTCGTGAGGAGGATTCGTAGACAGATGACCACCATATTTCCCGAGGTGCATGCCCTAACTTGGCAGGGTTATGTTACTCATATCGTGCGTATGGTATCTTGCATTGCTATGTCATTTGCTTAGTTTAGACATGCTTTGTGTGAATGCCACCTGTTTAGTGTCTAATTACCATATATGTGAATTATGCAATGTCATCTTGTTGCAAGACATTATATAGGTGAATTATGCAATGTTATCTTGTTGCAAGGCATTATGTATGTGAATTATGCAATGCTATGTTGTTTAGGCAAGCGTCATATATGTGAATTATATCATGCCGTCCTTTTTTGTATTTCTCATTGCTTTTGTTGACAATATTTGTATATTCAATCGCTTCTTCCTGCATCAGCCATTTGAATTGGTGATGGAGAAATCTGGAGTGAAAACAAGGTCTTCAGAGCGTATTAATGCTACTCTTGAAGCGAGATATCGTGTTGGTTACAGATAGCTCTTCAGAGGAGGATTCAGAGGCGTATGACCAGTCCTATTATCCCCCTGAGGTGTATGCTCAAACTTGGCAGGGTTATATTACTCATATAATGCATATGTTGTATTGCAATGCTTAGTTTTACATCATATACACAATATTGAATGCCATCTCCTTAGTTGACACATCATATATGCATTTGCCCTCTGCTCACTTCCTTAGTATATGAATCATATATTTGAATTATGTCATGCCATGATGTTTACATAGACAGCATGTATCTGAATTATGGCATGTCAACCCATTTTCTAAAGATATAATATAGTTATATCATCTCATCCTATTTACATAGTCATCATATTTTAAATTATGTCATTCTATCCGTGAATTATATCATGCCATCATGTTTCCATCCACGGCATGTTTGTGATTTATGGCATGCCAACCACTTTAATAGACACATCGTATAGTTATATCATGCCATCCTATTTACATAGTCATCATATTTTGAAGTATGTCATTCTATCCTGTTTAGTTAGCCATCATACATGTGAAATTGTGTCATGCTATCCTGTTTAATTAGCCATCATATATGTGAAATTATGTCCTGCTATTCTGTTTGCTTAGACAACATACATGTGAATTATTTCATGCCATGTTTTCTTCCCTACTATCCATTGCACCTGTCTATCTTACAATGTCTGTACATTCAATTACTTTTCTTGTTTATCAGCCGTTTCAATTGGAGGGAGTGATGGCAGTATCTGTGGGAGTAAAAACACGGTCTTCAGAAGAGATCGTGCTACCTGCCGATGCAGATAGAACCACGGTTGTACTTGCCCAAGAATCAGCCCCACCACACATAACTCACACTCATGCAGAGTGTACCCCTACCCGGTTGGATGAGAACCAGCTACACCCCTTCTAACCCCAACCCCAAAGCAGATAGACACCCAGTTCCGTTGACACAAAGACCGTCTCCACCACAGAGCACCCAAACACGAGCAGTTAGTAAGGCAACTGCGAGTGCCCAAATCACGAGGACCACCACTCCGAACCCGAAATCAACGCTTAAAGCGTAAGAAGAATTGTTCTCGTGTCAGGTTCCGTAGCTATGGTTCATACTACTTTGCTCTTGCATCACTTGTATTTCTTGATACCAACCAATTTCAAATTTGAAGGATGCAATTGAAACTCCAATGGCGCAACAGTATGTTTTAAACCTGTTTCTTCAACGTGTTTGGCTGTTTCTTGTCAGAACTTTCTCTATGTTGATTTCAGTTTCAATTGAATAAACAGTTATGTTCTCATGCCATGCACATTACAAGTGTTGTTATTGTTGTGTAGTTTCCCACACTTATATTCTGTCTATGCTGCTTTGTCTTGAATAGATATGATTTGAACTGTACCTATCTTGATTTGGCAACATAAACTAGAATGATATAGACCATACAGTGACCATACTACATAGATATATGTTTGTTTCATGCTGTTATCCTGTCCACCTTACTACTGAACTGGTTTACCAAAATGAGTTTCATATACTACATTGTAAACCTGAGATGTGTTTGTTTGTTTCTCTTTTAGAACGCGGATAAAATATTGGAGAAGAGTACTTGTTATGCAATGGTAAAGGAAGTGATGCAGATAAGGTTCAAGATAGTGAGACATCCATGTTGGTCTCCAAGAAAGTCGATAAAAACTATATTGAGGACACCAGAGACAACCCCAAAGTCCTATCTTGATGTAGTGTTCGAGTTCTTGGCTACCACCGCCGGCACCAGCTCTTGAACTTCGTTGCTGAATCAGTTCGGCTTCTTGAGTCTCAACTTCAAGTTGAAAGACATCGATCGGATGTTATGCAACAGAAGTCAAGGACTGAGGAAGTCCCTGCATAATTCAGATGCATATTTTCCGTGCAACAAAGAAGTTACTGGAGGACTTAAGCGCCAAACAAGAGAAAGTTAATAAGCTTGCTAAGCATCTTGCCAGCATTATGAGTACCCAGGATTTTGTTTCTTAAGCTCTTCTGAAGTAGTTTTAGTTCTAGACTTGTTTTGCTGCGGCGTTTATATGCTGCTGTGTTCCCTATATTTGCATTGGTGGCGAACTTTGATGCCCAGTGGATGTAATATGTGTAATAGCCGTGATAGCCTAGTGTAAGTTGCTTGCTTATTTATTTCCTTGTTGTCTTGTTTATTTGTTTGCTTGTAGTTAGTGCGCTTCTTTTACGTGGTTTGCTAGTGGCGCAATAACCTATTTTTTAAAACTAGGCCACAATAAACATGGGCTAGTATTTCTTGTAGTGACACTTTGGACCTACGGGTTAGAAAGCGATGGGCCTTCTACGGGTCAGATAACAAGTGGGCCTTCTACGGGCCGTAGAAACAATGGGCCTTCTACGGTCAGTAGAAACAATGGGCCTTCTACAGCCGTATCATCAATGGGCCTTATACGGGCAAGATGATCGATTGGCCAAACATGGGCCAATAACGAGGTCGCATTATGGCCGTAAGCGGGCTAGAGTTGGAATCGTCCGTTCATGGGCCGACCATAACGGGCCAACGTTAATAGGCCGTATTTCATGATGCTATGAAAACGGCCCAACGTGTTAACGGACCACAAACAGGCCGACTGTAACCACGGGCTGAATTTGGCCCATAAGCAAAAAATTACAGTAACGGACCGTAAGTAAACGAATGCTGGAAATGAGCCCAAGAATAAATGGGCTCTGAGAAGGCCGAAAGATAACATAATGGAAACGCCCAACGGAATAACGGGCCCTTAATGGGTATAAAGTGATACACCGGCTCATTACGGGCCGGTTTCACCACGGTCGTTAATGGGTGTAAAGTAATACATTGTTCATTACGGGCCGGTTTCACCACGGGCCGTTAATAGGCCAAGAGTTACATAGGGCCTCATATGGGCCGAAGACGTCATGGGCCATACATGGGCCGGCGTGAAAACGGGCTGGAATCATATTGGGTGGCCCAGATGACGCCATCTGGGCCTAATTCGAACAGTATGAACGGGCCTTGGGTTAGCGGGTCGTAAATGGGCTATATGCAAACAGTCGTTAACGGGCTTTACATGGGCCGCCCGCCACCTTTTGACCAAGTCAAACGGGCCGGCCTTTTTCACCGAATGGGCCTCTGTTGGGTCGTGCCACGTGTCGACATATCATAGGCGCCTTCATCCAATGAGTGGATGACATCTGTCCCAACGGTGAGCCGACATGTGTTTCCTCCAGCCAATGATGATTTTACACGTGGAAAATCCCCATTGGTCGGGGCTATTAACGGGTTATCGGATCCAAAACCCGACCCGATAGCTTAACGGCGTTCCGTTACAGTGGATGCCACGTGTCGGTCACCCTTGACGAAAGCACTTCTGTGACGCGCGATTTATCGTCATGGAAGTGGACACTTCCGTGATGATAATTTTGGTAATGTCATGGAACACTTCTACGACAGCACAGGTATGACTATCTTGATTCTGTCATAAATTTGTCATGGATCTACATGCATGACAAAAAACGCGACCTACTGTGACAAACACATATCATCACGGAGGTGTATTTTTTTTGTAGTGTTTCCCGTTCATGATAAATGTTTATTATTCTAGCACATGCTAGAATTGTATTGACCGGAAACTTAAATACATGTGTGGATACATAAACATGTACCGTGTCCCTAGTGAGCCTCTACTAGACTAGCTCGTTGATAAAACGTGGTTAAGGTTTCCTAACCATAGACATGAATTGTCATTTGATAACGGAATCGCATCATTAGGAGAATAATGTGATGAACAATACCCAACCGTAAGCTTAGCATTTGATCGTATCACTTGAGTTTAATTGCTATAGCTTTCTTCATGTCAAGTATCTATTCCTAAGACCATGAGATCATGAAACTCCCGAATACCAGAGGAATACCTTTGTGTGCTATCAAACGTCACTTCATAACTGGTGATCATAAAGATGCTCTACAGGTATTTCTGAAGGTGTCTATTGAGTTGGCATGGATCGAGACTGCAATTTGTCACTCCGTGTGATGGAGAGATATCTCTGGGCCTGTCAGTAATACAACATCATAAAGAGCTTGCAAGCAATGCGGCTAATGAGTTAGTCCTGAGATCTTGTATTACGGAACGAGTAAAGAGACTTGCCGGTAATGAGATTGAACTAGGCATGGAGATACCGACATCGAATCTCGGGCAAGTAACATATCGCCGGACAAAGGGAATTGCATATGGGATTAACCAAATCCTTGACATCGTGGTTCAGCCGATAAAAGATCTTCTTGGAAAATGTAGGAATCAATATGGGCATCCAGGTCCTACTATTGGTTATTGACCGCAGAGGTCTCTCGGTCATGACTACATGATTCCGGAACCCGTAGGGTCACACGCTGAACGTTCATTGACGCTAGAGTAGTATTGTGATATTTGATGATTGGTAATCGAATGTTGTTCAGAGTCTCGGATGAGAACTCGGACGTCATGAGGAGTCTTGTAATGGTCGAGAGGTAAAGATTTATATATGGGAAGTCATATTTTGGATTCCGGAAAAGGATGCAGTTTTTTCGATATTGTATCGGGAAGCTTCCAGAAGGTTCCGGAGGATTCCGGAGGGGTCCGGAAGTCCACAAGTGGGTCCACCACATCCCAAGGGTTGGCATGGGCTGAGGGGAGGCACCCTGGCCTTATTGGGCTAGGCGGCTAGGGAAGGGAAAAAAGGGGAGTCCTTGTAGGAATATGATTGGACTTCGAGTCCAAGTCCTCTCCCCCTTGGCGCCAACTCCTATTAGGAGTAGGGCTGGACTCCCAGCCCTCCTGCGCATATAAATATAGGGGAGGGGCGCAACAAGGCACCCCAATACACTGGCCTTGGCTGCTGCACCGCCTCTCCCTCCCGGCATAGTTCTTGTCCATGGTTTTTCGCTTAGCGAAGCCCTGCCAATATTCCAGCTCCACCACCACCATGCTATCGTGTTGGTTGTGATCCCATCTACTTCTTCGCCTTCTCTTGCTGGATCAAGGAGGAGGAGACGTCATCGAGCCGCACGTACGCTAAACTCGGAGGTGACGCCCGTTCGGCACTAGATCGGTTGGATCGTGATCGGATCGCGAAGAGTACGACTACATAAACCGCGTTATATACGCTTTCGCTTTCTCATAGACACACTCTCACATCTCGTTGTTATGCTTCTCCTAGATAGATCTTGGGTGTTTGTAGAAATTTTTTTAATTTTCATGCTTCGTTCCCCAACAATAGAATCATATGTGTGTGGATCACGGACCCACGTATTTTGATATTGCTCAACAATGAAGAAGCAAATATATGAAGGTAGGCCTTTTCGGTTTGTTCTTGAGTATAGGGATCCCGTATTATGAAAAGAGGATCATTGGGGTATGTGGTAGATATGCTCAAGCTCACATCTTCTTGCAAATATTCTCCACTCACATCAATGTCCCTACACACATAGCTCTCATCATACTCTTGTGATACACATATGCACCTACAATAATGCCCTAGTATACATGTTCACAAAAATATACACTCATAGGGCTTGGTGGTGCATTCTCTGTCTTCATTGTTCCACTAGATATCCGGTACGTACCGGATGTCTGGTCTGTTATCCTGTACCGTATGTCTGGTAACCACCGGATATCCAATAACACTATACAGAGAAGAAATTAACATAAGTCTGGTCCTAACGGATGTCCGGTGTTATTCGGAATTCTACTACACCTGTCCAGAGAGGAAACCTACGGAGTTTTGGTGTTCTCCAGATGTCCGGTGCCCCCTGTGTCACAGGATGTCGGGTAAGCTCCGGGAATCCAGTATATCTATCGAAAGAGTAGGCCAACGGATTTTCGGTATACTCCGGTGTCCGGTACATCTGGGACTTAGCTGCACATTAACCCTTCTTAAACCTTATGCACTCTCCGGTGATTGCACCGAATGTCCGATGAACCACTGCAGGAAGACAATGCCAAAGTGCCACTTGTTGACTCCAGAGGATGATGATTTAGAAGGGGCACTTTGAAATCTAGAGGACAATGAATTTTTTTGTTGGTCGAAGCATTGCCTGGAGCACGTATTTTTGGATGGCTGAGTTGATCATGTTTGCATGGTGGGAAGAAAGGTTGTTTGGATGCCGAGAGGTCTTATCTACTACAGTTTGGTTTTCTTTGGAGGTTGTATCTTTGTACAGACTCGTGAGAGTTTGGTCATGTTTGATTGTCGAGAGATTGTACCCTTTTACACATGTTTTTGATTTTTTTTTTCTAGGAACATTAGTGTTATTTTTTTTCACACATGTGATGTTCAGATTTTTTTATTGTGGGACCAGTTTGACTTTTTCTTTCTAATCCTGGATGGTCCAACCTTTTTGGATTGGGAATTGAGTGTAGATGTACGTTGGATGGTCCAACCTACTATGATCGAGATTGGTTGTTATTTTTGTGGGTAGGGTGGAGGGTACACCTGGCTTATGAGATTTATTGTGATTTTGCTGCGTAAGGTACGGGTCACCTGGATTATGAAGATCTACTGAAGGTTCTAGTACATTGACGAAAATAGGCCCACCGGATTAAAGGCTAGATGTTTCCAATTATTGTGGGGCTTTTTTAAGTTATTTATCTTTTTCTGGTGATCCCATCAAGTATTTTTTATATGTAATAATAATAGGATGGATTTGAATATGATATACTACTTTACTTGCATTGACATAGTATAGGATTGTACCATTAATTATATGTACCATTAAGGTAGATTCAAGGTATTGCATATGATGTATTTGCTTAGTTGCAGAGTCTAAACATGTAGAGGAGTTATTACATTATATCCTCTTACTAGAACAATTGCAACGGGGTATAAATATTCTAATACATTAGTTTATGATTTATTTGCCCATATTGGCAATTGTGTAAGTAAATATTTTTTAAATTATGCATGTGATTTACCTTATAGTTTGATGAGAATTTTGATAAGTAAATTAAAATGAAATTGGTTCAAAAGGTAAGCAAATTAATATGATTGATTATCATATGAGAAAGGTTGGACGAAAGAGAAGAAAAGTGAAAGATGAAACTTTACATTTTTTAAAGTAGATAGAACAGATTACAAATGACATCAAGATAGAATTGGACAAAAACGGAAAATAACAGCGACGGGATGATCGGACACGGGTCACCCACTGTGGAGCAGTCGAGAAG
Organism: Aegilops bicornis; assembly: GCA_021605145.1. Taxonomy (NCBI): domain Eukaryota; kingdom Viridiplantae; phylum Streptophyta; class Magnoliopsida; order Poales; family Poaceae; genus Aegilops; species Aegilops bicornis. Next base: position 212,916,288 of record CM038675.1, on the reverse strand, counting down.
TTAACAGCAAACCGATCTTATTTTTTGGCAAGCTAGCTCCCGATTGAGATATAGCTTGAGGGGTCAGCACGCACCTGCCCGGAATCCGAGTCCACCACCCCTAGCGTCGTACAACATCTCCAACGTTCTCATTTGGACATTGCCGAGGAACCCGACGTAACCATCTGACCCGGACTCGGTGAAGGCCAGACAGCCATCCAACAGAACCCCATTGGGGACGTCGAGGTCGACCGTGACGCCTCCGGTGAACGTGAGTGCGACCTTGGGCACGGTAACATCGCTGTATCCGGTGAAGTTGTAGCATGTGTCGTCGTCGTCGCTCGGGATGAGCGGGTAAGCCGCCATGGCCGCCCGGAACGCGGACCGCAGTTTAGCGTAGGGCGTCGACGGCAGATGTGAGATGATATTGCCGCAGTCCACGATCAGGCCCCCCTCAAACACCTTCCGTGGGATGCGGAGCTGCTTCCCGCCGACGCTGATGCCGGTGAGCTTCACCAGGTAGGAGGTTCCGTCATCCATGAAGTCAGTCATCGGCGTGAATGAGAAGCCCGAGGTGTTGCTGGGCGCGCCAAGGGCGAGGAACCCGGTGCCGCTGCTCACCGGCGGGAGGCAGTAGGAGAAGGAGCCGCCGTAGAGGGCGGAGGTCTGGACCGGGAGCGACTGGGGCGCCCCGCCGAGCCCGAGCAGGCCGTCGGACTTGTCGTCGGCGCCGCGCTGCTTGTATGCGCAGCCGAAATGGAAGTCCTTGACCACTTCGCCGGGGGCCAGCGTGAGCGCCTCGTTGCTGTACACGCCCTGGTCTTTAAACCTCCTCCGTACTCGACTCGATACCCGCACTGGGACTGGGTGCCATTGCCGTTCATGCTGCAGCCATTGTCCAAGTGGTTGGACTGGAGGCTCTTGCAGACGTCGGAGCCGCAGGGGATGGGAGCGTAGGTGGAGGACTTGCGCGGGTCGAACAAGGGATCCTTCTGAGGGTAGCAGTCGGTGGAGTTGCATGGCGCGCATTGCACCCACGACAGGTCGCTGCCGGTGTCCATGAGGAGAACCTGCTCCACGGCCGGCGTGCCCAGGCCCAACGTCACCACGTACTCTTGCGAGTCCACGGAGGCGCCCAGGTGCGCCGGCATGCTCACCTTGCCCTTCTCTTGCTCCTGCATCTCCATGGTGGTGGTGGTGCCTCTCCCCCTCAGTGCTCTGCTCATGATGTAGTCTGCGCGGACGCGGCTTCTGTGAATCGCCTCAGCAAAAGATGATGGCTTGTCGGTGGACGGCGACTTGGCGCAGGGTCCGTGCCTATGCACCAGCGGCACAGCGGTGCCGGCGCGGTTTGGCCGCGGCGTCACTGAAAGAAACATCCGAGTGTCATTCACTCTGTGCATTTTGAAACCAAACCGAAATAACATACCGAAAATAAACCGAACCGAACCAATTTTACGGTTTTATGGTTTCTGGTTTTGGTATGTTATGAACTTTTCATACCGTTTTGAACTTTGGTATTTATGGTATATACCAAAAACCGAATGGTTAACCGAATAAATTGAAGTAAAAATAAATTTATATTTCTTGAGGCAAACAACCATCCAAGTTATCATTTTTCTTGTACATGAGTCAAATTCACTACCAAGCACGTACATTTTTCTTGTAACATAGTTATTTTTCTCTTTAAAAAATGCTAAGCATGTCCATAGCAATCAAGGGATGAATCAATTCATGCATATATACTTATATATATAGTTATATAGTATTTGTGTAAAATAGTGCTATGTGTTTTGAGTCATAAATTTGTAAATTGTTATGTCGTCATTTTCAAATTCGCGTCAACTTTGGTTATTATGGTATATACCGAAACCATACCGAAATAATTTGATATATACCGAAACAGAACCATATTTTAATTTCATACTGTATTTACCGAAGTATTAATACCGTACAAACCGAAAAACCATATAAACCGAACCATGTAAACCGAATAAACCGAACACACAGAGTAAAGTGTCATACTGTACGTTCCTAACATTGAGATAGATGATTAGCGTAGAAAAGTATGCCATGCTCAATTCATGTACGTACGTACCTGTGGATGTGGAGGTGGAGCAGACATCTTGTGTCTGAAATGAGCTGGTTGGCACCACAACGAAGTTTTGCTTACCGTCGCCTGCAGCAGAAATGGTGGAAAGGTAGCTCCCAAATACGACCAGGAGGATGCATAAGAACAAATGAGGAGAAGCCATTGGAAGTTACAGTAGTATACACCAGGGCAACAAGGGTGGACGCCCAAATTTATACACCAACCACACAGGAATCTATGTGGGACTGAACAATCACCAAAATGAAAATGGGCTCGAAGATTATACCAAGGATTGATGGGGTGGAGCCGTACGTGGATGTGTTTACAATACACTCGTCTTAGCAGTAACTACACAAAAAACAATGATACTTTCTCTCTCGAGTTAACCCGCAGTCCTTTGTCATGTACGTTCACCGTCCACTTCTTACCTTGTAACTAGATACTAGAGTGCAATGTATTCTTAGAGTCCAACTCAAACATCCAACTTATAACCACTTAGGTTAAATCTTCAACTTTTTTAATGCCCCCTATTTTGGACCCTATGCTTGTTTGCTAACACGAGTAATGATAAAGCCGAAGCAAGCCTCGAGCAACATGGCAGGAAATGTACCGTCTTCTATAATTTTCACATGAATTTGATGTTTAAATGCTTCAAATAAATTAAAGCATGCTTCAAAATTTGATGTTTATTCAGAGTATGCATATTTCTTGAGGAAATAGTGTCTCGATTGTTCTGTATAAACAGGTTTATGTGGTCATCTGTTCTTTCTAATGGTCAACTTAACTATTAATTTCTAGACTAGACGGGAGAACAAGCCTTTACTTGCATGATGTTCCTTTTGCTGGCTGTAATTTGATCTGATTCCATTTTTCACAATTCAATTTCCTTGAGTTTGTTCACTTATATTTCTTGCCTATATTGAGGGACCATATTGTGAATTGTTGAAAAAGAACTGGAGATTTTTGGTGCCTACATCTTCGTAATGTTCCTATCATTTTTTTTGTTAAAATATACGGGTACGACTATGCGTGCCATCATGATCTAGTACGTACAGGAGACTAATCATGTTTGTTAAGTGAATACACAAGTTATTAGTCCCCTTGGCATCTATGTGTGTGGATCGAGGCACCAAAGTGAATATGACTCCAGTATGGTGACAACGAGAAAATAACCGTAGTTTTTTTGGTTAAATCTTGAGTTATAGGGATCCCGCACTATTAAAAAATGATCAAAGGGGTTCATGAAATATTTGCTCAAGTCAACATCTGCTCAGCGTCATTCCACTCACATCTCTACTAAAAAGTCCTTGGTCAACCTATCCACAAAATCAATCTTGTCAAATAGCCACTTCCACTTTCACTCTCGCATTGTCCAGGTTCCTACCCGGATGTCCGCGCTATTGCCGGTTCATCCAGGTTGTTGCATTCCAAACATCCAGCTTGGCTATCACAAGACAACAATAAGTTTACCTTGGAACCGGATAGTCCGGGATCCAACCCCTATGTCTGTCAGCAACCCATAAGTGTTGCCCGGACAATCAAACACAGGAGTGTTTTCAACCAGGCTACCTCGGGCGTTCCCGACATCGTCCCAGATTTCCATGCAGCACTACATGAATTAGACAGTTTGCCGTCAGGCAAGTACAGACGGCAAAGGCTGAAATGCCGTCAGCTGGCAGACGATAGAGAGTGTCGGCACAGCCTAAATCGGCAAAGAGTACTTTGCCGTCAGCTTTTCATCGGGCAGACGGTAAAGATTTTGCCGTCAGCTAAACTATGGCTTTGTCGTCAGCCCTATAATAACAGATGGCAAAGAAAAGTATATTTGCGGTCAGCCTAAAAAATCATAGACGGCAAAGAACTTTTTTGTTAAAAAAAACCTGACCCAACAGTCCAAGTACAGCGAATGGACGATGACGAACACTACAGTATCCATCAACACTTGTTGTTCCAAGAATTGACCGCGGACGAATGAATTTCACAATACAAAATTACTCTATTTACACAGAATCAACAATCACTTGATGTTCCAAGGCAGAACTGCTGCTCTATTTCACAAGATGAACAGATTACACACGAAAGGAGTACAAGAGATCCGACGCAACGAGGAGCTCAAGCAGTTTCTGTTCGTTTTTTCTATTCTCTTCCCTCATTCTATTTTTGTTTCCCCCTTTTTCCTTTTTGTTTTCTTTTTTCATCCGAAAAAATTGAATTATTCATAACAACATTCTGAACTTATTTTAATTCATGAACATTTTTTCAAATTCAAGCCTTTTTTTCAATTTCAGGAACATTTTCCAAATTCATGCACTTAAATACGTGAACATTTTTTTTAAAAAAGTGGGAACATTACAAAAGAAAACAACACAAATTTTTGGGTTCATTAGAGTTATTTTTTTTCTAGCATCGATAAAGAATAAAACACCATAGATTTTACCCTTTTACATCATTTTTGAGTTTTTTCACGAGGTTGAAAGTGTTTGCGAAGTTCAAAAAATGTTTAGGAATTTCTAAAATGATCAAAGTTGGAAATTGTTCACAAATTTGAAAAAAATGTGCGCAAGTTTGGAAAATATATTTAATTTGTCAATTGTTCTTGATTTTCAAAATTTATATAGATTTCAAAAATGGTAAATGAATTTGAAAATAGTGCAAGATTTCCAAACAAAAGTTAGTGGATTTGAAAAAAATAACTTCCAATGAAGTTCAACGGCTTTACAGATTTGGAAAAGGAATAGAAAATGAAAAAATAAAGAAACCTAAAAGAAAAAGGGAAAAGGAAAAAACAAATAAGAAAAAAGAAAAAAAATGAAAGAAAACGAGCAAAATAAATGCAAAAAAAGACTAGCGGGCTAGCCATTACTGGAGGCGAGGACCCCCCCCCCCCCCCCCCCCCCCCGCATAGCCGTGTCCTGGTACTATTTTTAGACAAAGTCTCCATGTACATGGTCCACACTCACCAGCAACAATAATATGGGGAAAAAATTCCGTGGATACCGTCTGAAAACCCCAGCCCGTGCGTACCCGCTCTAATCTGGTGACACCTGTCCCTTCGGCGCATCGGACGCAATCCCGCGCTCGCCCGCTGATGGCTCTCTCGATCGGCTCGATGGCATGTTCCGAACTCCCTATCGCGCCCGTCCCAGCTCGGCTGCAACCGCGGGCCCAAACCTGCACGCGGGAACGGCGGAATTCCGGGAACGGCGGGAGCGCCGAGCGCCACCAGGAGAACTTCATGGAGACACCTGTCGCTGAGGTCCATCTTAATTTATCTTTGGCTCAAGATTGGGCCTACGATGACTGTTTTTTATTCGGTGTCGTTGTTGCCGACGGAATTGATGGCGCAGGTCAACGGCTGCTCCGGTGGTTGTTGTTGTCGTCTGCGCGCTTAGTGACCATATCCTCCGGGGCTCCTCGTCGGCGAGGTCGGCGAGATCGCCGCAGGTTTGCCGACGGAGCATGGCGTTCGTCGCATCGCCGCCGCCGAAAGCAGCTCGATGGCCACCGCCGCCGTAAGTAGTCCTCTACCTTCTTGAATCGATCACCATGGTCAATCAAAGCATTGGGCAAGGACACAACGTACGTACAAACAGGTGCATCTTAGCATGGATGAGAACGGAGTTTGAAGATCATGCCCGGAATGTACGACCTATTCGCCCTTCAACATTCATGAGCAGATCGTCTGCCACCTCCATCTCTTCTATGTTTTCTCTGTAGACATAACCGGCGGGCGGTGGTTTCTGCCGTGTTAGCCGAAACCATTATCTGCTCCATCGGTATCTCCAAGCCTGTGCCCAGGCAGCACGCTACGAGTCCACGAAGTCTTCTTTGTCCGCTGCCAGTCCGCATCGCCCTCGCCCGCCCGTGGCGGGTTTGGGGCCGTGATTGTCGCGGTTGCAGCCGAGCTGGGACACGCGTGATAGGGGTCGAGCCATTCGGAACATGCCATCGAGCCGATCGAGAGAGCCAGAAGCGGGCGAGCGCGGGATTGCGTCAGATGAGGCGGAGGGACAGGTGTCACAAGATCAGATGAGGGGAAAAATTCCGTGGATACCATCTGCAAACCCCAGCCCGTGCGTACCCGCTCTAATCTGGTGACACATGTCCCTTCGGCGCATCGAACGCATTCCCGCGCTTGCACGCTGATGGCTCTCTCGATCGGCCCGATGGCATGTTCTGAACTCCCTATCGTGCCCGTCCCAGCTCGGCTGCAACCGCGGGCCCAAACCTTCACGTGGGAACGGCGGGAGTGCCGAGCGCCACCAGGAGAACTTCATGGAGACACGTGTCGCTGAGGTCCATCTTAATTTATCTTTGGCTCAAGATTGGGCCTACGATGACTGTTTTTTATTCGGTGTCGTTGTTGCCCCCGGAATTGATGGCGCAGGTCAACGGCTGCTCCGGTGGTAGTTGTTGTCGTCTGGTGCGCTAGTGACCATATCCTCCGGGGCTCCTCGTCGGCGTGGTCGGCGAGATCACCGCAGGTTTTGTGACGCCCCCGATTCAATCGTACACTAATCATGCACGCAAACGTGTACGATCAAGATCAGGGACTCACGGGAAGATATCACAACACCACTCTAAAACATAAATAAGTCATACAAGCATCATAATACAAGCCAGGGGCCTCGAGGGCTCGAATACAAGTTCTCGATCATAGACGAAGTCGTGGGAAGCAACAATATCTGAGTACGGACATAAGTTAAACAAGTTTGCTTTAAGAAGGCTAGCACAAACCGGGATACGATCGAAGAGGCGCAGGCCTCCTGCAGGATCCTCCTAACTACTCATGATCGCCGTCGGTGAGCTGCACGTAGTAGTAGGCACCTCCGGGTAGTAGTAAATCATCGACGGTGGCGTCGCTCCTGGGCTCCATCGTCAGTTGCAGCAATCGGGTAGAGAAAGGGGAAAAAGGGGAACAAGGCAACCGTGAGTACTCATCCAAAGTACTCGCAAGCAAGGAGCTACACTACATATGCATGGATATATGTGTAAAAGGCCATATCAGTGGACTGAACTGCAGAATGCCAGAATAAGAGGGTGAAAGATCGTGGATATCGCCTAGAGGGGGGGGGTGAATAGGCGCTTTAAAATAATTACGGTTGAGGCTTGAACAAATGCGGAATAAACCTAGCGGTTAATTTGTCAAGCACAAAACCTACAACAACTAGGCTCACCTATGTGCACCAACAACTTATGCTAAGCAAGAAAAGCAACTATGTGATAGCAAGATATATGACAAGAACAATATGGCTATCACAAAGTAAAGTGCATAAGTAAAGGGCTCGGGTAAGAGATAACCGAGGCACGTGGAGACGACGATGTATCCCAAGTTCACACCCTTGCGGATGCTAGTCTCCGCTTGGAGGCGGTGTGGAGGCACAATGCTCCCAAGAAGCCACTAGGGCCACTGTAATCTCCTCACGCCCTCGCACAATGCAAGATGCCGTGATTCCACTAAGGGACCCTTGAGGGCGGTCACCGAACCCGCATAAATGGCAACCCTTGGGGCGGTCACCGAACCCAGACACTTTGGCAACACTTGGGGCGGTCACGGCACCGTCAAATTGCTCAGGCGACCTCCACAACCTAATTGGAGACCCCGGCGCTTGCTGAGCTTTACACCACAATGATTGAGCTCGAACACCACCAACTGCCTAGGGCGCCCAAGCACCCAAGAGGAACAAGCTCAAGGGCACCAAGCACCCAAGAGTAATAAGCTTCTCAACTTGTAACTTCCACGTATCACCGTGGAGAACTCAAACCGATGCACCAAATGCAATGGCAAGGGCACACGGAGTGCCCAAGTCCTTCTCTCCCAAATCCCACCAAAGCAACTAATGCTAGGGAGGAAAATGAGAGGAAGAACGAAAGAAGAACACGAAGAACTCCAAGATCTAGATCCAAGGGGTTCCCCTCACTAAGAGGAGAAAGTGATTGGTGAAAACGTGGATCTAGATCTCCTCTCTCTTTCCCTCAAGAACTAGCAAGAATCATTGGAGGGATTGAGAGTTAGCAAGCTCAAGAAGGTCAACAATGGGGGAAGAACACGAGCTCAAAGAATAATGTTGAATGGGGAAGAAGACCCCTTTTATAGGAGCTCCCGAATCCAACCGTTATGTTCACAGCCCAAGACAGAGCGGTACTACCGCTCAAGGAGCGGTACTACCGCTCCAAGGAGCGGTACTACCGCTAGGGCGGTAGAACCCCTTCGAAACACAACAGCGAGGAGGCAAAAAGGCCAAAAGAACCTTCGGAGCGGTAGTACCGCTCGTCCTCACGGTAATTTCTCTCAAGTGTATAAGGTTCTAGGTAGACAAAATCATGATGATATATATCTACAAAGAGGGATGTACACCCGAAATAGTTACAACATGAAGGAACAGGATATCCACAAGGAAGTCATAAATATACCAATAAGATATTTTCTTGAAAGCATAGCACTTGGCTAGATATGGTCTTATTGTACATAAATGAATTCCTACCGCATGAACATCAAAGACATCACAACTAGCAACATGAGATCATCGTTGAGATGCTTTGAGAAAGGAAACAAGTATCACAAGAAAGAATGAAATACATGCCATGATACAACCCACACAAGGTTGATGCAAGAAATGTGTGCATGAAGTAGATGATGATACTTGTTACCGAGATACCATTGGAAGGATGTAGAAGATACCAAATGAAGGTAGATGGTAGTTCATTGATCATCCTAGCTTGACTCCAGTATGCACATGGTGACAACACCTTCCTTGTGAGTGAGCCGAGCATCCAATGCATCTCCAACTGTTCCTATAAGAACAACTCAAACTAAACGGTACCCAAACTCATCGGGACCAAATAGTTAGAAACACCAATACATAGGACAAACTCCACATAAATAAGTGCATATATATATGAAAATGAATATCATGCAACTCATCCAAATTGAGACTAGGTGGAGTTTCTCCCATATATTGAGTCAAAGAAAGAAAGCATGCCAAATAAAATACATGAAGAAAACATGCATGCTCAAGACTTCAAAACCCAAAACCAAAAGACAAAGAAATACCAAGCGAAGAGAATATACCAAATGAATAAATCATCACTTGGAGGATATCCCAAAAGATACATCAAGGAATGAGATATCCATTGATACACTCAAAAAGAAGGATGTCAAACTCCCAAAAGAGAGAATGGTTCCAAACAAACCAAGCCCTCTACAAAGTTTCATGATGGCACAAAGTACCAAAAGAAACGGCTTGTCTTCCACAAACACACACTTGATAAGGATCACAAGATGAGTATTTTAAAGAAAATAGGATAGCTCCCCACGAGTTGTGCATTATATAGGATTTGCATTTGAATACAAAATGCACAAGGTGGGATCACCACTTTCACTATATCTAGAAAGCACTAGACAAGAACGAGAAACAAACAAGATCCACAAGTGGTAGGGAAGACAACGGGAGTTGACACAAACCTAGGCAAGAGAAAAGGAAAATAAAAATAAAAGCCAATGTAAAGATGCTCAATAAATTCTACCACACATAAGTGAGTACCAATTGTCAAAAGACAAGAAGTATTTGGAAATAATTCCCGGTGGTAGATAGCAAGGATATCCGACAACATCTTCACACCAAACACAAGCAAATTGCAACTTGTAGAGCTATCATGCCACCTAGGAACAAGATAATTTACAATATCAATTATAGGTGACAATATCTCAAATGTACACATTTTCTAGGCTAGTAATACACACATAGCATATTACTACACCATAATGTGATACCAATTAAAGACAGACAAGAGGCAATAAAAAGGAACAAACAAGAGATAATTAATGGACTATTTAGAATTAGAATTTCTCATGAGAGATATACCACCTAGCGACTAGATAATCTTGTAATATCAATACTAGATGGTATTCCTCATGTACACACATTTATAGGATTGTGAGGTGCACAAAGCACATCACTCCCCAAAATGGGATGTTCCATTAATCTCTCACACGAGCCAACTAGGATACAAACAAGAAGCATAAAGGCTCAACGACGACACACACACGTACATGGTGTGCAAACCAACACACACATACTTGATTGCTCAAGATAAGCAAGTTGGAATCACAACATATACAAACACATGCAAGGAACAAAACCAAAACATGCAAGGGGCAAGTAACTTTCAATGTAAGCAATTTTAAGTGCAAGTTACATAAGGAGGCACATTGGATATAAGATATAAACTTGATGAGTCAATTGACTTGGCTTGAGACAAAAAGAGTGATGAAGTCCCTTAATTCTTCATAATGTAGCCAAGTCTCCAATGCCCTCCATCAACACCTATTGATCAACTTTGAGCTTGTTGGTCCCCAACCAAGTTGGGTCCTAAGAGGTTAGTCACAATAGGTTTGGCTACCCAAATGGTTCTTTGCTTGACACCACTTTGAGTACCAACAAACTTGGCAAACACATTGCCAACCTTATCCTTACCAAGAGAATAGATATCATCAATAATAATTGGGTTGGATAAGTTACCACTAGTGCATGAAGAAGCGACGTGACCTTTCTCACGACATAAGTAGCAACGTCTACTCTTCACTTTCTTCTCACTTGATTCCTCAATTTGAGAAGCATTAACTTGAGTCTTCTTGGGAAGAGGCCTTTCTTCAACTTGATGTTGAGCATGAGATTGAACTTGTGCCCTCTTCCCTTGTTGCTTGACACTAATGGCCTTCTTCTTCAATGGGCAAGATCGACATGATGCCCTTCTACTTTGCACTTGAAGCAAACAATCTTGGCCGATTTCTTGACTTGTTCTTGGCCCTTCTTTTGTTCATCTTGGACTTCTTCTTCTTATTGGAGTTGAATCCAAGTCCACCTTTGTCATTGGGGATTTTTGCACACTCAAGATATTGTTGAGTGTGGATTTCCTTCATGACTCTTTTCCAAGTCTTTCTTCAAAGAAGTAACTTGGGCAATGAGCTCATTGATTTCCTCTACATGGTTAGTCTCAATACAAGTACTAGAGGAAGTATAAGCTTCATTGTTAGAGCAACAAGGCAAGGAAGGCAATTCATCACAAGATGTACCAACATTGTGAGTAGATGAATTACAAGGACTAGCACATATCAATATAGCATTTTGACTAGAAGTAGTGCTAGTATCCACATGAGGCTCACTAGATGTTACCTTAGCAAGCATGGCCTCATGAGCTATCTTTAGCACATTATGGGATACTAGAAGATCGTCATGAGAGCTTGAGAGCTTTTCATGGCTTTCTTCCAATTTCCCATAATTGCTAGATAGCAACTCAAGTTGAGCCCGTAGCTCAACATTCTCCTTCAATATGGATGCTTCACAAGAGATAGAGTTAGTAGCACAAGCATCATCATTAGCAACAGGAGGAGAAGACAACTTGGCAAGCTCTTTTGAATATGAAGCTTTAAGTTGAGCATGAGACTCGGTGAGTTTGATGAGCTCACTCTTAATGACCCTTGAGCCATTTTCGAGGTGCTCAAAGTCCTCAAGGAGTTTAGCATGCACAACTTCAAGCTCCTCATTTTTAGTTTCAAAATCATTGGCCACCTCAAGAGCTCTATCACGAGATTCCCTCACTCTAGATAATTCTAGAGCAAAAGTATCCTCAAGAGATTCCTTTTTGGTTTGTTCAAGTTCAAGAGCTTGAGAGAGGTCCGCAATCTCATTAGCGTAATCACGCTCATGACCTTCCATTTTATCAATGGTGACCTCATGCTCCTCAAGACAAGATTCCAACTTATCAATATATTTCTTGCCCTCAATAGCAATAGACATGATTTCCATTAAGTTGGAACGAGCAATTTTATTCTTAAGAAGAGCTTTAAAATGATTTCCCCCTTAGTTTTTAAGGAGGCAACATTATCATTCTCTTCATCATTATCCTCATCATCATTAGTATCAACATCATCATCAAGAGACATATTGGGGTACAAAGTAGGAGATACCTTTGACGCCTTAGCCATAAGGCAAAACGCAATAGATGATGGTGTAGGATCCCTTGAGGCACCATTAAACACCACATCTTGTTCCATGGAGTGTTGGGTTTCCTCTACATTGTTAGCACAACAATTCGAGGAAATAGATGCATTTTATCATGGCAACAAGACATAGCAAGCATATCATCATGAGATTTAGTCAAGCAATTTCTACATGATATGCAAGTACTATCAACACAAGAATGTGAAACATTTGGAGTTCTCAAAGTTTTAAAGCCAAAATACGGAGCATTGCAATAATATAGTGATGAAGAATCATCCACAAAAAGCACACTATCATCATTGCAATGACCGACACTACTCACCATATCATTACCTTGTGGCAAACCACATGTAGGTGATGTAGAAGAAGTTGAGAATACTATACGGCCGGAGGTGGAGGGAGAACAATCATCCCTACAAATCTTGGACACACCATATTTATCTTGAAGCTTCGTCCACAACTCATGAGCATCCCGAATGGCATGAGTTGAAATATAACTACATTGCTCAAAGCATCAAAAAGCACATTAGAAGCTTGAGCATTGAGATAAGAGTTTTTCTCATCCTCTAAAGATAATCTTTGGGGATCCTTTGGAGGAGAAAAACCCATATCTACAATTCGCTCCAAATTTGGGTCCATGACCCTAAAGAGATTAAGCATGCGAATTACCCAAACATCAAAATTCGTGCCATCGAAACTAAGAGTGTCAGAGAATCCTAATCCCCTAGTCGACATCTTTACTCTCTAGGCGGTTAAGCCCAACAAAGAGAGACGAGGCTCTGATAAAGATCGTGGATGTCGCCTAGAGGGGGGGTGAATAGGCGCTTTAAAATAATTACGGTTGAGGCTTGAACAAATGCGGAATAAACCTAGCGGTTAATTTGTCAAGCACAAAACCTACAACAACTAGGCTCACCTATGTGCACCAACAACTTATGCTAAGCAAGAAAAGCAACTATGTGATAGCAAGATATATGACAAGAACAATATGGCTATCACAAAGTAAAGTGCATAAGTAAAGGGCTCGGGTAAGAGATAACCGAGGCACGCGGAGACGATGATGTATCCCGAAGTTCACACCCTTGCGGATGCTAGTCTCCGTTTGGAGCGGTGTGGAGGCACAATGCTCCCAAGAAGCCACTAGGGCCACCGTAGTCTCCTCACGCCCTCGCACAATGCAAGATGCCGTGATTCCACTAAGGGACCCTTGAGGGCGGTCACCGAACCCGTACAAATGGCAACCCTTGGGGCGGTCACCAAACCCGTACACTTTGGCAACACTTGGGGCGGTCACGGTACCCGCCAAATTGCTCGGGCGACCTCCACAACCTAATTGGAGACCCCGACGCTTGCCGAGCTTTACACCACAATGATTGAGCTCCGAACACCACCAACCGTCTAGGGCGCCCAAGCACCCAAGAGGAACAAGCTCAAGGGCACCAAGCACCCAAGAGTAATAAGCTTCTCAACTTGTAACTTCCACGTATCACCGTGGAGAACTCAAACCGATGCACCAAATGCAATGGCAAGGGCACACGGAGTGCAAGCAACTAATGCTAGTGAGGAAAATGAGAGGAAGAACGGAAGAAGAACACGAAGAACTCCAAGATCTAGATCCAAGGGTTCCCCTCACTAAGAGGAGAAAGTGATTGGTGAAAACGTGGATCTAGATCTCCTCTATCTTTTCCCTCAAGAACTAGCAAGAATCATTGGAGGGATTGAGAGTTAGCAAGCTCGAAGAAGGTCAACAATGGGGGAAGAACACGAGCTCAAAGAATAATGTTGAATGGGGAAGAAGACCCCCTTTTATAGGAGCTCCCGAATCCAACCGTTATGTTCACAGCCCGCACAGAGCGGTACTACCGCTCCAAGGAGCGGTACTACCGCTCCAAGGAGCCCTACTACCACTAGGGCGGTAGAACCCTTCAAACACAACAGCGAGGGAGGCAAAAGGCCAAAAGAACCTTCGAGCGGTAGTACCGCTCGTCCTCACGGTACTACCGCTCGACCTCACGGTACTACCGCCAAATGGTAGCGGTACTACTGCTTATGACGGTACTAAAAAATACTTCTGTGCCTACTTCCACTGAGCAAAACACAAGATTTTGGTCCGGAGCGGTACTACCGCTTAGGAGCCGCGGTAGTACTGCTCTGGGCGGTACTACCGCTCAGAGCCGCGGTAGTACTGCTTTCGAGCGGTAGTAAAAATTACATCCGCTCTAGTCGCGGTAGTACCGCAGCCTTTACCAAAACAGACACAACTTTTGCAAACGGACTCCGAATTCAACGAAACCAAGTTTGTTGGAAAGCTAACGACATGGGCTAACACAATGTTGATAGAAATATCAAGAATAAGCAAATGAGAAAAGTCCCAAAGGAAAATGGTGAGAACCCTTCCTCGGAAAAGACCGGTAAAACCTCCAACACCGAAAACATCATAGAAGACGCATGCAAACTCCGTTTTCGATGAACTCAAGCTTGTCATAAAGATGACCATAAGCTCTAAGACTCACAAAGAGAACCAAACAAGAACCAAGAAACATGATGCAAGGATGCAATGGTTTGAGCTCTCGACGAACGATACGATCAAGCTACTCACTTGAGAGCCCCCCTTGATAGTACGGCTATCGATCCTATAACCCGGTCTCCCAACTACCACCATGAGACTGGTAAAATAGAAAACCTATCAAGGGCAAACCTTTGCCTTGCACATGATCCACTTGAGCTAGATGATGACGATCTTGTCCTCCTCAAGATGGACCACCTTTCTTGATTGCGTTGGGTCGATGGAGACTAGATGATTGCTGCCCCATAGTCCACTATGGGTGAGCCACTCTTCGGCTCATCTTCACAAGTCCATTGACACCACAATGGATGGCAAGCTTCAAGCACTTGATCTCTTCGTGATGCTCCACTTGAACTTGCACACGGCAATCTTGATGACGATCACCACTTGATGTCATCCTTTCCATGGGTTGTATGATATCTTCCTCTTGACGCAAGCCCATGGACACGCACCTCACCCCACATAGACTCTCACATAGACCATGGGTTAGTACACAAAGTGCAATGGATAATGCTTACCATACCATGGGATCACTTGATCCCTCTCGGTACATCTTCTACGCTTTGAGAGTTGATCAACTTGATTCACTCTTGACTTAGTCTTGATCAACCTTGAATCTTTCCAACTCTATTCGTTTGGATGATGTCTTGAAGGTAAACATGAATGATCACACAATCTTCTTCTTCAAGACATGCTTGCAATAAGCTCAACACTCACATGACCAATCTTTGGATAATTCCTTAATAGCACATTGGTCAACACATAAACTCCTTGAAACCAACACATGGACTTCAAGAAATGCCTATGGACAAATCCTTCAAATATAACTCAATGCAACCATTAGTCCATAGAGAATGTCATCAATTACCAAAACCACACATGGGGGCACCGCATGTCCTTTCGTGAGGGGATAGCTAGTCTTATCGAAGACTACGCTCGGTCACCTTCGTCTTGCAACAAGTAGAAGAGGGTAGGTTGAAGTCCTCCAAGTAACATCACATAGCAATAATCCTACCCGGCGATCCCCTCCTCGTATCCCTGAGAGAGAGCGACCACCGGTTGTATCTGGCACTTGGAAGGGTGTGTTTTATTAAGTATCCGGTACTAGTTGTCATAAGGTCAAGGTACAACTCCAAGTCGCTTACATTACCGAAGATCACGGCTATTCGAATAGATTAACTTCACCGCAGGGTGCACCACATAACCCAACACGCTTGATCCCATTTGGCCGGACACACTTTCCTGGTTCATGCCCGCCGGAAGATCAACACGCCGCAGCCCCACCTAGGCGCGTTAACAGAGAGGCCGACGCCGGGTTCAAACCTAAGCGCCACAGGGCCCATCGCCCAATGCACACCTGCACGCTAAGTAGGGCGGCGTAAAGCGTAATCCAGCCCCTTAATACAAGAGCAGTGCTTACGTTCCAATCCGCGCCAAGCGCCACTGGGCCGTCAAGGCCACGCGCTTCGACCGATACCACGACGCCGAGTGCCCATATCTCTCCCACGTAGTTGGTTAGTGCGTATAGGCCCGTAGCCGCACTCGAGATCAAATACCAAGATCTCGTTAAGCGTGTTAAGTATCCGCGAACGCCGAACAGGCCGGCCCCACCTCTCTCCTAGGCGGTCTCAACCTGCCCTGTCAGCTCCGCCACAAAGATCCACTCATGGGTGCTCCACCACCGACCCGACTTTAGTCTCCACATGTATCATGTATAGAGTATATAGTATATATCCGTGATCACCTCCCGAGTGATCACGGCCCGATAGTATAGCACAATGAGACGGACAAGAATGTAGGGCCACAGATGAAAATACTAGCATCCTATACTAAGCATATAGGATTGCGGTAAAGGTAACAACAGTAGTAACAAGGACGGGCTATGCATCGGGATAGGTATAACGGAAAGCAAGAACATGCTACACTACTCTAATGCAAGCGATATAGAGTAGAATAGGCGATATCTCGTGATCAAGGGGGGCTTGCCTGGTTGCTCGCAAGAGAGAGAGGGTCGTCAACTCCGTAGTCGAACTAGGCGGCGGCAAAGATCGTCGGTCTCGTAGTCTCTACGGAGAGAAGAGGGGAAGAAACAATGAATACCATGTAAACAGATGCATATCGATGCATGACAAGACAAGTAACGATGCTAGGCGTGCCCTAACGTGGTATGAGGTGATACCGGTTAAGGGGGGAAACATCCGGGAAAATATCCCCGGTGTTTCGTGTTTTTGGGCAGAGGATCCGGAGGGGGAAAGTTGCGAGTTCAATAGGTTAGGGGTGTGTGGCGGACGAACGGATCATGCGTATTCGGATTCGCCTCGCCGTTACGAGCAACTTTCATGTTGAAAATATTTTAATCCGAAGTTCACGTAATTAAAAGATATGATTTTCTAAAGATTTTATTAATTTCTCGAATTTAATTAATTATTTAATTAATTGAAAAACAGATTAATGACATCAGCATGATGTCATGTCGACATGAGCAGTCAACAGAGTTGACTTGGTCAACTGACAGTGGGTCCATGGGACCTACCCGTCATACACTATTTAGGTTAATTACAGTTAGTTAATTTAATTACTATTTAATTAACCTAACTAGTTAATTAAATTAATTAAACCGGATTAATTAACTTAATTAATTCATTAGATAATTAATTAATTAATAATTAATTTTATTAAATCATTTTTATTTTTATTTATTATTTTTATTTTTAATTCTCTTTTTTTTCTTAACGTTCTGGGGGCGGGCCCCTGTGGTCAGTGGCCCATGAGGCTAAACGGGCGCGGGTGCGGGCGCTCGCCCGAACGGGCGTGGGCGCTGGGCGCTGCGGGCGCAGCCCAACAAAGCGATGCGGGGCGCCGGTGGCGACGGCGCCAAAGCGGCCGAAAGCGGTGGCCGTGAAAGCAATGGAGGGGTGAGCCGTCAGACGAGGCCGAGGGCCAAAGGGGGAATGGCCGTGGTCGAGCCATACGGCCGGGACGAGGCACGGGCGGTTGCGGGCAGGAACGGCAGGGCGCCGGCGAGCTAGGGCGAGTCCACGGCGGGGGTAGCAGCGACGGGGAGGAACGGGGCGGCGCGGTCAAGCACGGCGAGTGCGTGCACGCGCGCGGTGAAGCTCGACGGGTCCTGGTGGAGCCGGTCGGGAAGGAGAGGCGGGGCGGATTTGTCCGCCGCGGCAGGCGCGGTCGAGGGGAGCGCGTGAGCGCAAGAACGGGTGGCCCCGAGCTGCCGATCATGGGCAAGTGGGAGGGCGGTGACCATGGCGACCTAGGGGAGAGGGGGCGAAGGGGAGCTCACGGGGGGTTTGCAGGGACGGGCAAGGATGGATTTGGCGGTCGGGAGGACCAGCGAAGGGGTCGAGGTGGCGGCAATCCCGGCGACGATGGGGAGGCAGCTCCCAAGCGGGGGGGGGCGAAGCTCCCGGCCGGCGAAGGCGGTCTCTCTCGATCCCGATCCAATCGGGGAGAGGGGAGAGATATTTTGGGAGGGAGTGGTGTGTCGGTGGGGGTGGGAGTGGTGCGGGGGTTAGTAGCGGGCGGTTGGGCCGGCCTGGTTGGCCAGTGTGTGAGGCCGAGGCCCAATGAGGGGGTTTACTCTTTTTTTTTCTGTTTTCTGTTTCTCTTTTGTATTTTCTTTCTTTTATTTATTTTCTTTTCTGTTTTAGCTCATTTTAAATTATTTAGACAATTTATAAAAATGTGTTTACTTCACCATAATTACCTTTGTAATATTTGACAACCACCAAACATTTTAGTTTTAATTTTCAAAACTTTTATTGTTCTCATTAATTTGAATTTGAATTTCAAACGGTTCCGAATTATTGTGAGGATAGCAACAGTAACCGAGGTGTCATGGCACGATTAGCGTGGGTTACTGTAGCATGATTATCCGGGCGTCACAATTCTCCTCCACTACAAGAAATCTCGTCCCGAGATTTAAGAGGTTCGCAGGGGAACTTTTGGTTACGAAGTTTCTAACGAATCGTCTCGGTCTTGGTTGCTCTTCTCGAAGAGGTTGATTCATTACATTAATGTCTTCATTCTCGCTGTTTCGGGTCATCATGATGAAGTTGTCGCCTTTTCTTCAGAACTCCATCGCATTACTTACGAATAGGTAAGGGCAGCTTTACAACAATTGAATGTTATAAGGGAGAATCATCGGGGTATCCCAAGAATGATCATGAGAGTATCACTCGAGTTGAACAAATAAAACACATCAAGAGCAAAGTTGGAAGGTATAATAAGAAGTTTCAAGCAGCCAGGCAATCGTTCTATGCCCAAATGTAAGGTGAAGGGGTTTCAAGCAACAGAATAATTATTGTGTCCGATGCCAGAATTGATGATCTCATCAGAAGGTGGCCCATGAATTACATACGAGTCCAAGCGGGAGGAATAACTTTGGGAACGAGGGGTGTACAGGAGAGTCAGGTTTCGATCCTGTGAAACTGTGGGTTATGGGCCCACCATGTGGTTAAAAGTAGGAAGGTCGGTGACATCTTGCACGATCATGTAAGCAAGGCATGTCAGAGGAGAGTCTGAGGGTCATGTCGGCAACAACATAGGTACCAAGGGCGAGGGACTAAGAGAACCATTTTCCTGCTCGTTGAAACGAGGCGTAACAACATAGGTTCCCGTCCATCGGTGGTTACCGGAATGTCATCAACAATAGTAACAAGGTCTTACTGACAGAGTTGTACATCGAGGTGTTTGCACAAGCAGTGGATTATTACTGCTTATATCATATAGATCATAGAAAAGGTTTAAACAAACCAATGGAGAAAAATATGATCATCAGATTAAACAGAACAATGGAAAGGAAAATATGTTTAAACACATATTTCAAGGGTATATCCTTCCCAAGGACAAGCAGAGCAAGATATCCATGACAGGATATAAAGTAGAAAACCATTTAGGTCAGGCGGGAGGAATCTCATGATATTACCCATACAACGGTGTTAGGATAATGATAAATAAAATCTAGCATCGTGCTTCAAATGTTCCTGTTGCAAATCGGAGTACCATTGACATGCTTCGAGATAGCATTGACATGGTCTTCAGGTGAAGATCAGACTTTGGAAGCACGAAGGATCCATCAGGAATAACTTGTAGAATAAGTCTTACAATTTCCTCATGGATGAATGGATAACCTTGCTGAAAAGGAATCTATAATGGTAGGTCCTCCAAAGTGCTAGGCATGACATCATGTTACCGGGTCATCAAAGGATCAACATCATAACTCTTGGAAAGTTGTCCCAACCATCATATCGACCGAGATTCAGATCCGATTGGTGTCGGGATACCTCGGACTTAGGATACCCGAGAAGAAAAGGTGCAACGCAAATTGACGAGATGACATTGTAAGATTCTCGGGGAAATGAACTATGGAGTGATTTCCGTTAACAAGAGTCCATCATTAACCCAAGGAGAGGACAAGGAGGTGTCTGGTGAACTCAACGGCAATTCACCGAGATTCCCAAAAGATGGATTTCCACAATTATGTGGATAAGGATATGACATTTGTCAGATCAAACGATATAAGTATGCTCGAGGAAAACATACACAATTAAACATTGGTTGAAAGGTGCTTTGAGATATCGGTTGGGTTGCACGACCAATGTCGTAATGGTGATTCAATAATCAATAGTCTAAGAATGAACGGTCGACCACTAACTTCAAAGCAATAGGGTTGCTAGAAGTGCATAATCCAAACAACACTGTTTCACTTGTTGGTACCCGGTTGGAATCAACACGAGGACCAAGAAAGAATGGTGATGGTGAGAAGTATCACTATACCAAGAATTCTTAAGAGGTGGTGAAATTCCCACGACATTCTTGACATAAAAGATGGTAATACTCCAAGGTGAAGAAGAACAAATGCTGGATAGCAAGGAACTCAAGGTACAACATAGAACACGAACAAGTTTGTGTTGGTGGGAAGGCAATAAATTGGTCGATGATAATACAATTCATCGAGCGCAAGGATGGTATTTCTCATCATGAATTCAATTGATATCCTGAATGAGCTCAGAATGTTGATTATCTCGACACCTTTGTCGCGAGATTTCAGGAAGATGTAATCGATCAACGATGACATCAAGTCAAACAAATGATGAAGCGAAAGGTTATTGGAACCACGAGTAGGACACAAACTCGAGATCAAGTTTGCTGTTCAAGATGGAACGATATGATGAGCAAAGTCTACGTAAGCTTAGCTCATCGTCGAAAACTTTGCTCCGGGAAGGACCAAGTAGCACAGTTAAAAAGTTGCACGATAATGATATGGCCGATCAGGCTAGGGATGGCGTGATCGGGTACAAACTCGTACTTAAAGAAGATTATCAAGTTTCGTTGAACCGAAATGCAGACTCGGTTTAGTTATCGGTGTCTTTGAGTGTTTAATAACTCCGAGCCCATGAAAAATTGTAATCGGTGAGTATGTAGTACTTGATGAAGAACTCATAAGAAATTATGCAGTTCCAAGATAATCTCGAGATACCAGGGGGTAATACTCGAAGACGGATCAAAGTAGAGGTTGGACTGGGTATTGCTCTACGAAGACAAGTGCTTAAACTTGCACGAGAAATGGTATTTAAAAGAGAACATGGTCGGAACCACGATTGCAAAAAGGTCGATCCGGATATAAGATGAACTTATACCAAAGGAATAATTAATTTAAGAGAAGCTTTAATGATAAGATCTACATCGTGTCCATGGGCATGAACACAAAGTTCAAGGTCGACTCCCACTTCTCCAATGCATAACCTTTCATTCACTTCTCACCTTCGAGGAAGTTGTAGTGTTGAAATTTTATCCGCAAAATACCGGATGTGTATGACTCATGAAAACAAATCGAGTTCACACATATTAAGGAAGGCATAGGTTCAACCCATCGTGGTATCGTGGAAATATATACCACAAGCTTCAATAGAAATACCACCAGCTCGAAAGCTGAGCAGGGCTGAGAAAGCATAGGATACAATTTACCAAAGGCAATATGTATCGGAGAAAGAACTCACAAAGTGATTAATTATGAAGGACATTGTCGGATAACAATCCAACAAAGGACTTGATGGTCCACAAAGGATCTGATATGAGTATCGATACTCAACCAGAAGAGGAAGGCATGCAAATGCAACAGGTTATGGAAGCATCTGAATAATTCGCAGCTTAAATGCAAAGGAATTATGATTTCCAAAACAAAGGATTAGAAGCAGATGTTCTGATCAAGGATGGATCAATTGAATATACCAGAGGCACAATCGACGGCAGATAGTTTGGTCGAGAACCAGCTCATGTTCAAAATGATGTCTGAGCCGGAAAGATATTTTAGAAGGGTTGATAGATGATTGTGTGCATTCGCACACATGTTGAACCAATAGGATCAAAATGACGGTGTCAAAAGATACTAGTGAATATTGCCAGATATATGGGAAGCATCCATAGTGCAAGTAGACAAGTATTTGCAGAGCAATAAAGAGGCTAAGGATTTTCGGAGGATTGAATAGTATTTCAAAGACTTTTGTGAAACACCTGAACAACTGGGGATGAGCGGATACTCGGAAAGTGCGGAAAATTATTCTTAGGGGTATTCAGTGGCAAAAGAACTGCAAGGCAGTAGGTGCAAAGTATTCTCGGAACATTAGAGAGAATTTCAGGGTATCTTGTAATAACAAGATTAACTGAATAAAAGTAAGAACGACAGCGTAAGTATTTATCCATAGGGATGTTTCTTGGTAGGGAATTGCAAAAGCGACAGGCACAAGGTCTCGAGAGAATATCGAGAGTATCTTCAAATTCTTCTGGTTCACGGAGCAATCACCTGTAGTGAGGGGTTCTCCGGGAGGAAGTAGTAACGAGATCCTAAATTAGATTTTAGTAAAAATCGTTTAACCCGAATAGAAGAGGGTTCAGAATCCCAAAGTAAAGATCGAGGAGTAAAAGATCCTAATACCACCCAATGACGACGTGGGCCCGTAAGCCGCACAGCCATGTTAGTAAAAGTTTTTCAATGACTAGACTCGACTTCGGCCAAGGAGTTGGAAAGGGGGATTCCTACAGGCAGTCGGCTCTGATACCAACTTGTGACGCCCCCGATTCAATCATACACTAATCATGCACGCAAATGTGTACGATCAAGATCAGGGACTCACGGGAAGATATCACAACACCACTCTAAAACATAAATAAGTCATACAAGCATCATAATACAAGCCAGGGGCCTCGAGGGCTCGAATACAAGTGCTCGATCATAGACGATTCAGCGGAAGCAACAATATCTGAGTACAGACATAAGTTGAACAAGTTTGCCTTAAGAAGGCTAGCACAAACCGGGATACAGATCGAAGAGGCGCAGGCCTCCGCCTCGATCCTCCTAACTACTCCACCTGGTCGCCGTCGGTGGGCTGCACGTAGTAGTAGGCACCTCCGAGGTAGTAGTCGCCATCAACGGTGGCGTCGACTCCTGGCTCCATCGTCTGCTGCAGCAATCGGGTAGAGAAAGGGGAAAAGGGGAACAAGGCAACCGTGAGTACTCATCCAAAGTACTAAGCAAGGAGCTACACTACATATGCATGGATATATGTGTAGAAGGCCATATAAGTGGACCGAACTGTAATGCCGTAATAAGAGGGGATAGCTAGTCTTATCGAAGACTACGCTTCTGGTCACCTTCGTCTTGCAACAAGTAGAAGAGGGTAGGTTGAAGTCCTCCAAGTAACATCACATAGCAATAATCCTACCCGGCGATCCCCTCCTCGTATCCCTGAGAGAGAGTGACCACCGGTTGTATCTGGCACTTGGAAGGGTGTGTTTTATTAAGTATCCGGTTCTAGTTGTCATAAGGTCAAGGTACAACTCCAAGTCGTCCCACATCAAGATCACGGCTATTCGAATAGATTAACTTCACTGCAGGGGTGCACCACATAACCCAACACGCTTGATCCCATTTGGCCGACACACTTTCTGGGTCATGCCCGTCATGAAGATCAACACGCCGCAGCCCCACCTAGGCGCAGAGAGGCCAAAGACGCCGGGTCTAAACCTAAGCGCCAGGGTCCGGGCCCATCGCCCAATGCACACCACGCTATGCAGGGCGGCCGAAAGCGTAACTAGCCCCTTAATACAAGAGCAAAGCTTACGTTCCAATCCGGTGCCGCCGGCCACGGCGTCACGAAGTGCTTCGGCCGATACCACGACGCCGAGTGCCCATATCTCTCCCACGTAGTTGGTTAGTGCGTATAGGCCCGTGAGCTGCACTCGGATCAAATACCAAGATCTCGTTAAGCGTGTTAAGTATCCGCGAACGCCCGAGCAGGGGCCAGGCCCACCTCTCTCCTAGGCGGTCTCAACGTGCCTGTCGCTCCGCCACAAAGATCCACTCATGGTGCTCCACCGGCCGACCCGACTTTAGTCTCCACATGTATCATGTATAGAGTATATAGTATATACCCGTGATCACCTCCCGAGTGATCACGGCCCGATAGTATAGCACGGCCAGACGGACAAGAATGTAGGGCCACAGATGAAAATACTAGCATCCTATACTAAGCATATAGGATTGCGTAAAGGTAACAACAAGAGTAACAAGGACAAAGGCTATGCATCGGGATAGGTATAACGGAAAGCAAGAATATGCTACACTACTCTAATGCAAGCGGTATAGAGTAGAATAGGCGATATCTGGTGATCAAGGGGGCTTGCCTGGTTGCTCGCAAGAGAGAGGGTCGTCAACTCCGTAGTCGAACTAGGCAGCAGCAGCGGCTTGGTCTCGTAGTCTAGGAGAGAAGAGGGGAAGAAACAATGAATACCATGTAAACAGATGCATATCGATGCATGACAAGACAAGTAACGATGCTAGTCGTGCCTTAACGTGGTATGAGGTGATACTGTTAAGGAGGAAACATCCGGAAAATATCCCGGTGTTTCGTGTTTCGAGCGAAGGATCCGGAGGGGGAAAGTTGCGAGTTTGATAGGTTAGGGGTGTGTGGCGGATGAACGGACTGCGTATTCGGATTCGTCTCGTCGTTCTGAGCAACTTTCATGTTGAAAATATTTTAATCCGAGTTACGGATTAAAAGATATGATTTTCTAAAGATTTTATTAATTTCGGAATTTAATTAATTATTTAATTAATTGAAAAACAGATTAATGACATCGGCATGATGTCATGTTGACATGAGCAGTCAACAGAGTTGACTTGGTCAACTGGCAGGTGGGTCCAAGTGGGACCTACCTCACATACATCGCTTAGGTTAATTACAGATTAGTTAATTTAATTACTATTTAATTAACCTAACTAGTTAATTAAATTAATTAAACCGGATTAACTAACTTAATTAATTCATTAGATAATTAATCAATTAATAATTAATTTTATTAAATCATTTTTATTTTTATTTATTATTTTTATTTTTAATTCTCTTTTTTTCTTAACGTTACAGGCGGGCCCTGTGGTCGATGGCCCATGAGGCTAAACGGGCGTGAGGCGCCGCCAAGGCGTGGCTGCTGGCGCAGCCAACAAAGCGATCTTGAGGCACCGGTGGTGTGGCCAGCCAGCCAGCGGCCGGAGGCGGTGGCCGTGACAAGTGAGGAGGTGAGCCGTCACGACGAGGCCGAGGGCCAAGGGGAATGGCGTGGTCGAGCCATACGGCCGGACGAGGCACGGCGGTTCTTGGCAGGAACGGCAGGGCGCCCGGCGAGCTAGGGCGAGTCCACAGCAGAAATAGCAGCAGGAGGAACGGGCGGCGGTCAAGACGACGACAGCGTGCCTGTGAAGCTCACCGGGGTCCGTTGGTGGAGCCGGTCGGGGAAGGAGAGGCGGGCGGACGGTCCAAGGCGCGGCCTTGATCGAGGAGCGCGGTGAGCCTGTGGTAGCCCTGAGCGCGTCGACCATGGGCGGGGAGGCGGTGACCGCGACCTAGGGGGAGAGGGGACGAAGGGGGAGCTCACGGGGGGGGGTTGCGACGGGCAGGCGGTGGGCGTGGCGGTCGGGGAGGACCAGCGAGAAGGGGTCGAGGTGGCGGCAGTCCGTGATGATGGGGAGGCAGCTCCGGCGTGAGGCGGCTCGAGGCGCCGAGGCGGTCTCCTCCTCGATCCCTATCCAATCGGGGAGAGGGGAGAGATATTTTGGGGAGGGAGTGGTGTGTCGGTGGGGGTGGGAGTGGTGCGGGCGGTTAGTAGCGGTGGGCCGGCTTTGGTTGGCAGTGGCCAGTGGGCCTAGGCCCAATGAGGGGTTTACTATTTTTTTTGTTTTCTGTTTCTCTTTTGTATTTTCTTTCTTTTATTTATTTTCTTTTCTGTTTTAGCTCATTTTAAATTATTTAGACATTTTATAAAAATGTGTTTACTTCACCATAATTACCTTTGTAATATTTAACAACCACCGCACATTTTAGTTTTAATTTTGAAAACTTTTATTGTTCTCATTAATTTGAATTTGAATTTCGAACGGTTCCGAATTATTGTGAGGATAGCAACAGTAACCGAGGTGTCATGGCGCGGTTAGCGTGGGATTACTGTAGCATGATTATCCGGGCGTCACAGGTTTGCCGACGGAGCATGGCGTTCGTGATCTACCTTGCTGAACTGATCACCATGGTCAACTGAGACAATGGGCAAGGACACTACGTATGTACAAACAGGTGCATCTTGGCATGGATGAGAACGGAGTTTGAAGATCATGCCCGGAATGTACGACCTATTCGCCCTTCAACATTCATCAGCAGATCGTCTGCCTCCTCCATCTCTTCTGTGTTTTCTCTGTAGACATAACCGGCGGGCGGTGGTTTCTGCCATGTTAGCCGAAACCATTATCCGCTCCATCGGTATCTCCAAGCCTGTGCCCAGGCAGGATGTTACGAGTCCACGAAGTCTTCTTTGTCAGCCGCCAGTCCGCATCGCCTCGCCGCCGTGGCCAGGTTTGGGGCCGTGATTGTCGCGGTTGCAGCGGAGCTGGGACACGCGCGATAGGGATCGAGCCATTCAGAACATGCCATCGAGCCGATCGAGGGAGCCAGAAGCGGGCGAGCGCGGGATTGCGTCAGATGAGGCGGAGGACAGTGTCACCGAGAGAAGACGGTCGGAGTTTGCAAACGGTATCCATGGAATTTTTTTCCGTCCATGGATACCGTCTGCAAACCCCAGCCCGTGCGTACCCGCTCTAATCTAGTGACACCTGTCCCTTCGGCGCATCGGACGCAATCCAGCTGGCCGCCTCACCGATGGCTCTCGATCGCTCGATGGCATGTTCCGAACTCCCTATCGCTACCGTCCCCAACGGTTGCAATCAAGGGCCCAAACCTGCACGCTGAACGGCGGAATTCGAATGGCGGGAGCGCCGAGCGGCACCAGGAGAACTTCATGGAGACACCTGTCGCTGAGGTCCATCTTAATTTATCTTTGGCTCAAGATTGGGCCTACGATGACTGTTTTTTATCCGGTGTCGTTGTTGCCGCCGGAATTGATGGCGCAGGTCAACGGCTGCTCCCGTGGTTGTTGTTGTCGTCTGGTGCGTCAGTGATCATATCCTCTGGGGCTCCTCGTCGGCGAGGTCGGCGAGATCACCGCAGGTTTGCGGACGGAGCATGGCGTTCGTCCGCATCACCTAGCCGCCGAGCAGCTCGATGGCCACCGCGCGCCAGAAGTAGTCCTCTACCTTGTTGAACTGATCATCATGGTCAACTGAGAGAGTGGGCAAGGACACTACGTACGTACAAACAGGTGCAGCTTGGCATGGATGAGAACGGATTTTGAAGATCATGCCCGGAATGTACGACCTATTCGCCCTTCAACATTCATCAGCAGATCGTCTGCCACCTCCATCTCTTCTATGTTTTCTCTGTAGACATAACCTGCGGGCGGTGGTTTCTTCCGTGTTAGCCCAAACCATTATCCGCTACATCGGTATCTCCAAGCCTGTGCCCAGGCAGGACGCTATGAGTTCACGAAGTCTTATTTGTCCGCCGCCAGTCCGCATCGCCTCGCCGCCGTGGCCAGGTTGGGGCCGTGATTGTCGTGGTTGTAGCCGAGCTGGGACACGCGCGATAAGGATCGAGCCATTCGGAACATGCCATCGAGCCGATCGAGAGAGCCAGAAGCGGCGGCCTTGAGATTCGTCGAGATGAGGCGGAGGGGCGAGTGTCACCCAGTTAAGCGGGTATGCACGGGCTGGGGTTTGCGAGCGGTATCCGCGAATTTTTTCCATTACGGAAAAAAATCCGTGGATACCATCTGCAAACCCCAGCCCGTGCGTACCCGCTCTGATCTGGTGACACCTGTCCCTTCGGCGCATCGGATATAATCCCGCACTGCCCGCTAATGGCTCTCTCGATCGGCTTGATGGCATGTTCCGAACTCCATATCGCGCCCGTCCCAGCTCGGCTGCAACTGCGGCCCAAACCTGCACGCGGGAACGGCGGAATTCCGGGAACGGCGGGAGCGCTGAGCGCCACCAAGAGAACTTCATGGAGACACCTGTCGCTGAGGTCCATCTTAATTTATCTTTGGCTCAATATTGGGCCTACGATGACTGTTTTTTATTCGGTGTCGTTGTTGCCGCCGTAATTGATGGCGCAGGTCAACGGCTGCTCCGGTGGTTGTTGTTGTCGTCTGGAGTGACCATATCCTCCGGGGATCCTCGTCGGCGAGTTCTGGAAGATCGCCGCAGGTTTGCCGACGGAGCATGGCGTTCGTCCGCATCGCCTCGCCGCCAAGCTGCTCGATGGCCACCGCACGCCAGAAGTAGTCCTCTACCTTGCTGAACTGATCACCATGGTCAACTGAGACAGTGGGCAAGGACTCTACGTACCTACAAACAGGTGCATCTTGGCATGGATGAGAATGGAGTTTGAAGATCATGCCCGGAATGTACGACCTATTCGCCCTTCAACATTCATCAGCAGATCATCAGCCTCCTCCATCTCTTCTATGTTTTCTCTGTAGATATAACCGGCGGGCAGTGGTTTCTGCCGTGTTAGCCGAAACCATTATCCACTCCATCAGTATCTCCAAGCCTGTTCCCAGGCAGGACGTTACGAGTCCACGAAGTCTTCTTTTTCCACCGCCGGTCCGCAACGCCTCGCCGCCGTTGCCAGGTTTGGGGCAGTGATTGTCGCGGTTGCAGGCAAGCTGGAACACACGCGATAGGGATTGAGCCTTTCGGAACATGCCATCGAGCCGATCGAGAGAGCCAGAAGCGGGCGAGCGCGGGATTGCGTAAGATGAGGCGGAGGGACAGGTGTCACCAGATAAGAGCGGGTACGCACGGGCTGGGGTTTGCAAATGGTATCCACGGAATTTTTATCCGTCCATGGATACCGTCTCGCAACCCCAGCCCGCGGCGCATTCGCCTAATCTGGTGACACTGGCCCCTTCAACAAGACGGACGCAATCCTCGCTGGCCGCCTGATGGCTCTCTCGATCGGCTCGACGGCATGTTCCGAACTCCCTATCATGCCCGTCCCAACTCGGCTACAACCGCGGGCCCAAACCTGCACGCGGGAATGGCGGAATTCCGGGAACGGCGGGAGCACCGAGCGGCACGAGGAGAACTTCATGGAGACACCTGTCGCTGAGGTCCATCTTAATTTATCTTTGGCTCAAGATTGGGCCTACGATGACTGTTTTTTATTCGGTATTGTTGTTGCCGCCGGAAATGATTGCGCAGGTCAACGGCTGCTCCGGTGGTTGTTGTTGTCGTCTGGTGCGTTAGTGACCATATCCTCCGGGGCTCCTCGTCGGGGAGGTCGGGGAGATCGCCGCAGGTTTTCCGACGGAGCATGGCGTTCGTCCGCATCGCCTCACCGCCGAGCAGCTCGATGGCCACCGCATGCCAGAAGTAGTCCTCTACCTTGCTGAACTGATCACCATGGTCAACTGAGACAGTGGGCAAGGACACTACGTACATACAAACAGGTGCATCTTGGCATGGATGAGAACGGAGTTTGAAGATCATGCCCGGAATGTACGACCTATTTGCCCTTCAACATTCATCAGCAGATCGTCTGCCTCCTCCATCTCTTCTATGTTTTCTCTGTAGACATAACCGGCGGGCGGTGGTTTCTGCCGTGTTAGCTGAAACCATTATCCGCTACATCGGTATCTCCAAGCCTGTGCCCAGGCAGGACACTTCGAGTCCACGAAGTCTTCTTTGTCCGTCGCCAGTCTGCATCGCCTCGCCGCCGTGGCCAGGTTTGGGGCTGTGATTATCATGATTGCGTAGAAATTTGGGACATCTGCGATAGGGATCGAGCCATTCAGAACATGCCATCGAGCCGATCGAGGGAGCCAGAAGCGGGCGAGCGCGGGATTGCGTCAGATGAGGCGGAGGGACAGGTGTCACAAGATCAGAGCGGGTACGCACGGGCTGGGGTTTGCAGATGGTATCCATGGAATTTTTTTCCGTAATGGAAAAAATTCCGTGGATACCGTCTACAAACCCCAGCCCGTGCGTACCCGCTCTAATCTGGTTACACCTGTCCCTTCGGCGCATCAGATGCAATCCCGCACTCGCCCGCTGATGGCTCTCTCGATCGGCTTGATGGCATGTTCCGAACTCCCTATCGCGCCCGTCCCAGCTCGGCTGCAACCGCGGGCCCAAACCTGCAGCGTGAACGGCGGAATTCCGGGAACGGCAGGAGCGTCGACGCCACCAGGAGAACTTCATGGAGACACCTGTCGCTGAGGTCCATCTTAATTATCTTTGGCTCAAGATTAGGCCTACGATGATGGTTTTTTATTCGGTGTCGTTGTTGCCGCCGGAATTGATGGCGCAGGTCAACGGCTGCTCCGGTGGTTGTTGTTGTCATCTAGTGCGCTAGTGACCATATCCTCCGGGGCTCCTCGTCGGCGAGGTCGGCGAGATCGCCGCAGGTTTGCCGACGGAGCATGGCGTTCGTCCGCATCGCCTCGCCGCCGAGCAGCTCGATGGCCACCGCACGCCAGAAGTAGTCCTCTACCTTGCTGAACTAATCACCATGGTCAACTGAGACAGTGGGCAAGGACACTACGTACATACAAACAGGTGCATCTTGGCATGGATAAGAACGGAGTATGAAGATCATGCCCAGAATGTACGACCTATTTGCCCTTCAACATTCATCAGCAGATCGTCTGCCTCCTCCATCTCTTCTTTGTTTTCTCTGTACACATAACCGGCGGGCGGTGGTTTCTGCAGTGTTAGCCAAAACCATTATCCGCTCCATCGGTATCTCCAAGCCTGTGCCCAGGCAGGACGCTACGAGTCCATGAAGTCTTCTTTGTTCGCCGCTAGTCCGCATCGCCTCGCTGCCGTGGCTAGGTTTGGGGCCGTGATTGTCGCGGTTGCAGCCGAGCTGGGACACACGCGATATGGATCGAGACATTCGGAACAGTCCATCGAGCCGATCGAGAGAGCCAGAAGCGGGCGAGCGTGGGATTGTGTCAGATGAGGTGGAGGGACATGTGTCACCAGATGAAAGCGGGTACGCACGGGCCGGGGTATGCAGATGGTATCCATGGAATTTTTTTCCGTAATGGAAAAAAATCCGTGGATACCGTCTGCAAACCCCAGCCCGTGCGTACCCGCTCTAATCTGGTGACACCTGTCCCTTCGGCGCATCAGACGCACTCCCACGCCGTCATTGATGGCTCTCTCGATCGCTCGATGGCATGTTCCAAACTCTATCGCGCCGTCCCAGCTCGGTTGCAACCGCCGCCCAAACCTGCACGCTGAACGACGGAATTCGAACGGGCGGAGCGCCGAGCGCCACCAGGAGAACTTCATGGAGACACCTGTCGCTGAGGTCCATCTTAATTTATCTTTTGCTCAAGATTGGGCCGACGATGACTGTTTTATTCGGTGTCGTTGTTGCCGCCGGAATTGATGGCGCAGGTCAACAGCTGCTCCGGTGGTTGTTGTTGTCGTCTGGTGCGCTAGTGACCATATCCTCCGGGGCTCCTCGTCGGCGAGGTCGGCGAGATCGCCACAGGTTTGCCGGCGGAGCATGGCATTCGTCCACATCGCCTCGCCGCCGAGCAGCTCGATGGCCACCGTGATACGTCTCCAACGTATCTATAATTTTTGATTGCTCCGTGCAATATTATCTATTGTTTTGGACTATATTGGGCTATGTTTTCCACTTTTATATTACTTTTGGGACTAACCTTTTAACCGGAGGCCCAGCCCAGAATTGTTGTTTTTTGCCTATTTCAGTATTTCGAAGAAACGGAATATCAAACGGAGTCCAAACAGAATGAAATCTTCGGGATCGTGATTTTCTCATTAGATAAGATCCAGGAGACTTGGACCCTTGGTCAAGAAAGGAGGGAGGCGGGCACGAGGGTGGAGGGCACCCCCCCCTAGGGCGTGCCCCCTGCCTCGTGGGCCCCCGAAGCTCCACCGACGTACTCCTTCCTCCTATATATACCTCACGCACTTCAATGATCAGATCACGGAGCCAAAAACCTAATTCCACCGCCCGCAACTTTCAGATCCACGAGATCCCATCTTGGGGCCTGTTAGGAGCTCCGGGAAGGATTCCACCATGGAAGGCTTCTACATCATCATCATAGCCTCTCCGATGAAGTGTGAGTAGTTTACTTCAGACCTTCGGGTCCATAGTTAGTAGCTAGATGGCTTCTTCTCTCTTTTTGGATCTCAATACAATGTTCTCCCCCTCTCTCGTGGAGATCTATTCGATGTAATCTTCTTTTTGCGGTGTGTTTTTGAGACCGATGAATTGTGGGTTTGTGATCAAGATTATCTATGAGCAATATTTGAATCTTCTCTCGATTCTTTTATGTATGATTGGTTATCTTTGCAAGTCTCTTCGAATTATCCACTTGGTTTGGCCAACTAGATTGGTAGTTCTTGCAATGGGAGAAGTGCTTAGCTTTGGGTACTATCTTGCGGTGTCCTGTCCCAGTGACAGTAAGGGCAGTGAGGGTGTCCTGGATTAGCGGTTGTCCGGATGGCCGGACTATAACCTTCGGCTGGTGACGGTGTCCTAGACTAGGGGGTACTCACCACGTCGTCTCCCGATCAGTTGGATTGGGCCGAGGATCCCCATGGCATTATACTCATGGCCCAGTCCGGACAATTGCCGCATACAAGGAAGATTCCACAAGACTTGGTGATCAAGCCAAGGACTCCTCCCCCACCGGCGTACTCGGCTAGGACTCTTGTTATCCTAGGCCTCTGGTGCATTATATAAACCAGGGCCAGGCTAGTCGATAGACAATTTCATATAGACAACAACAATCATACCATAGGCTAGCTTCTAGGGTTTAGCCTCTCCGATCTCGTGGTAGATCAACTCTTGTACTACCCATATCATCAATATTAATCAAGCAGGAGTAGGGTTTTACCTCCATCGAGAGGGCCCGAACCTGGGTAAACATTGTGTCCCTTGTCTCCTGTTACCATCCGCCTAGACGCACAGTTCGGGACCCCCTACCCGAGATCCGCCGGTTTTGACACCAACATTGGTGCTTTAATTGAGAGTTCCTCTGTGTGTCCGGCAAAAGGTCGATGGCTCGCCTGCAGATAAACTGCGACTTCGGCATCTTCGTCACCAAATGACCGGGTCACCTTGGTTCGACCAAGGACTGCGCCCTACCTCCGATCGTCATGATCGGATGAGGGACTTCATCAATATCAACTCCGATCTCTATCAAGATCATGGAGGAATCATCCAGGGAGCCCGGGGACTCAACGTCAACATTGCCCTCGGGCGACCGTACTGTTTTTCTGGACAGCGGACTTGTGTCCGCCGCCACCGCCTCCTCAAGCATCGTTTTAACAATTGCTTCGGTGGAATTGTGCGGAATTGAGTCTACAACAACCTTGGAAAATTTCGTCGAGTTCCGATAGAGGAATCTCTGGCAATCTCCGATATACCGGAGCCACATTGAATCTGGACGAGAATCCGGACGAGTTTAGGGCGTGGTGTCCAGATTCTAGCTCGGACTTCCTTTGGAAGATCCAACCGTTGATCGGCTGAGGAATTCCTATATCTACCACCCCTCCAAATTTCAGCTCGATCCGACCGTCGAAACTCCGGGAACCTTCCGATTAGTGCATCACTTTTCGGATCTATTTTCTGTGCGAAAATGAATCCGACCCGAGTTCGTCTTTTTTATGAACGGGATTTCGGACATCCTTTTTGAAGGAAGTTTTGTATGGGGTATTGTGTTTTGTTCCTAACACATCCCACTAACTTTAAGATCTTTTGAACATGATCTTCAACGTCATGCTGGTGTCAAACCAGTCCGGCAATATTGCTCCACAGCTACCGACCTGCGTTAGACACGTCGTCACTTTGTTGAGCCGAGCTCAACTTCTTCGGATCATCATCTCGGCAAGCCGAACAAGAGTCCGGCATCGCGAAGGATAAATCATCACCAACATCGCCGCCCCACGGATTACACGGAGCGGGCATACCGGCATCGCCCGCCGCGGTCGCTTCATCAAGCGGCATCGACCACGTCACGACCTACATCGGCGAGGCCGCACTATTGCTTCTTCAAGCTGGTGTCCATCACGCCGACCTACTTCGACATCTCGGCTGGACCGGGGGCTTCGCCATCTCTTCATCAACCCACTCCGGACACTTCGGCGTCACTAGCCGACCAGGCAATGGGTGCGCGGATCGAGTCCCAATTTTGGGAACCACCTTCCTTCGGATTGCTACAACAAATAAATGAGGTGCTATTAATCCTAGTATTTCTTTTTGCTTGTTTGGGTTAATTTTTCCCAAGGAATTATTGCTCTGGTTTGTCCATCATATGTACACAGGTCTATCAAATGGTGGTCGCATTATCGACGGTCGCATGATGGTTCGGTCAGTTTCCGTACATAGTCCGTGACGCCATCCGAACTCGGACCGACACAGAATTCAGGCCTTGCCGTGCCTTTACCGCATCACGCCGCCGCCCTGCATCGACATTGACTTCGGCGCCAGGCCATATTTCTTTTATTACTCACTTTGCATAAATTATTTATTATACAACATTTTTTTAATTCATATTATTACTATTATCCCCGGTCTGCACTATTTTTTGTGCACAGGAAAATGATCCAAGCGGACTATATCCTTTAGCGTCACCTCGGCCGGACGGGGGCTTCGTCAACACTTCATTACCCCATGCCGGGGACTTGGCATCACTCTGCCGTCCTGCATTGACCGTGCTATGTCACCACTTCGGAGTGCCGAGCTCTTTGCTCCGCCACCTCGGGACCGACTTGGGGGATGGAACCTTGTCCCGCATCAAGCTCGGACCGCGTCGTCAATACCGAACACATTAACTAGCTAAGTTGCCTTCATGTTCAAAGTCTTAAATTTCTAACTTGTGTTCGGTCCGACCAAGCATTATACTTTTTTGGAAAAAAAAGTTGCTTGTAAGAATTTTTCCTTGTCCAAACTTTGTTCGCACATACTTGACGCGCTACCCGCGCTCATTATACACAGGGGCTTCTTTAATAAGCTTATTAATATGGGCTTTATGCCCAACACATGTGTCACACTTCCGCATGTACCTTTTATTCACCATTATATGCATCGATATGACTTAAGTTTTGGCCAAGCTGGGTTGCTCGGCTCCTGTGCTTACCCCTTCGTTCCCGATTGTTCGGCTAGGTGGTAAAGGGAGCACCTCTGCGATTGTTACTGCCGGGTCAGCCGGATGTGTACCTCAGACTGGGTGAAGCCGAAAGCTAGCGTTCTTAAGGGAATACTCGGTCGGTGAACTAAAAGATGATTTCTTACCTATTTATTTACATGCCCCCAGATGTTTTTCTGCTCTTTTCGCAGTCCAGACATGCACTTTAGGGCATGCCTCCCAGGGAAAGGAACCCCTAACGGAACTATTCTCCCTGGAAGATGTTTCTTACTAACCATGTAATATAACATAACTAGTTGGGCACTTTTCTGATAAAGCACTAATGACCCCTACGCCTGGTCTCCACGCATGCCCCGGTTTTTATAACCGCGAGGGTATTCGGACACACTCCGGACTATTGGGTCCAGAGGTTGAAGCGAAAAGGTCCGCTACGACAAACGATCTACAATCCGCCTAGAAGGCATTCTACATGTCACCTTACATTTTATAGTCAACTTTTACCCAAGTCACTTGGGGGCTCTTATGTTTATTTGAGCCGTTTCATACTAAGTGTTTTTCTTCTTAGTCGTTGAAAAGTTAAAGCACGGCAGAAGCACTTTTTTTTCTAAAGTCCAATTTTCGATTGGCACCGAACACTTGATCTTGTTCGGACGTCATGTTTTTACTGACGTTTTTTGGTTTTCCAAGCTTTTGGCACTTTTAACTATTTGTGTGTTTTCAGCACAAGTCTCGCAATGCAACGCAGGACACCTTTAGAGATTCGGCAAAAACATTCTCGGATATTGCTATATATGCATCAATTTCGAATTGTGTCTTCGGTCAATAGTTGGGTTGCCCGGCTCCCGCGCTTGCCTCCTACGTTCCGCTTTGTTCGGCTAGGTGTGCAAAGGGAGAACCAATGGTGATTGTGCTTCCATTTCGCATGGTCAAGCACCTCAGCGGAGAAAGCCGAAACCCATCTGTCACAATAAGTGTAAACCGTCAGCGATCCGATGACTATATTAAATGACGGGCCATTCATAGAATTGGCGAAGTGTTTCGGCTTGACCTCGATCGTCACGAACACTACCGGGGGCTATTAACTGGCCTCCCAAACTAAATCCTCGATATTTTGCTCTTACATTGAAGCTGAGGTTTCATGATCATGCTTAGCATGACAACCAAAGAAAGGAACCAATAGCGGGACTATTTTCTTTGGAAGACATTTCTTCTATTAAACAGTAATATAACATGTCTCTCCGCTGCACTTTGTTTATAAAAGTGTATGGCCAGATTGCCTTGTTTGTTGTAAATCTTTGCCCTCATAAAGGCTTTATAAAGTAGGACAAACACTCCTCGGCTATTGGCCGAGGAGGTGGAAGCTGATGGTCGGTCAACAAAGTTTTGTACAATACGGATTCGAGCATTAATGACGTAAAGTACTTGGATACATCGAGTCATTCCACATAATTTGTGATTTTACTATGGATATCGATCCTTAATTCGGCCTCCGTGCCCGCATTAAGGCTCGGGGCCTCTTGGGCTTCGGGCTTATTATTTACAAATATTAAAGGGCACATTGATCCCCTGATCTGGTGTTGCCACCCTACCCGATGTCTCGAGAGCTCTTGCATTGCTTGTTCTATGCGTAAAATCTTAAGTGCAATACAGCTTTCGAGGAGATTTTGATCCTCAGGTTGGTCGGCCGCACCCAACCCAAGTCTCGAGGACTGAGCACACCGCTTTTTGTGTCCCGAAGTATTCTGCCGAGCTAGGACTTGATCCTCAGGCCGATTTTGCAAATCAAACTGAGTCTCAGCGGCTACTGGGATCAGCGGTCTTATGTCATCCTTCAGGTGCATCTCGGGTTTTAGACCGATACACACCTTGAGGGCTATTGGCTATATATCTCGTCAAAGAATAAATTGCATCAATAAAAAATATTGACAAAAATCGGCCCACATTCGGGGTGGTGTACCACCTTGGAAGCAGTCCGGCATAAAGCTCGGATGCTAGTGGCTGGCTCCATAGAGGGCAATTCCGGCATTAAGCTCGGCTAAACTTCTTCAAACTTCTTTGAACCAAGGTGATTTACGACACCTCGGATACAGTCCGGCGTTGGAGCTCGGATACACAGTCCGGCGTTGGAGCTCGAATACATAGTCCGGCGTTGGAGCTCGGATACCGTCCGGCGTTGGAGCTCGGATACATAGTCCAGCGTTGGAGCTCGGATACCGTCCGGCGTTGGAGCTCGTATACATAGTCCGGCGATAGAGCTGGGAAGCAGTCCGGCGTTGGTGCTCGGCTGCGAAAGATACCTCGAATGCAGTTGGGTGTTGGAGCTCGGACGCAAGAGGACGCTGCAGCCCGGGAACAACTTCAAACCCGAGGTGTGGCATAAAAATAACAAGGCATTGATAAAGGCCGGAAACTTAAAGGGGCTCCTCGGATACCCGACGTGTAAACTCGCCGAATGCATTTCGGTGATCCTCAAGATCGAAGATGAGAAGATTTGTTAAACCAGTTTTCAAGACCGGCAACCGAAGATGAAGAACAGTTCGGAAGAATCGAGGAGCGTCCCCAACTTGAAGACCGGTTCAGGGGGCTACTGACGGTGTCCTGGACTAGGGGGTACTCACCACGTCGTCTCCCGATCAGTTGGATTGGGCCGAGGATCCCCATGGCTGTATACTCATGGGCCAGTCCGACAGTTTCGCATACAAGGAAGATTCCACAAGACTTGGCGATCAAGACAAGGACTCCTCCCCCACCGGGCGCATTTCGGCTAGGACTCTTGTTATCCTAGGCCTCTGGTGCATTATATAAACCAGGGCCAGGCTAGTCGATAGACAATTTCATATAGACAACAACAATCATACCATAGGCTAGCTTCTAGGGTTTAGCCTCTCCGATCTCGTGGTAGATCAACTCTTGTACTACCCATATCATCAATATTAATCAAGCAGGAGTAGGGTTTTACCTCCATCGAGAGGGCCCGAACCTGGGTAAACATTGTGTCCCTTGTCTCCTGTTACCATCCGCCTAGACGCACAGTTCGGGACCCCCTACCCGAGATCCGCCGGTTTTGACACCGACAGCCGGACTCCTGGACTATGAAGATACAAGATTGAAGACTTCGTCCCGTGCCCGGATGGCACTTTCCTTGGCGTGGAAGACAAGCTTGGCGATACGGATATGTAGATCTCCTCCCATTGTAACAGCATCAGGTAACCCTAGCCCTCTCCAGTGTCTATATAAACCGGAGGGTTTTAGTCCGTAGGACGAACAACAATCATACCATAGGCTGGCTTCTAGGGTTTAGCCTCTTTGATCTCGTGGTAGATCTACTCTTGTAGTACCCATATCATCAATATTAATCAAGCAGGAGTAGGGTTTTACCTCCATCGAGAGGGCCCGATCCTGGGTAAAAACATCGTGTCCCTTGTCTCCTGTTACCATCCGCCTAGGCCTTACGATTCGGGACCCCCTACCCGAGATCCGCCGGTTTTGACACCGACATTGGTGCTTTCATTGAGAGTTCCTCTGTGTCGTCACCTTTAGGTCCGATGGCTCCTCCGATCATCAACAATGATGCGGTCCAGGGTGAGACCTTCTCCCCGGACAGATCTTCGTATTCGGCGGCTTTGCACTGCGGGCCAATTCGCTTCGCCATCTGGAGCAGATCGAAAGCTACGCCCCTGGCCATCAGGTCAGATTTGGAAGTTTGAACTACACGGCTGACGTCCGCGGAGACTTGATCTTCGACGGGTTCGAGCCACAGCCAAGCGCGCCGCACTGTCACGATGGGCATGATCTAGCTCTGCCACCGAACAGTGCCCTGGAGGCCGCACCAGTGTCCGCTCCGACCCTTAGCTCGGAGCCAACTGCGCCAATCGAGGACGGGTGGCTGGACACCGCCTCGGGGGCTGCAATCTCTACGGCGATCGAGCCAAATACCAGCCTTGTCCTTTGCGAAGCTCGCGACTCCAAGGTGCCGGACTCCTCTCCGGACTCCGAACCTTTCGCGCCCCTGCCAATCGAATCCGATTGGGCGCCGATCATGGAGTTCACCGCCGCGGACATCTTTCGGTACTCGCCCTTCGGCGATATTCTGAATTCATTAAAGCCTCTGTCTTTATCAGGAGAGCCCTGGCCGAACTATGGTCAGCAAGGTTGGGATGCGGACGACGAAGAAATTCAAAGCCCACCCACCACCCACTTCGTAGCCACTGTCGATGATTTAACCGACATGCTCGACTTCGACTCTAATGACATCGACGGTATGGACGACGATGTAGGTGCCAAACAGGAACCAGCGAATATCGGGCACTGGACAACCACCTCATCTCACGATGTATACATGGTGGACACACCTAAAAGTAACGACGACGAGGAACAAAGGGACGCAACGAGGGATCGTTCCCTCGAAAAGCGGCCAAAGCGGCGGCGTCAGCGCCGCTCCAAACCCCACCTCGACAGAGACAGTAGCCATACGGACCCAGCCATAGAGCAGGGCGAATCGGCGGACGACGAACATTGAAAGTGCGTTATATCGACTAGAGGGGAGGTGAATAGGCAATTTTTATGAATTCTTCAATGAGGAATTTGCCGGTGAGGAAATTCCTAAGTGAATAACTACTTGCAGCAGAATAAGTACTCAGAAGTAAGCATAGCAGAACGCGGGCATGTTCATCATGATGAAATGAAGACAATCAAAGAGTACAGAAAGCGTAAACACAGGATAACACAAGATGAAGACAAACAGACTGAAGAAATTGAACTGAGGAAATTGAGAAAGTCTTGATCGAAGTCTTCAAACACAGATATGAACAAACACTCAACACGATAATGAGGAAATGAAAGAGTTGAGGAAATAGAACCGATTAGGTTGGTGAAGACAATGATTTGGTAGACCAGTTCCAACTGCTGTCTCGGTTATGCGTCTGGTTGGAGTGGCTGAGTATTTAAACTCGAGGACACACAGTCCCGAACACCCGATCGGCTGAGCACGCAGCTCAGGACACCAAGTCCTCACCGTATTCTCCTTGAACTAAGGTCACAGACCTCGTCCAATCACTCGTGGTAAGTCTTCAGGCGACTTCCAAACCTTCACAGACTCGGTCACTCGGCGATCCACAATTCCTCTTGGATGCTCTAGACCATGACTCCTAACCGTCTGGAAGAAGCACAGTCTTCAAAGGTAACAAGCGTCGGATCCACGCAGGATCAATTCTTCAGTGATGCTCAATCACTTTGGGTTTGTAGGGGTTTGGTTTTTGGGTTTTTCCTCACTCGATGATTTTTGCTCAAAGTCCTCGGAGGATGGGTTGCTCTCAAATGACAAGTGTCAAGTTCTCTCGAGCAGCCAACCAGCTAGTGGTTGTAGGGGGCGGCTATTTATAGCCTAGGAGCAGCCCGACATGATAAGACATAAATGCCCTTCAATGATATGACCGTTATGTGGATAAGATATTTTGGTACAGGTGGCGCGTATACAAGAACATGGAAATTTGACTCTCAAATTCCTCGGGGCTATCATGTTCCTCATCGTAGGTAATCCGCCTTTGGCGAATTCCTAACTCCTCGGTCAGAACAAATTCCTCGTGACGAGAAGAACTTCGTCTCACATCCTTTGAAGAAATTGACTGAACTGTATGAGATTTCCAAAGGCTTCACTCGAAGGGATTTGTAGGTGTAGGATTTTAAGTTGAGCATCACATGGAAATTTTTCCTTAGTATTTCCTCGACCCCATTTAACAGTAGAGAAAACGAAACTACGAAAACAAAAGTCTTCTCGCTTCATGTTCCTCAAATGAATACCAAGTCTTCAAGGTCACACCAATTTCTTCACTTTCAAAGTCTTCAGAATATCAAAGTCTTCAGTCGAAGAACTTCATTTTTAGGGTCGACTTTCTCTGTAAATATCAAACTCCTCATAGACTTATAGACATGTGTACACTCATAAACTCATTAGTCCCTTAACCTATAAGTCTTCAATACACCAAAATCACTAAGGGCACTAGATGCACTTACAATCTCCCCTTTTGGTGATTGATGACAATATAGGTTAAGTTTTCAACGAGGATAAACATATGAAGTGTAAATACTGATATTGAGGAATTTGATTGCAAGATATAGAAGAACTCCCCACGAAGATGTGCATAGTGAGGAATTTGCTTTTGAGGCATTGCACATTTGAAGAGTTGAATCATGGAGATCTCCCCCTATATCTTGTAATTCATACACGCATTTGACATATAATATGAAGAATTTGAAATGCATGGTGAAATATGGTGACTGATGTAATTCAGTATGCGTGTATTAACACATAACGAAGAATAAGCATGCAGAGGAACACATCAAAAGTATCAGAGCACCATCGTGGTTTAAGATTACAACTCGATCCAATAAAAGTTTCGTAAGAACGAGAGTTGTAACTTAGCAAAAAACGCCCATATAATAGACCCGCTTGAAGACTAACTCAAATTTCTCCCCTTTGTCATCGAATGACCAAAAGGATTGAAACCGAGGACTAACGCCTCAAGAATTTCAAGTTGATGAAGGAGCGCCCGGCGTTTGGTCGGTTGTCGAGTAGGGCCTGCCGCAGTTGTCGTCCAAGTCTTCATTTTCATCAGTGTCGCGCGATGAAGAATAGGAGCTGGCCACCAAGGAAGGAACCTTGACCTTCTTGAATTTCTTCGGCGGAGGTGCAGACCGGTCAAATTCTTCCTTGAGACCCATTTTCTTCAGATCTTCTGCGCTATAGAGATGAGATAGAACAACCCAGGTACGGTTGAAGGTTTCATGGAGG
Organism: Aegilops bicornis; assembly: GCA_021605145.1. NCBI lineage: Eukaryota > Viridiplantae > Streptophyta > Magnoliopsida > Poales > Poaceae > Aegilops > Aegilops bicornis. The sequence goes on along the minus strand of CM038675.1, from coordinate 212,874,262 downwards.
TAGTATTGGTTTTTCTTCACTGCATTGTGTGTTGAGGTCATGTTGTGAAGAATTGAACCAAACTGACGCTTGACCCATTTATGATTGCGATCAACCTTCTGATGAAGACTGAGGAGTAACTCGCGATCAATCATCACCCTGGGTGCTGTGGCTTGAGGATTTTGCTTGGCTGAGGTATTGGCGGCAGATTCATGTGTGGCAGAGTCATCATTGTTGGAGTAGGATGCAGCTTTGCGAAATTGACCATCCAATGGACGAATGCCTTCATCTATCACAGCAGTTGCCTTGCCTTTGTCATCAGCTGAGGAAAATGTACGTTTGAAGACTTCAATTGGAGGCAAGTAGCTGAAATGGTTCATAGTATCAGCCTTGTAATTGAGTGAAGACCTTGTCCTGATGAACCTCATAATCCATGGTGCATAAGGCTTCAGCTCAAAAGGTGACATAGCAATGTTTGCCAGAGTCCTCATGAAGAAATCATGGAAGTTGACGGGAACGCCATGAATGATATTGAAAAGCATATTCTTCATGATGCCATCAACTTCTTCATCATTTGAGTCGTGGCCTTTGATAGGACTCATTGTCTTTGTCAGAATGCGATAGTCAGTCCGACGCACATATAGTAATTCCTTGACGAAGAATTTGGTTCGTGGGGCCTGCCCTGGCTTCAAAGGCTTCATCAGCACTTGCATGTAATGATTTGAAAGCTCAAGTTCATTGTAGATGCAACGAGCACCATCAAGGGGAGGACTGAGTGGGAGGGCACGAAGCAATTCAGTTGTTGGTGCCTTGTAGTGAGTATTTTCTGTCATCCAGTCCAATACCCATGAGTTCACATCTTCAGAGTCTCCGGTGATGTGCAGCATCGCATAGAATTGAAGAATGAGTTCTTTATTCCAATCACAGATGTCAGTGCAGAAATTCAGCAATCCTGCATCGTGTAGAACATTGAGGACTGGCTCGAAGCCTGGCAGAGATTCCATGTCCACGTGAGGAATATGTGCATGATCGAAGACTTTGTCTTTGTTGAATAGCACAGAGGAATAGAAGTTGGCTTGACTAGCATTCCAGTCTTCCTTATGCGAGTAGAGTCATATGGGTTGTAGTCAGTGAAGAATACATGCTCGCCGAAGAAATCTTCAGCCTTGAACTTTTGCTTCGTTGAGAATGGATTCTTTGGCTTTGGCGGTGGAGTGTCAGTGAGTTGCATCACTACCTCAGGAATCGCAATCTCAGGTTCTTCAGGCTGAGGATTTTCTGGTTCCTCTTCATATGCAGTCTGCGTGTTCAAAGGATCAGCAGCAGCAGGTTCTTTAGGACTAGTGGCTGGAATTTCTTCATGCACGGATGAGGTGGGATGAGTTTGTTCAGAGCCCATTTGAACTGTTGGTGCAGGGGACTGAGGAATCTGCTGGATTGGGGTGAAGAGTGGAGAATTGGGATGCTGACTTTCCCAAAAGTCATCGTTCATCACAGGCGTGGTGCATCCAATATCCACGTCTTCGTCTTCAATTTCCTCAACACCAGCCTCTTCTGTGAACCGAGGCATAGGCATAGGCGAGGAAATGATTGGTGTTGAAGGGATTGCATCCACTTCAATTTCTTCATCAATCTGCTCTGACGAAGCAGCAGAATGATTTTCTTCACAGATCCGCTTGGGAGGATCTCATACTCTTCACCAAAAGGAACAAGGTCCTTTGATGGAATGGAGGAAATTGGAACATCATTGATTGGATTTTCAAATGAGTTGGTCATTGGCTTCATCTTCTTTGGGGCCGAAGAATTTGACGCAGCTGATGCTTTCCTTTTCTTCACTGCAGCTTGCTCTGCAGCCTTGATCTTGTTCACATCTAATGCAGATGGAAGGATTGGAGTTGGTGTAGGCGCGGGAGGAGCTGAGGAATCTGGTTGAATTTCCTCAGCGCAATGGCGATGCAGATTGCCTGACTTCTTCAGCTTTCTTCAGCGCACCACTAGTGGATGCCCGGCAATTTCTTCAGGTAATTTGGAATGGAGTCATCAACCTGAAACTAGCATTGTCTTCAGCAGACTAAAATTCATCGGCCGGTCTTTGGCATGTTCTTCGGCCGAGTGAGAGGCTCCAGCCTGAGGAATTTCTTGTTGCGTTGGGGCTGCAAAAATTGTGAATTTCTTTGTCAGATTAACAAATCTGACTTTGGCTCCTTACCAATCAGCATAATAGGCATCAAAGTTATCACTGAGGGCTTTGATTTCAGACTGGATCTTGAGGAGTTCCTCAGTTGTCATTCTAACAACGTTTTTTTTTTCAGGAACTTCTCTTTCCTGAACTGAGCCTTCTTGATCTGCGTTGCCTTCTCAAATTTCCATTTCTCTTCAGAGATGAAATGGGTCAGCATGTGACTTTGTCCAGGAGTCAAATGAAAATCAGGCATAGGTGTCTCTGGATCCTTGTGCCATAGATCAATGTATTCAAGGATCGCCCTTGGATCCAAAAGCGATTAACGCAGGTGTGCCTTTGGCTCTAGCGGCCCTTTCTTGTCGGTTTCTGATGATTTCTGCAAGCTCATCATCATCAGCTTCATCATCAGATGGCACTTGGAAGGCAACCTGTTTCTTCTTCGGACTTGGCCGAGGACCTCGTCCAGTTAGCTTGCCTTTTTCTTCAAAGCAGTGGGGCCTGATGAAGAATTTGGTGCAGCCGAGGAACTTCTTTGAGACACCAGAGGCAATAGAGATGCCTGCAGTCCTTTGGCACGTGGCCAGATGCACAGGTGCTGAGGACTTTGGAGGAGTTTCTGAGGACTTTGTAGGAGCTGAGGATTTGGGAGGAGCAGGAGCAGCATGAAGAACTTGCCGTGAGGGCATTGAAGATTCTGGCCGTGAGGGCATTGCTGAGGATTTTGGCCGTGAGGGCACTGTTGGTGAAGCACTTGGCTTGTGCGCTGGTTTCTTTGCCATTGATTTTCTGGGCTTGACAGGGCCTCGATGCAGCAGCAGATGTGAGTCTTCATTGAATTTCATCACTGCTTCTTTGGCTTGTCTCGCCAACTTGGCTTGGTGCTTGGCCCATTCTTCAGGAAAATCCTCACCACGCTTGATGCTGGTGGGGTCAGCTTCTTGGCCAAGTGCCAATGGAGCTCTTGGGCATGGAGGATTGAGTGCGAATTTCTTCATATACTTTGCAGTAACATACTTGTACTCCCTCCATTCTCTTGCCCATCTCCTTTCAATCCTTTGAAAGCGCACCTTGCGCTGATTTTTGTTTTCCTTGCCAAACTTGGCTTCATCAGGTGTGCAATAGTCAGCGTATATGTCCTCAGGTATTTCAAAAGCAGTCATGACCTCAGGCCTCTTTCCTCCTTTCTGTGACTTCTTTCCTTCTGCCATAATCTTCAGCTGAGGAATTTGAACAATCGAATTCTCTGAAGAAGTATGCAACTTTTCTTTGAGGAACGCTACAAATGAGTTAAGTTGATGAGAACCTAGTGATTCAAAGACGGACATGAGTACCGTGAACAGAGTATAGTTGCGAGGAATTTGGAGAGGTCATATGCGTTCTCGTAAGGTTTTTCAAAAGAACTAGTTTGAGGAATTTGACCAGATGAGCCTTGAAGAATTTCACTAAGCGTTCTTTGTCTTAGGTCAGAGTTGTATAGATCGAAGATCCACACAATTGAGGAATCTTGAAGAAAAATGATGCTTAGAGAAACGAATCAAGAGCATATTATGTTTGAGGTGTTCATATGTGTGAAGATTTGATGAATAAACACCTTTGAAGATTTTCAGGAAGGTTTGAGAATCAAAGCGAGTAATAAAAGTAACTTTTAATTACCCGAACTAAAGAACACGATGAACTGAGAAGTGTATATTAGAAGTTAAATCGATTCAGATCTCCCACGCCCTAACTCGGTGGAGGAAGATAGCTACGGCGGCGGAGTGAAGATTTCATGATCGTAGCGAAATCTGACGGCGACGAGGTTGAGGCAGTGAAGCTCTTCCTCACCGGCGACGATGGAGTAGCGGCGGCGCTAGGGTTTGAGAAGCTCGAGCAAGAGAGAGAGAGAGCGGTCGAGTGGAGTAAAGGAAGTGAGGAAGGGGAGAGGGGGTATATATAGCCACGGTGAAAAACTGTTCGCCCGAAGATTTTGGACGAACGTGCCCCTGACCCTTCTCATTCGCTTGACATGTGTCACCCACGTACTGAAAAGTGGAGATCTTGTTAGATCGTGGGTGAATAGATAAGTTTATCGTGGGATGCGAAACGGATTGAGCGGCAAAGCCGAAAATTTGGATAAGATAAGTTGAAAGTTCCGTTCACAATTTCTTCAGCTGACAAGGACACAGTGAAGATTTTGAACGAGTTTCAAATAGAACGCACATGAAGAATTTGTGAATAGATTGGGTTGAGTATAGCATAGAGGGGGAAGGGTCCGATCACATTCACTTACCAGAAAAAGCAACTTGAAGAAATAGCTATAAGTGAATGCTGTAGAGGACATAAACCCATATATAAATATAGCCAATGAAGAAAAACAACGGAAACGGTGAAGATTTTGTAAAGTTGAAGAATTTGAAAAACTGAAGAATTTCAAAACTGAGGAAAAACTCAAATTGAAGATTTTCAACTTTGGTGGTGGCGTGACCCACCGTATAAGAATGATGATTTCAGACACCGCGTACAATTGTCGTAGGGTCCACGAGAATCAAATTCTTCATTAATTTCTTCACACTTAGAGTGTTATTCTTCATTGATTGAAGAAAAACGTTTCTTCATGTGTTGCACATCTAAGTCATCAATTTTGCCTAAGTGTTAGGATGTGTGTCCTTTTCAAAGAACATTCGAAGATTCTAAGATATTTAGCTCACATCGCAACTTGCTAAATCTCTTCTCATCCAAGGGCTTTGTGAAGATATCGGCTAGCTGTTCTTCAGTCTTCACATGCTCGATGGAGATGTCGCCCTTCAACGCATGATCACGAAGAAAATGATGACGAATCTGAATGTGCTTTGTCTTCGAAAGTGCTGAATCGGGTTGTGAGCAATCTTGATGGCACTCTCATTGTCACAAAGAGAGAGGCACATTCTTCACGTTGATGCCGTAGTCCTTGAGAGTTTTCTTCATCCACGAATTGAGCACAAGAAGAACCAGCAGCAATGTACTCAGCTTCCGCAGAGATGAAGCGGTGATACGCAGTTCTGTTTCTTCGAGGACCAATGCATCAAAGATCGTCCGAGGAAATGACAAGTACCAGATGTTGACTTGCGGTCCACGCGATCACTAGCATAGTCAGAGTCAGAATATCCAATGAGATCAAAAGTAGAGCCCTTGGGGTACCATAATCCTAGTGTTGGTGTGTGAGCTAGATATCAAAGAATATGCTTCACAGCCTTATGGTGTGATTCCTTTGGGTTAGCTTGAAATCGGGCACACATGCAAACACTAAGCATTATATCTGGCCTAGATGCACATAAGTACAATAAAGACCCAATCATGGAGCGGTATACCTTGTGATCAAAGTCAATACCATTTTCATCAGTGCATAGATGGCCATTTGTGGGCATAGGAATTTTGACGCCTTTGCAATCTTGCATGCCAAATTTCTTCAGAACATCTTTGAGGTATTTCTCCTCAGATATGAATATGCCATTGTGTTGTGGACGAATTTGAAGACCTAAAAAGAATTTCAACTCTCCCATCATAGACATTTGATATTCTTCACTCATCATATAGGCAAATTCATCACACGCCCGTGGGGCCTGCTTGAGGCCATAGAGGGCTTTGTTGAGTCTGAAGACTTTGTCGGGATTCTTTGGATCTTCAAAACCCGGGGGTTGAGCAACATATACTTCTTCCTCAAGCTTACCATTGAGGATTGCACTTTTCACATCCATTTGATATAAAGTGATATTATGATGGTTAGCATAAGCAAGCAATATGCGAATAGCCTCAAGTCTAGCAACAGTGCAAAAGTTTCATCGAAATCAATTCCTTCAACTCGTGTGTAGCCTTGAGCTACAAGTCGTGCCTTATTCCTCACCACAAGGCCATTTTCATCTTGCTTGTTGCGGTAGATCCACTTTGTGCCAATGATATTATGCTTGCGAGGATCTGGACGTTTGACCAGTTCCCAGACGTTGTTGAGCTCGAATTGATGTAATTCTTCTTTCATGGCCTGAATCCACTCGGGCTCGAAATGCTTCATCTACCTTAGTGGGCTCTGTGATAGAGACAAAAGCATAGTGCCCACAAAAGTTAGATAAATGTGAAGCTTTTGAGCGTGTTAGAGGACCTGGTGCTTCAATGTCATCGATGATCTTGTCAACTTGCACTTCTTTCGCAACGCGAGGATGAGCTGGTTGTCGTCGAGGAATTTGATCAGCATTTTCTTCAACACCATTTTCTTCAGCATTATCTTCAGGTGCATCAGCTCGACGTTCTTCGCGTTCAGGAATGAATTCTTTAGCAAATTCTTCAGTAGGAATGACATCCTCAGTCGCCTTGAACTTGATAGATTCCTCAGGTGCTGGTTCATCTATCACAGAAGGTAGCTGCTCTCTTTGCGAGCCATTAGTCTCTTCGAACCGCACATCTACAGTTTCAACAATCTTGTGAAGAGCGATGTTGAAGACTCTGTAGGTGTGCGAGTCCTTTCCATAACCAAGCATAAAACCTTCATGTGCTTTCGGTGCAAATTTAGCATTGTGATGAGGATCTCTAATCCAACATTTCGCACCGAAGACTTTGAAATAACTCACATTGGGTTTCTTGTCAGTGAGGAGTTCATAGGCAGTCTTCTTGAAGAATTTGTGAAGATATACTCTGTTGATGATGTGGCACACAGTATCAATTGCATCAATCCAAAAAGCAGCGAGGCGTTTTGTATTCATCAAGCATAGTGCGAGCCATCTCAACAAGAGTTATGTTCTTGCGCTCCACGACGCCATTTTGCTGAGGAGTACAAGGAGCAGATAACTCATGAGTAATACCAAATTCATCAAGATAGTCATCAAGACCGGAATTCTTGAACTCAGTTCCATTGTCACTCCTGATGTGCCTGATCTTCACACCAAAGTTGGTTGAAGCCCTCGAGGAAAATCGTTTGAAGACTTCCTGCACTTCATGTTTGTAAGTGACAATGTGTACCCATGTGTAACGAGAGTAATCATCAACAATAACAAAGCCATATAGAGATGCATCATTAGTGATCGCTGAGTAATGATTAGGACCAAAGAGGTCCATGTGAAGCAATTCGAATGGACGAGTAGTGGTCATGATAGTCTTCGCTGAATGCTTGGCCTTGGTCATTTTTCCAGCTTCACGGGCTCCACACAAGTGATCCTTGAGGAATTTGACATTCTCAATGCCAATGACATACTTCTTCTTCGCATGGCGTGTGCAAATTCCTCATGCCTGCGTGACCAAGTAAATCGATGCCATAGCCAGCCTTACGAAGCTTTTGCAAGTAGACACACGGCTGGTTGTGGTCCTGTAGAGAAATCAACAATATACAAGTCTCCTCTCCTAAAGCCTTCAAGACTTTGGAATTGTCGGCTTCCATGATCACAACACAATGATACTTGCCAAAGACAACAACCATATCAAGATCACAAAGCATTGAGACTGACATGAGGTTGTATCCTAAGGACTCAACAAGCATGACTTTATCCATGTGTATGTCCTTAGAGATTGCAACCTTACCAAGACCCAATACCTGACTTTTGCCTTTGTCAGCAAAGATGATATGCTTCAGATGTGACGTTGATAAGGGAGCATCCATCAATAGATTATTGTCACCAGTCATGTGATTTGTACAACCATGATCGAGTACCCACTCATTTGCTTTGGGTTGATCATCCTGCAGATGAATTAGTGCAACTTACGATCTCATATACTTCATCAGTGAAGAATATGATATCAATTTCATCAGATGAATTTCATCAAGCAGTAAAACAGATATAGCGATATGAGGACGTGTGAAATGAAAGTTCATTTCTTCATGATTAGCATGCGTCCTTTCGAGCAATATTGTCGGTCCCCAAGAAATTCTTGGGGACGTTAAAGCACGTCTGGAGACCTGACCCTGCAGAGGAAATTAGTTCTTTTTCTTCACCACCCACATCTGAAGGGGTGGCAAAGAGTTCATCACTCTGCGAGCTCCATATGAGAATGCTGGCATAGAAGCCAATCCATTTTGTTTACATAAGAGGGGTTAGGGTAAGCATATGAATAAGCAGAGAAATTCTTCGAGGACTTATGAACATATTGGTTTGAAGAATAATGCACATATTCATAGCCCTTAGCTCTACCCTGCGAAACAGAGTTGTTAGCACGATGATAATCATATGAGGACTTTGATCCTTTTGAGGAATTTGATCCATATGAAGAGTCTGATCTGGGGTTCCTATTCTTCACAGGTGGTGTCATGAGGACATTCACCTGAAGACTTTCAAGGCACTTCTTGGGAACCCAGATTTTCTTCATAGGAGAACCGTTCCTGCAGTTAGTGCCAACATATCTAGCAAATACTTCACCATTCTGATTTTTGAACAATTTATAGTTGGAGTCAAATGACTCATCGTAAGAATGAGGAGATTCACATGTAAAGCCGGATAAGTTAGATGGATCAATGGAGGTCCCTTTGCAGCAAAGAACCCATGAGGTTTTGGGGAGTCTGCTCGGGCTTCCAATATGTTCCATCAGCATTGAGTTTCCTCTCAAAGGCAATACCCTCTTTCCTAGGGTTTACATTGAGGATTTGCTTTTTAAGCACATCACAAAGAGTCTGATGCCCTTTGAGGCTTTTGTACATGCACTGTCATGTACAATTCCTTCAGCCACTGCATCGTCAAGGATACTAGCAATGTCCTCGGATGAGGAATTAGTGATAAGCGGAAGCGGTGAAGAATTTGTAGTTGAAGCATTTGAACATTCAGGTGAAGAATTAGCGATTCACGTTCAATGCACTTTAAGCATGGAGGAACAAATTCTTCACGAGAAGCGCTGATTTGTTGAGCAAGTAATGAATCGCGTTCCTTCGAAGATCTTCATAACTCACTCTTAGCTTCTCAAGATCTTGCTTTCTTTGAAGAAATTCATAAGAAAGTTTCTCATGATCGAGACAAGAGAGTGTTATGATGACCTTGAAGGCTGTCAAACCTGGACTAAAGTCTCAAGATTTTCAGTCAGGCTTTAGTGCGATCCATTTCTTCACCCAACATATCATCACTTTTATCTAGCATGTTTTGAACCTTTTCAAAAGCCCTTTGTTGTTTTACAGCAATCTTAGCAAGTTTAGAGTAGCTGGGCTTGAGATCTTCATCGATTCATTTTCACTAGATTCGTGAGGAGGTATATTTGAGTACCTTTGCACCCTTTGCTGTGAAGCAATAGGTGGGAGCGTAGTCATCACTATCTTCATCAGCTTTGTTGGTGAGGTCATTTTCTTGAGTAGAAGATGGACTTCTTTGTGAATGCGATGGCGAGCAGACTCGCCACACCGGACTCGGACTGTTACGATGCCTCCTCTTCCTCATGTTCCTCGATTCAGCTTTAGTCCATTTCCTTGCCAATGAATGCCCGAGCCTTCTTGGAGCTGCTCTTCTTGTGAGATGAAGACTTTGAGGATTTTGATGATGAAGATTTCGGCGATTTCTTCTTCTTCTTAGCGTCATCGTAATCTGTAATCCTTGTATTTCTTCTTCTTTAATTCATTTTCCCACCGAGGACAATCTTGAATGTAGTGACCAGGTTTCTTGCATTTGTGGCATAGTCTTCTCTTATAGTCACTTTGGATGAGGAATCACTGCTCCTTGAGGATTTTCCAAAGCGACCACGTCTTGAGAACTTGGAATTTCTTCACGGCAGTGCTAGCTCCCAGCTCAATTCTTCAGGATCTCCAAGGCTACTACCGAGTCTTCACAATCAGATTCGAGACCAGCCTTGGCCTTGAGGCACGTGATTTTCCATAGCTAGAACCATAGAGATCTCTCTTTTCAGCAAGTGGAACTCATGAGTATTTAGCCTCTCGAGGATATCAGCTGGATCAAGTGACTTGTAGTCAAGCCGCTCTTGTATCATCGGTGCGGAGTATCAAATGAGGAATCAAGCGATCTCAACAATTTCTTCACCACCTCATGGTTGGTGATGTCGATGGCACCAAGCGCTTGAAGCTCATTTGAGACGTCGATGAAGGCGATCGAAGGTTTGTTGAACATTTTCATTGTCGAGTCTTTTGAAGCGGTTGAAGAGATTTCGAAGAACATCAACTCGAGAGTCACGCTGAGTTGAGACTCCTTCATTTACTTTGGACAGTCTGTCCCAGATGAGCTTAGCAGTTTCCAAAGCACTCACTCTTCCATACTGTCCTTTGCTCAGATGGCCACATATGATATTCTTCGCTTGAGAATCGAGTTGCTTGAATCTCTTCACATCGGCAGCGTTCAAAGGAGGGTGAGACAGAGGAACACCATTTCCACAACATACCGTAGATCGTTGTCAATTGCCTCAAGATGCATTCGCATCTTGTTTTTCGATAGGGGTAGTCCGTCCCATCAAAGGTAGGACACCCGGCCGAGACCTAGATCATACTGCGGTCGACATAACTAAAACTCCGGTGGTTAAACCAAAATCACACGTAACAAGGGAGTACCTTGCTCGATACCAATTGAAAGTCGTTATATCGACTAGAGGGGGTGAATAGGCGATTTTTATGAATTTTCAATGAGGAATTTGCGGTGAGGAAATCCCTAAGTGAATAACTACTTGCAGCGGAATAAGTACTCGAAGTAAGCATAACGAGAATCGCGGGCATGGTCATCATGATGAAATGAAGACAATCAAAGAGTACGAGAAAAGCGTAAACACAGGATAACACAAGATGAAGACAAACAGATCAAGAAATTGAACCGAGGAAATTGAGAAAGTCTTGATCAAGTCTTGAGACAGAATATGAACAAACACTCAACACGAGAATGAGGAAATGAAAGAGTTGAGGAAATAGAACCGATTAGGTTGGTGAAGACAATGATTTGGTAGACCAGTTCAAGCTGCTGTCTCGGTTATGCGTCTGGTTGGAGCGGTGAGTATTTAAACTCGAGTACACACAGTCCCGGACACCCGATCGGCGAGCACGCAGCTCAGGACACCAAGTCCTCACCGTATTCTCCTTGAACTAAGGTCACACAGACCTCGTCCAATCACTCGTGGTAAGTCTTTAGGCGACTTCCAAACCTTCACAGACTCGGTCACTCGGCGATCCACAATTCCTCTTGGATGCTTTAGACCATGACGCCTAACCGTCTGGAAGAAGCACAGTTTTCAAAGGTAACAAGCCTCGGATCCACGCAGGATCAATCTCTTCAGTGATGCTCAATCACTTTGGGTTTGTAGGGGTTTGGTTTTTGGGTTTTTCCTCACTCGATGATTTTCGCTCAAAGTCCTCGGAGGATGGGTTGCTCTCAAATGACAAGTGTCAAGTTCTCTCGGAGAAGCCAACCAGCTAGTGGTTGTAGGGGGCGGCTGTTTATAGCCTAGGGAGCAGCCCGACATGATAAGACATAAATGCCCTTCAATGATATGACCGTTATGTGGATAAGATATTTTGGTACAGCTGGCGCGTAGCACAGCAACGGTGGGAAATTTGACTCTCAAATTCCTCAGGGCTATCATGTTCCAAATTATGTAGGTAATCCGCACTAGCGAATTCCTAACTCCTCAGTCAGAACAAATTCCTCAGCGACCAGAAGAACTTCGTCTCTGTCACTGAAGAAATGGACTGAACTGTATGAGATTTCCAAAGGCTTCACTCAAAGGGATTTGTAGGTGTAGGATTTTGAGTTGAGCATCACATGGAAATTTTTCCTTAGTATTTCCTCGACCCCCTTTAACAGTACAGTGTTTCCTATGACTCAAGAAAGAGAAGCGAAACTACGAAAACAAAAGTATTCTCGCTTCATGTTCCTCAAATGAATACCAAGTCTTCAAGGTCACACCAATTTCTTCACTTTCAAAGTCTTGAAAGTCTTGAGAATATCAAAGTCTTGATCGAAGAACTTCATTTTTAGGGGTCGACTTTCTCTGTAAATATCAAACTACTCATAGACTTATAGACCTGTGTACACTCATAAACACATTAGTCCATTAACCTATAAGTCTTCAATACACCAAAATCACTAAGGGGTACTAGATGCACTTACAAACATGCCATTGAGCAACCGTCCGAATAGGGCAACTTGGATAAACAACCCGTCCCCGGCGAAGATAACAGTCCGGACGACCTCACGCCGGACACGTTGCTTTGGAGCAGAAGAACCTCCAAAAGGCTCATCGCCATCGCTGCGCATAGCCTGAAAAAGCAGAAGCGGAAGCTCAAAACAGCGGAAGATGCACTCAGAATTAGATGGAGCAAAGTACTCAACACCGCAGACAAATACGGCGACAATCGCCACACAGAGAGCTATCTGAAGCGAAAATTACTGCCGGAATTTGATAAAGAGGCCTTAGAGCATCCGCAATCAAAAAATAAAGAAGCCACCCGGTTGGATAAACGACCCCATGGCCAACATAGTGCAGCATACGGCACTGCACACAAGCCGGCACGCGATCCCTTATGGCTCTGCCTGCTCCCCCTTTGCCTGATTCAATAGCGTCTCCAACGTATCTATAATTTCTGATTGCTCCATGCTATATTATCTATTGTTTTGGACTATATTGGGCTTTATTTTCCACTTTTATATTACTTTTGGGACTAACCTATTAACCGGAGGCCCAGCCCAGAATTGCTATTTTCTGCTATTTTAGTATTTTGAAGAAACGGAATATCAAACGGAGTCCAAACGGAATGAAATCTTTGGGAACGTGATTTTCTCATCAGATAAGATCCAGGAGACTTGGACCCTCGGTCAAGAAAGGAGGGAGGCGGCTACGAGGGTGGAGGGCGCCCCCCCCCCTAGGGCGCGCCCCCTGCCTCGTGGGCCCCCCGAAGCTCCACCACCATACTCCTTCCTCCTATATATACCTGCGTACCCCCAACAGATCAGATACGGAGCCAAAAACCTAATTCCACCACCGCAACTTTCTGTATCCACGAGATCCCATCTTGGGGCTGTTAGGAGCTCCACGGAAGGATTCCACCATGGAGGGCTTCTACATCATCATCATAGCCTCTCCGATGAAGTGTGAGTAGTTTACTTCAGACCGTCGGGTCCATAGTTAGTAGCTAGATGGCTTCTTCTCTCTTTTTAGATCTCAATACAATGTTATATCCCTCTCTCGTGGAGATCTATTCGATGTAATCTTCTTTTTGCGGTGTGTTTGTTGAGACCGATGAATTGTGGGTTTATGATCAAGATTATCTATGATAAATATTTGAATCTTCTCTGTATTATTTTATGTATGATTGGTTATCTTTGCAAGTCTCTTCGAATTATCTGTTTGGTTTGGCCAAGTAGATTGGTAGTTCTTGTAATGGGAGAAGTGCTTAGCTTTGGGTTCAATCTTGCTTTGTCATTTCCCACTGAAAGTAAGGGAAGCAAGGCACATATTGTATTGTTGCCATCGATGATAACAAGATGGGGTATTTATAATATTGCATGAATTTATTCCTCTACATCATGTCATATTGCTTAAGGTGTTACTCTGTTTTCATTAACTTAATACTCTAGATGCATCTTTGGATAGCGGTCGATGAGTGGAGTAATAGTAGTAGATGCAGAGTCGGTCTACTTGTCTCGGACGTGATGCCTATATACATGATCATACCTAGATATTCTCATAACTATGCTCAATTCTGTCAATTGCTCAACAGTAATTCGTTCACCCACCGTAAAATACTCATGCTCTTGAGAGAAACCACTAGTGAAATCTATGGCCCCAGGGTCTATTTTCATCATATTAATCTTCCTACGCTTTATTATTGCTTTGCTTTTTACTTTTACTTTGCCTTTTTATTTTACTTTGCATCTTTATACCAAAAATACCAAAAATATTATCTATCATCTCTATTAGATCTCACTCTCGTAAGTGACCCTGAAGGGATTGACAACCCCTATTCGCATTGGTTGCGAGGAGTTATTTGCTTTGTGTAGGTACGAGGGACTTGCGCGTGGCCTCCTACTGGATTTATACCTTGGTTCTCAAAAACTGAGGGAAATACTTACGCTACTCTGCAGCAGCATCCTCTCCTCTTCGGGGAAAACCAACGCAAGCACAAGACGTAGCACACCGCACGCCATAAGTAGTCCTCTACCTTGCTGAACTGATCACCATGGTCAACTGATACAGTGGGCAAGGACACTACGTACGTACAAACAGGTGCATCTTGGCATGGATGAGAACGGAGTTTGAAGATCATGACCGGAATGTACGACCTATTCGCCCTTCAACATTCATCAGCAGATCGTCTGCCTCCTCCATCTCTTCTATGTTTTCTCTGTAGACATAACCGGCGGGCGGTGGTTTCTGTCGTGTTACAAGAAACCATTATCCGCTCCATCGGTATCTCCAAGCCTGTGCCCAGGCAAGACGCTACGAGTCCACGAAGTCTTCTTTGTCCGCTGCAAGTCTGCATCGCCTCGCCGCCGTGGCCAGGTTTGGGGCCGTGATTGTCGCGGTTGCAACCGAGCTGGGACACGCGCGATAGGGATCGAGCCTTTCGGAACATTCCATCGAGCCAATCTCGAGAGAGCCAGAAGCGGGCGAGCACGGGATTGCGTCAGATGAGGTGGAGGGACAGGTGTCACTAGATCAGAGCGGGTACGCAACGGAAAAAAATTCCGTGGATACCGTCTGCAAACCCCAGCCCGTGCGTACCCGCTCTAATCTGGTGACACTTGTCCCTTCGGCGCATCGGACGCAATCCCGCGCTCGCCCGCTGATGGCTCTCTAGATCAGCTCAATGGCATGTTCCGAACTCCCTATCGCGCTCATCCCAGCTCGGCTGCAACCGCGGGCCCAAACCTGCAGGCGGGAACAGCGGAATTCCGGGAACGACGGGAGCACCGAGCGCCACCAGGAGAACTTCATGGAGGCACCTGTCGCTGTGGTCCATCTTAATTTCTCTTTGGCTCAAGATTGGGCCTATGATGATTGTTTTTTATTCGGTGTCGTTTTTGCCGCCGGAATTGATGGCGCAGTTCAATGGCTGCTCCGGTGGTTGTTGTTGTCGTCTGGTGCGCTAGTGACCTTATCCTCCGGGGCTCCTCGTCGGCGAGGTCGGCGAGATCGCCGCAGGTTTGCCGACGGAGCATGGCGTTCGTCCGCATTGCCTCGCCGCCGAGCAGCTCGATGGCCACCGCACGCCAGAAGTAGTCCTCTACCTTGTTGAACTGATCACCATGGTCAACTGAGACAGTAGGCAAGGACACTACGTACGTACAAACAAGTGCATCTTGGCATGGATGAGAACGGAGTTTGAAGATCATGCCCAGAATGTATGACCTATTCGCCCTTCAACATTCATCAGCAGATCGTCTACCTCCTCCATCTCTTCTATGTCTTCTCTGTAGACATAACCGGCGGGCGGTGCTTTCTGCCGTGTTAGCCGAAACCATTATCCGCTCCATCGGTATCTCCAGGCCTGTGCCCAGGCAGGACGCTACGAGTCCACGAAGTCTTCTTTGTCCGCCGCCAGTCCGCATCGCCTCGCTGCCGTGGCCAGGTTTGGGGCTGTGATTGTCGCGGTTGCAGCCGAGCTAGGACACGCGCGATAGGGATCGAGCCATTCGGAACATTCCATCGAGCCAATCGAGAGAGCCAGAAGCGGTTTTTTAGCTACAGAACATGTCTTACGTAGTAACCATATAGAAGGTTGGTCTAGTTTCTCTGTGTTTTTTAGCTGTTTTTTTTTTGTTTTCTATTCTTTTACTTTTACTATTTTTTCATTATTAATTTTTTTAACTTTTAATTTTAAAACATGAATTCTTTATATGAAATATTAGAACATTCTTTAACTAATGAACTTTTTAAAATTCAATATTTGTTTTTCAATTTCATGAATATTTTCCAAATTCATGATCAAAATAATTTGTTGTGTAAGGTATGGTCCACCTAGATTATAAAGGTCTAAAGGTTCTAGTACGTTCACAAAAACAGGCCCAGCAGATTAAAGGCCGGATGTTTCTAATTATAGTGGTATTTTTAGGTTGTTTATCTTTTTTCTAGTGATCCCATCAAGTACACTTTACATATAATAATAGATGATTTGGACATGATATACTTGCATTAATATAGTATAGGATTGTACATTAAGTATATGCACCTTTAAGGTAGATTCAAGGTAATGCATATGATAGTACTTGCTTAGTTGCAGAGTTTGAAAATTTAGAGCAATCATTATATTATATATCCTCTTATCACAAATGATGACGGGATAGAATCAGAAAAAGGGGAAAAATAACAGTGAAGGGATAATCAGATGGGCCACCCACTGTGGAGCAGTCGAGCTGTTATTGTTGAACTGTGACATATCTGTATTTATTGTCGACTAATTCTCCTATCGTCTCTAACCTTATATAGGTTAACTCCTAGAGATATTATAGGATTAGTTGGCTTTTCACGCAAGACATCACCTATATATATTGTAACAGACTCCGATGAATATAATTGAGTTGCATCCTATAGTCTTCTACATGGTATCAGTTTTCTACCGATCTCCATCGCTTCCGCCCAATGCCGCCGCCGCGTCTCACGCCGTTGTCGCCTCCTCTTTCCCTGCCGCCACCGCCGCTTCCTCCCAAGCCGCCGCCGCATCCAAACCCTAATACCTACCACACCGCCGACACCGCTTACCTCCACAAGCCGCCGCCGCCACAAAACCCTAACCCTCCCATGTCGCCGCCGCTCCTTCCCTCCTAAGCCACCGCCGCTGTCCCCGCACCTCCAACCCTCCTTGCCGACGCCGCTTTTTCTCCAAGCCGTCGCCGCACCCATCTCTCACCATGGTGGGACCCTCCTCCTCCCTCGACAGCTCCACCACCGTCCTCGCTTTCACCTCTGATCACCTCAACGAACTCATCTTCAAGGACCACGTTCCCGTCGTTCTCGATCTCGACTCCCCCTCCTACAACGCGTGGCGCACCTACTTCGTGCTTCTTTTCTGCTCCTACTACTTCATAGATAATGTTGATGGGAGCATTGACACCGTGACATGAAAGGCGACGACGAATGGCTGGCCGTCGATGCTTGCATCGTCAAGTGGTTGTTCCTCACGATCTCGCAAGGGCTCTTCGACATGGTGAACTGCCGCAACCCGTCCACGGACGTCATCTGGACGCGGCTTTGCGACCTCTTCCTCGACAATCAGCTCCAGCGTCGCGTGTTCCTCCAAGGGAAGTTTTTCACTATGCAGCAAAACGATCTCATGATGGACGAGTATTGCACCAAGCTGAATGTTCTCTCTGCTGAGCTTCGCGGCGTCGGCATGGTGGTCGATGACTCGGTCCTCCTCAGCAACCTCCTCCGCGGCCTCCACCCCGTCCTTGGCCAGTCCGCCGCCAACCTCTCCTCACCATCCCCTCCTCCGCGAAGGCTGTCACATACTTGCGGATGGAGGAGAAATGCCTCCGTCATGCGGCTCGGTAGGTGCCTCATGTCGCGCTCCACATCAGCACCATTGGGGGCCCCGCTGCCCCCCAGCAGCCTCCTCGTGCGCCGGCTCCACCGCCGCCAGCCGCCAGAAGAGACGAGAGGCCGCAATGGGTGGGCCCGCAAGTCAGGCTCCCATCCCCGCCAGGCCGCCGCGCCCGCCACTGCCCCGGCCTCGGTGCCCTCGCCTTGGCTCACGGGGTACAACCCCTGGACCGGGGTGGTTCATGCCTACTCCACGCCCCTGATAACCCACAAGTATAGGGGATCAGAACAGTTTTCGAGGGTAGAGTATTCAACCCAATTTTATTGATTCGACACAAGGGGAGCTAAAGAATATTCTCAAGTATTAGCAGTTGAGTTGTCAATTCAACCACACCTGGAAGACTTAATTTCTGCAGCAAAGTATTTAGTAGCAAAGTAGTATGGAAGTAACGGTAACGGTGGCAAAGGTAACAGTAGCAGTTTTGTAGTAATTGTAACAGTGGTAATGGTAAAGTAACTAAGCAAAGATCAATATGTGAAGAGCTCGTAGGCATTGGATCAGTGATGGATAATTATGTCGATGCGATTCCTCATGCAATATTTATAACATAGGGTGACATGTAACTAGCTCTAGTTCATCAATGTAATGTAGGCATGTATTCCGAATATAGTCATACGTGCTTATGGAAAAGAACTTGCATGACATCTTTTGTCCTACCCTCCCATGGCAGCAGGGTCCTATTGGAAACTAAGGAATATTAAGGCCTCCTTTTAATATAGTACCGGACCAAAGCATTAACACTTTCTGAATACATGAACTCCTCAAACTACGGTCATCACCGGGAGTGGTCCCGATTATTTTCAATTCGGGGTTGCCAGATCATAGCACATAATAGGTGACTATTGACTTGCAAGATAGGATCAAGAACTCACATATATTCATGAAAACATAATAGGTTCATATCTGAATTCATGGCACTTGGGCCCTAGTGAGCATTAAGCATAAAAAAGTCATAGCAACATCAATCTAAGAACATAATGGATACTAGGGATCAAACCCTAACAAAACTAACTCGATTACATGATAAATCTCATCCAACCCATCACCGTCCAACAAGCCTACGATGGAATTACTCACGCATGGCGGTGAGCATCATGAAATTGGTGATGGGGGAAGGTTGATGATGACGACGGCGACGGATTCCCCTCTCCGGAGCCCCGAACGGACTCCAGATCAGCCCTCCCGAGAGAGATTAGGGCTTGGCGGTGGCTCCATATCGTAAATCGCGATGAATTCTTCTCTCTTTTTTTCCCTCCCCGAACGTGAATATATAGAGTTGGAGTTGAGGTCGGTGGAGCCTCAGGGGGCCCACGAGACAGGGGACGCGCCCAGGGGGGTAGGCGCGCCCCCCACCCTCGTGGATAGGGTGTGGGCCCCTTGGTCTTGATTCTTTTGCCAGTATTTTTTATATATTCCAAAAATATTCTACGTGGAGTTTCAGGTCATTCCGAGAACTTTTATTTCTGCACAAAAATAACACCATGGAAATTCTCTTTGAAAACAGCGTCGGTCCGGTTAGTTCCATTCAAATCATGCAAGTTAGAGTTCAAAACAAGGGCAAAAGTGTTTGGAAAAGTAGATACGATGGAGACGTATCAACTCCCCCAAGCTTAAACCTTAGCTTGTCCTCAAGCAATTCAGTTGACAAATTGAAAGTGATAAAGAAAAACTTTTACAAACTCTGTTTGCTCTTGCTGTTGTAAATATGTAAAGCCAACATTCAAGTTTTCAGCAAATATTATGGAGCAACCATATTCACAATAACACTCAGGTCTCATGTTTACTCATATCAATGGCATAATCAACTAGCGAGCAATAATAATAAATCTCGGATGACAACACTTTCTCAAAACAATAATAATATGATATAACAAGATGGTATCTCGCTAGCCCTATCTGAGACCGCAAAACATAAATGCAGAGCACCTCTGAAGATCAAGGACGGACTAAACATTGTAATTCATGGTAAAAGAGATCCAGTCATACTCAATATAAACTAATAGTAATGCATGCAAATGACAGAGGTGCTGTCCAACTGGTGCTTTTCAATAAGAGGATGATGACTCAACATAAAAGTAAATAGATAGGCCCTTCGCAGAAGGAAGCAGGGATTTTTAGAGGTGCCAGATCTCGAGTTTTGAAATAGAGATAAATAATATTTTGAGTGGCATACTTTCATTGTCAACATAACAACCGAGAGATCTCGATATCTTCCATGCTACACACATTATAGGCGGTTCCCAAACAGTATGGTAAAGTTTATACTCCCTCGCCACCAACAATCATCAATCCATGGCTTGCTCGGTACAACGGGTGCCTCCAACTAACAACAATCCTGGGGGAGTTTTGTTTGCAATTATTTTGATTTGAGCATGGGACTGGGCATCCCGGTGACCAGCCATTTTCTCGTGAGTGAGGAGCGGAGTCCACTCCTCTTGAGAATAACCCGCCTAGCATGGAAGATACGGACAGCCCTAGTTGATACATGAGCTATTCGAGCATACAAAACAAAATTTCATTTGAAGGTTTAGAGTTTGGCACATACAAATTTACTTAGAACGGCAGGTAGATACCGCATATAGGAAGGTATGGTGGACTCATATGGAATAACTTTGGGGTTTATGGAAGTGGATGCACAAGCAGTATTCTCGCTTAGTACAAGTGAAGGATAGAAAGAGACTGGGAAGCGACCAACTAGAGAGCGACAAAACAGTCATGGACATGCATTAAAATTAATCAACACTGAGTGCAAGCATGAGTAGGATATAATTCACCATGAACATAAATATCGTGGAGGCTATGTTGATTTTGTTTCAACTACATGTGTGAACATGTGCCAAGTCAAGCCACTCGAATCGTTCAAAGGAGGATACCACCCTATCATACCACAGCACAACCATTTTAATAGCATGTCTGCACGCAAGGTAAACCATTATAAACTCCTAGCTAATTAAGCATGGCATGAGCAACTATAATCTCTAATTGTCATTGCAAACATGTTTCGTTCATAATAGGCTGAATCAGGAACGATGAACTAATCATATTTACAAAAACAAGATAGGTCGAGTTCATACCAGCTTTTCTTATCTCAATCAGTCCATCATATATCGTCATTATGGCCTTTCACTTGCATGACCGAACAGTGTGGATAATAATAATAGTGCACGTGCATTGGACTAAGCTGGAATCTGCAAGCATTTAATACACAGGAGAAGACAAGGTAATATGGGCTCTTTGTTAAATCAACAATAATGCATATAAGAGCTACTCAACATTTTCATCAAGGTCTTCTCCTCTTGACCCCCAAAGAAAAGAAAGGAAATAAAACTGTTTACACGGGAAAGCTCCCAACAAGCAAAAGAAGAATGAGAAATCTTTTTGGGTTTTCTTTTAGTTATTACTACTACAGGCATGGAAAGTAACTAGCTAAAAGCTACAACTAATTTTTTTGGTTTTTCATAAGGTTATTCAAACACACAAGAAGAAGGCTTAGAAAAGAAAATAGACTAGCATGGATAGTACAATGAAAAAGTATGAGCACCGACAACTGGCATGAGTGTGTGAACATGAATGTAATGTCGGTGAGAAATACGTACTCCCCCAAGCTTAGGCTTTTGGCCTAAGTTGGTCTAGGGCCACGGCTGGGCTGGTGGATATCCAAAGTTATAGCTAAGGTCGTACTGAGATCCAACAGCTACTGCCTGACGAGCTGCAGCTTGGAGGTGAGCTGCCTCCGTCCTCCTCTCGTACTCGTTCGCCTCCTCCCTGGTTATGACATGTCTCCCCTTTGCCTGAAAGTCAAAGAAAGTAGGACCAGGGAGAGCAATATGGACAGCACGACGTCTGTCAAAGATTAGTCGGTACTGGAGAGACTGTTCATTCCTCTCAATAGACTGATGGCGAACCATAGCATTAAAATCTAGATAAGCAGGAGGCAACTCCATATCATTTTCATGTATGGGTACTTCAAGATAATTAGCTAAATGAGTTGCATAAATGCCACCAAACAAATCTCCACTTATACTGTTATGATGCAACCTTCGTGCAACGATGGCCCCCAAGTTATATTGTTTATCTCCTAATACTGCACTCTTGAGGACACTAAGGTCTGGAACGCACATGTGACAGGCTTCATCTTTACCGTTAATACATCTACCTATAAAGAGAGCAAAATAATGTATGGCAGGAAAATGGGTGCTCCCTATGGTAGCTTGCGTGATTTCTCTAGATTCCCCCACAGTTATACTAGCAAGAAAGTCTTTATATTCATATTTGCGAGGTTCACTAGCATTACCCCACTGCGGGAGTTTACAAGCAGTATTAAAATCTTCTAAGTCCATGGTATAAGATTTATCATAAAGATCAAATAGGACAGTGTGAGAATTGTGTGATGATGTAAATTTAAACCTTCTCACAAAGGAATCAGTTAGGTAGTAATATTGGGGGCAATTATCTGACACGAAGCCCTCAAGTTCAGCATTACGCACATACGCGTCAAATACCTCCTTAATTCCTGCTTGGACCATAAAATCTTCTGACGGCCATTCACAAGGCCGCACTTGAGCTTCTCTTGGTAGTTCATAGTCCGGCTCACGTATCGCGAGCCTGGGTCCTTGCTTCTTTGAGGAACCACCTTGGTACATTTTCCTACACATATTTCTTCCTCTGAAAAATTTCTGAAATTTTTAGTGACTCAAAATAAAAGTGAACCAAACTCAACAAAATTGATAGCAACTACTCCCACAAGTGCTTAGAGACTATACCATGCATTAGAACTACTTGGGACCAAATAAATTTGACATGCAAGCTCAAGAATAGGGTCACCTAAGCAGCCAAAATTTGCAATAAATAAAGCACTAGAACAAAAACTAATTGGACCATTGCAGGAGTCACATACCGAAGAACAATCCCTCAAAGCAGTTTTGCGAATGGAGCTTTGAGCAAGGAGATCAAAAATCGTAGCAAAACGAGCTAGAACATGGGTCTGAGCTGTGTGGTGATTTTTTCTGCAGGAAGACGAAGTGTGTGGGTGGAGGATTAAGTGGAGGGGGCCACGTGGGACCCACGAGGCAGGGACGCGCCCTGCACCCTCGTGGCCAGGTGGTTGCCCCCTCTGATGTGTTCTCAGTGCCAAATATTCTTAAATATTCTACAAAAAATTATATTTCAATTTCAGGGCATTTGGAGAACTTTTATTTTCGGGATATTTTTTATTCCACGGATAATTCAGAAAACAGACCAAAAATACTATTTTTGCTTTATTTAATCTAAATAACAGAAATTAAAAGGAGGGTGCAGAGAGTTGTGCTTTCTAACTTCATCCATCTCATGCTCGTCAAAATGAATCCACTAACAAGGTTGATCAAGTCTTGTGGCCAGGACCCTCGTGGCCAGGTGCTTGCTCCCCCTGCTGTGTTCTCAGTGCCAGATATTGTCAAATATTCCAGAAAAAATCATATTCCATTTTCAGGGCATTTGGAGAACTTTTATTTTCGGGGTATTTTTATATTGCACGGATAATTCAGAAATGTATGTAAAAATACTATTTTTACTTTATTTCAACTAAATAATGTAAAGTAAAAGGAGGGCATGTAAGGTTGTGCCTTCTAGTTTCATCCATCTCATGCTCATCAAAAGGAATCCACTAACAAGGTTGATCAAGTCTTGTTAACAAACTCATTCCGAATAACATGAAACCGGAGAATTTTCGAATAACACTAGGTTACTTCAACGGGCATATGCACCTCCCCAACAATAAGAATATCATATTTCTTCTTGACAGTAGGAAGAGGAAATTCAAAACCTCCAATAGTAATTGTTGAGGTTTTCCAATAGAATTGATACTGTGGACTTGAGGTTGTTTCCTCGGAAAGTGTACCGTATGCTCATTACCGTTAACATGAAAAGTGACATTGCCTTTGTTGCAATCAATAACAGCCCCTACAAGATTCAAAAAGGGTCTACCAAGGATAATCGACATACTATCGTCCTCGGGAATATCAAGAATAACAAAGTCCATTAAAATAGTAATGTTTGCAACCACAACAGGCACATCCTCACAAATACCGACTAGTATAGCAGTTGATGTATCGGCCATTTGCAAAGATATTTCAGTAGGTGTCAACTTATTCAAATCAAGTCTACGATATAAAGAGAGAGGCATAACACTAACACCGGCTCCAAGATCACATAAAGCAGTTTTAACATAGTTTCTTTTAATGGAGCATGGTATAGTTGGTACTCCTGGATCTCCTAGTTTCTTTGGTATTCCTCCTTTAAAAGTATAATTAGCAAGCATGGTGGAAATTTTAGCTTCCGGTATCTTTCTTTTATTTGTAACAATATCTTTCATATACTTAGCATAAGGATTCATTTTAAGCATATCACCAAACGACACGCAAAAAGATAGTTCTAATCATTTCAGCAAAGCGCTCAAAATCCTCATCATCCTTTTTCTTGGATGGTTTAGGAGGAAAAGGCATGGGTTTCTAAACCCATGGTTCTCTTTCTTTACTATGCTTCCTAGCAATGAAATCTCTCTTATCATAACGTTGATTCTTTGATTGTGGGCTATCAAGATCAACAGCAGGTTCAATCTCTACATCACTATCATTGCTAGGTTGAGCATCATCATGAACATCATCATTAATATTATCACTAGGTTCATGTTCATTACCAGATTGTGTTTCAGCATCAGAAATAGAAATATCATTGGGATTCTCAGGTGTGTCAACAATAGGTTCACTAGACAACCTTCTTCTTGTAGACGTTATTGGGCCTCCAAGTGCAGAGGTTTGTAGGACAGTAGCAAATTTCCCTCAAGTGGATGACCTAAGGTTTATCAATCCGTGGGATGTGTAGGATGAAGATGCTCTCTCTCAAACAACCCTGCAACCAAATAACAAAGAGTCTCTTGTGTCCCCAACACACCCAATACAATGGTAAATTGTATAGGTGCACTAGTTAATGAAGAGATGGTGATACAAGTGAAATATGGATGGTAGATATAGGTTTTTGTAATCTGAAAATATAAAAACAGCAAGGTAAATATTGATAAAAGTGAGCACAACCAATATTGCAATGCTAGGAAACAAGGCCTAAGGTTCATACTTTCACTAGTGCAAGTTCTCTCAACAATAATAACATAATTGGATCATATAGCTATCCCTCAACATGCAACAAAGAGTCACTCCAAAGTCACTAATAGCAGAGAAGAAACGAAGAGATTATGGTAGGGTACGAAACCACCTCAAAGTTATTCTTTGGTATCGATCTATCATAGAGTTCGTACTAGAATAACACCTTAAGACACAAATCAACCAAAACCCTAATGTCACCTAGATACTCCAATGTCACCTCAAGTATCCCTGGGTATGATTATACGATATGCATCACAAAATCTCATATTCATCTATTCAACCAACACAAAGTACTTCAAAGAGTGCCCCAAAGTTTCTACCGGAGAGTCAAGACGAAAACGTGTGCCAACCCCTATGCATAGGTTCATGGGCGGAACCCGCAAGTTGATTACCAAAACATACATCAAGTGGATCACGTGATATCCCATTGTCACCACAGATAAGCACGGCAAGACATACATCAAGTGTTCTCAAATCCTTAAAGACCCAATCCGATAAGATAACTTCAAAGGGAAAACTCAATCAATTACAAGAGAGTAGAGGGGGAGAAACATAATAAGATCCAACTATAATAGCAAAGCTCGCGATACATCAAGATCGTATCACCTCAAGAACATGAGAGAGACAGATCAAACACATAGCTACTGGTACATACCCTCAGCCCCGAGGGTGAACTACTCCCTCCTAGTCATGGAGAGCGCCGGGATGATGAAGATGGCCACCTGTGAGGGATACCCCTCCCGTGAGTGCTTGAACAGGGTCCTGATTGGTTTTTGGTGGCTACAGAGGCTTGCGGCGGCGGAATTCCCGATCTATTCTGTTCCCCGAAGGTTTTAGGGTATATGGATATATATAGGCGAAAGAAGTCGGTCAGGGGAGCCACGAGGGGCCCACGAGGGTGGAGTGCGTGCCCAGGGGGTGGGCGCGCCCCCTGCCTCGTGCTCTCCTTGTTGATTCCCTGATGTGCACTCCAAGTCCCCTGGATTGCTTCCACTCCAAAAATAACTCTCCCAAAGGTTTGATTTCGTTTGGACTCCGTTTGATATTCCTTTTCTTAGAAACACTGAAACGAGGGAAAAAACAGGAACTGGCACTCGGCTCTGGGTTAATAGGTTAGTCCCAAAAATAATATAAAAGTGCATAGTAAAGCCCATTAAACATCCAAGATGGATAATATAATAGCATGAATACTTCATAATTTATAGATACGTTGGAGACGTATCAGCATCCCCAAGCTTAATTCCTGCTCGTCCTCGAGTAGGTAAGTGATAAAACAAATAATTTATGAAGTGTGAAGGCTAGCAGGTGCACAAGTTTGATCAATGATAATTTCAATCACCTTTTCTAGCATCATTATATGTCATAACAGTAGCTCATATCATAAAGCTTTGCATGAACAAGTAACAAACTACTCACATGTTAAAGTATAGATCATAAACTTTCTTGAAAACTAACAAACCATGTTATTAGTCATCAAACAATTACAAATCATCTTATTTTCAGTAAGAGTCTATGTCAAAGCTTTGATTCAGCAAACTTCACATACTCAACTATCATTTAGTCTTCCATGATTGTGATAACCCACAAGTATAGGGGATCGCAACAGTTTTCGAGGGTAGAGTATTCAACCCAAATTTATTGATTCGACACAAGGGGAGCCAAAGAATATTCTCAAGTATTAGCAGTTGAGTTGTCAATTCAAACACACCTCGATAACTTAGTATCTGAAGCAAAGTGTTTAGTAGCAAAGTAATATGATAGTAGTGGTAACGGTAACAAAGGTAACAGTAGCAAAAGTAATATTTTTAGTGTTTTGTAGTGATTGTAACAAAGAGTAACGGAAAAGTAAATAAGCGAAGAACAATATGTGAAAAGCTCGTAGGCATTGCATCGGTGATGGAGAATTATGTCGGATGCGGTTCATCATGTAACAGTCATAACATAGGGTGACACAGAACTAGCTCCAATTCATCAATGTAAAGTAGGCATGTATTCCGAATATAGTCGTACGTGCTTATGGAAAAGAACTTGCATGGCATCTTTTGTCCTACCCTCCAGTGGCAGCGGGTGATACATCTCCAACGTATCTATAATTTTTTATTGCTCCATGCTATATTATCTACTGTTTTGGACATTATTGGGCTTTATTTTCCACTTCTATATCATTTTAGGGACTAACCTATTAAACGGAGGCCCAGCCCAGAATTGCTGTTTTTTGCCTATTTCAGAGTTTTGAAGAAACGGAATATCAAACGGAATGAAACCTTCGGGAACGTGATTTTCTCACCGAACATGATCCAGGAGACTTGGACCCTAAGTCAAGGAAGCTTCGAGGAGGGCACGAGGTAGGGGGCGCGCCTACCCCCCCGAGGCGTGCCCTCCACCCTCGTGGTCCCCTGTTGCTCCACCGACGTACTTCTTCCACCTATATATACCTACGTACCCCCAAACAATCACATACGGAGCCAAAAACCTAATTCCACCGCCGCAACCTTATGTACCCACGAGATCCCATCTTGGGGCCTGTTCCGGAGCTCCGCCGGAGGGGGCATCCACCACGGAGGGCTTCTACGTCATCACCATAGCCTCTCCGATGAAGTGTGAGTAGTTTACCTAGAACCTTCGGGTCCATAGTTAGTAGCTAGATGGCTTCTTCTCTCTTTTTGGATCTCAATACAATGTTCTCCCCCTCTCTCGTGGAGATCTATTCGATGTAATCTTCTTTTTGCGGTGTGTTTGTTGAGACCGATGAATTGTGTGTTTATGATCAAGATTATCTATGAACAATAATTGAATCTTCTCTGAATTCTTTTATGTATGATTGGTTATCTTTGCAAGTCTCTTCGAATTATAAGTTTGGTTTGGCCTACTAGATTGGTTTTTCTTGCAATGGGAGAAGTGCTTAGCTTTGGGTTCAATCTTGCGATGTCCTTTCCCAAAGGATGAGGGGCAGCAAGGCACGTATTGTATTGTTGCCATCGAGGATAACAAGATGGGGTTTTTATCATATTGCATGAATTTATCCCTCTACATCATGTCATCTTGCTTAAGGTGTTACTCTGTTTTCATGAACTTAATACTCTAGATGCATGCTGGATAGCGGTCGATGAGTGGAGTAATAGTAGTAGATGCAGGCAGGAGTCGGTCTACTTGTCTCGGACGTGATGCCTATATACATGATCATACCTAGATATTCTCATAACTATGCTCAATTCTGTCAATTGCTCAATAGTAATTCATTCACCCACCGTAAAATACTTATGCTCTTGAGAGAAGCCACTAGTGAAACATATGGCCCCCGGGTCTATCTCCATCATATTAATCTTCCATCACTTTATTTATTGCCTTTGCTTTAACTTTTCTTTTATTTTACTTTGCATCTTTATCATAAAAATACCAAAAATATTATCTATCGTCTCTATCGATCTCACTCTAAGTAAGTGACCGTGAAGGGATTGACAACCCCTATTCGCGTTGGTTGCGAGGAGTTATTTGCTTTGTGTAGGTACGAGGGACTCGCGTGTAGCCTCCTACTGGATTGATACCTTGGTTCTCAAAAACTGAGGGAAATACTTACGCTACTGTGCTGCATCACCTTTCCTCTTCAAGGAAATCCAACGCAGTGCTCAAGAGGTAGCTAGAAGAATTTCTGGCGCCGTTGCCGGGGAGGTCTACGCAAAAGTCAACATACCAAGTACCCATCACAATCCCTTATCTCCCGCATTACATTATTTTCCATTTGCCTCTCGTTTTCCTCTCCCCCACTTCACCCTTGCCGTTTTATTCGCCCTCTCTTTTCCGTTTGCCTCTTTTTCGCTTGTTTTTTGTTTGCTCGTGTGTTGGATTGCTAGTTTGTCGCGATGGCTCAAGATAATACCAAATTGTGTGACTTTACCAATACCAACAATAATGATTTCCTTAGCACTCCGATTGCTCCTCTTACCAATACTGAATCTTGTGAAATCAATATTGCTTTGTTGAATCTTGTCATGAAAGATCAATTCGCCGGCCTTCCTAGTGAATATGCCGCTACTCATCTAAATAGCTTCATTGATTTGTGTGATATGCAAAAGAAGAAAGATGTTGATAATGATATTGTTAAATTGAAGCTATTTCCTTTTTCGCTTAGAGATCGTGCTAAAGCTTGGTTTTCGTCTTTGCCTAAAAATAGTATTGATTCTTGGAACAAGTGCAAAGATGCTTTTATCTCTAAGTATTTTCCTCCCGCTAAGATCATCTCTCTTAGAAACGATATTATGAATTTTAAGCAACTTGATCATGAACATGTTGCACAAGTTTGAGAGAGGATGAAATTAATGATACGTAATTGCCCCACTCATGGTTTGAATTTGTGGATGATTATACAAAAAATTTATGCCGGATTGAATTTTGCTTCTAGAAATCTTTTAGATTCAGCCGCGGGAGGCACTTTTACGGAAATCACTTTAGGAGAAGCTACTAAACTCCTAGATAATATTATGGTTAATTACTCTCAATGGCACACTAAAAGATCTACTAATAAAAAAGCGCATGCGATAGAAGAAATTAATGTTTTGAGTGGAATGATGGATGAACTTATGAAATTCTTTGCTACTAAGAGTGTTTCTTCTGATCCTAATGATATGCCTTTGTCTACTTTGATCGAGAATAATAATGAATCTATGGATGTGAATTTTGTTGGCAGGAATAATTTTGGTAACAATGCATATACAGGAAACTTTAATCCTAGGCCTTATCATAGTAATCCCTCTAATAATTATGGAAGTTCCTACAACAACTCTTATGGAAATTTTAATAAGATGCCCTCTGAATTTGAGACTAGTGTTAAAGAGTTTATGAATTCGCAAAAGAATTTCAATGCTTTGCTTGAAGAGAAATTTCTTAAAGTTGATGAATTGGCTAGGAACGTTGATAGAATTTCTCTTGATGTTGATTCTTTAAAGCTTAGATCTATTCCTCCTAAGCATGATATCAATGAGTCTCTCAAAGCCATGAGAATTTACATTGATGAGTGCAAAGAAAGAACCGCTAGGATGCGTGCTACGAAAGATGCCTTTATTAAAGTGTGTTCTTCTAGTTTCTATGAAAATAAAGATGAAGATCTAAAAGTTATTGATGTGTCCCCTATTAAATCTCTATTTTGCAATATGAATCTTGATAATGATGGGACTGAATATGATCCACCTTTACCTAGAAGGCGTTCCAAGAATTCGGAGTTTTTAGATCTTGATGCTAAAATTGATAAAAGTTGGATTGAAGAAATAAAAACCCTAGATGTTGCTAAACCCACTATTTTGGATTTCAAGGAATTTAATTATGAAAGTTGCTCTTTGTTTGATTGTATTTCCTTGTTACAATCCGTGATAAATTCTCCTCACGCTTATAGTCAAAATAAAGCGTTTACTAAACATATCGTTGATGCCTTGATGCAATTTTATGAAGAAAAACTTGAGTTGGAAGTTTCTATCCCTAGAAAACTTTATGATGAGTGGGAACTAACTATTAAAATTAATATTAAGGATCATGAATTTTATGCTTTATGTGATTTGGGTGCGAGTGTTTCCACTATTCCCAGAACTTTGTGCGATTTGCTAGATTTCCGCGATTTTGATGATTGCACTCTAAATTTGCACCTTGCGGATTCCATGATTAAGAAACCTATGGGAAGCATTAATGATGTTCTTATTGTTGCAAATAGGAATTATGTGCCCGTATATTTTATCGTTCTTGATATATATTTTGCAATCCTTCATGTCCTATTATTCTTGGTAGACCTTTTCTTAGAACGATTGGTGCAATTATTGATATGAAGGAAGGGAATGTTAGATTCCAATTTCCATTAAATAAAGGCATGGAACACTTACCTAGGAAGAAAATAAAATTACCATATGAATCTATCATGAGAGCCACTTATGGATTGCCTACCAAAGATGGCAAAACCTAGATCTATCCTTGCTTTTATGCCTAGCTAGGGGCGTTAAACGATAGCGCTTGTTGGGAGGCAACACAATTTTATTTTTAGTTTTTTTTCTTTTGCTTATGTTTAGGAATAAATCTTAGATCTAGCCTCTGGTTAGATGTGTTTTTATGTTTTAATTAGTGTTTGTGCGAAGTTAAACCTATAGGATTTTCTTGGATGATAGTTATTTGATCTTGCTGTAATTTCCAGAAACTTTCTGTTCACGAAAACAATTGTTACAAATCACAAGACCGTGATAAAATAGTGATTCAACTTTATGCTGATCAATAAACAAATTTCCTAGGTCTTCCTATTTTGTCTGAATTTTTGGAGTTCCAGAAGTTTGAGTTAGTTACAGATTACTACAGACTGTTCTGTTTTTGACAGATTCTGTTTTTCATGTGTTGTTTGCTTATTTTGATGAATCTATGGCTAGTAAAATAGTTTATAAACCATAGAGAAGTTGGAATACAGTAGGTTTAACACCAATATAAATAAATAATGAGTTCATTACAGTACCTTGAAGTGGTCTTTTGTTTTCTTTCGTTAACGGAGCTCACGAGATTTCTGTTGAGTTTTGTGTTGTGAAGTTTTCAAGTTTTGGGTGAAATCTTTTGATGGATTATGGAACAAGGAGTGGCAAGAGTTAAAGCTTGGGGATGCCCATGGCACCCCCAAGATAATCTAAGGACACCAAAATTCAAAGCTTGGGGATGCCGGAAGGCATCCCCTCTTCGCCTACTTCCATCGGTAACTTTACTTGGAGCTATATTTTTATTCACCACATGATATGTGTTTTGCTTGGAGTGTCTTGTATGATTTGAGTCTTTGTTTTTTAGTTTACCACAATCATCCTTGCTGTACACACCTTTTGATAGAGCCATACATTATTTGGAAATTATTAGAATACTCTTTGTGCTTCACCTATATCCTTTGAGTTTTATAGTTTTGCTCTAGTACTTCACTTATATCTTTTAGAGCACGGTGGTGGATTTGTTTTAAAGAAACTATTGATCTCTCATGCTTCACTTAGATTATTTTGAGAGTCTTAAATAGCATGGTAATTTGCTTAAATAATCCTAATATGCTAGGTATTAAAAATAGTAAAAACTTTCTTATGAGTGTGTTGAATGCTAAGAGAAGTTTGATGCTTGATGATTGTTTTGAGATATGGAGGTAATAATATTAAAGTCGTGCTAGTTGAGTAGTTGTGAATTTTAGTAATGCTTGTGTTGTAGTTTGCAAGTCCCGTAGCATGCACGTATGGTAAACGTTATGTAACAAATTTGAAACATGAGGTGTTCTTTGATTGTCCTCCTTATGAGTGGCGGTCGGGGACGAGCGATGGTCTTTTCCTACCAATCTATCCCCTTGGAGCATGTGAGTAGTGCTTTGGTTTTGATGGCTTGTAGATTTTTGCAATAAGTATGTGAGTTCTTTATGACTAATGTTGAGTCCATGGATTATACGCACTCTCACCCTTCCATCATTGCTAGCCTCTTCGATTGCACTGCATTGCCCTTTCTCACATTGAGAGTTGGTGCAAACTTCGCTGGTGCATCCAAACCCCGTGATATGATGCACTCTTTCACACATAAACCTCCTTATATCTTCCTCAAAACAGCCACCATACCTACCTATTATGGCATTTCCATAGCCATTCCGAGATATATTGCCATGCAACTTTCCACCATTCCGTTTATCATGACACATTCATCATTGTCATATTGCTTAGCATGATCATGTAGTTGACATAGTATTTGTGGCAAAGCCACCGTTCATAATTCTTTCATACATGTCACTCTTGGTTCATTGCATATCCCGGTACACCGCCTGAGGCATTCATATAGAGTCATACTTTTTTATATTATCGAGTTGTAATCATTGAGTTTTAAATAAATAGAAGTGTGATGATCATCATTTAATAGAGCATTGTCCCAAAAAAGGCCAAATAAAAAAAAGGCCCAAAAAAAGAGAAATAAAAGGGGCAATGCTACTATCCTTTTTTCCACACTTGTGCTTCAAAGTAGCACCATGTTCTTCATATAGAGAGTCTCTTGAGTTATCACTTTCATATACTAGTGGGAATTTTTCATTATAGAACTTGGCTTGTATATTCCAACGATGGGCCTCCTCAAGTGCCCTAGGTCTTCGTGAGCAAGCAAGTTGGATGCACACCCACTTAGTTTTATTTTGTTGAGCTTTCATACATTTATAGCTCTAGTGCATCCGTTGCATGGCAATCCCTACTCCTTGCATTAACATCAATCGATGGGCATCTCCATAGCCTGTTGATTAGCCTCGTTGATGTGAGACTTTCTCCTTTTTTGTCTTCTCCACATAACCCCCATCATCATATTCTATTCCACCCATAGTGCTATGTCCATGGATCGCGGTCGTATATTGCGTGAAATTTTATAGGTTTGAGATTACTAAAGTATGAAACAATTGCTTGGCCTGTCATCGGGGTTGTGCATGATGAGAATATTCTTGTGTGACGAAAATGGAGCATGACTAAACTATATGATTTTGTAGGGATGAACTTTCTTTGGCCATGTTATTTTGAGAAGACATAATTGCTTAGTTAGTATGCTTGAAGTATTATTATTTTTATGTCAATATGAACTTTTGTCTTGAATCTTTCGGATCTGAATATTCATACCACAATTAAGAAGAATTACATTGAAATTGTGCCAAGTAGCACTCCGCATCAAAAACTCTGTTTTTATCATTTACCTACTTGAGGACGAGCAGGAATTAAGCTTGGGGATGCCTGATACGTCTCCAACGTATCTATAACTTTTCATTGCTCCATGCTATATTATCTACTGTTTTGGACATTATTGGGCTTTATTTTCCACTTTTATATTATTTTTGGGACTAACCTATTAACCGGAGGCCCAGCCCAGAATTGCTGTTTTTTGCCTATTTCGTAGTTTCAAGAAAGCGGAATATCAAACGGAGTCCAAACGGAATGAAACCTTCGGAAACGTGATTTTCTCACCGAACGTGATCCAGGAGACTTGGACCCTAAGTCAAGGAAGCTTCGAGGAGGGCACGAGGTAGGGGCGCGCCTACCCCCCCCCCCCCCCCAGGCGCGCCCTCCAACCTCGTGGGCCCCCTGTTGCTCCACCGACATACTTCTTCCTCCTATATATACCTATGTACCCCCAAACGATCAGATACGGAGCCAAAAACCTAATTCCACCGCCGCAACCTTCTGTACCCACGAGATCCCATCTTAGGGCCTGTTCCGGAGCTCCGCTGGAGGGGGCATCCACCACGGAGGGCTTCTACGTCATCACCATAGCCTCTCCGATGAAGTGTGAGTAGTTTACCTCAGACCTTCGGGTCCATAGTTAGTAGCTAGATGGCTTCTTCTCTCTTTTGGATCTCAATACAATGTTCTCCCCCTCTCTCGTGGAGATCTATTCGATGTAATCTTCTTTTTGCGGTGTGTTTGTTGAGACCGATGGATTGTGGGTTTATGATCAAGATTATCTATGAATAATATTTGAATCTTCTCTGAATTCTTTTATGTATGATTGGTTATCTTTGCAAGTCTCTTCGAATTATCAGTTTGGTTTGGCCTACTAGATTGGTTTTTCTTGCAAAGGGAGAAGTGCTTAGCTTTGGGTTCAATCTTGCGGTGTCCTTTCCCAAGTGATGAGGGGCAGCAAGGCACGATTGTATTGTTGCCATCGAGGATAACAAGATGGGGTTTTTATCATATTGCATGAATTTATCCCTC
This sequence comes from Aegilops bicornis, assembly GCA_021605145.1. Taxonomy (NCBI): domain Eukaryota; kingdom Viridiplantae; phylum Streptophyta; class Magnoliopsida; order Poales; family Poaceae; genus Aegilops; species Aegilops bicornis. Next base: position 212,839,804 of record CM038675.1, on the reverse strand, counting down.
TACATCATGTCATCTTGCTTAAGGCGTTACTCGCTTTTCATGAACTTAATACTCTAGATGCATGCTGGATAGCGGTCGATGAGTGGAGTAATAGTAGTAGATGCAGGTGAGTCGGTCTACTTGTCTCGGACGTGATGCCTATATACATGATCATACCTAGATATTCTCATAACTATGCTCAATTCATCGCCAATTGCTCAACAAGAATTGCTCACCCACCGTAAAATACTTATGCTCTTGAGAGAAGCCTCTAGTGAAACCTATGGCCCCCGGGTCTATCTCCATCATATTAATCTTCCAACACTTTATTTATTGCCTTTGCTTTTACTTTTCTTTTCTTTTACTTTGCATCTTTATCATAAAAATACCAAAAATATTGTCTATCATCTCTATCGGATCTCACTCTAAGTAAGTGACCGTGAAGGGATTGACAACCCCTAATCGCGTTGGTTGCGAGGAGTTATTTGCTTTGTGTAGGTACGAGGGACTCGCCGTAGCCTCCTCTTTGGATTGATACCTTGGTTCTCAAAAACTGAGGGAAATACTTACGCTACTGTGCTGCATCACCTTTCCTCTTCAAGGAAATCCAACGCAGTGCTCAAGAGGTAGCAGCGGGGTCCTAATGGAAACTTAGGGATATTAAGGCCTCCTTTTAATAGAGTACCGGAACAAAGCATTAACACATAGTGAATACATGAACTCCTCAAACTACGGTCATCACCGGGAGTGGTCCCGATTATTGTCACTTCGGGGTTGCCAGATCATAACATATAGTAGGTGACTATAGACTTGCAAGATAGGATCAAGAACTCACATATATTCATGAAAACATAATAGGTTCAGATCTGAAATCATGGCACTCGGACCCTAGTGACAAGCATTAAGCATAGAAAAGTCATAGCAACATCAATCTCAGAACATAGTGGATACCGGGATCAAACCCTAACAAAACTAACTCGATTACATGATAGATCTCATCCAACCCATCACCGGCCCAGCAAGCCTACGATGGAATTACTCACGCACGACGGTGAGCATCATGAAATTGGTGATGGAGGATGGTTGATGATGACGACGGCGATGAATCCCCCTCTCCGGAGCCCCGAACGGACTCCAGATCAGCCCTCCCAAGAGGTTTTAGGGCTTGGCGGCAGCTCTGTTTCGTAAAACGCGATGAATCCTTCTCTCTGATTTTTTTCTACCCGAAAGTGAATATATGGAGTTGGAGTTGAGGTCGGTGGAGCGTCAGGGGGCCCACGAGGTAGGGGGCGCGCCCCCACCCTCGTGGACAGGGTGTGGGCCCCCTGACGTGGATTTTTCTTCCAGTATTTTTTATATTTTCCAAAAAGATGTTCCGTGGAGTTTCAGGTCATTCCGAGAACTTTTGTTTCTGCACATAAATAACACCATGGAAAGTCTGCTGAAAATAGTGTCAGTCCAGGTTAGCTCCATTCAAATCATGCAAGTTAGAGTCCAAAACAAGGGCAAAAGTGTTTGGAAAAGTAGATACGACGAAGACGTATCAACTCCCCTAAGCTTAAACCATTGCTTGTCCTCAAGCAATTCAGTTGATAAACTGGAAGTGATAAAGAAAAACTTTTACAAACTCTGTTTGCTCCTGTTATTGTAAATATGTAAAGCCAGCATTCAAGTTTTCAGCAAAGATTATGACTAACCACATTTGCAATAACTCTTAGGTCTCATGTTTACTCATGTCAATGGCATAATCAACTAGCGAGCGATAATAATAAATCTCGGATGACAACACTTTCTCAAAACAATCATGATATGATATAACAAGATGGTATCTCGCTAGCCCTTTACGAGACCAAGAAACATAAATGCAAAGCACCTTTAAAGATCAAGGACTGACTAAAATTTGTAATTCATGGTAAAAGAGATCCAGTCATAGTCATACCCAATATAAATTAATAGTAATGGATGCAAATGACAGCAATGCTCTCCAGCTAGTGCTTTTTAATAAGAGGGTGATGACTCAACATGAAAGTAAATAGATAGGCCCTTCACAGAGGGAAGCAGGGACTTGTAGAGGTGCTAGAGCTCGGTTTTGAAATAGAGATAAATAATATTTTGAGCGGCATACTTTCATTATCAACATAACAACCGAGAGATGGCGATATCTTCCATGCTACACACATTATAGGCGGTTCCCAAACAGAATGGTAACATTTATACTCCCCCTCCACCAACAAGCATCAATCCATGGCTTGCTCGAAACAACGAGTGCCTCCAACTAGCAAATAGTCTCGTGGGGAGTTTAGTTTGCAATTATTTTGATTTAGTTTGCATAAAGCATGGGACTGGGCATCCCGGTGACCAGCCATTTTCTCGTGAGTGAGGAGCGGAGTCCACTCCTCTTGAGAATAACCCGCCTAGCATGGAAAATACGGATAGCCCTAGTTGATACATGAGCTATTCGAGCATACAAACAGAATTTCATTTGAAGGTTTAGAGTTTGGCACATACAAATTTACTTGGAACGGCAGGTAGACACCGCATATAGGAAGGTATAGTGGACTCATATGGAATAACTTTGGGGTTTAAGGAATTGGATGCACAAGCAGTATTCCCGCTTAGTACAGGTGAAGGCTAGCAAAAGACTGGGAAGCGACCAACTAGAGAGCGACAATAGTCATGAACATGCATTAAAATTAATAGACATTCAGTACAAGCATGAGTAGGACATAATCCACCATGAACATAAATATCGTGAAGGCTATGTTGATTTGTTTCAACTACATGTGTGAACATGTGCCAAGTCGAGTCACTTAAATCATTCAAAGGAGGATACCACCCCACTATACCACATCACAACCATTTTAATAGCATGTTGGCACGCAAGGTAAACCATTATAACTCATAGCTAATCAAGCATGGCATAAGAACTACGATCTCTAATTGTCATTGCAAACATGTTTATTCATAATAGGCTGAATCAGGAACGATGAACTCATCATATTTACAAAAACAAGAGAGGTCAAGTTCATACCATATTTTCTCATCTCAGTCAGTCCATCATATATCGTCATAATTGCCTTTCACTTGCACGACCGAACGATGTGAAAATAATAAGAGTGCACGTGCATTGGACTAAGCTGGAATCTGTGAGCATTCAATAAACAGGAGAAGACAAGGCAATACGGGCTCTTGGTTAAATCAACAATAGTGCATATAAGAGCCACTTCAACAATTTAATCATGGTCTTCTCCTATCGACCCCCAAAGAAAAGAAAAGAAATAAAAACTATTTACACGGGAAAGCTCCCAACAAGCAAGAGAAGAACAAGAAATCTTTTTGGGTTTTTTTTATTATTTCTACTACAGCAAGAAAGTAAACTAGCTAAAAGCTACACTATTTTTTTTTTGGTTTTTCTTAAGGTTTAACAAACACACAAGAAGAAAGCAAGAAAAAGAAAATAAACTAGCATGGATATTACAGTGAAAGAGTATGAGCACCGACAACTAGCAATGAGTGTGTGAACATAAATGTAATGTCGATTGGGAAATACGATTTCCCCAAGCTTAGGCTTTTGGCCTAAGTTGGTTTATTGCCACGGATGGCCTGGCGGATATCCATAGTTGTAGCCGGGGTCGTACTGAGATGCAGTGGCTATCGCCTCCTGAGCTGCAGCATGGCGGCGAGCTGCCTCCGCCCTCCTCTCCTACTCATCTGCCTCCTCTCTTGTAATAACATATCTTCCTTTTGCCTGATAATCAAAGAAGGCAGGAGCAGGGAGAGTAATACGGACAGCACGACGCCCCACAAAGATTAAGCGATACCGGAGAGGTGATTCATTCCTCTCAACAAACTGGTGGTGAACCATAGCATTAAAGTCTAAATAGGTAGGTGGAAACTCAATATCATCCTCACGTATGTCCACACCAAGAAAATTAGCTAAGCGGGTTGCATAAATTCCACCAAAGGAATCTCCATTAAATCTATTATGATGCAACCTACGTGCAACAATGGCTCCCAAATTATAAGATTTGTCTCCTAACACAGCACTGCTAAGAATACTGAGGTCGGGGACACACATGTGACATGCTTCATCCTTACCATTTATGCACCTACCTATGAAGAGAGCAAAATAATGTATAGCAGGAAAATGAATGCTCCCTATGGTAGCTTGTGCTATGTCTCTAGATTCCCCCACAGTTATACTAGCAAGACAATCTCTAAATTCAGATTTGCGGGGTTCACTAGCACTTCCCCATTGTGGGAGTTTGCAAGCAGTGGTAAAATCCTCTAAGTCCATCGTATAATATTTTTCATAAAGATCAAACAGGACAGTTGGAGAATTATGTGAAGATGAAAATTCAAACCTCCTCACAAATGAACTAGTGAGATAGTGGTATTGGCGGCACTTCTCTGCCTTGAAGCTCATAAGGTCAGCGTTACACAAATATGCGTTAAATTCTTCCTTGATTCCCGCTCGATCCATAAAGTTTTTTGAAGGCCATTCACAAGGTCAAGACTGAGCGCCCCTTGGTGGCTCATTGTCAGCATCACACATTGCAAGCCTGGGTCCTTGCTTCCTTGAAGAACCACCTTGGAACATTTTCCTAAGCATATTTCTTCCTCTGAAAAAATTTCTGAAATTTTTAGTAACTTCAAAATAAAAGTGAACCAAGCTCAACAAGATTGATAGCAACTACTCCAACAAGTTCCTAGAGCCTATATCAAGCATTAGAACTACTTGGAACCATATAAATTTGACATGCAAGCTCAAGAACATGGTCACCTAGGCAGCACAAATTTGCAATGAATAAAGCACTAGAACAAAAACTAATTGGACCAATGGAGGAGTCACATACCAAGGAACAATCTCCCCAAGTAGTTTTGTGAGAAGTGCTTTGAGCAAGGAGATCGAAAATCGCAGCAAAATGAGCTAGAACTCGTGCTTGAGCTGGATGGAGATTTTTTGGGAGGAAGAAGAAGTGTGTGGGTGCAGGAATAAGTGGAGGTGAGCCACCATGGGCCCACGAGGAAGGGGGCGCGCCCTGTAGGGGTGGGCGCGCCGTGGACCCTCGTGGCCAGGTGCTTGCTCCTCTGTGTTCTCAAGCATGATATTGTCAAATATTCCAGAAAAAATCATATTCCATTTTCAGGGCATTTGGAGAACTTTTATTTTCGGGTATTTTATATTGCACGGATAATTCAGAAATGTATATAAAAATACTATTTTACTTTATTTCAACTAAATAACAGAAAGTAAAAGGAGGGTACAGAAGGTTGTGCCTTCTAGTTTCATCCATCTCATGCTCATCAAAAGGAATCCACTAACAAGGTTGATCAAGTCTTGTTAACAAACTCATTCCGAATAACATGGAACCGGAGAAATTTCGAATAACACTATATTACCTCAACGGGATATGCACATCCCCAATAATAAGAATATCATATTTCTTCTTGACAGTAGGAAGAGGAAATTCAAAACCTCCAAAAATAATCGATGGAACTTTTCCAATAGAATTGATACTGTGGACTTGAGGTTGTTTCCTCGGAAAGTGTACTATATGCTCATTACCATTAACATGAAAAGTGATATTGCCTTTGTTGCAATCAATAATAGCCCCTGCAGTATTCAAAAAAGGTCTTCCAAGAATAATAGACATACTATCGTCCTCAGGAATATCAAGAATAACAAAGTCCGTTAAAATAGTAACGTTTGCAACCACAACAGGCACATCCTCACAAATACCGATGTATAGCAGTTGATTTATCAGCCATTTGCAAAGATATTTCAGTAGGTGTCAACTTATTCAAATCAAGTCTACGATATAAAGAGAGAGGCATAACACTAACACCGGCTCCAAGATCACATAAAGCAGTTTTAACATAGTTTCTTTTAATGGAGCATGGTATAGTTGGTACTCCTGGATCTCCTAGTTTCTTTGGTATTCCACCCTTAAAAGTATAGTTAGTAAGCATGGTGGGAATCTCAGCTTCCGGTATCTTTCTTTTATTAGTGACAATTTCTTTCATATACTTAGCATAAGGATTCATTTTTTAGCATATCAGTTAATCGCATACGCAAAAAGATAGGTCTAATCATTTCAGCAAAGCGCTCAAAATCCTCATCATCCTTTTTCTTGGATGGTTTAGGAGGAAAAGGCATGGGTTTCTGAACCCAAGGTTCTCTTTCGTTACCGTGTTTCCTAGCAACAAAGTCTCTCTTATCATAACGTTGATTCTTTGATTGTGGGTTATCAAGATCAACAACAGGTTCAATTTCTACATTATTATCATTACTAGGTTGAGCATCATCATGAACATCATCATTGACATTTTCACTAGGTTCATGTTCATTACCAGATTGTGTTTCAGCATCAGAAATAGAAATATCATTTGGACTCTTAGGTGGTTCAGCAATAGGTACAATAGAAGCATGCAAAGTCCTATCATTTTTCTTTTTCTTCTTTTTAGAAGGACTAGGTGCATCAATATTATTTCTCTGAGAATCTTGTTCAATTCTCTTAGGATGGCCTTCAGGATACAAAGGTTCCTGAGTCATTTTACCAGTTCTAGTAGCCACTCTAACAGCATAATCATTATTCTTACTATTCAATTCATTGAGCAAATCATTTTGAGCTTTAAGTACTTGTTCTACTTGAGTGGTAACCGTAGAAGCATGTTTAGTAATGAGTTTAAGTTCACCTTTAGCTCTAGACATATAATCACCCAAGTGTTCAAGCATATAGGCATTTTGTTTTAACTGTCTACCAAAATAAGCATTAAAATCTTCTTGCTTAACCATAAAATCATCAAATTCATCCAAACATTGGCTAGCAAACTTAGTAGGAGGGATTTCAGCTTTGTCATATCTATAGAGAGAATTTACCTTTACTACCTGTGTCGGGTTATCAAGACCATGAGTTTCTTCAATAGGTGATGGATTAAGATCATATATTTCTTCGACAGGCGGTAAATTAAAACCATGTATTTCTTCCATAGGAGGTAAATTCTTAACATCTTCAGCTTTAATACCCTTTTCTTTCATAGATTTCTTTGCCTCTTGCATATCTTCATGACTGAGAAATAGAACACCCCTCTTCTTCGGAGTTGGTTTAGGAATAGGCTCAGGAACTGGCTCATGAAGTGTCCAATTATTTTCATTTGTTAACATATTATTCAATAGAATTTCAGCTTCATCCGGTGTTCTTTCCCTGAAAACAGAACCAGCACAACTATCCAGGTAATCTCTGGAAGCATCAGTTAGTCCATTATAAAAGATATCAAGTATTTCATTTTTCTTGAGAGGATGATCGTGCAAAGCATTAAGTAGCTTGAGAAGCCTCCCCAAGCTTGTGGGAGACTCTCTTCTTCAATTTGCACAAAATTGTATATATCCCTTAAAGCAGCTTGTTTCTTATGAGCAGGAAATATTTAGCGAGAAGTAATAAATCATATCCTGGGGACTATGCACACAACCAGGATCAAGAGAATTAAACCATATCTTAGCATCACCCTTTAATGAGAACGGAAATATTTTAAGGATATATAGGTAGCGAGATTTCTCATCATTAGTGAACAGGGTGGCTATATCATTTAATTTAGTAAGATGTGCCACAACAGTTTCAGATTCATAGCCATGAAACGGATCAGATTCGACCAAAGTAATTATATCAGGATCAACAGAGAATTCATAATCCTTATCCGTAACACAGATAGGTGAAGTAGCAAAAGCAGGGTCAGGTTTCATTCTAGCATTAAGAGATTGCTGCTTCCATTTAGCTAATAACCTTTTGAGCTCGTATCTACCTTTGCAAGATAAAATAGCTAAAGCAGCTTCTTTTTCCAGAACATAACCCTCAAGAATAACAGGCGATTCATATTTATTAGGGGGAGAGTCTTCATCATCACTTTCATCAATGTTATCAGTTTCAATAATTTCATTCTCTCTAACCCTAGCAAGTTGTTCATCAAGAAATTCACCAAGTGGCACAGTAGTATCAAGCATAGTAGTAGTTTCATCATAAGTATCATGCATAGCAAAAGTGGCATCGTCAATAACATGCGACATATCAGAATGAATAGCAGAAGCAGGTTTAGGTGTCCCAAGCTTACTCAAAACAGAAGGTGAATCAATTGCAGAGCTAGATGGCAGTTCCTTACCTCCCCTCGTAGTTGAGGGATAAATTGTTGTCTTAGCGTCTTTCAAGTTCTTCATAGTGACCAGCAGATATAAATCCCAAGTGACTCAAAGAATAGAGCTATGCTCCCCGACATTGCCGTAAAATAGTCTTGATAAACCACAAGTATAGGGGATCTCAACAGTTTTCGAGGGTAGAGTATTCAACCCAAATTTATTGATTCGACACAAGGGGAGACAAAGAATATTCTTAGGTATTAGCAGTTGAGTTGTCAATTCAACCACACCGGGATAACTTAGTATCTGCAGCAAAGTGTTTAGTAGCAAAGTAATATGATAGTAGTGGTAACGGTAACAAAGGTAACAGTAGCAAAAGTAATATTTTTGGTGTTTTGTAGTGATTGTAATAAAGAGCAACAAAAAAGTAAATAAGCGAAGAACAATATGTGAAAAGCTCAGACGCATTGGATCGGTGATGGAGAATTATGTAGGATGCGGTTCATCATGTAATACCATAACATATGGTGACACGTAACTAGCTCCAATTCATCAATGTAATGTAGGCATGTATTCGAATATAGTCATACGTGCTTATGGAAAAGAACTTGCATGACATCTTTTGTCCTACCCTCCCGTGGCAGCGGGTCCTAATGGAAACTAAGGGATATTAAGGCCTCCTTTTAATAGAGTACCGAACAAAGCGTTAACACATAGTGAATACATGAACTCCTCAAACCACGGTCATCACCGGAGTGGTCCCGATTATTGTCACTTCGGGTTGCCGGATCATAACACAAAGTAGGTGACTATAGACTTGCAAGATAGGATCAAGAACTCACATATATTCATGAAAATATAATAGGTTCAGATCTGAAATCATGGCACTTTCGGGCCCTAGTGACAAGCATTAAGCATAGCAAAGTCATAGCAACATCAATCTCAGAACATAGTGGATACTAGGGATCAAACCCTAACAAAACTAACTCGATTACATGATGGATCTCATCCAACCCATCACCGTCCAGCAAGCCTATGATGGAATTACTCACGCACGACGGTGAGCATCATGAAATTGGTGATGGAGGATGGTTGATGATGACTACGGCGACAAATCCCCCTCTCCGGAGCCCCGAACGGACTCCAGATCAGCCCTCCCGAGAGGTTTTAGGGCTTGGCGGTGGCTCCGTATCGTAAAACGTGATGAATCCTTCTCTCTGATTATTTCTCCCCGAAAGTGAATATATGGAGTTGGAGTTGAGATCGGTGGAGCGTCAGGGGGGCCACGAGGCAGGTGGGCGCGCCCCCCACCCTCGTGGACAGGGTGTGGGCCCCCCGACATGGATTTTTCTTCTAGTACTTTTAATATTTTCCAAAAAGATGTTCCATGGAGTTTCAGGTCATTCTGAGAACTTTTGTTTCTGCACATAAATAACACCATGGAAAGTCTGCTGAAAACAGCGTCAGTCCGGGTTAGTTCCATTCAAATCATGCAAGTTAGAGTCCAAAACAAGGGCAAAAGTGTTTGGAAAAGTAGATACGACGGAGACGTATCAGATTCCTACCACTCAAAGCATATTTTTAGAACAAATAGTATTCATCAAACACAGCGAAAGATAGGGGCTTAATGTCTCGCCTCCCAACCTTTTACCTCAAGGGTAATGTCAACAATAATAGTTCATGATGCCTTGCATCCAATTGGATATATATATATATACATACATATATATACATACATACATATATATATATATATATATATATATATATATATATGAATCTTTCCAACACGAGGTGCTTGCCAAAGGATAAAATGAAAAAGGGAAAGGTGAAGATCACCATGACTCTTGCATAAGGTAAAAGACAATAATAAAAGATAGGCCCTTCGCAGAGGGAAGCAGAGGTTGCCATGCGCTTTTATAGTTGGATGCACAAAATCTTAATGCGAGGGAACGTCACTTTATATTGCCACTTGTGATAGGGACCTTTATTATGCAGTCCGTCGCTTTTATTGCTTCCATATCACAAGATCGTATAAAGCTTATTTTCTCCACACTAAAAGATCATACATATTTAGAGAGCAATTTTATTGCAGGCACCTATGACAACTTACTTGAAGGATCTTACTCAATCCATAGGTAGGTATGGTGGACTCTCATGGCAATACTGGTTTAAGGGATGTTTGGAAGCACAAGTAGTATCTCTACTTGGTGCAAAGGATTTGGCTAGCATGAGGGAGAAAGGCAAGCTCAACGTGTTGGGCGATCCATGACAATATACTTTATTTCAGATATAAGAAAACATAACCCATTACATTGTCTTCCTTGTCCAACATCAACCTTTTACCATGTCATATTTTAACGAGTGCTCACAATTGCAAAAGATGTCCAAGATAGTATATTTATATGTGAAATCTCTCTTCCTTCAATATTCTTTCATGAATTGTTCAAGTGACCAATACAATGTTTGCTAACCTTCAATAAATTTACCACCTCTACTTCTTATATGTGAAGTCATTACTCCCCATGGGATAAGCATATGAAACATATATAATTTCAGATTTATGATATTCAATTCATTCAAACATTTACTCATAGGATATACGTGAAGCACACAAGTAAATGACAAACTACTTCAAAAAGATATAAGTGAAGATCAATGAGTAGTTAAATAATTATGTAGCTATGTGAAGACTCTATCTCATTTAATAATTTCAGATCTTGGTATTTTATTCAAACAGCAAGCAAAGCTAAAGAAAATAAAACGATGCTCCAAGCAAAACACATATCATGTGGTGAATAAAAATATAGCTCCAAGTAGAGTTACGGATGAACGAAGACGAAAGAGGGGATGCCATCCGGGGCATCCCCAAGCTTAGGCTCTTGCCACTCCTTATTCCATAGTCCATCGAATCTTTACCCAAAACTTGAAAACTTCACAACACAAAACTTAACAGAAAATCTCGTGAGCTCCGTTAGCGAAAGAAAAGAAAACACCACTTCAAGGTACTGTAATGAACTCATTCTTTATTTATATTGGTGTTAAACCTACTGTATTCCAACTTCTCTATGGTTTATAAACTATTTTACTAGCCATAGATTCATCAAAATAAGCAAACAACACATAGAAAACAGAATCTGTCAAAAACAGAACAGTCTGTAGTAATATGTATCAAACGTATACTTATGGAACTCGAAAAATTCTAGAATAAACTGGTGGACCTGAGGAATTTGTCTAGTAATCATCTGCAAAAAGAACCAACTAAATATCATTCTCCAGTAAAAAGTTTTAGCTAATCTCGTGAGCGCTAAAGTTTCTGTTTTTTACAGCATGATCATAAAGACTTCACCCAAGTCTTCCCAAAGGTTCTACTTGGCACAAACACTAATTAAAACACAAAACCACATCTAAACAGAATCTAGATGGATTATTTATTCCTAAACATAACCAAAAAGCAAGAAACTAAAATAAAATTGGTTGCCTCCCAACAAGCGCTATCGTTTAACGCCCCTAGCTAGGCATGATGATTTCAATGATGCTCACATAGAAGATAAGAATTGAAACATAAAGAGAGCATCATGAAGAATATGACTGGCACATTTAAGGCTAACCCACTTCCTATGCATAGGGATTTTGTGAGCAAACAACTTATGGGAACAATAATCAACTAGCATAGGAAGGCAAAACAAGCATAACTTTAAAACTTTAAGCACATAGAGAGGAAACTTGATATTTTTGCAATTCCTACAAGCATATGTTCCTCCCTCATAATAATTTTCAGTAGAATCATGAGTGAATTCAACAATATAACCAGCACCTAAAGCTCTTTTCATGACCTACTTGCATAGAAATTTTACTACTCTCCACATAAGCAAAATTCTTCTCATTCGGAATAGGGGGAGTATCATAAGAGACTTGAATACTATAAATTGTTTCCACATTAAAAGAGTAATGTTCAGAAAAAGGGTAATCATAATCATGACAAGTTTTAAAAATATAATCATCACTACTTTTTATAGCATAAGTTTTATCACAATAATCATCATAAGTAGCAACTTTGTTCATAATCGATTGAAACCTCTTCCAAGATAGTGGACTCGTCACTAAATAAAGTCATGACCTCTCAAAATCCACTTTCATAAATATTATAAGATTCAACATCCTCCAAAATAGCGGGATCATTACTTACTAAAGTTGACACTCTTCCAAACCCACTTTCATCAATATAATCATCATAAGTAGGAGGCATGCTATCATCATTATAAATTTGCATATCAAAACTTGGGAGACTAAAAATATCATCTTCATTAAACGTAGCATCCCCAAGCTTGGGACAAACATTAATTGCAGCAAATATATTCTCAAAAACATCATCTTCATCAAACATAGCATCCCCAAGCTTGGGCCTTTTCATATCATAAGCATAATCACTCTCATCATTAATAGTATGGATACACCAATAGTATAGCAAACAGTATTATCATATTCTTCCAAGCAAGTGCCAAAAAGGTTTTCAAGATCATAAGAAGTATCATTATCTTCCCAATCATAATCATCACAACAAGCAATAGGCTAACGAGATCATCATCAAGTGCATCATCTTCCACAATTATTTTTGATTCATTTTCATGAGGCACAACAATAATAGGAGCAACATTATTTGGGAGAGATATATTTTTACCTATCTTCCTTTTTCTTTTCTTCTTCTTCCCCACATCATGTGTGGGTTCAATCCTCTTTTTGGAGCTCCTTATTAATGAGATTGGTTGAATAGAAGGCTCCTCCTCGTTACCTGATTCATCATAAGAAATAATAGGAGGATGTTGGGAAGTCTCTTCCCTTTTATTAGTATTCTCTTCATCTTCTATGTTTTTTCTTTTTTTTATGTAATTGGCAATATAAGGATTTTTAATGCAATTCACCGCACAATACATATAAATTTCCTCAAGATCAAATTCAAGAAGTTTATCACGGGCAAATACTGGAAGATAGTTAGTTATACGTTTCATTTCTTCATTACCCATAAGAAAACTAAGTTCATTATGATGTGCAAGGGAAATCAAGTCATCACAACTTTTGGAAACGATTATATCATGAAACAATTTGCATCGGATAGTTAAATGACCTTGTTCATTGCAAAGTTCACAAGTACGGCTAAGAAAATTTAAATTTTCAGCACAAACATCTAGCCTTTCTTGCAACCATTTAGTTTCTAAGTACTTATGCCTCTTACAAAATCTATCTTCCCTTTTTGGTATGTATTTGCAAACTCTATGCACTCCACAAAAATCGACATGCTTATACGAGATATTTTCATCATGACTAGTGCAATCATCATTAGTACTATGGATATTCAAAGAGTTCATACTAACAACATTGCAATCATGCTCATCATTCAAAGATTTAGTGCCAAACATTTTATAGATTTCTTCTCCTAGCACTTGAGCACAATTCTCCTTTCCATCATTCTCACGAAAGATATTTAAAATATGAAGCGTATGAGACAAACTCAATACCATTTTTTTGTAGTTTTATTTTATAGACTAAACTAGTGATAAAACAAGAAACAAAAATATTGGATTGCAAGATCTAAAGATATACCTTCAAGCACTCACCTCCCTGGCAACGGCGCCAGAAAAGAGCTTGTTGTCTACTACACAACCTTCTTCTTGTAGACGTTGCCTCCAAGTACAGAGGTTTGTAGGACAGTAGCAAATTTCCCTCAAGTGGATGACCTAAGGTTTATCAATCCGTGGGAGGCGTAGGATGAAGATGGTCTCTCTCAAACAACCCTGCAACCAAATAACAAAGAGTCTCTTGTGTCCCCAACACACCCAATACAATGGTAAATTGTATAGGTGCACTAGTTCGGCGAAGAGATGGTGATACAAGTGCAATATGGATGGTAGATATAGGTTTTTGTAATCTGAAAATCTAAAAACAGCAAGGTAACTAATGATGAAAGTGAGCACAAACAGTATTGCAATGCTAGGAAACAAGGCCTAAGGTTCATATTTTCACTAGTGCAAGTTCTCTCAACAATAATAACATAATTGGATCATATAGCTATCCCTCAACATGCAACAAAGAGTCACTACAAAGTCACTAATAGCGGAGAACAAACGAAGAGATTATGGTAGGGTATGAAACCACCTCAAAGTTATTCTTTCAGATCGATCTATCATAGAGTTCGTACTAGAATAACACCTTAAGACACAAATCAACCAAAACCCTAATGTCACCTAGATACTCCAATGTCACCTCAAGTATCCGTGGGTATGATTATACGATATGCATCACAAAATCTCAGATTCATCTATTCAACCAACACAAAGTACTTCAAAGAGTGCCCCAAAGTTTCTACCGAAGAGTCAAGACGAAAACCTGTGCCAACCTCTATGCATAGGTTCATGGGCGGAACCCGCAAGTTGATCACCAAAACATACATTAAGCGGATCACGTGATATCCCATTGTCACCACAGATAAGCACGGCAAGACATACAACAAGTGTTCTCAAATCCTTAAAGACTCAATCCGATAAGATAATTTCAAAGGGAAAACTCAATCCATTACAAGAGAGTAGAGGGGAGAAACATCATAAGATCCAACTATAATAGCAACGCCGCGATACATCAAGATCAGATCACCTCAAAAACACGAGAGAGAGAGAGAGAGATCAAACACATAGCTATCGGTACATACCCTCAGCCCCGAGGGTGAACTACTCCCTCCTTCTCATGGAGAGCACCGGATGATGAAGATGGCCATCGGTGAGGATCCCTCCGGCAGTCTTAACAGGTCCCGATTGGTTTTTGGTGGCTACAGAGGCTTGCGGCGGCGGAACTCCCGATCTATTATGTTCCTCGAAGGTTTTAGGGTATATGGATATATATAGGCGAAAGAAGTCGGTCAGGGGAGCCACGAGGGGGCCACAAGGGTGGAGGGCGCGCCCAGGGGGGTGGGTGCGCCCCCTGCCTCGTGCTCTCCTCGTTGATTCCCTGACGTGCACTCCAAGTCCCCTGGATTGCTTCCGTTCCAAAAATAACTCTCCGAAGGTTTCATTCCGCTTGGACTCCGTTTGATATTCCTTTTCTTCAAACATCAAACAAGGGAAAAAACAGAATTGGCCTTTGGGCTCTGGGTTAATAGGTTAGTCCCAAAAATAATATAAAAGTGCATAGTAAAGCCCATTAAACATCCAAGATGGATAATATAATAGCATGAATACTTCATAAATTATATATACGTTGGAGACGTATCACCCAACGACGAGCAGCGGTCCCGTCGACCTTCACGCTGACGTCTCCCTCTAGCATGCTTGTCTTGGTCATCCCGGCGCCGACGTTTTAGTTTTGCGGACTTTTCCGTTTTCATGTAATAAATCAGAGGCACACACTTGTCATGCCTGTCGCGTAGGAAAACATGTTCGTTTGCCATTTTCTTCTTCATCGTCAATTGCCACTTTTCCTTTCGATGTCATTCACTATAATGTTTGGACATCTCTCGTGCCTAGTAATTCGGTTTTATCATATTACCGCGTGATTTTAGATGATTTTTCTCACTTCACTTGGACTTTTCCGTTACACCGCAAATCCGACGTCGCCTCGACTCTTCATGCTTTCTACACTTATGTTGCCACCCAATTTCATTGCACCATTTCCCATCTCCAAACGGACAATGGAAAAGAATTTCATAACCTCGCTATTAGCACTCTTTTATCCACTCATGGCACCATTTTTCGCCTCACATGTCCATATACATCACAGCAAAACGGTCATGCCGAACATGTTCTTCGCACGCTCAATGAGAGTGTTCGCACTTTGCTTTTCCATGCACACATGCATGCCCAGTTTTGGCCCAATGCTCTTGCCACAGCTACACTTCTTCTCAACATCCGATCTTGTAAACCCCGATGGAACTACACACCTCATTATTGAAGGAAATATGCCCTAGAGGCAATAATAAAGTTGTTATTTTATATTTCCTTATATCATGATAAATGTTTATTATTCATGCTAGAATTATATTGACCGGAAACTTTATACATGTATGGATACATAGAAAAAACACCGTGTCCCTAGTATGCCTCTACTTGACTAGCTCATTTATCAAATACTAGTAACAGGGGCGCGCCCTTGGCGCGCCTCCTCTGCGGTACTCTGCACACTAATCCTTATGATGCACTTGTGAATGTGTATGCAGTCCAAATAAACACCAGTTGTTAAAAAAAGTCATAATATAACTGTAGCGGCAGAGCACGCACTCATAAAGCAGAGCAAGCAAATCAAGGTTATAGGTCTATATTGACAGAGAGGTGACAATCTTACAAGGTGGATCACATAGCACCGAATATATGTTCCTATAGATTTCTTCATTTATTTACCCAAAGACAAATGGCCACAATGCATCTGACTGATCTATTATTTAGGGTGACACCACACGAACATCCAAAAGCCAAAATTCGACGACACATACAATGTTGCATCGGAAGACCAGAGAGCGAATGTGCCCACTATAGAAAATGCATAGCCTTCTGGTGCCTTTTTGTAAGCATAATAGGGGTGCAGAAACATCCTCTTCAGAACCTGAAATAAAGAATTCACAAAAATGTATAATCTTCGAGGAGCATGGGAGTGGACATCGAAATGAGAAATTATTCTATCAACTCACTATAAAATGGTCAAAGATAATGACTATTCAAAGCTGATACTCCCTTTCAAAATAAATGGGAGTTGTAAATAGTCCTCATATACTAAGAGTGAAAAAATGTGATTCTACAAGCAACAAACATTTATAATATTAAGTGAAAAAAGAGAGCATAGACAACTAAATCCCATGATCTGACATAGATATATGATCCTCCAAGAAAATAAACTTCAGAGAAAATGTGAAACATTTACTTGAGTGTCTAAAGGGTAACCAATCTGGAAGAGCATATTAGAAGAATGAAGAGTTAACTTAGAAAAAAGAAATGCATCATATACACTGAAACAAAAGAATGGAAAAATAGCAGTGTAAAAACAGAGGGATAGGGTACACATCCAAGAAAAGCATCAGGATGCCCCACTCTTCAAAGTAGCCGATGGGAAGACGAAATAAAATGGTTTCAGATAGTCTCATTGCACCTTAATACGAATCAGCACAACTCACTGCAAAGAAGAAAGATATTTCAAGAAAATTAGGTCAGAGCCCACATGTTTGTGAATAATTTTCAGAACCAATAGCACTTGATAGTTGTAGAACTTAGAACACACAAAACTCAACATGTACACCAGTTAGTTCTCAATTGCTATGGTGAAATATATATGTTGCACAAATGAGTAATAACAATAGTATGCACATAAGCATGTTCCTTGTGTGTGATTTGCATCATCCTTCAAATAAACCACTTGAATCTGCAAACGAGGTTGAATCCTGGATCGAGTGACAACTAACAACAATAACAAAGCATATTGTTCACATCAAGAAGGGTTTTCCCAACACCTTGCAGGCCTGCCCTCCCCACCTATCAGTTGTACAAGTTCATCATTCACAATCTGCATCATTTAACTATTGCTAGTCTTCCAGAGGTAGCAGTACACATATTAGATTGGCAAGACCACATTCAATTAGTCCAAAATAATCGATGAACTTCTCAACTAAGGTTATTATGCGCTGCCTGTCTTGAGGCTCAGATTCTACCTTCTGTAAATGTTGTTGTTCTCATTGTCTCATGACAGTTGACACTTGACCATTCCCATGTCTATAGATCTTATGCTAATTATGAAACAACCATGCTCAGAGAAGTGAGAAGAGCGACATTAACCCTGAAAATATAAACGGCTGCACAGAAACTATAATTGGCACTTAATAATCAGACATATAAATGATGTTTCATTTAACTTTGCAATAGTAAATGACTACCAAGGGGCAAAGGCATTTGACAAAAGGCCGCGGAAACCATAGTTAATTACTCATATATATTACCCGATAGTACACTTAAATTTAGAGGCTCTGCTTCTGCCATCCACCCGGCCACTGTCTCTTCTCTGTCGGCAGCCTGTAACAGCATTCATCGGTAGTTGTAACTAAGATATATGCAAATGCTCAGTCTCGTCTCATCTTTTCTGAAGATACAGGTACCTTCTCTGGCATGTATTTGACAAGAGTCTCCTTCTGTCCTCCTTCATATATGTTACACTGACATACAATCTACAAATGCAATCATAAACTGTCCGACTGAACCGCTTCACTGTTAAATTACATAACAATAAGCCAACATTGCAAAAGGAGATGGTAACTATTCTCACATCATTTTCCTGTAATATTACAAAATGTAGTCACGGATGCATCTAATCATGTCTCCTACCGTGGATTACCAATGTCATGGTGAGCTTGGTTTACATGCCTAGTCAAATAGATTGATGGAGTGCATTTTGTCAAAAAGTTTGACTCTTGTGTAAGATAGCTTGGTCCCCATGCCCAAGGAAATAGGGTTGACCATTCATTTGGTTGTGAGATCCTCTATGCTATTCAAAGTACAAAAATACAATAGAATAAGAATGCCATCAACACAAATTGTAGTGTTTTTTGAAAACAAAATAGCATGAACAACGACGCGGTCTGCGTCATATTGACGCCCTTATCCTTAATAAAAAAATGTGTGTTTGAGACAAAAATGAACAATGAGGTGCATACATGAGAAGAGAACACATAGTTGCACGGTATCAACATTATCAAACAAACATATTAGAAGTCCTTGGATGAATTGGAAATATTCAGTTTGAGTTTTGTTGATGAAAGAACCATGCGTGCTTCCAAGAGCATAAAGGAAAACCTGCCCATCATTTCTAAACTGTAGAACAAAAATAACACAAAAGAAGCTCATGAGTGTGATGCATAAGACTGATCGAGAGAATATTATATATTATCATTGTGTAGTGCTAAATTCTTGGATTCTATTATCACCATCTCTGGTTCACAAACAATAAATAATTATCACATGTCCACAAAACTTGCACTCAGAGATTACTAAAAACATAATGAAAGATAATAAAACAAAGTGAACAATTGCTCATAAAATAAAACTTTACGCAGTGATACATATAGTTCATGGCATACTTATGCAAGAAAATCAACTACAGAACTTCAATAGAGATAACCAAGTGCATATACTTTGTGACCTCTGCCAAAACAACATGGACAATGCACTACAAGGTCGCCTACCTCCTGTCATTGTTGTTGGTGCCACCGACGTTGATGTCCCTGTACTCCACGGTTGTGCTCCTGCCTCTAATACGCATGCACAAGAACAAATCACTGCCCTTGATACAGAGGGACGATATGGCCGTCGAAGATGAGGAGGAGAGAAGCGTCCGCTTGGCCAGCAAGCTCTATTAACAATAATAGTTTAGGCACTGAACCATAATAGTTAGCAATAATCTGAGAGTTTAGACAATATTGGCAACAATGTGAACATGCAGAGGAAAACCTAGTAACCAAGATGCAAGGTGAATGACAGGCACTGAACCAGAACAATCAGCAAGAAGTGGAAAATGCACATGCTCCTACCAGGATTTACCTTGAAATTGACACCTTGCAGTAAACGCTTGTCCCCAAAGGACTTATTGACATCCCTAATCTGTCTGCCCAAATCCGAGTTCTTAGACAAGCTAGAATCCTACACCACATTCAAAACAAAAGGCCATTCATCAAGCTGAGAAGAATTCGTAACAAGCAAGACACAAATACCAAAGTAGCAGACGGGTCAAATCTGGTAGAAAAATATCCTAAAAAACTACACAGGCAAAAATACCACGGACCCGAGCCAGACCCGAGTACGTCAACCGCCTGGAGGGACTGCTTGATGTGGAATTGTGGATGACTGCTTTGAATACCTTGAGCAATTGAGACCTTGCACATCCAGCAGTGAACCTCGCCAAACTTGAATCGCCTGGCCCGACAGACTGCTGGGCCGCAGCACCCACATCCGCATCGCGCCAATCCCATCCGCAATCGGTACCATCATCTCGACCCGCGCTCTGAGCTCGCTCCTGAACTGCAACCAGATCCAAAAGTAGAGTCGTGATCACTCCACCACCAAGTAAAAAATCACAAATCCAGAGGAGAAGCGGGAAGCGGACGGCACCAAATCACAACGAGGAGAGTACAACACCGGGATCCCGTAGCACGCACCTTGCCAGGGTACAGGACTGAGTCCTCGTCAACGTCGACCACTTCGAGAGCGACAGCAGCGGAGGCTGGCGATGAAGATGGAACGGCAGAAGTCACCATTGGGAGAACCAGAGAAGAGGAGAGGAGGTGGCGGCGGCAAAGGAGAAGAAAGGGCGTGGTGGGCATACCCGGGCTAGGTTAGGATTTCTACTACTCTGGCCAATCGTGCGTGCGTGAGCGAGATGACTTGATCGCGTTCCTTTTGTCCTTTTCTCATCCGACGTGGACATCACGAGAGAGTGCCCCTTGCGCGACTGTTATTGGGTTTGATGGTTAAGTTGCTAACCATAGACATGTGTTGTCATTTGATGAACGGGATCACATCATTAGAGAATGATGTGATGGACAAGACCCATCTGTTAGCTTAGCATTATGATCTCTAGTTTTATTGCTATTGCTTTCTTCATGACTTATACATGTTTCTCTGACTATGAGATTACGCAACTCCCGTATACCGGAGGAACACCTTGTGTGCTATCAAGCGTCACAATGTAACTGGGTGATTATAAAGATGCTCTACAGATGTCTCCGAAGGTGTTTGTTGGGTTGGCATAGATCGAGATTAGGATTTGTCACTCCATGTATCGGAGAGGTATCTCTGGGCCCTCTCGATAATGCACATCACCAGAAGCCATGCAAGCAACATGACTAATGAGTTAGTCACGGGATGATGCATTACGGAATGAGTAAAGAGACTTGTTGGTAACGAGATTGAACTAGGTATGATGATACCGACGATCGAATCTCGGGAAAGTAACATGCTGATGACAAAGGGAACAACGTATGTTGTTATGCGGTTTGACCGATAAAGATCTTCATAGAATATGTAGGAGCCAATATGAGCATCTAGGTTCTGCTATTGGTTATTGACCGGAGATGTGTCTCGGTCATGTCTACATAGTTCTCGAACCCGTAGGGTCCGCACGCTTAATGTTCGATGACGATTTGTATTATGAGTTATGTGATTTGGTGACTGAAGTTTGTTCGAAGTCCCGAATGAGATCACGAACATGACAAGGAGTCTCGAAATGGTTGAGACATAAAGATTGATATATTGGAAGGTTATATTCGGACACCAAAATGGTTCCAAAGTGTTTCGGGTATTTTTTCGGAGTACCGGGAGATTACCGGAACCCCCCGGGGAAGTAATGGGCTTTAGTGGAAAGGAGAGAAGGGCCTCAAGGGGAGGCTGCCCCCCCCCCCATGGGCTGGTCCGAATTGGACTAGGAGGGCCCCCCCCCCTCTTTCCTTCTCCCCTCTTCTCCCTTCCCTTCCTTCTCCTAGTTGGAACAGGAAAGGGGGGGCGAATCCTACTTGGACCGTGAGTCCAAGTAGGACTCTCCCCTTGGCGCGCCCCCTCTAGGGCCGGCCTCTCTCCCACCCTCCTTTATATACGTGGGCAGGGGCACCCCAAAGGCACAGCAAGTCTTCTCTTAGCCATGTGCGGTGCCCCCCTCCACAGTTACACACCTCGGTTATATCGTCGTAGTGCTTAGGCGAAGCCCTGTGCCGTTAACTTCATCATCACCGTCGCCACGCCATCGTGCTGACGGAACTCTCCCTCGTCCTCAACTGGATCAAGAGCTCGAGGGACGTCATCGTCTTTGAACGATGTCTTTGAACACGGAGGTGCCGTACGTTCGGTACATGGATCGGTTGGATCGTGAAGACGTTCGACTACATCAACCGCGTTACTAAACGCTTCTGCTTTCGGTCTATGAGGGTACGTGGACACACTCTCCCATCTCGTTGTTATGCATCTCAAAGATAGATCTTTCATGATCGTAGGTAAAAAAAATTGAAATACTGCGTTCCCCAACAATCATCTCCTATTCGAGTCAACTCCGTCATATGATGATCTTCATGTTTTCGGTTGCCTTCGTTATCCTAACATCACAACCATGGCGCCACATAAGTTGGCGCCTCATTCCCATTCATGTGTCTTTGTTGGGTACCAACCCAACACCAAAGGCTTCCGCTGCTATGACCCGGAGTCCCATCGTGTGATCGTGTCCCGACACATTTATTTTGATGAGGTTGTTTTTCCTTTTCAGCGGGCACCGACGTGTTCCTCGCCATCTCCGGACGCCCCTCCTCGACGGGTCCATGGAGCCCTTGCGCTCCCTCCGCCAAGTCGCTTGGGCGCGGCTGCGACCCCGTCGGACTCTTCGTCCTTGGTCACGGCCCCGCCGCCCTCGGCGTCTCCTTGATACGTCTCCAACGTATCTATAATTTTTTATTGTTCTATGCTATACTATATTCTGTTTTGGACATTATTGGGCTTTATTATACACTTTTATATTATTTTTTGGGACTAACCTATTAACCGGAGGCCCAGCCCAGAATTGTTGTTTTTTTTGCCTATTTCAGAGTTTCGTGGAAAAAGAATATCAAACGGAGTCCAAACGGAATGAAACCTTCGGGAACGTGATTTTCGAAACGAACGTGATCCAGAGGACTTGGACCCTACATCAAGACATCAACCAGGAAGCCACGAGGTAGGGGGCGCACCTACCCCCCTGGGCGCGCCCTCCACCCTTGTGGGCCCCCTGTTGCTCCACCGACGTACTCCTTCCTCCTATATATACCTACGTACCCCCAAACTACCGAATCACGGAGCCAAAACCTAATTCCACCGCCGCAACCTTACGTACTGTGAGATCCCATCTTGGGGCCTATTAGGAGCTCACGAGGGGGCATCGATCACGGAGGGCTTCTACATAAACACCATAGACTCTCCGATGATGTGTGAGTAGTTTACCTCAGACCTTAGGGTCCATAGTTATTAGCTAGATGGCTTCTTCTCTCTTTTTGGATCTCAATACAATGTTCTCCCCCTCTCTTGTGGAGATCTATTCGATGTAATCTTCTTTTGCGGTGTGTTTGTTGAGACCGATGAATTGTGGGTTTATGATCAAGTTTATCTATGAACAATATTTGAATCTCCTCTGAATTCTCTTATGTATGATTGGTTATCTTTGCAAGTCTCTTTGAATTATTAGTTTGGTTTGGCCTACTAGATTGATCTTTCTTGCAATGGGAGAAGTGCTTAGCTTTGGGTTCAATCTTGCGGTGTCCTTTCCTAGTGACAGTAGGGGCAACAAGACACGTATTGTATTGTTGCCATCGAGGATAACAAGATGGGGTTTATATCATATTGCATGAGTTTATCCCTCTACATCATGTCATCTTGCTTGAAGCGTTACTCTGTTCTTATGAACTTAATACTCTAGATGCATGCTGGATAGCGGTCGATGCGTGGAGTAATAGTAGTAGATGCAAAAGGTGAGTCGGTCTACTTGTCTCGGACGTGATGCCTATATACATGATCATACCTAGATATTCTCATAACTATGCTCAATTCTGTCAATTGCTCAACAGTAATTTGTTCACCCACCATAATACTTATGCTCTTGAGAGAAGCCACTAGTGAAACTTATGGCCCCCGGGTCTATTTTCCATCATATTAATCTTCCTTCAACAAGTTATTTCTAGCGCCGTTTTTATTTTACTTTCTTTACTTTGCATCTTTATCATAAAAATATCAAAATTATTATCTTATCATATCTATCAGATCTCACTCTCATAAGTGACTGTGTAGGGATTGACAACCCCTTATCGCGTTGGTTGCGAGGATTTATTTGTTTGTGTAGGTGCGAGGGACTCGTGCGTGGCCTCCTACTGGATTGATACCTTGGTTCTAAAAAGCGAGGGAAATACTTACGCTACTTTGTTGCATCACCCTTTCCTCTTCAAGGGAAAACCAACGCAGTTGCTCAAGAGGTAGCAAGAAGGATTTACGCGCCCGTTGCGGGAGGCTCACGCTAAGTCAAGTCAAGATTTGGACTCCCGACAATGAGCCATTTCTCGCGCCCGTTGCGGGAGTCTACGCAAAAGTCAACATACCAAGTACCCATCACAAACCCTTATCTCCCGCATTACATTATTTGCCATTTGCCTCTCGTTTTCCTCTCCCCCACTTCACCATTGACGTTTTATTCGCTCTCTCTTTTCCGTTTGCCTCTTTTTCGTTTGCTTGTCGTTATGGCTAGTCCTCTATCTTCTCCGTTGTCTCCCAAGAATGAAGTTCTAAATTTTAAGCAAAGGGAGGGAGAAAATCTAGAAGACGCTTGGTATAGAATTTGCAATGCTCAAAATAGATCTACCAGGAAGCAATCAACTTTCGTTCTTCTTCGGAATTTTTATGTAGGTGCTACTCCTTGGTATAGATACATCCTTGATACCATTACTGAAAAGAATTTCTTGGGTAGCCATACTTTTGATTCTTATAATGCTATGATAGATTTGTTTGCCTCACCACCTCTTTTGGTTAATGGAACTATGTTAACTTTGGAGCATGTAGTGCAAAGAATTCAAATTATTGAAAATAAAGTTGCTATCGTAAAGTTAATTGAAAATCTGGATAAAAAGATCTGCAACCAAATTACCCAATATGGATCTAAAGTATGAGTCACTTTGAAAAATATTAAGGAGAAGGAAGCCATAGTTAATGAAAGAATAAATCAAGACTCCACTAGAATCGATAAACTTGAGGGTATCATTACCAACTTGGGAACCGCTTTTTCTTCTGTAAAGAATACTCCAAGTCCTCCAACTAAAATTTCCAAGCTTATGTATGTTCCTAAAAACAAGGGTGAATCCTCTAGTAAGGAAACCACGGATCTCAAATCTATAAGTATTCATCCCAATCTTTTTGCTATCATTAAGGAACCATTTGCTACAAATGAATTTTTTGATTTTGTGCCTAGAAGTTTGATAATTAATAAAAAGAAAGAAACTCCTAAGGGTGGTAGATGTCTTATTAAATATTTGCCTACCAAAGATGGCAATACCTAGATCTATCCTTGCTTTTATGCCTAGCTAGGGGCGTTAAACGATAGCGCTTGTTGGGAAGCAACCCAATTTTATTTTTAGTTTTTTTTTGCTTTTTTCTTCTGTTTAGGAATAAATATTTGTTCTAGCCTCTGGTTAGATGTGTTTTTATGTTTTAATTAGTGTTTGTGCCAAGTTAAACCTATAGGATCTTCTTGGATGATAGTTATTTGATCTTGCTGTAAATTCCAGAAACTTTTAGTTCACGAAAGCAATTGTTAAAAATCACCAGAACGTGATAAAATATTAATTCCAATTTCTTATGATCAATAAACAAATTGTCTAGGTCGTCCTATTTTGGCTGAATTTTTGGAGCTTCAGAAGTTTGCGTTAGTTACAGATTACTACAGACTGTTCTGTTTTTGACAGTTCTGGTTTTCGTGTGTTGTTTGCTTATTTTGATGAATCTATGGCTAGTAAAATAGTTTATAAACCATAGAGAAGTTGGAATACAGTAGGTTTAACACCAATATAAATAAATAATGAGTTCATTACAGTACCTTGAAGTGGTCTTTTGTTTTCTTTCACTAACGGAGCTCACGAGATTTTCTGCTAAGTTTTGTGTTGTGAAGTTTTCAAGTTTTGGGTAAAAGATTTGATGGATTATGAAACAAGGAGTGGCAAGAGCCTAAGCTTGGGTATGCCCATGGCACCCCCAAGATAATCTAAGGACACCTAAAAGCCAAAGCTTGGGGATGCCCCAGAAGGCATCCCCTCTTTCGTCTACTTCCATCGGTAACTTTACTTTGAGCTATATTTTTATTCACCACATGATATGTATTTTGCTTGGAGCGTCTTGTATGATTTGAGTATTTATTTTTTAGTTTACCACAATCATCTTTGCTGTACACACCTTTTGAGAGACACACACATGATTCGAAAATTATTAGAATACTATATGTGCTTCACTTATATCTTTTCAGTTATATAGTTTTTGCTCTAGTACTTCACTTATATCTTTTAGAGCACGGTGGTGGATTTGTTTTATAGAAATTATTATTCTCTCATGCTTCACTTAGATTATTTTGAGAGTCTTAAACAGCATGGTAATTTGCTTAAATAATCCTAATATGCTAGGTATTCAAGACTAGTAAAAACTTTCTTATGAGTGTGTTGAATACTAAGAGAAGTTTGATGCTTGATGATTGTTTTGAGACATGGAGGTGGTGATATCAAAGTTGTGCTAGTTGAGAAGTTGTGAATTTGAGAAATACTTGTGTTGAAGTTTGCAAGTCCAGTAGCATGCACGTATGGTAAACGTTATGTAACAAATTAGAAACATGAAGTGTTCTTTGAGTGTCCTCCTTATGAGTGGCGGTCGGGGACGAGCGATGGTCTTTTCCTACCAATCTATCCCCCTAGGAGCATGCGCGTAGTGCTTGGTTTTTGATGACTTGTAGATTTTTGCAATAAGTATGTGAGTTCTTTATGACTAATGTTGAGTCCATGGATTATACGCACTCTCACCTTTCCATCATTGCTAGCCTCTTCGGTACCGTGCATTGGCCTTTCTCACATTGAGAGTTGGTGCAAACTTCACCGGTGCATCCAAACCCCCTGATATGCGCTCTTTCACACATAAACCTCCTTATATCTTCCTCAAAACAGCCACCATACCTACCTATTATGGCATTTCCATAGCCATTCCGAGATATATTGCCATGCAACTTTCCACCATTCCATTTATCATGACACGTTCATCATTGTCATGTTGCTTTGCATGATCATGTAGTTGACATAGTATTTGTGGCAAAGCCACCGTTCATGATTTTTTCATACATGTCACTCTTGGTTCATTGCATATCCCGGTATACCACCGGAGGCATTCATATAGAGTCATACTTTGTTCTAGTGTCGAGTTGTAATCATTGAGTTGTAAATAAATAGAAGTGTGATGATCATCATTTTCTAGAGCATTGTCCCAAGTTAGGAATAAAAAAAGAGATAAAGGCCATAAAAAAAGAAGAAGGCCCAAAAAACTGAGAGAAAAAGAGAGAAGGGACAATGTTACTATCCTTTTACCACACTTGTGCTTCAAAGTAGCACCGTGATCTTCATGATAGAGAGTCTCTTGTTTTGTCACTTTCATATACTAGTGGGAATTTTTCATTATAGAACTTGGCTTGTATATTCCAACAATGGGCCTCCTCAAGTGACCTAGGTCTTCGTGAGCAAGCAAGTTGGATGCACACCCACTTAGTTTCTTTTGTTGAGCTTTCATATATTTATAGCTCTAGTGCATCCGTTGCATGGCAATACCTACTCGCATTAACATCAATCGATGGGCATATCCATAACTCATTGATTAGCCTCGTTGATGTGAGACTTTCTCCTTTTTTGTCTTCTCCACATAACCCCCATCATTATATTCTATTACACCCATAGTGCTATATCCATGGCTCACGCTCATGTATTGCGTGAAAGTTGAAAAAGTTTGAGATTACTAAAGTATGAAGCAATTGCTTGGCTTGTCATCGGGGTTGTGCATGATGAGAGCATTCTTGTGTATGAAAATGAGCATGACTAAACTATATGATTTTGTAGGGATGAACTTTCTTTGGCCATGTTATTTTGAGAAGACATAATTGCTTAGTTAGTATGCTTGAAGTATTATTATTTTTATGTCAATATTGAACTTTTATCTTGAATCTTTCGGATCTGAATATTCATACCACAATTAAGAAGAATTACATTGAAATTATGCCAAGTAGCATTCCAGATCAAAAATTCTGTTTTTACCATTTACCTACTCGAGGACGAGCAAGAATTAAGCTTGGGGATGCTTGATACGTCTCCAACGTATCTATAATTTTTTATTGTTCCATGCTATATTATATTCTGTTTTGGACATTATTGGGCTTTATTATACACTTTTATATTATTTTTTGGGACTAACCTATTAACCGGAGGCCCAACCCAGAATTGCAGTTTTTTGCCTATTTGTAGTTTCGCAGAAAAGAATATCAAACGGAGTCCAAACGGAATGAAACCTTCGGGAACGTGATTTTTGGAACGAACGTGATCCATGGGACTTGGACCCGACGTCAAGACATCAACCAGGAAGCCATGAGGTAGGGGGGCGCGCCTACCCCCCTGGGCGCGGCCTCCACCCTCGTGGGCCCCTTGTTGCTCCACCGTCGTACTCCTTTGATACATCCATTTTGCATCATGTTTTATATCGATATTTATTGCAGTATGGGCTGTTATTACACATTATGTCACAATAATTATGCCTATTCTCTCTTATTTTACAAGGTTTACATAAGGAGGGAGAATGACGGCAGCTGGAATTCTGGGCTGGAAAAGGAGCAAATATTAGAGACCTATTCTGCACAACTCCAAAAGTCCTGAAACTTCACGAAAGTTCTTTTTGGAAATAATAAAAAATAATGAGCGGCAAAAGTACGTCAAGGGGGCCTCCACCTGGCCACGAGGGTGGGGGCACGCCCCCTGCCTCGTGGGCCCCCTGTTGGCCCTTCGGTGCCCATCTTCTGCTATATGAGGTCTTTCGTCCGAAGAAAAATCATAAGCAAGCTTTCGGGATGAGACTCCGCCGCCATGCAGTGAACCTTGGCGAGAACCAATCTAGGGCTTGGCAGAGCTGTTCATTGGGACACTTCCCTCGGGAGGAAATCATCGCCATCGTCATCACCAACGTTCCTCTCATCGGGAGAGCGCAATCTCCATCAACATCTTCACCAGCACCATCTCCTCTCAAACCCTTGTTCATCTCTTGTATCCAATTCTTGTCTCTATGTCCGGGATTGGTACCTGTAGGTTGCTAGTAGTGTTGGTTACTCCTTGTAGTTGATACTAGTTGGTTTATTTGGTGGAAGATCATATGTTCAGATCCATTATGCATAGTAATACCCCTCTGATTATGAACATGAATATGCTTTGTGAGTAGTTACGTTTGTTCCTGAGGACATGGGAGAAGTCTTGCTATTAGTAGTCATGTGAATTTGGTATTCGTTCGATATTTTGATGAGATGTATGTTGTCTATCCTCTAGTGGTGTTATGTGAACGTCGACTACATGACACTTCACCATTATTTGGGCCTAGAGGAAGGCATTTGGAAGTAATAAGTAGATGATGGGTTGCTAGAGTGATGAGCTTAAACCCTAGTTTATGCGTTGCTTCGTAAGGGGCTGATTTGGATCCACATGTTTCATGCTATGGTTAGGTTTACCTTAATACTTTTGTTGTAGTTGCAGATGCTTGCAATAGAGGTTAATCATAAGTGGGATGCTTGTACAAGTAAGGGCAGCGCCCAAGTACCGAGTCACCCACATATCAAATTATCAAAGTACCGAACGCGAATCATATGAACGTGATGAAAACTAGCTTGACGATAATTCCCATGTGTCCTCAGGAGCGCTTTTCTCTATATAAGAGTTTGTCTAGGCTTGTCCTTTGCTAAAAAAGGATTGGGCCATCTTTCTGCACTTTATTTACTTTTGTTACTTATTGCTCGTTACAAATTATCCTATCACAAAACTATCTGTTACCTATAATTTCAGTGCTTGCAGAGAATACCTTGCTGAAAACCGCTTATCATTTCCTTCTGCTCCTCGTTGGGTTCGACACTCTTACTTATCGAAATGACTATGATAGATCCCCTGTACTTGTGGGTCATCAAGACTCTTTTCTGGCGCCGTTGCCGGGGAGTGAAGCGCCTTTGGTAGGTGGAATTTGGTAAGGAAAAATTTATATAGTGTGCTGAAATTTACTGTCACTTGTTACTATGGAAAGTAATCCTCTGAGGGGCTTGTTCGGGTATCTTCACCCCGACCAAGAGAGCAAAGAGTTGATCCTCAACCTCTTGAACCTACTGAAAATGAAAATGTCCACTTTGAGATTCCTTCGGGTATGTTAGAAAACTGCTAGCTAATCCTTTTGCAGAGACGGAACAAAGCATCCTGATGAGCACCTACTATATGTGGATGAAGTTTGTGGATTATTTAAGCTTGCGGTATACCCGGTGATTTTATTAAGAAGAAGGTCTTCCCTTTATCTTTGAAGGAGATGCATTGACATGGTATAGGCTATGTGATGATACGAGATCATGGAACTACAAAGCGATTGAAATTGGAATTTCATCGTAAATTTTATCCTATGCATCTTGTTCATCGTGACCGCAATTATATATATAATTTTTGGCCTCACGAAGGAGAAAGCATCGCTCAAGCTTGGGGGAGGCTTAAATTAATGTTATATTCATGCCCCAATCATGAGCTCCCAAGAGAAATAATTGTTCAAAGTTTTTATCCTCGGCTTTCTGATAACAATCGCACCATGCTCGATACTTCTTGTGCTGGCTCTTTTATGATGAAGACTATTGAATTCAAATGGGATTTATTGGATAGAATTAAACGCAACTCAAGATTGGGATCTCGACGAAGGTAAGGAGTCGTATGACACCTAAGTTTGATTGTGTTAAATCTTTTATGGATACCGATGTTTTACGTAAGTTTAGCATTAAATATGGACTTGACTCTGAGATAGTAGCTTCTTTCTGTGAATCTTTTGCTGCTCATATTGATCTCCCTAAGGAGAAGTGGTTTAAATATCATCCTCCCATAGAAGTAAAAGTAGCTGCACCTATTAAAGTTGAAGAAAAGACTATCACTTATAATGATCCTATTGTTCCTACTTCTTATGTTGAGAAACCACCTTTCCCTGTTAGGATAAAGGATCATGTTAAAGCTTCAACTGTGGTCCGTAAAAGCAATATCAAAACTTATACACCTCCTGAGCAAATTAAAGTTGAACCTAATATTGCTATTGTTAAAGATCTCTTGTCTGATAATATCGATGGGCATGTTATTCACTTCCGTGATGAAACTGCTAGAATTGCCAAACCTTGTGCTAAAGATAAACATAGACCTGTGGTAGGCATGCCTGTTATTTCTGTCAAAATAGGTGATCATTGTTATCATGGCTTATGTGATATGGGTGCCAGTGCTCGTGCTATACCTCATGACTTATACAAAGAAATTATGAATGATATTGCACCTGCTGAGATAGAAGATATTGATGTTACCATTAAACTTGCCAATAGAGATACCATATCACCCATTGGAATTGTTAGAGATGTTGAAGTCTTGTGTGGGAAAACTAAATATCATGCTGATTTTCTTGTTCTTGGTTCCCCACAAGATAGCTTTTGTCCCATTATATTTGGTAGACCCTTCTTGAACACCGTTAATGCTAGGATAGATCATGAAAAGGATGTTGTTACTATTGGTTTGGGTGATATGTCTCATGAGTTTAACTTTTCTAAATTTAGTAGACAACACCGTGAAGAGGAATTGCCTAGTAAGGATGAAATTATTGGTCTTGCTTCTATTGCCATACCTCCTAGTGATCCTTTAGAACAATATTTGCTATACCATGAAAATGATATGTTTATGAATGAAAGAAGGGAAATAGATGAAGTATTCTTTAAACAGGAACATATCTTGAAACACAATTTGCCTTTTGAAATCCTAGGGTGTAAGTGCATCTAGTTCCACCCCTAGTTGGTTTTGGAGTATTGACGACAAATGTGGTTGAGGGACTAATGCGTTTGTGAGAATTGCAGGATAACACAGGTAGTGTCCCCCATTGATTCGGTTTACCTACCGGAGATGACCCCTAAAAATGTATGAAGACATTGACGACAATGGTGGCATGTGAAGATATTCACATCGAAGACTATGACATGAGAAGACATTGAGTGAAGACTATGGAGCGCGAAGATCGTGGTCGTTTCGTTGTTTCCTTTTCTTCTTTGTTGAGTCATAGGAACCACCGTCTTTGTTAAGTGGGGTCCAAGTGATCAAAGTCGTAATGATCAAGTGATGCTCAACCCAAATCCTATGTCTTCGAGCGAAGACAATGAGAGCAAAACTTATCCAGAGCTGGATGAGTCGCCTTTGCTTGTAGCCCAAGTAAAGTTGTCGTGTGTGTTTGAAATCGACCGTTGGAACACGTGTCGGTTCCTTAGTGACCGAGGTCATTTCGGACATATCGTGTCGGGTTGCCTAGTGGCTATAAATAGCCCACCCCTACACCATAAATTGGTGGCTGCTCGGAAGTTAGTGCACGGCTTTTGTCGTTTGAGAGCAACCCACCTCGAAGCCTTTGAGAGAGAAATCCTTGCGAGGACAAAGCCCAAACATCCGTAGTCAAAGAGTGTTAGGCATCATCAAGTCTTTACATCTGTGTGACCAAGACTTATTACACTCGAGGATCTGTGAATCCTCCACCGGTTAGGCATCGCGCTTGAGCATCCAAGAGTCATTGTGGATTGCCGGTGAACGCTGCATCAGGAAGGTTCGGAAGTCTACCTTGAAGACTTACCAAAGTGATTAGGCGAGGACCGTGTGTCCTTAGCTCAAGGGGAATAAGGTGAAGACGCGGTCTTGAGTTGAATCTCAGCCTCCCTAACCGGATGTACAGTTGTCACAAAGAATCGGGCCCAGTCCAACAAATCCTGTGTCTTCAACAAGTGACTGGTTCTATCTTCTCCCTCTCCTTACTTAGAGTTTGTCTTCGTGAAGTCATTTCCTATCTGTCATACCTGTTTGACTTCATTGCTTGACTACTTTTATTGATTGGATTCTCACTATCTTCCGCTCCATATCAATTAGGTCATTTCTATGTTTGTCTTTGAAACATCCGTGTTTTGAAGACTTTCCTAAAAATAAACTTATTCACCCCCTCTAGTCGATAACTAGCACTTTCAATTGGTATCGAGCAAGGTACTCCTTGTTACGTGTGATTTAGTTTAACCACGGAGTTTTAGCTATGTCGATTGCAGGATAATCAAAGTCTCATTGCTTGCCCGTGTTCGATGGGCTGACTATCCCTCTTTGGAAGAATAAGATGCGCATGCATCTTGAAGCCATTGATGTCGACCTCGGTATGTCGTCAAGAACGGCGTTCCCAAAAGCGGTGAAGGTGTCACCCTAACGATGTCAAGAAGTTCATTCAACTGGACTCTCTTGCAAAGAACATCATCATGGTCATCTAACCAAAGGACGGTATGGCCGTGTGAGTGCTCTGAAAGCGTCGAAGCTAGTCCGGGACTGGCTATCCAAGGTCAACGAAGGCGTCTCAACCCGGAGAGATCAAAGGATCCGTGTTCTTCGCAACCTCTTCAACCGCTTCAAGAGAAAGCGACAATGAAAATGTCCGACTCACGTTTGATCGCCTCACCGACATCACAAATGAGCTTCATGCTCTCGGCGCCCCGAGATCACCAAGCATGAAATCGTCAAGACACTACCGAGATCACTTGACAGCTCTTTTGACACCCTTGCCCTCATGATACAAGAACGCATACGACTTCAAGACACTCGATCCGTCGATATACTTGAGAGGCTCAACACACATGAGTTCCAGCTTTACGAGAAAAGAGATATCTATGGTCCCAACTATGGCCGAACTTCGCTTTGAAGGCAAAAGTTGTTTCCTCATCGAAGAAGAATCTGGCTGCGGTTACGATGATCCCGAAGACATTGGAAAGGAACTTGCTATGCTTGTGAAGAAGTTCCGAAGTTCACTAGGAAGAAAGGCTTGCAGACGGTCTTCACGATCCAGCTCAAGAAATGATGAAGCTTCCACTCATGACAACAAGAAGAGAACATGTCACAAGTGCAAGAAAAGCTGGACACTATATCTCCGAAAGTGTCCACGGTGGGACAATGAGAAGAAGAAGAAGAAGAAGAGCAAGGAATATGATTACGATGACAAGAAGAAGAAGAAATCTTCAAAGTCTTCTTCCAAGTCCTCATCTAAGTCTTCATATCATAAGAAGAGCTCATCCGCAAGGCTCGTGCTTTTGTTGGCAAGGAAATGGATTCAGAGGAGGAGTCTGCTTCGAGGAGGTGGAGGTGGAGTCCAAGAGGAGTCCGACCACTGGCGTTGCAAGTCCGGCTTTAGCCACGACCTATGTTGCCAAGTCCATCTTCAACATCAAGACAATGACTTCCACACCAACGCCAAGCCGATGACAAGGACGACCACTGCTCCCACCTCTTTGCTTCATGGCACGTGGTGCCAAGGTAAAATCACGTGATGCTTACTTTCAAACATCAAGTGAAGATGACTCGATTGTGAATCCAAACCCAGCTACAAAACACTTGCTAAAATTGCAACCGAACAACAAAGAGCTATGGGACATACTCAAAAACTGTTAGACAAAAGCGATGACCTGTTGGGACGCGAAATGACACGTTCCACAGTCCTTAGTTGAAGACATTAAAAATCTTCATGCTAAGTACCAAGAACTTGAAAGTCGTCATGAAACGCTCTCAACTACTCATGAAAAGCTCTCCTATGATTATCTTCAAAGGAAGCAAGAGCTTGAGAAATTGAGAGCGGCTCATGAAGATCTTCAAACAGAGAATGAGTCACTTCGCGCTCAACAGATCAGTTCGCTTCAGATGGATTTGAACCACCATGTCTAAAATGTCTTGAGCGTGATATCGCTACCTCTGTTCTTTGAATGTTCAAGCTGCGCCCTTTGTTGCATTGTCTTCAACTACTAATGTGATAACTAACCCCTCTGCGGAGGATACCACTGCTATTGCTGATGAAAATGCTAGGTTGAAGACATTGCTTGAAGCGGGGATGTATAAAAAGTCCGAAAGGGCATCGGACACTTTGCGATGTCCTCAAAAGCAGATTCTCAACCAAAACCCTAGGAAAGAGGGTGTTGGGTTCGAGAGGAAAATGAATGTTGATGGTTCCTCTTTGGAAGCCCGAGCGGTATCCCAAAACCACATGGGTTGCTGCAAAGGGACCTTCAAAGGATCCATCCACCTTATCTGGCTTTACATGCTAACCCTATTATCATTGATGAATCCTTTGATGCAAACTATAAGTTGTTCAAGAATCGAGAATGGTGAAGTGTTTGCTGTATATTGGTACTAACTACGAGGAATGGACCACCTATGAAGAAGATCCGGGTTCCCAAAAGCTGTCTTGAGAATCTTCCAAAGTGATTGTCATCATGACACCACACAGGAAGAAGACAAACCCAGGACCTAAGGCGTCATATGGTCCAAAGGCTTCATCTGAGACGGATGACTCACCTGAGTCACCCTAACGCCAATGTTTTGTAGGGAAACCGTACTCAGATTTATGAATATGAGTCTGTGTCTTCAAACCGCTATGTTCATAGAACTAAGAACTTTACTGCTTATTCATATGAGTATCATTCATCTCCTGCAAGGCTATTTGCTAGGGCTCCAAAGCCGAAGTTCTCAGATGCTGCACTTAGACTCATTGCTTCTAAGCCACCCTGAAGATGTGGGTGGTTAAGAAAAATTAACTTTCTTTTGCAGAAAGGGTCTCCGGTAGAAAATCAAAGGCGTCGATGATATTCTTTGGGGACCTAAAACATCTTGTAGGGCACAAGATCAAATGCCCAAATGGTCTCACTATGTATTTTGTTCCAGAATTGTTTTCCATTCATCCTATCAGTCCTAATCTTGATTTAAGCTTCAATCCACTTGCCCGTCAAATGTTTATGCTTCACAATGCTCTTGGTGAAGCCTATCCCCTAACTGTACTGTAGGGTATGACACATCATGCTTCAGAATGGATTATGGACAGCGGATGCACTAATCATATGACTGGTGATCGAAGTCTCCTCATGGACTCAACCTTACGTCCATCAGACAAGAGTCACATCACATTTGCTGACACCGGTAAAAGCAAGGTATTGGGTCTAGGTAGAGTTGCAATCTCAAAGGATCAACACATGGATAAAGTGATGCTTGTTGAATCCCTTGGTTTCAACTTGATGTCTGTCTCAATGCTTTGTGACTTGAACATGATTGTGATATTCGGAAAATATCGTTGCCTTGTACTAATGGAATCTGACAAGTCTCTAGTCTTTGAAGGGTATAGGAAACATGATCTATACATGGTAGATTTCTCGTGAGGTCCACGACTTGCCGTATGTCTTCTTGCAAAAGCTTCGAATCTTGGCTCGCATCGGAGGTCAGCATCTTGGCATGAGGAACTTACACACAATTGCCAAGAAGAAGCATGTCATAGGCATCGAAGGTGTCAAGTTCAGGAAGGATCATTTGTGTGGTGCCTGCGAAGCTGGAAAGATGACAAGGCAAAACACCCCTCGAAGACAATCATGACGACATCTCAACCCTTCGAGTCATTACACATGGATTTGTTTGGCCCTACTCATTACTCTACCCTCACAACAACCGCTTGTCTCTATGGCTTCGTCATTGTTGATGACTACTCAAGATACACATGAATGCACATAATTCTCTACAAGACTGAAGTGCAAGATGTCTTCGGGGCTTCACCAATCGAGCAATGAACAATTATGGCGTCAAGATCAAGCATATCAGAAGTGACAACGGCATTGAATTCAAGAACACCGGACTTGATCTTTATCTGGATACCATGGGAATCACTCATGAGTTCTCTGCTCCATACACACCTCAGCAAAATGGCATCGTGGAGCGCAAGAACGAGAACCCTCATTGAGATGGCTCGAACAATGCTCGGCGAGTACAAGACACCAAGAAAGTTCTCGCTGAAGCCATTGATACAAAGATGTCACGTCATCAACCGTGTCTACATCCATAAGCTTCTCGAACAAAACATCCTATGAGCTCCTTCTTGGCAAGAAGCCAAATGTCGATTACTTGAGTATTTGGGGCTAAGTCTTTGGATCAAGGATCCCCATCACAAGTCAAAATTTGAACCCAAAGCTCACGAAGGCTTCATGCTCGGTTATGGAAAGGACTCGCACTCCTACAGAGTCTTCAACCTCTATCACTACAAAATCGTTGAAACTGTGGACGTGCGATTTGATGAAACCAATGGTTCACAAAGAGAGCTGCTGCCAAGTACACTAGACGAAGCTCCACCCGGTGAATCTATCAAGGCGATGGGAACCGTGAAATCATGCCTTCAAGCACACTGAAGAAGAACTTATCATTTCGCACCTAACCAACTCGAAGACAATGCTCGATCAAGACAATCCTCCCAATGATGACAATGATCGGCAAGAGCAAAGTCTTCGTCAGTTCATCCTCGAGTTGCAAATTAAGTATAGATTGAGAAGATAATTGATAGCGTCGATGCACTGGTCCGCTTACTCGCTCAAGAGCAACACATTAGCAAATTTCTATGGGAACTTTTCTTTTGTGTCAATATCGTAACCCAAGAAAGTTCTTTGAAGCCTTTATGGAACCGTAATGGATACAAGCTATGCAAGAAGAACTTCAACAGTTCAAGGTGAACAATGTTTGGGAACTTGTCAAGCGTCGACCCTACATAAGCATAACATTATTGGCACCAAATGGATATATCGAAACAAGCAAGATGAGCATGGTCAAGTCATCGTAAACAAAGCACGTCTTGTGGCTCAAGGATATACTCAAGTTGAAGGAATTGACTTCGATGAAACATTTGCTCCTGTAGCTAGGATTGAAGCTATTCGCATACTACTAGCCTATGCTAACCACCACAACATCTTGCTATATCAAATGGATGTGAAGAGTGCATTTCTCAACGGAAAGATTGAAGAAGAAGTATATGTCGCTCAACCACCTGGCTTTGAAGATCCAAAACATCCGACATGGTGTACAAGCTAAATAAAGCAATCGTATGGCCTCAAACAAGTTCCTCGCGCTTTGGTATGATACGATCAAAGACTTCACGAAGAGCAAAGGCTTCAAACACGGATCCCTTGATCCCACACTCTTCACGAAGACATATGATGGTGAACTGTTTGTATGCCAAATATATGTGGATGACTTTATCTTGGTGCACCAACCGTAAGTATAGTGATGAATTTGGATACATGATGCAAGAACAATATCAGATGTCCATGATGGGAGAGCTCAAGTTCTTCCTTGGTCTTCAAATTCGTCAGCAAAGGAATGGCATCTTTCTATCTCAAGAAAAATACCTCCAAGATTGTCTGAAGAAGTTTGGAATGCAAGAGTGCAAAGGATACACGACGCCAATGCCAACCAAACACCATCTGGGTCCCGGCGACAATGGTAAAGAGTTCGATCAAAAGGTATACCGCTCCATGATTGGTTCCTTACTTTACCTATGTGCATCTAGGCCAGATATCATGCTTAGTGTTTGCATGTGTGCTCGATTCCAAGCGGCACCAAAGGAATCGCATCACTTAGTAGTGAAGCGAATTCTTCGATATTTGGCTCACACCCCAACACTCGGATTATGGTATCCAAAGGGCTCAAAATTTGATTTGGTTGGATTTTCGGATCTTTGATTATGCTAGTGACAAGGTGGATCGCAAGTCTACATCAGGCACATGTCACTTTACGGGACGATCACTTGTCTGTTGGTCTTCAAAGAAGCGTAAGCGTATCACTCTCAAGCTGAATCAATACATTGCTTCTTTGGATCTTCTTTGTGCTCGACTTCTATGGATGAAGCAAACTCTCAAGGACTATGGCATCAATCTGAAATAAGTACCTTTCTTCTGCGACAACGAAAAGCGCCATCAAGATTGCCAACAATCCAGTCCAAAGACTCGAAGACAAAGCACATTGAAATTCGTCATCATTTTCTCGTGGATCATGTCATGAAGAAAGATATTGACATCATTCACGTCAACATCAAGAGCAATTGGCGAGATATCTTCACAAAGCCCTTGGATGAGAAAAGGTTTTGCAAGTTACGGTGTGAGCTAAATATCTTGGAATCCTCAAATGTCCCGTGATCAAGCACACATCCTAACACTTATGCATGTTGATGACTTAGATGTGCAACACACGAAGTAAAGTATATCTTCAATCAATGAAGACTTACATTCTGAGTGTGAATACATTAACGTGGAATTTGACTTCGGAGCGCCACGATAATTGTGCGACGTATCTGGGTCTAATACTTCCTATACGGTGGGTAACGCCACCACCAAATTTCTCTGTTTGAAGTGTTTCACTCATGGCGTTATTTCTGCAATATCTTCGCATTTGATTTGTCTTCAACTTCAACCTATCTTCATGATTTTCTTCTCTATGTTGATTTGGTTGTTGTTCGATATATATATATATATATATATATATATATATATATATATATATATATATATATATATATATTACATCCTCTATAGCATTCACTTATAGCTATCCAAGTTGAATCCTTTGAACTAAGTGAATGTGATCGGACCCTAATCTTTCTATGCTTTCTATCTCAAACTCTA
Source organism: Aegilops bicornis (assembly GCA_021605145.1). Classification (NCBI taxonomy): domain Eukaryota; kingdom Viridiplantae; phylum Streptophyta; class Magnoliopsida; order Poales; family Poaceae; genus Aegilops; species Aegilops bicornis. The sequence continues at coordinate 212,800,374 of CM038675.1, read as the reverse complement.
TCTGTCCAAATCATATGCATTCTATTGAAACTGTCGGATGTCTTCTCTGCGTCCTTGTCAGCAGAAGACACAGAGACAAACTTTAAGTCTGTTTTTAAATGATTCATCCTTATTGTTGAAATCCGGAGAAGCCGGAACGACCATCCGACAAACCTGGCGGGCGTGGGAACGTGGGACAACTCAGAGTATGTTGCATGCTTGCCACGTGCCCCTCGAATGTGAACCGCCGAGGCACCTGCGTAATTGCATTGTGCCGCACACCTCCTTATAAATACATGTCCCCTGCGGTAAAGAAAACCTTCTTCCACCTCTCCACCTCGTCAAAACCCTAGCGCCACCGCTAGCTCTCGACGACGCCGGTGACAAAGCGCTTAGCTGCCGCGACTTCTTCGACGCCGTCCTCACGCCGGCCGCGAACATCGTCCTCTCCGCCGCCGCCGTAGCTGTCCTCCGTCGCCAAGTTAGGGCATGGTGGATTGAACTGCTCGGTCTCCTTTTCTTCCCGTCTAGCAGTTCTTTGAGTGGTAAATATAACTCTATTTTTACCATCTTTTTGATCCTCAATGATTCGTCCTACTTACCAAAATTGGTTTCTGCCTATACAATGTTAGATCTATTCTGTCTGCATCTCATACTGCCTAGTATATTCACTTAAGCTTCACAACTAGTTAGATTCCTCACTTGTACTTATTCACGGATTCGTACAAATCTGGAACCAACTCTCGGTGATAAGTGAATGTCTTCGCATCATGAGGTCAATGTCTTCAAACTGATTTATCTTCAAAATCTTACGAGAATGCATATGACCTCTTCCCCTTCCTCGCATCTCTAATCTTGTCACAGTACATGTCCGTGGGAGAATCCCTTGGTTCTCATAGTCTGCATTCGCTTTGCGTAATTCTTACGACATCAAATTAACTCTCCGAAGCCAGTTCACTGTTTGTCCGATAAGCAAGCCTTTGAAGTCTCTCGAACGTGTTGAAGCCATTCAGTTTGAAGTTCATGGCTGCGGATAAATCGATTAGGAAGGGCGGCGAGACAGCGTCGTGAGGGAACCTCAAAGATCTGCTGATGACCTCGCAGAGCTATACAAGACAGATCCCGAAGAGAATTACAATCAGCGCAAGACGCGAATCCAATGGATTCGTCGATATTGGGCTGAACAATGGTTCGAGTACAATTTCGTGACCCAGGAATACGCCGAGAAGAATGCTATGATATTCTCTTCCGAGGCCTTCCACCCAAGAACATGGCTGAAGCTATTGCACAGGGTTTCTATCCTTGTATGGTCCGTGGACCTCAGCCTGAGAATGTCGACCCAATGTCATTGCTCTGGTGTCGTGACGATAATCTCTTCAAGCGCAACTTCCAAAGACGCAAAGGCTTCGCCAAGGAAAACAAGAAGTCATTGGGATTAGACTTCAACCCTGGTCCCTCTGCTCCCCGTCTTGTGGCTCTCGTGATCTTTGAACCCAATGTCATCGGTCCCTTTTCAAACCTTGATGGCTTCATCACTTACATCTTGGTCCAAGGTGCCAAAGTGGATCACTCGATGACGATCTTGACTCGATGAAGTCCCAGCTCCTGCTCCTGCTCCTGCTCCAAAGCCGCAGAAGCAAAGAAGGCTCTGACTTCAAAGTCACCGCTCCTACAAAAGCTTCACGTGTGAAGCCACTATGCCTTGCACCTCCTGAAGCGATTAATGCGATGCGAAGATCAATCCCGTATCTCCAAGGAGACGGAGAAGAAAAAGAAAATTGTCAAGAATCTTGAATCGACATCGACTCCTGCTGCCATTCTGCGAGAAGAGCACATTGACCATCCGATGATGAAGATCTTGCAGATGATGCACTTGAGCAACTAATCAAGAGCAAGGAAGAAGCGAAATTTTCAACAATTTGCCTCTCTTTGATGTGGCAATCATCCATCACTTCATTGATGAGTGGTTTGACACCCCAAACATCGACTTTGAAGATCTGCAACTTCCTATTGGCCTCGGCGTCTCTTTCAATGGCGCCATTGCTTCTCGAGCTAGCTCTTGCTCGGTAGCATTGTTGAACTGAAGCATAAGATTGACTATGAGAAGGCTCAGTTCAAGAAGCATATGTCTGCGCTCAGCGTGCAAGATGTCAAAAACTTCAAGATCATGCTGCACGAGCTCAAGGAAGCCTTTCTCAAGAAGCGTGAAGAAGCTAGAGGCTCTCGTGAGCGCATGAAGAATCTGGCTGACAAGTGTGTGCTAGCCTACAATGAGGCTGAGAAGCGCAAGGCTCTTGGCCGTCCTGGCATTGACCCTAGAATGGCTGCAAAGAGGAAGAAGCCTTCAACTGACCAAGCTGCACCTTCAAGGCAGGAAGAACCCCGCATAGTCTTCCCAAGCTGCATGGTAGCTCGAAGCCAAAGGTCAGGTCAACCGCTTCTGAACAAAAGAAGACGAGGGCTGTTGAGGCTGAAGCCAGAAAGAGGAAACATCCTGAAGCCTCTGATGTTGCTCCCTCCAAGAAGAAGCTCAAGACCAAGAAGAATCGGGCTGCTCCCATAGAGCCCTTGGTTGTTGAACCCATTTCAATGGTTCGCCCTGCCTCTGCTATCCAAGAACGACGGATGATAGTTCATGAGCCTGCTTCCACAGAGGCTCATGAAGTTGAAGACATTCCAGCAGTTGATCCCATCGCTGCTGAAGACATTGGTCACCATGACAATGTTGAAGATGATGAAGTTCTTCCTCAGATCGAACCAAACCCGGTATCATCGCATGTTCTCAGCGAACTCATCAGCATTGGTCGTCCTCTGATGCCAATTGCGCAGGATGCATCATGGGCTGATCACCCATAGCAACAAGACTCCCCTAGTACTCCCCAACAACAACAAGTCACTCCCCAACAACAACAAGAAGAAGAGGAAGACTTTGAGGCCCAGGCAACCCCATCTCCAAAGGCGTCGCCAAGACATTTTCATGAGCTTCGCAAAGGTCAAATGCCTCAAGTACCTATCTCGAGCGTTCCAGAAGGAGAAGTGCACCACCAACCTGTTGCACGTCAAGTGTTTTCAGAATCCACTCCAACTGTGAATGTCTCCGAGTCTGAAGCCAAAGCTGCTGAAGACAATACAGCTGCATCAGCCGAAGACACCCAAGAAGAAGAAGAACGTGTCCCTACTCCCCTGTTATTGAAGAAGTAATTCCTGATATCAACGTGCCAGTGCCTGACCCTCCAGCTCCTCAAGTGGAGGTTGAAAACATTGAGGCTGCCACCTCCAACACCAATGAAGCCAATGACACAGTCATGGTCAAGAAAATGTGGAGCCTGCACCAAATGTGCCTGAAGCCAATGAGGCAACTGCTCACTCAAGCATCTGGCAGCGACACAAGCCTCGATTGTTGCCCTTTGCTCGATTCATACCAAGGCCCTACACAATTGAGCAAGCATACAACTATGGTCAGCTAACCACAATAAGATGGCCTGCTCGTCCCTGCCTCATGCCTCTGGTCCTCGGTTTGAATATCATGTTGGGCATAGGCCTCGGTCCGTAAAACCAAAGCCACGATCGCCAAGGTTTCCGAACCGCCACCTCTCTGTGGTCTTTCAATGCAAATGGCTTCAAAGCCCACAACACTTTCTTTGACAGAGCAAAGAACCCCTACACAAGGCCAAGGATATCATCTGACCGTTTCTGGAGCTATCAGCAACGAAGCTATTACTCCTGCGTTCTGTACGATCAAGGGCGCATTTTCCCTCATATGCGCCTCGACCTTTGAAGCCATTGCGGACTGCCGTGCTTAGAAGAAGCACTTGATTGCTTTCGTGATGCAGTCCGCTCGGCTTCAGAATCGACAAAGAACACCGGAATGAAGAACTTTTGCTTCAATTCTATGCTACCCTCCACATCCGCGGCTACTACAGAGATCACGAAGACATGGGTTCTCGAGTGGATGACAGAAATGTTCGCCATGAAGCCAAAGCTCTTGACTTCATTGAGCTCACAAGCCTACCCACTCCGGAGAGCTGTTTGAACCTGGTTGTCAACTCCACCGCGATGCACCGAGAGCATCTTTCATAAGCCGAGCCCAACATGAGTCGGATGTTGAGCATGATGAAGCCTACGCCACATGACGCTGAATACCCTCAGAATTCTTTGTTGATGACCTTGAGTATCTGCCTCGTACAATATATCACATCATCGCGAACTCTATGGCCTATCAAAGGGCATTCATCATCTGCAAAACTTGAAGGATCCATGAAGACATTGGTCTTTACATCCTTAATGGCATCGACTTCAATACATAAGAATTCTTCATCCGGCAATTGGTTGCGTCTGGATCGATCTTTTGGTCTGAAATTTTATGCTCCATGGGTCATGCGCCTCATTAAGATGCACTCTGCTATCAACTATCGACCTTCGCTGCAATCATCCGATCTTTCTCCCGAGAGGTTGATATGTCGATTGAAGCCATATACCACGAGCACGCCAAAACGCCACTTTGTCTTCGTAATGCAGATCACCATAGCTTCTCTCAACCCATGGAAGGCGTCCAAGCAAAGTATCTCGTGTTTATCCTCCGGTTGGGAACACACGTGCCTCGCTTCATCAGGCGCAGATCGAAGCTACTGAGAGCACAATTGGCCAAAGACCCAGGAAGCGCTCTCGCATCCTCAATGATCGAGAACTTCTTGTCGCACTGCATCAGAAACAAGATAAGCATCACTCCTGGCTCAAGCGGCGGATGCAAAGCCTCTTGGTGGACGTCAACCGCATTCAAATCTTGCCACCAAGAATGCTTTTGTCACTCACGAGACCATCGGCGATCATGGAAGAGTTTGACCACCTTTCGGTCTTTGAAGCGAGATCTTCAAGATGATGGCTTCACTGAACGCTTCAAGTTTGACTCCACTCCTCCAAGGAATGCAGTCCTACGACGAACTCCATCACTTGAAGACTCTGACTATTCTTCCTCCACGGCAACGGTGAATGCCAGAGTGATCGATGATGAAGCCGATGCTACTTCACCGCCCCTACTTCGCACGCATCGACATCGCACCAAGTTCGCGCACCGCCAAACAACCACGACAACCCTGCCGCTTCACCTTCTCCCGATGAAAGCGAGTAGATGCTATATGTCTTCAAACCTTTTTGGTCCTTACTGACAAAAGGGGGAGAAGCATAGGAGTTTGATAGTCTTCAAGCGGGTTCATAAGGGCGGTTGCATAATAATTTGCCTAGTGTTTACAACTCTCGCTTTTGATACATTTGGTTCTTTGAGTTGTAACACTTAAACTCGATGGTCGTCTGCTACTTATTTGCTTTACTGCAGTGCGATGATAAATTCCGCATGTGCGATGATAACTTCCGCACTTAGATCATTCTGCAGACGTCCATTTTCATTATGCATGTCATTCTCTTAGTTATATCATTTCATGCATGATGAATTATCCTCATAAGTTGAAGAGGATCTCCACAAGTACAACTGCCATGTGCATTTGCATTACAAAAGCAAACTACTTATATGCACATCTTCGTGGGGAGCCTTTGCCACTTATGAAGACAATTCCTATCCTTTACAATTTCACATACTTTATCCCGTTGAAAACTTCAACCAGTTTGTCATCAATCACCAAAAGGGGAGATTGTAAGTGCATCTAGTGCCACCCCTAGTTGGTTTTGGAGTATTGACGACAAATGTGGTTGAGGACTAATGCGTTTGTGAGAATTGCAGGATAACGCAGTAGTGTCCCCCATTGATTCGGTTTACCTACGGAGATGACCCCTAAAAATGTATGAAGACATTGGCGACAATGGTGGCATGTGAAGATATTCACATTGAAGACTATGACATGAGAAGACATTGAGTGAAGACTATGGAGCCTTGAAAGGCGTATGTCGTTTCGTTGTTTCCTTTTCTTCTTTGTTGAGTCATAGGAACCACCGTCTTTGTTAAGTGGGGTCCAAGTGATCAAAGTCGAATGATCAAGTGATGCTCAACCCAAATCCTATGTCTTCGAAAGCAAAGACAATGTGAGCAAAACTTATCCAGAGCTGGATGAGTCGACTTTGCTTGTAGCCCAAGTAAAGTTGTCGTGTGTGTTTGAAATCTGACCGTTGGAACACGTGTCAGTTCCTTAGTGACCCAGGGTCATTTCGGACATATCAGGTCGGGTTGCCTAGTGGCTATAAATAGCCCACCCCCTACACCATAAATTGGTGGCTGCTCGGAGTTAGTGCATGGCTTTTGTCGTTTGAGAGCAACCCACCTCGAAGCCTTTGAGAGAGAGAAATCCTTGCGAGGACAAAGCCCAAACACCCAGAGCCAAAGAGTGTTAGGCATCATCAAGTCTTTACATGCATGTGACACGAAGACTTATTACACTTGAGGACTGTGAATCCTCCAAATTGTTAGGCGTCGCGTTCTGAGCATCCAAGAGTCATTGTGGATTGCCGTGAACGCTGTCTGTGAAGGTTCGGAAGTCTACCTTGAAGACTTACCAGAGTGACTGGGCGAGGACTGTGTGACCTTAGCTCAAGGGGAATAAGGTGAAGACGCGGTCTTGAGTTGAATCTCAGCCTCCCTAACGGATGTACAGCTTGTCACGACAAGCTGGAACTGGTCCAACAAATCATGTGTCTTCAACAAGTGACTGGTTCTATTTTCTCCCTCTCCTTACTTAGAGTTTGTCTTCGTGAAGTCATTGCCTATCTGTCATACCTGTTTGACTTCATTTCTTGACTACTTTTGTTGATTGGCTTCTCACTATCTTCCATCTTGATCCTACTATCAAGCTGCTATTGGTCTTGTACTTTCACGTTATTGCATACTTGGCTATGGTTTGCTTGTTGTAGTTTATCTTCCGCTGCATATCAATTAGGTCATTTCTATTGTTTGTCTTTGAAACATCCGTGTTTTGAAGACTTTCCTAAAAATCGCCTATTCACCCCCCCCCCTCTAGTCGATAACTAGCACTTTCATAGGGATCCTCCGCCACCCAAGGGTGATCCCGTGTTTGAGCTTAAACCGTTACCTGATACTCTTAAATACGCTTATCTTGATGAGAAAAAGATATATCCTGTTATTATTAGTGCTAACCTTTCAGAGCATGAAGAAGAGAGATTATTGAAAACTCTGAAGAAGCACCGTGCTGCTATTGGATATACTCTTGATGATCTTAAGGGCATTAGTCCCACTCTATGTCAACATAAAATAAATTTGGAGAAAGATACCAAACCAGTTCGTGATCATCAACGATGGCTGAATCCTAAGATGAAAGAAGTGGTAAGAAAGGAAATACTAAAGCTCCTTGAGGCAGGTATAATTTATCCCGTTCTTTGATAGTCGGGGTAAGTCATGTCCGTTGTGTCCCTAAGAAGGGAGGTATTACCGTCGTTCCTAATGATAAAGATGAATTGATCCCGCAAAGAATTGTTACGAGGTTATAGGATGGTAATTGATTTCCATAAAATTAAATAAAGCTACTAAAAAGGATCATTACCCCTTACCTTTTATCGATCAAATGCTAGAAATATTATCCAAACATACACATTTTTGCTTTCTAGATGGTTATTCTGGTTTCTCTCAAATACCTGTGTCAGCCGATGATCAATCAAAGACCACTTTTACTTGCCCTTTTGGTACTTTTGCTTATAGACGTATGCCTTTTGGTTTATGTAATGCACCTGCTACCTTTCAAAGATGCATGATGGCTATATTCTCTGACTTTTGTGAAAAGATTTGTGAGGTTTTCATGGACGATTTCTCCGTCTATGGATCCTCTTTTGATGATTGCTTGAGCAACCTTGATCGAGTTTTGCGGAGATGTGAAGAAACTAATCTTGTCTTGAATTGGGAGAAGTGCCACTTTATGGTCAATGAATGTATTGTCTTGGGGCATAAAGTTTCTGAAAGAGGTATTGAAGTTGATAAAGTCAAGGTTGATGCTATTGAAAAGATGTCATGTCCCAAGGACATCAAAGGTATAAGAATTTTCCTTGGTCATGCCGGTTTTTATAGGAGGTTCATTAAGGACTTCTCAAAAATTTCTCGGCCTCTGACTAATCTATTACAAAAAGATATACCATTTGTCTTTGATGATGATTGTGTAGAAGCATTTGAAATACTTAAGAAAGCATTGATTTACGCACCTATCGTTCAACCACCGATTGGAATTTACCCTTTGAAATTATGTGTGATGCTAGTGATTATGTCAGAGTGCTGTTATAGGGCAAAGAGTTGATAAGAAATTAAATGTTATCCAATATGCTAGTAAAACTCTAGACAATGCTCAAAGAAATTATGCTACTACTGAAAAAGAATTCTTAGCAGTTGTATTTGCGTGTGATAAGTTCAGACCTTATATTGTTGATTCTAAAGTAACTATTCACACTGATCATGCTACTATTAAATATCTTATGGAAAAGAAAGATGCTAAACCTAGACTTATTAGATGGGTTCTCTTGCTACAAGAATTTGATTTGCATATTGTTGATAGAAAGGGAGCTGAGAACCCCGTTGCGGACAACTTGTCCAGGTTAGAAAATGTTCTTGATGACCCACTACCTATTGATGATAGCTTTCCAGATGAACAATTAAATGTCATAAATGCTTCTGGTACTGCTCCATGGTATGTTGATTATGCTAATTATATTGTTGCTAAATTTATACCACCTAGTTTCACATACCAGCAAAAGTAAAAGTTTTTCTATGATTTGAGACACTACTTTTGGGATGACCCACATCTTTATAAAGAAGAGGTAGATGCTGTTATTATATGTTGTGTACCTGAGCATGAACAGGAACAGATCCTACGCAAGTGTCACTGGCTTATGGGGGACACCACGCTGGAGATAGAACTGCACATAAGGTATTGCAATCCGGTTTTTTATTGGCCTAAGTTTGTCTTATCTTGTGACGAATGTCAAAGAATAGGTAATATTAGTAGACGTCAAGAAATGCCTATGAACTATTCACTCGTTATTGAACCATTTGATGTTTGGGGTTTTGATTATATGGGACCTTTTCCTGCCTCTAATAGATATACACATATTTTAGTTGCTGTTGATTACGTTACTAGGTGGGTAGAAGCTATCCCAACTAGTAGTGCTGATCATAACACTTCTATTAAAATGCTTAAAGAAGTTATTTTCCCAAAGTTTGGAGTCCCTAGATATTTAACGATTGATGGTGGTTCACATTTTATTCATGGTGCTTTTCGTAAAATGCTTCCTAAATATGATGTTAATCATAGAATTGCATCTCCTTATCACCCGCAGTCTAGTGGTCAAGTAGAATTGAGCAACAGAGAGCTCAAATTAATTTTGCAAAAGACTGTTAATAGATCTAGGAAGAATTGGTCCAAGAAACTTGATGATGCATTATGGGCCTACAGAACTGCATATAAAAATCCTATGGGTATGTCTCCGTATAAAATGGTTTATGGAAAAGCATGTCACTTACCTCTCGAACTAGAACATAAGGCATATTGGGCTATTAAAGAGCTCAATTATGATTTCAAACTTGCCGGTGAGAAGAGGTTATTTTACATTAGCTCACTTGATGAATGGAGAACCCATGCCTATGAAAATGCCAAGTTGTTTAAAGAAAAAGTTAAAAGGTGGCATGACAAAAGGATACAAAAGCGTGAGTTTAATGTAGGTGATTATGTATTGCTATACAACTCTCGTTTAAGATTTTTTGCAGGAAAACTTCTCTCTAAATGGGAAGGCCCTTACGTTATCGAGGAGTTCTATCGTTCCGGTGCCATAAAAATCAACAACTTCGAAGGCACAAATCCGAAGGTGGTGAACGGTCAAAGAATCAAACATTATATCTCAGGTAATCCTATAAATGTTGAAACCAATGTTATTGAAACTATAACCCCGGAGAAATACATAAGGGACACTTTCTGGAACGTTTCAGACTCCGTAAAGGAATAGGTACGTGGTACGGTAAGTAAACCGACTCCAAAACAGTTCTAATGGCAATATTTCCCCGTTTTGGAACATTTAGAAAAATAGAAAAATAAGAAGCAGTCCGGGAAGGACACGAGGGCTCCACGAGGGTGGAGGGCGCGCCCTACCCTACTGGGCGTGCCCCCCTACCTCGTGGGCACCTCGTGTGCTCTCCGGACTCCGTTTTCTTGCACGATACGTATTTTGGTTGGTAAAAATTCATTATATATTCTCCCGAAGGTTTTGACTCCTATATCACACAAATATCCTCTGTTCTTGTTTCGGGCTGTTTTTCTGACAGATCTAGATCATCATGTCGTCTCCCTCCTCCAACAATAGTGACAACGATGCTTGGCTAATGAAGATAGAGCTGAAGAGGGAGGAACCCGTGGAGATCAACAAGGATGAAGGGATCAAGAAGGCCACGGAGGACCAAGTTCCGGCTGCAGGAGACACCCTTCAACCTGATCACAATCTTCTTACCCCAACTAAGATCGAAGCTTTCAAGATGATTGAGTTAGCTCGTATACAAAACAAGTATCTCACCCGTGAAAATATTTTGTTGAAGGAGCATATTGTCGCGCTCAAGGGCATTATCTGCAAGTTGGAGGATCTCTTACGCTCGATGTGCGATTACCCATCATCAACAACTCCACCTTCTTCACCAGCAAAGGAGACATAATCACAAGGGTATGGGCACTCCCCTTGGCAACTGCCAAGCTTGGGGGAGATGCCCCGGTATCGTATCACCACCACATCTCCTATCTTTATAGTTTTTCTTAAGTTCGATCCTTTTAGTAGTATCTTGATCTAGTAGAATAAAGTTTTGGTATGATCTAGTTTTGAGTTTTGCTTTATGATCCCTCTATGTAATCGAGTCCGTAAGCTATATAATAAAGATTAGTGTTGAGTCAAGGGCTTGATAATCTTGCTATGATCTTGAGTGAATAAAAGAAAAAGAAAATAATAAAAAGAAACAAAGAGATCATATTGATCTTATTGAGAGTAATGACTTCACATAGAAAGAGTATGATGATTAAAAGTTGTTGAGAGTTGACAAACATAGCTTTGGTCATCGTTGCAATTAATAGGAAGTAATAAAGAAAGAGAGGTTTCACATATAAATATACTATCTTAGACATCCTTTATGATTGGGAGCACTCATTAAAATATGACATGCTAAAGAGTTGATGTTGGACAAGGAAGACAACATAATGGGTTATGTTTTCTTATATCTGAGATAAAGTATATTGTCATGGATCATCCAACATGTTGAGCTTGCCTTTCCCCTCATGCTAGCCAAATTCTTTGCACCAAGTAGAGATACTACTTGTGCTTCCAAAACCCTTAAACCAGTTTTGCCATGAGAGTCCACCATATCTACCTATGGATTGAGTAAGATCCTTCAAGTAAGTTGTCATCGGTGCAAGCAATAAAAATTTCTCTCTAAATATGTATGATTGATTGGTGTGGAGGAAATAAGCTTTATACGATCTTGTGGTGTGGAAGAAATAAAATCGACGGACTGCATAATAAAGGTTCATATCACAAGTGGCAATATAAAGTGACGTTCTTTCGCATTAAGATTTTGTGCATCCAACCTTGAAAGCGCATGGCAACCTCTGCTTCCCTCTGCGAAGGGCCTATCTTTTACTATTATCTTCTACCTTATGCAAGAGTCATGGTGATCTTCACCTTTCCTTTTTACATTTTATCCTTTGGCAAGCACAGGATGTTGGAAAGATCCTGATAGATATATCTAACTGGATGTAAGTTAGCATGAACTATTATTGTTGACATTACCCTTGAGGTAAAAGGTTGGGAGGCGAAACTATAAGCCCCTATCTTTCTCTGTGTCCGGTTAAAACTCTGGAACCACAAGTATTGCGTGAGTGTTAGCAATTATGAAAGACTAAATGATAGTTGAGTATGTGGAATTGCTAGAAAGCTCTGACATAGACTCTTTTCTGATGTTATGATAAATTTTAATTGCTTCAATGATTGAGATTATAGTTTGTTGGTTCTCAATAAAGTTTTTGATTCATACTTTGCATTGTGAATAGATTATTACTTGAGCATAAGAAATCATATTACAATATCTATATATGTTGCTGTTATGAGAATAATCATGATGCCCTCATGTCCGTATTTTATTTTATCGACACCACTACCTCTAAACATGTGGACATATCTATCGTTATCGTCTTTTGCTTGAGGACAAGCAAGGTCTAAGCTTGGGGGAGTTGATACGTCCATTTTGCATCATGCTTTTATATCGATATTTATTGCAGTATGGGCTGTTATTACACATTATGTCACAATACTTATGCCTATTCTCTCTTATTTTACAAGGTTTACATAAGGAGGAGAATGCCGGCAAATTGTAATTTGGAAAAGGAGCAAATATTAGAGACCTATTCTGCACAACTCCAAAAGTCCTGAAACTCCACGAAAGTTATTTTTGGAAATAATAAAATTAATGAGCGGAAGAAATGCGTCGGGGGCCTCCACACAGCCCACGAGGGTGGGGGGCGCGCCCTACCCCCCTGGGCGCGCCCCCTGCCTCGTGGGTCCCCTGTTGGCCCTCCGGTGCCCATCTTCTTCTATATGAGGTCTTTCGTCCGAAGAAGAATCATAAGCAAGCTTTCGGGACGAGACTCCGCCGCCACGAGGCGGAACCAATCTACGGCTCCGGCAGAGCTGTTCTGCTGGGGACACTTCCCTCCGGGAGGGGGAAATCATCGCCATCGTCATCACCAACGTTCCTCTCATCAGGAGAGGGCAATCTCCATCAACATCTTCACCAGCACCATCTCCTCTCAAACCCTAGTTCATCTCTTGTATCCAATTCTTGTCTCTAAGTCCGGCATTGGTACCTGTAGGTTGCTAGTAGTGTTGATTACTCTTTGTAGTTGATACTAGTTGGTTTATTTGGTGGAAGATCATATGTTCAGATCCATTATGCATATTAATACAACTCTGATTATGAACATGAATATGCTTTGGGAGTAGTTACGTTTGTTCCTGAGGACATGGGAGAAGTCTTGCTATTAGTAGTCATGTGAATTTGGTATTCATTCCATATTTTGATGAGATGTATGTTGTCTATCCTCTAGTGGTGTTATGTGAACGTAGACTACATGACACTTCACCATTATTTGGGCCTAGAGGAAGGCATTGGAAATTAATAAGTAGATGATGGGTTGCTAGAGTGACAGAAGCTTAAACCCTAGTTTATGCGTTGCTTCGTAAGGGGCTGATTTGGATCCACATGTTTCATGCTATGGTTAGGTTTACCTTAATACTTTTGTTGTAGTTGCGGATGCTTGCAATAGAGGTTAACCATAAGTGGGATGCTTGTCCAAGTAAGGGCAGCACCCAAGCACCGGTCCACCCACATATCAAATTATCAAAGTATCGAACGTGAATCATATGAACGAGATGAAAACTAGCTTGACGATAATTCGCATGTGTCCTCGGGAGCGCTTTTCTCTATATAAGAGTTTATCCAGGCTTGTCCTTTGCTACAAAAAGGATTGGGCCATCTTGCTGCACTTTATTTACTTTTGTTACTTGTTGCTTGTTACAAATTATCCTATCACAAAACTATCTGTTACCTATAATTTCAGTGCTTGCAGAGAATACCTTGCTGAAAACAGCTTATCATTTCCTTCTGCTCCTCGTTGGGTTCGACACTCTTACTTATCGAAAGGACTACGATAGATCCCCTATACTTGTGGGTCATCATCCTTCCTCCTATATATACCTACGTACCCCCAAACTACCAGATACGGAGCCAAAAACCTAATTCCACCGCCGCAACCTTCTGTACCCGTGAGATCCCATCTTGGGGCCTGTTCCGGAGCTCCGCGGAGGGGGCATCGATCACGGAGGGCTTCTACATCAACACCATAGCCTCCGATGATGTGTGAGTAGTTTACCTCAGACCTTCGGGTCCATAGTTATTAGCTAGATGGCTTCTTCTCTCTTTTTGGATCTCAATACAATGTTCTCCCCCTCTCTTGTGGAGATCTCTTCGATGTAATCTTCTTTTGTGGTGTGTTTGTTGAGACCGATGAATTGTGGGTTTATGATCAAGTTTATCTATGAACAATATTTGAATCTCCTCTGAATTCTCTTATGTATGATTGGTTATCTTTGCAAATCTCTTTGAATTATCAGTTTGGTTTGGCCTACTAGATTGATCTTTCTTGCAATGGGAGAAGTGCTTAGCTTTGGGTTCAATCTTGTGGTGTCCTTTCCCAAAGGATGAGGGGCAGCAAGGCACGCATTGTATTGTTGCCATCGAGGATAACAAGATGGGGTTTATATCATATTGCATGAGTTTATCCATCTACATCATGTCATCTTGCTTAAAGCATTACTCTGTTCTTATGAACTTAATACTCTAGATGCATGTTGGATAGCGGTCGATGTGTGGAGTAATAGTGGTAGATGCAGGCAGGAGTCGGTCTACTTGTCTCGGACGTGATGCCTATATACATGATCATACCTAGATATTCTCATAACTATGCTCAATTCTGTCAATTGCTCAACAGTAATTTATTCAGCCACTGTAATACTTATGCTCTTAAGAGAAGCCACTAGTGAAACCTATGCCCCCCAGGTCTATTTTCCATCATATTAATCTCCCTTCAACAAGTTATTTCTAGCGCCTTTTTTATTTTACTTTCTTTACATTGCATCTTTATCATAAAAATACCAAAAACATTATCTTATCATATCTATCAGATGTCACTCTCGTAAGTGACCGTGTAGGGATTGACAACCCTTTATCGCATTGGTTGCGAGGATTTATTTGTTTGTGTAGGTGCGAGGGACTCGTGCGTGGCCTCCTACTGGATTGATACCTTGGTTCTCAAAAACTAAGGGAAATACTTACGCTACTTTGCTGCATCACCCTTTCCTCTTCAATGGAAAACCAACGCAGTGCTCAAGAGTTAGCACTCCCTCGCTGGCTCAGGATGAGCCGGCCTCCCGGGCCTCGCTGGTCTCTCACCTCTCAGCTCAGGAGGAGCCGGCCTCCCCAGGTCCAGTGGTGCTCCCGGCCTCGCCCCCAGTCGGGCCCTTGGGGGTCTCGTCCCCGACCACGGCATCTCCCTCGGCTGGGTCTCCGCTGGCCTCGCCGACCACCATGCTGGGTCAGAGGAGCCGACCTTGTCGGCGCCTTCGCCACTGCCCACGACCGGGCCCTCCGGTGCCTCTTCGGCCGCAACGTCGGCCTCGCCGTCTGTGCCCTCTACTCCGACGCCCGTGGCCTCTCCCTCGTATTCATCATCGTCTGAGCCGCTGGTTGTGGCTCCTCGCCGTGGTCCACATCCGCCTCCCCCGCCGCCTCATCACTCCATGGTGACGCGTGCCAAGGCCGGGGTGCATCAGCCAAACCCGTGCTACCACAACCTCAGCGTCACGACCATCTCTCCAGTTCCGTGCTTGGTGCGTTCTGCGTTGAGTGATCCGCATTGGACTGCCGCCATGCGTGCTGAGTATGATACTCTTGTAGCCAATCAGACTTGGACCCTCGTTCCTCGTCCTCCTGGGGCGAATGTCATCTTCGGCAAGTGAGTTTTTCATCATAAACTCCTCCTGGACGGTTCTCTTGACAGGTACAAGGCTCGATGGGTTGTCTGTGGCTTTGTACAGCGTGCCGGTGTTGACTTCTCCGAGACTTCTTCTCCGGCTGTCAAACCCGCCACGATCCGTGTTATCCTCTAGCTGGCCGCTTCTCGTCCTTGGCCCGTACATCAGCTCGACAACAACAATGCCTTCTTGTACAACCATCTTTAGGAGCGGGTTCTCTGTCAGCAGCCGGCCGGGTTTGTTGACCCTCAGCGTCCAGATGA
This sequence comes from Aegilops bicornis, assembly GCA_021605145.1. Classification (NCBI taxonomy): domain Eukaryota; kingdom Viridiplantae; phylum Streptophyta; class Magnoliopsida; order Poales; family Poaceae; genus Aegilops; species Aegilops bicornis. Next base: position 212,784,574 of record CM038675.1, on the reverse strand, counting down.
TGACTGCCAATTGTCACAATCGTTATAGGGCCTCAAACAGGCTCCGCGCGCGTGGTACCAACGCATCGCGACGTTCCTCGGCCTTCTCGGGTTTCTCGGCACCACCTCTGACACGTCGTTGTTCGTGCTCCATCGGTCTGATCATGTGGCTATGCTTCTGCTATACATCGATGATATTGCCATCACTGCCTCCCGAGAGGATCTTCTTCGCGACATCATCGGTCGTCTTGGCTCTGAGTTTCGGCTGAAGGACCTAGGCGCGTTGCACTTCTTCCTCGGCATTAATGTGCGACGCGATGCCTCTGGGTTCTTTCTTCATAAGTGGCAGTATGCTTTTGATCTTCTGGACCGTGCCGGCATGACTGACTGCAAGCCGGCCGCCACGCCCGCTGAGGCCAAGCTGAAGCTCTCCACTACCGCTGGCCAGCCCACTGCTGACGCCGCCCTCTACCGCAGCATTGTTGGCACTCTTCAGTACCTTACGCTCACCAGACCAGACATTCAGTTTGCGATGCAGCAAGTTTGCTTGCATAGTCACTCGCCCCGTGATGTTCACCGGTCTCTGGTTAAGCGCATTCTTCGTTACATTCGCGGCACGCCAACCTACGGTCTTTGTCTTCGCGCCTCCGCCTCGACTGAGCTCATTGCTTATATTGACGCGGATTGGGCTGGCTGTCCTGACACCCGACGTTCCACGTCTGACTATTGTGCCTTCTTCGGTGACTCTCTTGTCTCATGGTCCTCTAAACGGTAGCCTATTGTCTTCCATTCGAGTGCTGAGACTAAGTATCAGGCTGTTGCCAACGTGGTCGTGGAGACCTTTTGGCTTCGTCACCTTCTTGGTGAGCTTCGGATTACCCTTCCGAAAGCTATTGTGGTCTTCTGCGATAAAGTGTCGGCCACCTACTTCGCAGCTAATCCGGTGTAGCACAAGCGCAGCAAACACATTGAGCTTGATGTTCACTTTGTGCGCGAGAAGGTTCAGTTGGGTCAGCTTCGTATTCTTCACGTACCGACTACCCAACAGTTCGCCGACATCATGACCAAGGGGGTGCCAACTGCTGCATTCAAGGAGTTTCGTTCCAGTCTTTGCATAGCCGATGCCGACGCTTCGACCGCGGGGGGTTGAACTGTGACATATCTGTATTTATTACCGACCGATTCTCCTATCATCTCTAGCCTTGTATAGGTTAACTCCTAGAAATATTGTAGGGTTAGTTGGCTTGTCACACAAGACATCACCTATATTGTAACAGACTCTGATAAATACAATTGAGTTGCATCCTATAGTATTCTACAGTTATAAGCAAACCGATCTTTTTTTTTTTTGTAGGCTAGCTCCCGATTGTGATACAGCTTGAGGGGTCAGCAGGCACCTGCCCGGAATCCGAGTCTACCACCCCTGACATCGTACAACATCTCCAACGTTCTCATCTGGACATTACCGAGGAACCCGACGTAATCATCTGGCCCGGACTCGGTGAAGGCCAGACAACCATCCAACAGAACCCCGTTGGGGGCATCGAGGTCGACCGTGACGCCGCCGGTGAACGTGAGAGCGACCTTGGGCACGGTGATGTTGCTGTATCCGGTGAAGTTGTAGCATGTGTCGTACTCGTCACTCGGGATGAGCGGGTAAGCCGCCATGGCCGCCCGGAACGCGGACTGCAGTTTCGCATAGGGCGTCGATGGCAGATGTGAGATGATATTGCCGCAGTCCACGATCAGGCCCCCCTCGAACACCTTTGGCGGGATACGGAGTTGCTTCCCGCCGACGCTGATGCCGGTGAGCTTCACCAGGTAGAAGGTAGCGTAATCCATGAAGGGGGTCATGGGCGTGAAGGAGAAGCCCGAGGTGTTGCTGGGCGCGCCGAGGGCGAGGAACCCGGTGCCGCTGCTCACCGGCGGGAGGCAGTAGGAGAAAGAGCCGCCGTAGACCGTGGAGGTCTGAACCGGGAGTGACTCGGGCGCGCCGCCGAGCCCGAGCAGGCCGTCGGACTTGTCGTCGGAGCCAATCTGCTTGTATGCACAGCCGAAATGGAAGTCCTTGATGACGACGCCGGGCGCCATCGTGAGCGCCTCGTTGCTGTACACGCCCCTGGTCTTTAATCCTCCTCCGTACTCGACTCGATACCCGCACTGGGACTGGGTGCCATTGCCATTCATGCTGCAGCCATTGTCGAAGTGGTCGGATTGGAGGCTCTTGCACAGGTCGGAGCCGCAGGGGATGGGAGCGTACGTGGACGACTTGCGCGGATCGAACAAGGGATCCTTCTGAGGATAGCAGTCGGTGGAGTTGCATGGTGCGCACTGCACCCATGACAGGTCGCTGCCGGTGTCCATGAGGAGGACCTGCTCCACGGCCGGCGTGCCCAGGCCCAACGTCACCACGTACTCTTGCGAGTCCACGGAGGTGTCCAGGTGCGCCGGGATGCTCACCTTGCCCTCCTGCTCCTGCATCTCTGTGGTGGTGGTGGTGTCCCTTCCCCTCAGCGCTCGGCTCATGATGTAGTCTGCACGGACGCGGCTTCTGTGAAGCGCCTCGGCGAAAGATGATGGCTTGTCGGTGGACGGCGACTTGGCGCAGGGTCCGTGCCTGTGCACCAGCGGCGCAGCGGCGCCGGCGCGGTCTGGCCGCGGCGTCACTGAAAGAAACATCCGAGTGTCATACGACTGTTCCTAACATGCAGATCGGTTAACGTAGAAAATTATGCCATGCTCAATTCATGCATGTACGTACCTGTGGAGGTGGAGCAGACATCTTGTGTCTGAAATGACCTGGTTGACACCACAACGAAGCTTTGCTTACCGTCGCCTGCAGCAGAAATGGTGGGAAGGTAGCTGCCAAATACGACCAGGAGGATACACAAGAACAAGGGAGAAGCCATTGGAAGTTACAGTAGTATACACCGGGCTTGTTTAACCCAGTCTAGCTAGGACGCCCAAATTTATACACCAAGCACACGTACAAGAATCTATGTGGGATTGACTGAACAATCACGAAAAAGGAGAATGGGAAGATTATACCAAGGATGAGGTGGAGCCGCCGATGTGTTTACACTCGTCTTAGCAGTACATAGATAAAACAAGGATACTTAGTAACTTTCTCTCCTCGAGTTAACCCTAACTCCTTTGTCATGTATGTTCACTGCCCGCTTCCTACCTTGTAACTAGAGTGCAATTTATTCTTAGAGTCCAACTTCTAACCACACTTAGGCTAAACCTTCACTTTTTTAATGCCCCTTATTTTGGACCCTACGCTTGTTTGCTAACACGAGATAACGGGGATCTCACACTAGTAATGACAGTATTCGTGGGATCTTATACAACTGTACTCTCCCTTATTTAATATACTAGTATAATGCCCGTGCGTTGCCACGGGCTCTTGAAATATTTTGCTGAAATTATGTAAACATAATGCATGTAAAAGAAAGATAGCACAGGTATAATCAAGTAATAATTTAAGTCCACTTCACTTACATTGTAAACTGTTAATAAAAGGCAATTTGACAATGCATACATATAGTGCGATGATTGAACTAAAAATTTGTTACAATTAATATCTATTTGATGCGTTTAACAAATTCTTGCACAATAACCGTCCACCATGACCGCTCCACCACCATCCTGAGGCTCGACATGAGTCAACTTTAATCGTGTCAAATATACATTGTTTGGATCCTCATGCACATTAAGCAACATTCTTAATTTTTTTCTACCTATAAACCACTATTCTTCTTCGTCTTCGTTCTCCTGCTCCTCTTCACTTACTATCTCTACATTCCCTATCCAAGCCAACTGCAACCATCAATGGCCCATCCGACTCAAAATCCCCAAACCTTCTACACCCAGACTACGAATTTTGAGGGACTTTTTGCCAATATTTTCTCCTTTCAAGTCTGCAAACAACAATATTAATGTAAAGTAATTAGTGTAAAGTGGTTTATGCCCACTCATGGCTAGTACAACCACAAACTCTGCCGTCTCGCCTACATGATGTGCGTCCACTCCCACAATTTTCCCCCTTACTCTCGCGAGGCCTCCATTACTTCCGAATATTTTGTTCGGATTATTTGCCATCAAGGATAAATTAGCATATGTGATAAAAGTCCCTATGATTTGACACTATAGAGGTAGAGCAACATGAAAAATAAAAGATCATGCTTCTAATCTTTGGACTTTTGTAGTTTAAAAAAATGGCGATAATCTTACAACATTTTTCAGACTCCCATCCTAATTGAAAATGATTGATGCATTAAGGAACACCTATGGAATCCAAAAAAAAAACTAACAGCAAGCGACAGTGACATGGATGGCTACCTTATTGCTTTGGAAGTGGATGGCATGAGCCGTCCCCCATATGCACGAAACAGTCCCAGCCATGCACAGTTAGCCAAGAAACATTGGGTCAAAACAAGGGTGTTGGTACCTTGAGCAACGACGCCATCACGTTGATAAATGCCCAACCCAATTGCTCATCGCCATCCTCGGCCACCACCTGGACACACTCCTCTAGACCCAGGCGTTTCGAACGACATCCTCCCTGCTTCCCCTGGACGATGGCCGACTACCGTAACTTCTCTGGAGCGAATCCTTCCAAAGCGCTGCCGACAACATCGCCCTGTGGCGCTGCTCCTTCCTTTTCATGCCTTTTGCTTCATTGACCTCCTTCCTATGAAGTTTTAGTAACAAGGTACATTTCAGTAATCAGTAAAAAATGCAGATATTAGTACAAGAAAAATGAGCCACTTGACAAAGTTTTAGTAGAAATCAGATTTTCATACAACAAGATATTTTAGTACGTACTAAAAGAATAGTACAAGGGCAATCATCCGAACAATATCATCAGAAGTATGAAACTGAACCTTTAGTCGCAGCAGGTGACTACCCTTGTCATCTCAAGATTCAAGCCTCTCCTCTTATCTTGTTCTCCGAGCATGCACTAAAAACTGCAAAAAATACAGAACATGTACATGTGTGAACTGAAATAGTGGAACTCAAACAAACCTTCATCAATAGATCTTTCTTGAACTATATGGTCGATTATGTACATGGTCCTCACAATGAAAACTAAAATATTGGGTTAGCCTTTCCCATATCTTTTTTGAAGAAAATCATAAGCATCAGCACCTACTATGTGGAAGACAAATCTCCCAGCTTGTTTATGATTCAGAACTCAACTGCATTCAGGCCAATACGAATAGCATCTCAAGGATCTAGGTAAATACCTGGAACAAAACTCAATGAAGAACCATAACATCAGTCAAAACTAAACATGGAAATTTTGTACTCACTGTAATTTCGGCAGTCCAGTAGAACGGCCGTGCATTGCTACGGGCTACAATGCATATAAATAAATCAAAAAAACAATTAAATTCTAAAGTGGAAGCTCATTTCTCCCTCCTACGTTCGAGTGTGAACGTACATCAAACGGACATCTAACAGGATCCCCAAAATTCAACCGTCTGGAGAATAGGGTATCTTCAAATCCATGCATATCCATATGTGAGGAAGAAATATGGTTATCCAGACTATCTGCCATGTTATCTCTAACACGTGCGGACCTAACAAATTAAAAAAAACACACCCATGACGCACCCTTCTCTTTCCCTGCCGAACCCTCACCTCCCCGCTCGTTTCCCGCCATAGCGGGACATTTTTCACTGGAGCCCTCTCCATTGAAACCAGATAACGCCCATCTCACCTTCCTCATGTGGCACTCTCTTCTTCACATTGTATTTCCCCACGGACCGCCGAGGAGTCCCCCGCCAACCGCCCCGCTCTCCGTTCTGTTCCCCTCCCCATGTGTTTCTGTCGATAGGGGGGAGTTGTGCGCCACCTATGACACCCTCCGAGCCAAGAAGGTAGATCTGATGTCTCCTTAGCCATTTTCAGATTGTAACATATAGTTCCCCTCCCCATGTGTTTGTGTGGAACCAACGTCGGGTCAGCCGAGCGCCACCACAGGCGCTGGTTTTGGCAATGCTCCATGTGCCCAGAGATTCCGCGTGATCCACCGATGCAGAGAAGGCAGGATATTCTTGTTAGTACTGTATATATGTCATTAGGGCCTCTCGTACTGCCTTCAAGATTAAAAAAATAGATCTATACAAGAAAAGCAGATCCTTCAAAATTGCAATATCAACAAATATTACACCTATGCATTACTAAGGTCTAAGGAGTATTAAGATATGAGATTTATAGGAAACAAATTGGAAAACTATTGAGATATTTCAAGAGAAAACATATATACAAGGGAATATATTGCTTCAATTCTCACATTTTCAGGCATGTCACCTCCATCGTAATTATATGTGTCTTTATCCCTCTAGGACTACAGGAGAAAAATGCATATGCACACGTTAGTGGGTACCATGTTAACAAAAGAAAGTTCTTTCGATTAACAATAGAAGTACCATGAATGTTGTTCCACTTCTCTACAGCGCAATGGTTGCCTGGCACTAAAAAGTCTATCTCATTCTTACCTGCTGAATGGTTTCCTTTAGCTGTCACTATTCTTTACGGATATACCGTTGCTGGCCTAACTGTCTCTCGTGAAATCACGTTAGAGCATGTGTGACTGGACTATATATTCCCTCCATCCGAAAAAGCTTGGGACAAGCTTTTTTGGATGGAGGGAGTATGTTGGACTGGAATATATGTGTCTCGGCTGGACTGGACCTATCCGCCGTTAGATACTTGTGGTGTGAGGAATGAAAGGAACAGTGTATACAGATGAGTAAATATGGTACTATATAAATGCAAAGGTATCACTACTATTGTCTGTTGGTCTAGTGAGAAACGACGTAGCTCTTTTGCCACCAAATTATCCTGGAACATGCAAATACAGTACAAAAAGATGTTGGATTTGCCCGCTGAATAATAAATTCAGTTAGAATTTCATGTCGGCAGCAATCAAGATTTCTTATTGCCATTATGAAAGGACGAAGCAGAATAGAGATAGCAGCAACTGGCCACCAAATGTTCGGACTACGATTGTTTGAGAGCATGTGGCAAAATCTTGAAGTTATTTTGGAGCTATCAAATACTGCAATCCATATGATCATATATTACATCACATAAGAATAAGATGCTACTGTAAATGACATACTTACTGAATTTAATTTATCAGGTAATCGTTCAGTCACTACAACATTATTTAGTTCTGCAAACATCTTGATTAATAGATTACGGGATACCTTTAGAAGACTTGATGTAACCAACGTGTGACTAATCCATCCTGTCAAGTTTGTTGGGAATTCCAATAGCATGTACTACAGGTAATCATGCGAAACAAATTCTGGAATATAAAGAGGGACAACAAAGAGTTATAGGTTGAAGTGGTATATAGTTTCAAACGATTACCTGATAAACATAGTGTCAGTCTCCAACTCTGCAATAATGACCTCTTATGCAGGAACCTACAAGAAACTGAGGGAAATACATATACAAAATCAAGTTGTACATTTGACAGTACTTGGTAAGAATGGTAAGATACAGATAATTAAAGTACATAACTTGCAAAACAATTTGTTTGCTGCATTACGATTAGAAAACACATCAATCACTGCATTTCTAAGATTGTAAACCTGAACCTCCACAGTTAGTACTCCATGACAAAGAGCAAAAGCAATGCATCGATGCATAACCAAACCACACGGGGATGCCAACATTCACCTAGAAAACCTGCTGGAAGTACAAAATCCCTGACAGCCCGGGGAATCGAAGAATTCGCCTTTTCATCTTTGACAGTGTTCATCAAAGATTAATCATGATTCTCCCAATGAACATGCAGCTTAGAGTTGCCATCCAACAAATACCTGATAGTCACGTCAATCAGACAATGAGAAACTCTCGCAAATACAGACTTGATAACTCTTTGCAAATTCAGTCAGGCATATCAGCAAACAAATGGACGGCTGCTATTGGATTTCAGAAGAGAAGATACCAATCTATTGCGGCCACATTCCCAGGCAGATGTGGCGTCCATGGCTGCTGAGTCATGTGACCTTTGGCAAGTATGCAACCAATTTCAGAAGAGAAGATAGCAATCTGTTGTGGCCATGTTCCCAAGCTGATGTGGCGTCCATGGCTACTGTGAGAAATATGAATTATAGTTAGGATCCATGAAATAAATCAAGTGGGATTAAAGCCTAGAACATGAGAAACATAACAAAAGTATCTAGGAAAAACGAATCAGAAATAACAAAGAAAAAAGTACCTCTGCTTCTTAGCTCCGGCAGACTCTCTGACCAAGTCATGCCTCGGACCTTGGATGGAGACCATCTCCTCTCCCACACCACCTGTGGCACCGTCGTCATCTCGAGCTCGCCAGGGCTGTTGTGGCTCCTTTTTTCTTCTCCCAGGAGCTTGCCAGGTTGAGCTCGCGCACATCAGATGCAACACACACACACCCCACTTGCTATTTAAAAGGCTAACTACAGAAACAACATCACATTTTTAGTACATGGCTGACCATGTCAATCTGGAGAAACTGAGATTTTTTTTGATAAAATGAAGAAACTGAGATGATGTGACAATACCTGTCGAGCACGACCAAGGTTACCTGAGTTCGCACGGGTGCCAACCTCGAATTTCAGCAGGTCGGCGGCGCGACGATGGGCTTGTCAGGCGCCTTCAAACCTGCGTCATAGACCTCCTCGGCGTTGGTTCAAGGAGGCGTCATCGTCCACTTCCGTGACAACGAGGCAGAGGATTTGGGCAGCCAAACGGGAGAGCGTCGCGTCGAGTTATCATCGGAGATGAGGCGGCTTAGCCGGGCGGCCGCTACCGGGTGGTACAACGATGCATCTGTGGACATGGAAAAGGGAAGAGACGAATGGAAGAGCCGGATCCGGTTGTCTTGCGGGCGCCAATCGCCAGCTGGAGGTAATCAGATTGACGGCAGCACCGACGGTGCAAGAAGGAGATGCGAGATGGGGAGAAGGGGAGAGGCGGCGAGAGACGACCTCGCCGCCTCCGGCACCGGTGACTGCCGGCGAGCCGCCGTCCTTTTCCCTACCTTCTCCTCCTAGCTGTGCTCACCTTCCCGCAGCCCCCAGAACCCAACCCGTCGCGCCCGTCTTCCTCGGCCCCGAAGCGCCTCCTCCTCGCCGCGCACATCATGGGGTTCCTCGTCGGCGCCAAGGCTCGGCGCTCTACATCCTCGACGGTCTCGGTCCGGGGACACCACGGGATCGCCACGAGAGTGAGAGAGAAGGTGGGGCAGGCGACGCCGGATCGGGGAGCAGATGGGGCGGGCGGCGCCGGAGCCGGGAGGAGGTCGGGGCTGGCGGCAAGAAGCGGCGGCGAGGATCTAGCGGTGGTGGTGAGGGATGAAGGGCGGCGCGGCGAACGAGGGCAGAGTTGGGCGATTGTTTCTCGCTCGAGGGCAAGAGACCTCGGTCAGACGTAAGGGTGGTTGGTTTGTAAATTTTTTTCGCTGGTTAATTTTCGCGGTTTATTTTTGCTGGTTTGTTTTCGTTCGTGATGTATGGGTGCGACGGGAGGTTAGGCGCGTGGGGCGGGTGTGGGACTCGATCGTGGGATTTTCCTTGGTTTTTCGCGGCTGAGCGGGAGGTGGGAGGAAGTACCAAAGAAGTACCAAAAAAGACCGGGTGAGGTGGGACGAAAATAAAACCCGGAACGCGACCTACCAACTGAGACATTAAGAGTAGAGATAAGGCAAATATTTTGCCTTCGTTTCAGAAAAAAAAAAAGCTGAAGCAAGCCACAAGCGACATGGTAGGAAATGTACCGTCTTCTATAGTTTTCACATGAATCTAATGTTTAAATGCTTCAACAAAATAAAGCATGCTTCAAAATTTGATGTTTATTCAGAGTTTGCACATTTGAACTAGTGCATCGATTGTTCTGTATAAACATGTTTATGTGGTCATCTGTTTTTTTCTAATAATCAACTTAATTATTAATTCCTAGACTAGAGAGGAGAACAAGCCTTTACTTGATTGATGTTCCTTTGGCTGGCTGTGATTTGATCTGATTCCATTTTTCACAATTCCATTTCCTTGAGTATGTTCGCTTATATTTCTTGCCTATATTGAGGGACCATAGTGTGAATTGTCGAAAAAAATAAAGATTTCTGGCGCCTACATCTTTGTAATATTTCGAGAAAAGTATACTTTTCGTTCTTCAATTTTTGACAGAGTCTAGATTTGGTCCCTCATCTTTCATTTTTTTTGCGGGTCAGTCCCTCATCTTTCAAACCGGACAATTTGCACCCCCAACTACTGAAACCGAACATGATTCATCGCTGGTCCCGGTTTTGAGCGGTTTTGGTGCTAGATCACCCCGGTTTTGGCCGGTGCTGAATTAAATACGTGTATATCTTTCCAATCTATGAATCCTTTAAAATTCATGTACTTTTTCCAAATCTATGTACTTTTTCAAGTTTGCGTAAAAATTTCAAATTCACATACCTTTTTGAAATCCGCACTATTTTCAAATCCACATACTTTTTCAAGTTCACTTAATTTTCCAAATTCGCATACTTTTTTCTAGTTCGCGTATTTTTCTCAAATCCGCGTACTTTTTTCATGTTCGTGTACTGCTTTCAAATCCGTATACTTTTTCAAATTCATGAACATTTATAGAAATTCATGGATTTGAAAGAAAAAACACTTGAACTTGAAAATGGTATGCAGACCTGAATAAAATAAACGGATTTGAAGAAAGTACGCGAATTTGAGTCAAAACACGGTCGAAAGCGGCAAAAGTCAGCACCAAAACCGGTCAAAACCGTGTCCAGGGACGAACCTTGTCCAGTTTTACTAGTTCAGGTGCAAATTGTCCGGTTTCGGAGTTGAGGGACCAAATCTAGACTCTGCCAAGAGTTGAGGAACGAAAAATATACTTTTCTCTAATATATCTATAATCTTTTTGTCAAAAATAGACGGGTGCAACAACGCATGCCATCATGATCTAGTACATACATGAGACTAATCATGTTTGTTAAGTGAATACACAAGTTATTAGTCCCCTTGGCATCTATGTGTGTGGATCGAGGCATGAAAGTGAATATGACTCCAGCATATGGTGAAAGCGAGAAAAAAAGCATAGCTTTTTGGGTTAAATCTTGAGTAATAGGGATCCCTCTCCCCATACTTTTTGTAGATAAAGTTTCACTGTACAAGGCCCCCACTCACCAGCCACAATGATAGATCTTAAGTGGTAACATTATAGAAGGTTTGTCCGGTTTCATTGGGTTTTTGAGCTGTTTTTTTTTCATGTTTTCTATTCTTTTTGTTTTTTTATTTTCTTTTTTCCTTTCCTTTTTATTTTATTTTTTCATTTCAAATGATTTTTTATAAAAACATTCTGCACATTTTTTAATTCATGGATATTTTCTAAAAAATCATGATTTGTTTTCAGTTACATGAACATATTTCAAATTCATGAACTTTCTAAAAGATGTGAACATTTTTCAGAAAAATTGTGAACACTAAAAAGAAAAGAAAATAAATTTCTAGGATCATTAAAAAATAAAACACCATAGATTGTACCATTTACACATTTTTTTGTTCACAAATTTCAACGGATGTTTAGGAATTTGTAAAATGATAGTGTTTGAAATATGCTCACGAATTTGAAAACTGTTCGCATATTTGGAAAAGAAAACATGTATCTGACAATTGTTCTTGATTTCAAAATATTTTACAAATCTGAAAATGGTTCATGAATTTGAAAATAGTTCAAGATTTTCAAAAAAAAAATAAATTTGAAAAAAAAATATAAGTTTGACTGAAGTTCAACAATTTTTAGACACATTTACATATTTGAAAAGAAAAAAACAGAAACAAAATGAAAAATAAAGAAACCTAAAAGAAAAAAGGAAAAGGAAAAAATTAGAAAAGAAAAAAAAAGAAAACCGACTAAATAAATGTAAACAGACTAGCGGTCCAGCCCATTACTGGAGGTGACATTGCATCTTCGGTCGTTATCGCCCGACTCGCTCGAGGATTATGATGGAAAATCCTATTTGACGCTAACTGCGTCAAACTGTCGAGGGTTCGCACAGGCGATCCTCCCGAGCGCAAGAACTGAACCGGCCCACTATCCCATAGCGAGGCAGCTAGTTTTGCTAACCTTCCACACGGTTTCCTGAACCAGTCTTTCTTTTTATACCGGGTTTAAGGATTTTCTTGATTGTTTTTTTTTGGTTTTCATGTTTCATTTATTTTTTTGGTTTCTTTTTATCTGTTTCTTTTTTTATTTCTTTGTTTTCGTTTCTGTATCTTTTCCAAGTTCTATTTTCTTGTTTTCCTTTTTTAAAATCGCAAATTTAAAAAATGTTTAACATCTACCAAAATAGTTCTTTTTTTATATTTTTTGAAATTTAAAATTTTATTGTTGTTCTAAAAAATTATTCACGTTTTTCAAAAAGTTCAGAATTTTGAAATTTGTTCAAGTTGTCCAAAAAGTTTGAAGTTTCAAAATTTTGTTCATGTTTTCCAAATGTTGTTTTTGATTTCAACATTTTTTCACGTTTTCAAAAAGTTTAGAGTTTAAAAAAGTCATGTTTACAAAATTGTTCATCCATTTTATTTCTCAATATTCAAAATTTGTTCGTGTGTTCAAAAATGTTTGCAAATTCCAAATTTTAAATTGATTGCATTTTCCAAAGTATTCATAATTTCGAACTTTGTTCGCACTTTCAAAAAAGTGAAAGTATTAAAAAAATATCATGTTTCTCAAAATTGTTCGCACTTTTTAAGTTTGTTAGTATTTTCTTGATAGTTTAGAGTTTCTAATTTTGTTAATGATTTCAAAAAAATCTCATTTTTTAAAATTTCAAAATGTGTTCCAAAATTTTTTGTTCACGGATTTTGCTCCAAAAATACTTTTCATTTCCAAATTTTGTTCAGAGTTTCAAAAATGTACTTTTTCATAATTGTTCACGGATTCCAAAAATATTCACTTTCCAAAAAAAAATTCAGAGTTTCAAAAAATGTTACATGGTAACGTATAGAAGGTTCGTCGAGTTTCTTTGTGTTTTTAGCTATTTTTGTTTGGGTTTTTATATTCTTTTCCTTTTACTATTTTTGTGGTGTTTGGGAAAACACCACAAATTTCCGGGATCATTAGTGCTAAAAAAATTTCTGGATCATTACAGAAGAAAACATGGTATACTCAACCCTTTTTACATATTTTTTTTTATTTTTCTGGGATCATTAGAGTTATATTTTTCTTCTGCCATGTGTTGTTTAGATTGTTTATTTTGGATCGGTAAGACTATTTTTTCTACTCCTCGGTTGGCCAACTTGTTTGGGTTTGGAGTTTGAGTGGACATGTACATGGGATGGTCCAACCTATTAGGATCAAGAGATTGGTTGTGATTTTTGTGCTTAGAGTGGAGGGTATGGGTCCATCTTGTGTATGAGATTGATTATGATTTTGTTACGTACGATATGGGTCCACTTGGATTATGAAGATCTAAAGGTTCTAGTACGTTGACAAAAATAGGCACACACTTACCGGCAATAGTGATATATCTTAAGTGGTAACCGTATAGAAGGTTCATCCGGTATCTTTGTGTTTTCTAGATGTTTGCTGCTTGGTTTCTTCTATACTTTTCCTTTTCTTCATTTTCTTTTTGATTGTTTTTTCATTTTAAAAGATGAATTCTTTCTATAATCTTTTTTGAACATTCTTTCATTAATGAACTTTTTTTAATTAAAGTTATTTTTTTATTTCATGTACATTTTCCATATTCTTGATCATTTTTTACAATTCATGAAATTTCTAAAATGCAAGAAAATGTTTCAAAAAAAATGTGAACAATGAAAAGGAAAACACCACAACTTTCTAGGATCATTTGCGCTATATTTTTCCTGGATCATTACAAAAGAAAACATGATAGATTGTACCCTCTTACACGTTAGTTTGAGTTTTTCTGTTATCATTATAGTTATTTTTTTCTTCATACATGTGACATTTAGATTTTTTTTATTGTGGACCGGTGTGACTATTTTTTTCTACTCGTGGGATGGCCCAACCTTTTTGGATTAGGAATTTGAGTGGAGATGTACATGGGATGGTTCAACCTATTAGGATCAAGAGATTGGTTGTGATTTTTGTACTTAGGGTGGAGGGTCTGGGTCCACCTCGTGTATGAGATTGATTGTGATTTTGTTACATACAATACGGGTCCACTTGGATTATGAAGATCTAAAGGTTCTAGTACATTGACAACAATAGGCCCACTGGATTAAAGGCCAGATGTTTCTAATTATTGTGAGATTTTTTAGGCTAAACAAAAAAGGAAAATTAAATAAACCAAAAATAATAAAGGAAAAAGAAAAAACAAACAAAAAAGTTTGAAAAATAGACTAGCTGGCCGGCCCATTACTGCGGGCGCGGGTGCGCGTTCGGTCGCTATCTCCCCATACATGGCCCACACTCACCAGCAATAGTGATAGGTCTTAAGTGGTAACCTCATAGAAGGTTCATTATGTTTCTGTCGGTTTTTGAGTTGTTTTTTATTCCAGATTTTCTGATCTTTTCCTTTTACTATTTTTGTTTTCTTCCTTTTATTTTTATTCTCCTTTTATTTCAAATATATATTTATAAAAACTTTCTGAATTTTTTTAATTCATAAACACTCTTAGAAAGTCAAGATTTCTTTAATTTCATGCACATTTTTTCCAAAATCATGATCATTTTGAAAATTTATGAATCGCCTTCAATACGTGAAATTTTCAGAAAAACTGGGAACAATAAAAAAGAAAACACCACAAATTTCTGGGATCATTAGAGGTCATTTTTCTGGCATTGTTAAGGAAGAAAATCCCATAGAATGTACCCTTTTACACTTTTCTTGAATGTTTTCACGATGTTCAAAAGGTTCGCAAATTTCTAAAATCTTCTAAAATGATCAAAGTTCAAAATATTCATGAATGAAAATGTGCACATATTTGAAAAATAAATATTGAATTTTTCAATTGTTCTTGATTTTAAAAATGTTTAAAAAATTGAAAATAGTTCATGAATTTCGAATTATTTCAAGATTTTCAAAAAATGTTATTGAATTTGAAAAAAATGTAACTTTGAATGAAGATCAAGAATTTTTTATAGATTTGAAAAAGGAAAAATGGAAATTAAAAAGGAGAAAAAAAGGAAAATAAGGAAACTTACAAGGAAAAAAGGAAAAGGAAAAAACTGAAAATGGAACAGGGGGGAAATGAAAGAGAACAGACAAAATAATTGCAAAAATAGACTAGTGGGCCGATCCATTACAGTGGGGAATAGGATCCCCCACTGTATAGCGTATCCCCGTAATATTTTTAGACAAAGTATCCCTGTACATGGTCCATAGTGATAGATCTTAAGTGGTAAACGTATAGAAGGTTCGCGAACCAACCTGTGGTTGGATTGTTAGAGGGACAGTGGTATCCCCAACCCATCAGAGTTCAAACAAGATGATATGCCGACTCAGTCTCTCGAAGGTGCTCATAGGGGCAGGCCATGCGTGCCTGCGTTCATAGGGGTGAGTGTATGCGTGTATGTATGAGCGCTTGCGTCTGTACTGTGTCTAAAAAAACTTATAGAAGGTTCGTCCACTTTCTATGGGTTTTTGAGCAGTTTTTTTGTTCGGGTTGTCTACTGTTTTCCTTTTTCTATTTTCGCTATTATTTTTATTTAAAAATGTGAATTCTTTATATAAAATTTCTGAACCTTTTTTTAAAATTCAACCTATTTTTACAATTTCATGAACATTTTCCAAATTCATGAACTCTCTATGATACGTGAACACTAAAATAGAAAACACCAAAAAAAAATTGGGCACACTAGAATTTTATTTTTTTCTGTGATAATTAAAGAAGAAAACACCACAGATTGTCGGAAAATGCAAATGGTGCTCGGGCACCTTGGTGCCCATTTAAAAAAACATTTTCTACTAAGCAAAAAAAGTTGATTTTTTTTGCAAACATATACATATGTATACTGCATATGTGCGAAAATTCATAAAATTTTACTTTCACATGTGGCGTACAAAAAGAGACAAATATGTATTTTCAAATGGGACACTTTTGTTTTTTTTGGGCCAGAATTTTGTTATTTTTGTACAACTTGCAAATTGTGTTTTTTCAAAACAAATTTTCACGGGATCCCATAGCGAACACATACAAGTTTCCGCAAAAAAAGTTTGATTTTTTTTAGACTTGTAAATGTGGTTTTTGAATTATTATTATTTTGAAAAAACGAGCACCATAAGCTCGCTCTCCACAGATTGTACCTTTTTACACTTTTTTTGAGTTTTTGGATCATTAGAGTTATACTTTTCTTCAGCTGTGTGACGTTTTTTTAATCCTGGGATGGTTCAACCTGTTTCGATCGGGAGTTTAAGTGTAGATGTACGTGATGGTCCAACCTATTAGGATCAAGAGATTCTCTTTTTACATGGATTAGGATCAAGAGATTGGTTGTGATTTTTGTGCGTAGGTTGGAGGGTATGGGTCCATCTGGTTTATGAGATTGATTGTGATTTTGATGCATATGGTATGGGTCCATCTGGATTATAAAGATCTAATAAAGGATCTAGTATGTTGACGGAAATAGGCCCACCGGACTAAAGGCCAGATTTGTGGGATTTTCTAGGTTATTTATATTTTTTCTAGTGACACCGTCAAGTACTTTTTACATATACTAATTTGTTGCGCACGGTATGGGTCCACCTCGATTATAAAGGTCTAAAGGTTCTAGTATATTCACAAAAATAGGCCCACTGGATTAAAGGCCGGACGTTTCTAATTATTGTGGTATTTTTTTTAGGCTCTTTATCTTTTTTGTAGTGAGCCCATCAGGTACTTTTCTCATATAATAATTACTGTGGTGTTTTTTTAGGGTGTTATCTTTTTTCTAGTGTTCTCATCAACTACTTTTTACATATAATAATAGATGATTTGGATACGATATACTTGCATTAACATAGTATAGGATTGTACCATTAAGTATATATGCACCGTTAAGGTAGATTCAAGGTATTGCATATGATAGTGCTTGCTTAGCTGCAAATTTCAAAAATGTAGAGCAGTTATTATATTATAATATATACTCTTCTAGAAAAAATACTCTTATCACAAATGACGACGGGATAGAAGCAGACAAAAACGAAAAAATAACAGTGAGGCGATGATCGGACGGGCCACCCACTGTGGAGCAGTCGAGCAGTTAACAGCAAACCGATCTTATTTTTTTGGTAAGCTAGCTCCCGATTGAGAGGTCAGCAGGCACCTGCCCGGAATCCAAGTCTACCACCCCTAACATCGTACAACATCTCCATCGTTCTCATTTGGACATTGCCCGACGTAACCATCTTCCCCAGACTCGGTGAAGGCCAGACAACTGTCCAACAGAAGCCCGTTGGGGACGTCAAGGTCGACCGTGACGCCGCCGGTGAACGTGAGAGCGACCTTGGGCACAGTGACGTTGCTGTATCCTGTGAAGTTGTAGCATGTGTCGTGTTCGTCGCTCGGGATGAGCTGGTACGCCGCCATGGCGGCTCGGAACGCGGACCGCAGTTTCGCGTAGGGCGTCGACGGCAGATGTGAGATGATATTGCCGCAGTCCACGATCAGGCCCCCCTCGAACACCTTCCGTGGGATGCGGAGCTGCTTACCGCCGACGCTGATGCCGGTGAGCTTCACCACGTAGTCGGTGACGGAATCCACAAACTGGGTCATGGGCGTGAATGAGAAGCCCGAGGTGTTGCTGGGCACGCCAAGGGCGAGGAACCCGGTGCCGCTGCTCACTGATGGGAGGCAGTGGGAGAAAGAGCCACCGTAGAGCGCGGAGGTCTGAACCGGGAGCGACTCGGGCGCGCGGCCAAGCCCGAGCAGGCCGTCGAACTTGTCGTTGGGGCCACCCTGCTTGTACCCGCAGCCGAAATGGAAGTCCTTGATGACGACGCCGGGCGCCAGCGTGAGCGCCTCGTTGCTGTACACGCCGCTGGTCTTTGACCCTCCTCCGTACTCGACTCGATACCCGCACTGGGACTGGGTGCCATTGTCGTTCATGCTGCAGCCATTGTTCAAGTGGTGGTCGGACTGGAGGGTCTTGCACACGTCGGAGCCGCAGGGGATGGGAGCGTAGGTGGAGGATTTGCGCGGGTCGAACAAGGGATCCTTCTGAGGGTAGCAGTCGGTGGAGTTGCATGGCGCGCACTGCACCCACGACAGGTCGCTGCCGGTGTCCAGGAGGAGGACCTGCTCCACGGCCGGCGTGCCCAGGCCCAACGTCACCACGTACTCCTGCGAGTCCACGAAGGTGCCCAGGTGCGCCGGGATGCTCACCTTGCCCTCCTCCTGTTCCTGCATCTGCATGGTGCTCATGATGCACTTGTACGTACCTGACGGATGTGGAGGTGGAGCAGACATCTTGTGTCTGAAATGACCTGGTTGACACCACAACGAAGCTTTGCTCACCGTCGCCTGCAGCAGAAATGGTGGAAAGGTAGCTGCCAAATACGACCAGGAGGATGTACAAGAACAAGGGAGGATAAGCCATTGGAAGTTACAGTAGTATACACCTGGGCTTGTTTAACCCAGTCTAGCTAGGACGCCCAAATTTATACACCAACCACATGTACAGGAATCTAAGTGGGACGGATTGAACAATCACGAAAAATGAAAATGGCCATCTAATGCCTCCTAATTCCAACCGTGGGGTGGTGTGGGCTCGAAGATTATACCAAGGATGGGGTGGAATGGAACCGTACGTGGATGTGTTTACAGTTTTACACTTGTCTTAGCAGTAGGTAGACAAAACAAGGATACTTTCTCTCCTCGAGTTAACCCGCACTCCTTTGTCATGTACGTTCACTGCCCACTTCCTACCTTGTAAGAGCATCTCTAGTGGATGGTGTAAATTTGGACGTGTATATCTCCATATACACGTCCATATACACCCTGCTAAATTATACACTTTTCAGTTTTTCAGTAGAACATGTAAATTAGGACGTGTATATACACCCTGCTGCCTCTCCCCTGCCCGTCGACCTCACTCCTCTCCCCAGCCCGTCGACCTCCTGGCCGCAGCTAGCGCCGCCCGCACCCCACACCCCGCCGCCCGCATCTCGCACCACGCCGCCCGCAGCTAGCGTCGTCCACATCCCCCACTCTGCCGCCCGCATCCCGCACTTCACCGCCCGCACGGTCTCCCCACGCGGTTGACCTCCCGTCACCGCCAGATCTAGCTGCAGGGCGTGCGGCCTCCCGTCCCCGCCCTCCCGCTCGTGAGCTCGGCCGGAGAGAACTAAGTTATTACCTTGGGCGGCCGGAGAAGAAAGCAGCGGCGGCGACACAGGCGAAGCTCCTCCGTTCCTTCCTCCGGCGGGCGGCGGGGCAAGCGGCTGCTTTTCGCGAGCTCACGGCGTGGCTTGCTCGTGTTTATTTCACGCCTCGTACCATCGTGGCACAGGCGTGGATGTTTACACGCCCTTTTACACGAGTCGCTGGGAGCAATTTTTCAGCTCGCATCGTGTATATTTGCTATACACATCCATATAGATGATCCACTAGAGATGCTCTCACTAGAGTGCAATTTATTCTTGGAGTCCAACTTCTAACCACATTTAGAGCATGGTTAATAATACAACCAACGGTCGGCTATATAAAGTTGTCATGTCATCTACAGCCAACCTCTTAGCCGGCATGTACAATAGTAAGTTTTAAATATGACTAGTTTATCAATAGTTGGCCCACCTTACATCCTCATAAAGCGTCTTGGGTCTCGTGTTGCAGCTGGCTACTAACCAAGAGTCTGCTTCTCTTCTCTCTCCTCTTCTTACTCTTCCAACTAAGCAAAGATATTATAGCCTGCTTATGTCACCCTATTGTACTTGCTCTTAGGCTAAACCTTCAACTTTTTTAGTGCCCCTTATTTGGACCCTATGCTTGTTTGCTACTAGTAGTAATGATAAAGCCGAAGCAGCTTGTCACCCTATTGTACTGGTTGCAGGTGGCCCTTTCGGCGATCTTCCGTGGCGCCAGTCGTGTCTGGTTCTGTTCTTCTGAGTATTCCGTCAAAGTCGGAGCCGCGTTGTCTGGCTGTAGGTCGACATGTTGTTGATTAGGGTGGGATTTGCCCTGTGTGTTTCAGTCTTTGGAAATGGGCTTGGCCATGTTCCGGTTTTCGCCCGGTTTTCCGTAATTAACTGGGCAATTCTCTTCTGCTTAATTAATAGATGAGGCAATCTTTGCCTCCATTTCGGAAAAAAAAGCCGAAGCAAAGCTCGAGCGACATGGTAGGAAATGTATCGTCTTCACATGAATTTGATGTTTAAATTTCACAAAAATAAATAAAGCATGCTTCGAAATTTGATGTTTATTCAGAGTTGTGCATTTCTTGCGGAAATAGTGTATTGATTGTTATGTATAAAACATGTTTATGTGTCACCTGTTTTTTCCTTCCAATAATCAATTTATTAATTTCTAGATGGAAGAGCAAGACTTTACTTGCATGATGGTCCTTTGGCTGGCTTTGATTTGATCTGATTCCATTTTGATAATCCAATTTCCTTGAGTTTGTTCGGTTATATTTCTTGCCTATATTGAGGGACCATAGTGTGAACCGTCGAAAAAAAACTAGAGACTTCTGGTGCCTACATCGGGGCAATTCGTACGTCGTTTCGTACCTTGTAACTAGAGTGCAATTTATTCTCGGAGTCCAACTAAAACATCCTACTTCTAACCACACTTAGGTTAAACCTTCAACTTTTTTAATGCCCTTATTTTGGACGCTATGCTTGTTTGCTACAACCACTGTCCGGGTTTCTTAGGCCCCTCTCAGTTGGACTAAAGTTTGACCCAAAAATTTAACTAATAAATTGCAAATTATATGCCACAAAAGTTATACTATGGAAAATATCTTTCAAATACAAATCCAATAATATAATTTTTGTATCATATAATTTATATTTTGTTAGTATTACAAATGGTCAAAGTTTGACTCAAAATACGAATGGGGCACAATAAACCCGGATGGAGGGAGTAACACGAGAAAACGGGGAATCTAACACTAGTAGTAGTGATAAAACCGAAATAAGCCTCGAGCAACATGGTGGGAAATGTACTGTCTTCACATGAATTTGATGTTTAAATGCTTCAAATAAATAAATAAAGCATGCTTCAAAATTTGATGTTTATCTAGAGTTTGCACATTTCTTGAGGAAATAGTGTATTGATTGTTCTGTATAAACATGTTTACGTGGTCAACTTTTTTTTTCCTAATAATCAACCTTACTAATTTCTAGACAGGAGAACAAGCGTTTACTTGCATGCATGATGTTCCTTTGGCTGGCTGTGATTTGATCTAATTCCATTTTTGACAATTCAATTTCTTTGAGTTTGTTCTTATATTTCTTGCCTGTATTGAGGGGCCATAGTGTGAATTGTCGGAAAAAAAGAGAGAGATTTTTGGCGCCTACATCTTTGTAATATTCTTATCATCTTTTTGTCAAAATACACGGGCGTGGCAACACATGCTATCATGATCTAGTATATATATAGGGGACTAAATTAATCATGTATGTTAAGTAGTGAATACACACTATTAAGTTAGCCTCCTGACATCTATGTGCGTGGATCGAGGACCCACCAAAGTGAATATGACTGGTGAAAACGAGAGAAAAGAAGCGTAGCTTTTTTGGTTAAATATGAGTTATAGGGATTCCACACTATTAAAAGGTGAAAAAGGTTCGTGAAATATTTGCTCAAGCCAACATCTTCTCAGCATCATTGCACTCACATGTCTACCAAAAAGTCCTTGATCAACCTATCTACAAAATCAATCTTGTCAAATAGCCACTTCCACTTTTACTATCGCATTGTCTGGGTTCCTACCCAGATGTCCAGGCTATTGCCGGATCATCCGGGTTGCATTCCGGACGTCCAGCTTGGTTGTGACAAAACAACAGTAGGTTTACCCCGGAAACAGATTGCTCGGGATCCAACTCGGATGTCTGTCGGCAGCCCATAAGTGTTGCCCGGACAATCAAACCCATTGAGTGTTTTCAAATTTCACGTTTCTTTCAAAACAAAGTCGCTGCGTTCTTGAGCGGTTTGTTGACATTAACCTTGGCTCGCACACGGAAGAAACTACCCTTAAAATTTGTCGCTTCCCCGTGAGATTTGAGAAGCGGATAATACCCATTTGGCAAATCGTGGATTTGAATCCGAATCTCCATTGTGTCAAACGCAGAAGAATATGGTTTGGAGAATCCATCATAAGGCAATAGCATCATCACGTTGCCGCGAATAGTCCAAGGCCCCTCCTCCATAACTCTTTCCCAGTTGCCTAGACACAGAATTGCAAGGTATATAGACTGTTATTAAGAGGTCTGATGTTTACCTTCTTAGAGCATCTCCAACAGAGGCGCTAAATAAGTCGCGTGTCTACAAAAATAGATTTTTAGCGCGTGCGACTGAATCGGCATCTCTAGCAGACGCGCAAAAAATCGCGCGCACGCTAAAACCACTCCGCGTGCCGAACAGAACGGCATCGCACGCTTCTTTTTCCGGGCGTCCGCTACCCCGCGCGCGACAGAAAGAAATCACGCGCGAAGCGAGCAACCGCCGCTGAACACTTCGCCCGCGCCCGCGCCCGCTTTCGCCCTGCCCCGCGCCGCCGCCGGCGACCTCCAGCCATGGACGGGCGCTCCAACTTCCCCCTAACCCCTCCATACACGCGCGACCTCTCCGCCGTTGCCGCAAACCCTAGCGCGGGCTTGACCTCCGCCGTCAACGCCGTTGCGGCTCCCAACGCCGGCCTCGCACGCGGGCTCTTCATGCCGCCCCGGATGAGCGCGCAGGGTGGCGTCACGCCGCCACCCGTGGCGAAGCCACGGAGCTCCGCCTCCAAACGAACCATGGCGGCCACCGTGACGGCTACGGCAACGGCGACGGCGACAGCTACAGCGTCCCAAAAGAAGAGGAAAGCGGTGATAATGAAGAAGGCAGGAGTGAGGCCGGCCGCGCCTCCATTGCCCGAAGCGCCAGAGACCTCACAATTTGTTGCGCCGACGGCCGATGCACACATAGTGCTTGATGAAATGCCCACAAGATATAATTTTTGTTTTTGTTTTGTTGTTGTTGACAAATGTGCACATATGTTAGATTGATTAGTTTTCCTTTGTCATGCTACTTTGTAGTTTCGATGATGAGGCATATATGTCGACTATGGGTGTTGGCTCCAACAATTGGTCTCAGACCAATGAAGTTGATGAAGACGAATATGAAGTGGATGATGAGGGTGATTGATCTTTGCACCGAAAGGAGGGGCTTCCAACTACACCGTCGTCGAAGACGTCTTGCTTTGCAACACATGGTTGAATGTGTCTATGGATGCCACCGTTGGAACGGACCAAACTAGAGATACATATTCGCTTCAGATGAAGGAGTTCTTTGACACATACAACAAGAGTGGAACTGAGCGCACCGAAGATCTCTTTGTTCCCGGTGGTCGAAGATCAACAAAGATTGTCAAAAGTGGGCGGTGGCAATGATGGCGGTTGACAAGATAAACCCAAGTGGCACTAATGATAGAGATAGGGTGAGTGCCATTTCCCATGCATCCCATGCTCATCACTTCTTCTATGTTCATGCTTCATCTTTTGTGTTTCTAGTGATAACTTGTTATTTTGTTTGTAGCTCAACATTGCACAAAACTTGTTTTGAAAAGAAGAAGACCAAGAAAGGCAAGGTGAAGAAAGGGAGAGCATTGTGTTGCCCCATTGCTATGAGGTGTTGAAGGATGAAGAGAAATGAAAAAAACATGAAGACAAACACAATGCAACTATTGATTTGGATGATGATGACAATGAGGCATCAAGTGATGGCGGCGAGAGGAGCCCTGCACAAAACTCGGTTGCCTACTCGAAGCCAAAAAGACCACAAGGAGAGAAACTAGGAAAAGAAGAAGAAGAAGAAGAAGAAGAAGAAGAAGAAGAAGAAGGGAGGATATGAAGAGATAAAGAGTGCTATGGACACTACAAAAAAAGACACATCCGTGACATTTTGGGCCGAACGAAAAAAAAATCTGTCACACATGACACTTCCATGACGATAATTGTGACAAAACCCGGTATCATCATAGATGTGGTGGGCTCCTACTTCTATGACAAAAAATCATGACAGAAAATGGGCTTTTCGTCCTGGGCGGGCCGGAGACAGCTGCATGACATTCTTTGGGCCGTCCATGACGGAAAAAACCGTGGTAGAAGCGAGGGGAGGAAGATTTCGGGAGTTGCGGTTACGGTGGGAGGGCGGGGCCGAGCGATGCTGCTTTCTCGTACATGTACGCTGCAGTGTGCGAGGCGTTGGCTCTAATCGAACCCGAGTGAGGCGTTGGGCTCTAATCGAACCCGGCGACAGACCGCAGCTACGCTGCTATCGAACCCGGCGATCGATCGATGGTTGTTAATCGAACCCGATGGAGCGATTCTTCGCCATCGCCGCTAATCAAGCCGATCGATTGGATGAACAGTGAGCGTTGCGGGGGGGGGGGGGGGATGGATGAACAGTGAGCGGTGGCGTTGCCTCTGCATGAACAAGACCCCGTAGTGTGGAGGGTTGGATGAACAGTAGACGGTGGAGAGGTGGCCATGGAGGGGTGGTTGAACAGGACCCCGTGGTGTGGAGGGCTGGATGAATAGTAGACGTGGAGGGGTGCCTGTGGAAGGGTGGTTAAACAGTAGCCGATGGAGTAGCGCGAGGTGGAGGCTGGATGAACAGGAGCCCGTGGAGGCTGGAGGAGGTCGACGGTAGCCCGTGGAGGCTGGAGGAGGTCGACGATGGAGATGAACAGTATCCCGTGGAGTCCCGTTTTGCGGTACGCCACACCCTTCCCGATGAACAGGACCCCCGTTTCGACCGTAGAAGGTCCGTTTCGTCCGTTTTGCATACGCCACACCCCTCCCGATCAACAGGACCCCCGTTTCGACCGTAGGAGGTCCATTTCGTCCGTTTTGCGGTACGCCACACCCCTCCCGATCAACAGGACCCCCGTTTCGACCATAGGAGGTCAGTTTCCTCTGTTATGCGGTACGTCACACCCCACCCAATCAACAGGACCCCGTTCCGAACGTGGCCGGTCGAACACAAGGCCGTTTCCTCCGTTCTGCGGTACGCCAGGCCTCGTTTTCATCGCCTATTCCGTCCAAGCTGGTTGGCTCTCACGCGTTCCGTTGCCTCCCGATGACCATGAAGCATTCCGTTGCCTCCCCATGAACACGACGCATTCCGTTGCCTCCCCATGAACACGACGACGACTATATTTCTCCGTTCCGACCCAGCCATGTACATATGCGCGAGTAGGCGTTCGAGACCCCGCCCGTATGTACGTACGTGGCCGTATTTTCTTTCTTGCACCCTGGCCGCTGTACGTACGTGTACATGCTACGTGCGCGCCTCTACTACGACGCGTCTGGCGCCTCTACTACGATACGTCGCGCGCCTCTACATCGACCAGTATATATGCATTACGCGTTCGCGACCAGAATGACAACGCTACGTGCGCTTGACCAGGTGGGTCCCGGCCGGCGGTTCCTTGCGTGCGAAAATGTAGCTGGTGGGTCCCAGCAATGAGGGGCGAATCGTTTTTGCCGGACGCACTTCCTTTGCGTGCGAAGATGTAGCTGGTGGGTCCCAGCATCGAGGGGCAAATCGTTTTTTGCCCGACGCACTTTCTTGCGTGCGAAGATGTAGCCGGTGGGTCCCAGTGATGGGGCGAATCGTTTTTGCCGGCGCACTTCCTTGCGTATGAAGATGTAGTGGGTCCCAGGTCGAGAAACTTTTTTCACGAAATACGGTGGCCCGTCCGGTGGGTCCCCGCCGTCGGTGGAGGAATCATTATTTTACGCGTAATAAGGAGGCACTTCCTTGTCAGCGCCATGGACCCAACTGTCGGCCTTTCCACGCATCTGATCCACGTCCGATGGAAGTCGTTCCTTGACCACGTTGACCACGCCGCGCCGAGAGCACCACGGCGATGGACGACGGCGAGGCCTAGGAAGGGGACGACTCGGGGCCGGGGAAGACTCAGCAGTGGATGCCCACGCGAAGAGGAGTAAAAGGGTTCACTGGTTGGTCATTGTGAGGTCATTGCCGCCGCAGAATAACAGGGGTGTGGGTGAGTAGAGGATGGCCTAGCCGGTGGGGAGTAGTAGTGGGCGGTGAGGCCTCCGCGGCATCACACCCGGCCATGGGAGGCGAGGAGCACGCAGCACGACCGGCGCTGGTTTGGGCGGCCGGAGCAAGAAGACCAGAGGTTGAAGAAGCACTACAACCGTTGGATGAACATCGTCTGATAACAGGAGCTAGAATCGCTCATATTGACTAAGTTGACAAAGCCCTTCGTCCCGTCAACTTGGTAGGCCCACAAGTCAGCCTCCAAAGATATCTTTGGGTTCCACCGGTGGCGGGAGTATTCATTTTTTGTGCATAATAAGGAGGCACCTCCTTCCGTGCGAAGATAGCTGGTGGGTCCGACAAGTCAGCGGGGGTCACATTTTTTCGCGAAATACAGAGGCCCTTCCGGTGGGTCCCAGATGTCAGGTGGAGGAATCATTATTTTACGCATAATAAGGAGGCATTTCTTTGTGTGCTGCCGTGGACCCAGCTGTCAGCCTCTCCACGCATAGTCTACTTCCGATGGTGTCGTTCGTTGACCACGTTGACCACGTCGTGCCAAGCGCATCCAAGGTGGTGGACGACGGCGAGGCCCCAGACAGCAACGAGCCGGAGATGGGAAGACGCGGGAGTAGATTCGCAGACGGAGAGGTGTACGAGGGTTAACTGGTTCTAGTGCGGTGTGGTTCGGCAGTCGGTGGAGAAGAACAGGAGGTGTGGAGGGGTGGAGGGATGGCCTGGCCAACGGTGGAGTAGCGCTTCATAGCGAAGCGTGCTAAGCAGAGCTACTAGCAGCAGGAGGCGGGAGGTGGTCCCGGCGGCACTGGAGAAGAAGACGAGAGATTGAAGATGGATGCCGGTCGTTGGATGTAAATCCAACGGCTAACATGTAAGAATCAATTGTTGACTAAATTGACAATGACTTGCGTTGGCTTCGACCTATTGGCCCACATTTCAGCCTCAAAAAATGTGGCACGTATTCAACCCATTTTTTCAGAATTTACAGTCTTTTTTTTGCGCGGTAGAATTTACAGTCAATTTGATCTTTTTTTTAATTAGAATCATTAGCTGGGCTGGGTGAATAATTAATGTAGCGTCCATGCGGCCCATTTATTTTATTTCCTAAAAAATTACAGGTCATTTGCACTTTCTCGAAATACACAATTTTGCTGGGTTGATTCTAATTATAATGTTGGGTTGGGCCAGCAATGTTATCAAAAAATAAAAAAGGGCTGAGCATTTTGTTATAAATATAGTTAAACAATAAGTGATATTATTACATTCGTCCTTAAATCTTACCAAGCTTTTGTACACAATCATTAGGATTTTCGTGCCAAAACAATCCAGGATTTTATTTGTTAAGAAATTATTTTTTTAAGTTAATACGATGTGGGATATTGTTTTCTTACATATGTAAGTATCTGTTAAATATATGATGATGATAAAAATAATATATAATAACATATAAAATAATTTAAATATATATAATATAGTTAGAAGGGAAACATAAGTTATACCTGGCGTTCCTATTCTTATATAGAAAAATAGAACAGACCTCTGCGTTTTCTTCAAAAAAATACATAAATTGGGCTGCCAAAAATAAAACCTCGGATGGGAGGTCCATAGGCCAGTCAATACATGACGGCCCTAAGAAAACACAAACAGGCCCTCCCATCCGAGGTCGTGGGCTGCGCATGTTAAAAATGAAAGCCTAGACGGGGCAGCCAAAACCACGTCCAACACTTGCCAAAACTCCGTCCCTCGTTTTCTTTGTGTTTCGCACACTCGAC
The DNA here is from genome assembly GCA_021605145.1 of Aegilops bicornis. Lineage (NCBI taxonomy): Eukaryota > Viridiplantae > Streptophyta > Magnoliopsida > Poales > Poaceae > Aegilops > Aegilops bicornis. Next base: position 212,756,640 of record CM038675.1, on the reverse strand, counting down.
ATTGTGTGGGCATTTTGACTGTGCATCATATGAAGATGTGCTATGCATAAATGTTGATCAGCATGATGTTAACTGGCTGGTAGTTCCATTTTTTACCATGAATAAAACTTCCAACATGATGTTAACCCTGTTTGAAAAGGCCGTGTTAATATAAATGCTCTTCCTCTGAAAGTTGCAGTTTCTTATCTGAAAGGAACTTGCAGTTTCTTATCTGAAACTGAAACTTGCAGTTTCTTCTCGTCTGCACTTTTATACTCCTATGAAACTACATTTTTTAAGTGCTAAAAATAGATCTCTAGAATTCATAAAATTCTTCATATGCTCAATATCGCAAATCTAAAATTCAAAAGACATTCATATCTGAAAGTACTCTCAAAATACACAACACAAAACACAATTCACAGCCTGCAAATCGACAACCCTAAGCTCCTCCCGACAATTCACGGCTGCCCGACTATTGGGGAGAGGCAACCCCTCCTATTCCTCGGCGGCGCATGCGTCCCGTGAGGCGATGTGAGCAGCGAGGGAGGCGATGGCGGGAAGCGTCGTCCAGGCCAACTGCTTTTCTCCTCTTGCGGTTGGGTTCGGTCGACGAAGACTCCACAGCTCGCTCTGGCAGGATACCCTCACAAGCGGCACCACTGTAGATGCTCGATCCTTCAATCTCTGGTGGATGCTCCATCAGGATCGATACTCCCACCACCGCTCCCTCACGATCGGATTCGGTGAATCTGTTTGCTCCATGGCCCGGAGGAGCAGCTCTATGTACTCGGCGCGACTCCCTCAGGAGTATCGCCGCCTTCCTTCATTGCAGATATTTGGCCGTGGATGTCGCCGTCGACGCTAGTTGGTCCTTGTTGTCAAACCAAGACTGTATCTCCAACATCCTAGCTAGCTTCACAGGGTCGCCGTCTGCGATCCTCACGTATCGGTTGTACTCCTCCATCGATCTACTTCTACACAGCACCTTCACTCGCCGGCGGTGGTTTTTGAATGGAAGAGGAAAGGAGCAGCACTGGTTTTGGATTAGAATGGGAGAGGAGCGACGCTGGTTTTGGACTGGAACAGGAGAGGAGGGGCGGTGGTTTTGAAATGGAAGAGGAGAGGAGTGGCACTGGATTTAGATTGGAACAGGAGAGGAGCGGCGGTGGTTTAAGAGGAGAAGAGCGGAAGAGCGGCGCTGGTCTTGGAAGTATTTTTTGTTGTTTTGCGTATTTTGGGTCAAAGTTTGACCACGTACTGTATTTGACAAGCAAAATGTGAATGCACGTCACCAAAAATTGTATCGTTTGGTTCGTATCTGAATGTACTTTCAAATTATATTATTTTTGCAACGTATAACATATATTTTATGTGCGAAAATCATGGTCAATTATGACCCATAATAAAAAGGAGACTAGTTAATGTGGGGTCGCTTTCTTAATTGAAGGGTAAATTGATTTTGATTTTGATCGAGTCACAGCGCGTCGGCCCTCTCGCCTAATCCTAAATCGCTGCCGCACGCTCCTCTACCTCTTCTCCATTGCAAAACCACCTCCTCTCCTCTCCATCATCTCCATTCCAAAACCACCGTCTCGCCTCTCCCTCTTCTGATCTTCTCCATTGCAAAACCACCTCTTCTCCTCTCCATCATCTCCATTCCAAAACCACCTCCTCTCCTCTCCATCATCTCCATTCCAAAACCACCGTCTCGCCTCTTCCCTCTTCTGATCTTCTCTCCATTGCAAAACCACCTCCTCTCCTCTCCATCATATCCATTCCAAAACCACCTCCTCTCCTCTCCCACTTCTCTATTGCAAGACCACCGTCTCTCCTCCCATCTTCCAAAGCTAGCACCGGACCACTCAGAAGGACATCTATGGAGAGGATGCAGCAGCGAATCAGGCAGATCACCGATGGCGACCAGGCAAAGTTAGTCAGGTTGAAGGAGATCCTTAGTTGGTTTGACAATGAGTGGGAGATTTCAAGGACGGTGCGGGCCATGTGGCAATGTATGCGAATGTGCGAGACGGGGTCGATGAGGGCGGCGATGTTCATGTACTCCTCGGCGGCAGTCACGCCCAGATCCTCCGAAGTTCATCGAGTATCTCCTATAGGCGATGGAGCAGACAGATTCGCCAGGCGGCAGTCGAGCGAAGGTGGTGGGCGTCTGGTCGAAGGTCGAGCACCCGGAGGTTAACGAATCGATCGAGTATGGTGTGCCGTTCGTGAGGGTGCAGAGCCAGCGAGCCACAGAGTATTCGTTCTCCCCTTTGCAAGGCGAGGTCGGATGGCGCGGCGTCGCTTCCCCGCCGTTCTCCATGGTTTCCTCGGCCTTCGCCTCGTTTCAAGCGGCGTTAGGGTTTAAGGTAAGCTTCACACTAACCTAATCTTCCACCTTATGCTTACAATCGGTGTGACAACTAATGAAAATCATGCTTACAATCAGTCTCCGAGTACTACGCCAATCACCCTAAAATAGCTCTGGACCTTTGGGTCAAAGTTGTGACACGGTGTAAAAATAAAGAAAAATAGATTGGTGCTTCTTTCAGAAAAGAGTATTCCCTAGAAAACTGCCAATATAAGCTACTAGTATTTGGTTAGAGAATTTGCTGCCGAGAAAGATCCGTCCACAAAGAGCGCCACACATCCCAGTGGTGGTGGTGGATGCCAATGCGTGCATGCAGCATGATTGGTGTCGGTAATTTTTACTTGGCACACCTCGCACTCTGCATATATGCCGGTTTCATACGTACATTTGTGCAGTTCCACCAAAATGCAGCTGAATAACCCTGTTTGCACAGATAATAAAAAAGCATGATTACATTATAGTGGCACTAGTTGATGAAATACACAAAATAAATAGAAGAAAATATTGCGATAGTATCATAGTATGCCATGCTTTGCGAGGCGAGATGGGCTCTCTGACGCCTCATCTTGGACATTGTCCCAAGTCTCCCGAGATACACCTTACGCGTTGATGAACATCGATTATGCAGCGATAGTACAAGGAGGCGCCTTGAGACATTCAAATCTCTATTTTTGTACATATCAACTAAAATTAAGCACCCGGTTTGCAGAAACGCTTAAACATTAACAATGGGACTAGTTGATGAAACATACTTTAACAAAGAGAAGCACTTTCTTTATCTACATTGGAAATGAAATGATAGAGATGACACTCGCTCTATTTTAACTGTTTTCTTACTTCATTTTATCAGTGACACTAGGGTCGAGCAGGTGGCAAACGAGGTGTACCGTGCATCGCAAGGATGGAGGCCGGGGGTGCTTAGACTGGAATGCTGAAGCTGGCTCTTTCAGTCACCAACATGGATGATTCAATTCATGGGACCTTTTGGTGCAGTTCACCTAAAATGAAGCAATGTCCCGTGAGCTAGCAGCTTCTTCTTCAAAAAAAATTAAGAAAAGGGCTCCAACCCGGTTCCATTTCCATCAGAAAACGAAACCCACAGAGCTTCTTCTTCATTAGTTGCAATAAAATTGAGCAACATCAAGGTTGGTTGTGAAGCTCCTGGAATGCTCAATTATAATTTGGATATCATTTGTGCAGTTCAACTAAGATCGGCGTGAAATGTATATCTCTGTTTGCACAAAAAAGGTGGAAAGGAGGGTGACTAACAAGTGATGAAACATGCATCAAATGAAAAGAAGCATGTTCCTTATCTAAATGGCAATCCTACAAGGGACGATAGCAATTTCTAAAGCGGTGGCATTGCTAGATATTAGTGTGGGCATTAGGATTAACTATGACAACCGTTAAATACGACATTACTTTGGGCACGGGAGAGTAGGCGGACCGGGACGATTGCATTTCTAACGAAAAGAACCAACTTATCTTAATGGGAAATTTTAGCGGGACATGTAAAGAAGTGCCATTGATTCATATTCTTGGAGGCATTACATTGAAAACAACATTGGTTTAACGTGTCCTTACTTTTAACGGTCTGTTGCTACATTTTACCGGTGGCATTACATAAGAGTGGCTCGGGGCAACAAACATCGAACAAGATATCTGGGTTGGTCCCATTTTTGTTCGGTATAGCCACCTTATACTTTGTGTGAGGCTAGAAAATCTAGTCTTTGGACTTACTCTGTTGACTTGTCCCCAGTCCCCACTTCCTTTCCTTTTTAACCAATAGATCGGGTTTATATTGAGTTTGTCTTTGCGTTTCCCTTTATTTCCCTATTAGACCTAGAGACCAGTTGGATAGCCAGTCTGCTACTTTTCGCCCCCATTATTTCATCTTTCGACCAAGTCCTAGATTCGTGTAACAAATCCTCCCCACCCCCACCCCTTTCTTCCTTGTTTGAACCAAGCGATTACTAGATTCGAGTGCATGAACTAGTTTCACCTCTTAAACATAAAAAATTAGGTGGTTTTCGAACAGTGATCGATCCTATCTACGAGGGGCACGAGAAATAGTAAAAGTTACAAATGCAGCGGCGTCGGGAGCTCGGGAAATGAAACAAGGCGGTTTGAAGGAAGTTATACCTGATGGTCGCCGGATGTCGCTAGGTGGGCGGCGGGAGGCCGGATCTGCCCACACTTGGCGAGGAAAAAAGGGTGGAGGCCCTCCCTCGCCAGTGCTTGGGAGAGAACGGCAAAGGCTGATCGGGGCCGCGCAATGATGGGTAAGAGCCGTCGCCGAGGACGGCCGCGTGAACGCGTTGCACCTTCTCACCTTCCCCGGCGGAGAGGATCCGGCTGGATCTGTGACCAGCGGTGAGCAGAGAGAGAGAGAGAGAGTGTGTGGCCACCATTGTCGTGTTTAGACCTGGAGAGGCCGAGACAGTGTGAAGAGAGCAACACTAGCAAGCAAGCGCGGAGGCTCCTGCCTATATAGTGGAGTAGTACTTAGTTTTCTTTTGTCTACCGGAGCCGGCTTGACCTCGTCAATGACTGTCGAGAAGTCTTCATGCACGTGGCCGGAGGCGCAGTTGTCGTCATTTTGATCTGAAGCGCCGGATTATAACATATAACACGAAAAAATGCCACATGACAAGAAATCATAACCTCACTGTCTAAAGGAGACAACATGAATCCCGACGGACAAACTAGACGAGGAACAAAGCTCAAATTAAAGATAAACTCGTAGAAAAGGGGTCCATCGATAGATGTCCTAATTAACATAGCCGGCTTGACCTAGATGGCAGCCGAGTAGTCACTGTTCGTGCATGTGCCCCCAATTACTTGCCCAACTCGCTTGTCATTTGTTTAACCCTCGCAGATGATCCGAAGCACATGACACCTAATTTTACGAGATGACAAGAAACCTTTTTTAGATTTCTCACCACAACTACAGCCATGTACAAGACACACACGATATGTAGAGCGATAGCCAATCCAGCGTGTACTGCTGGAGTCTGGTCACATGCATGGACGAACTGATCTTCCGTGTCTTGCAGGGATCGTCCAGGCACCAACGTAGTACAACACTTCTCTAATACTATCGCTCGTCTCCCTCTTCTATTAAGTCACCCGACTTGCGGGGCTAGGGAGTTTGCCTATGGTCGGTTCTCAATTGCCGTCCCACATGTGTGTGCGAACGCAATATGACGCGTGTTCCATTCGGAGAGCAGCGTGCATCGACCGACCGTTTGGGGTGCGACGCGAACGCGACGGGCGTGCTGTATACTCCGTACATGTGTACCGCCATTTTCTAGATGCTTTGCTCCATGGCGCGGGCGCAATCCATGGATACAAAATTAGTATATTGTATACTATTTAAAAGTCGAGGGCGGGCTTTTCCTGCCCGATGGCGGCTGACAGTTCCGCCTAGTTGAGTCGACAGAGACGCGAGAAGAGCGAGGGAGTAGGCTGCCTAAACGTAGGGTTGTGTGATTTGACAATGATTCTTCTTTGGACAGGTGAGGCCCGTGATTTGACTTGCCATTATCATTTTAAGCTGAGGCGCCACGACCGCGTGAGTCTCCGATTCTGACCACCTTTATACAGGTGCCTCTCCCAATGCTCCACCATGTAGTAGAGGCTGGCTCTTGCATGAGAGCCCACTTCTCCACTTTTTCCTTGCCTCTCTTTCCTCCACATATGCAAAAATGCCATGTAAAGTGCACTATTGTACTTACTTGCTCCTACAGGTGCTTAAGCTTGCCACATAAGCATAAAGTCTGATGTGGCAAGTTAATCAAGAAGAGAGAGACTAATTTGGTGACCCAAGGAAGAAATGGTGCTAAGCGCGTGTACCTAGGTGAAAAGACAATTTTGAGTCTATAGCTAATTAAATGAAGCAAACTTAGCAACACCATTTCATTGAAAGAGGTCACTCCTTGGCAAATGCAATAAATACTAGTACTCCCTGTGTCCCATTATATAAGAACGTTTTTGACACTACACTAGTGTCAAAACGTTCTTATATTATGGGATGGAGGAAATCTGAAGAAAGAGATAGAGAGGAGTAAAAAATATACACTTATAGCCAACCTTATACCAACCTTGTTGTAGTATGAGTGACTAAGTGATGACTATGTATGACATGCCAACATCGGATAGCCTAACGCACCGTGTTAAATCTCCATATGGCGCCTGCAGCAGCGACGCGACGGTCGTGGTAGGCGCGACCATGATCTGACTCTTTGGCAGCCCTTGGATCTGAATCAAGCGGTCGCATGCTAAGTTGCCGAAAATTTGCGTAATAACCCTCCAGGATAGGATATTCACCCATAGGTCTAGAATCACGCCATGCAACTGTTCGATCTCAGATCCAAGGGCTCTCGGAAGCCCGTATCATGGGAGAATGGAAAGCCACTACCCTGCCGTTACGCCGCAGCGATTCGCTCCTACTCGTCCCCGCCGTCCTTTAATACTACGGCGGTTCGCTCCTAGTCGTCCGTCCATTCACATTACATGATTCCACTAATCCTAACCCTCCTCCCAAATCCATGGCGTCCTAAATCTCCCCGATCGGCGGTGAGTACAAGGTTAGAACCATCACCGACGATGAGTTCGACATCATCTACACCCGTACTTCCGCGACAGTGAAAGGATGCCTTTCTCGGTTCAGACGCATGTTCGAAGACTCAGATGATGAGTGGGTCGCTAGGCTAGATGTTGAGTACACCACAATCGTGGGACGAGAGAAGGATCTAAAGGACGAAGAGAGGAAGAAGCCCGCCATGATCCAGGTTTGCGTGCATGACTTATGCTTGGTCTACCACATATGCCATGCCGATGTTGAGTGCCAGGATTTTAAGGACTTCCTCGAGAGCAACCTAGTCAAATTCGTTCTGTAGACTTTGGTAACGACAAAGAAGTCCTTCGCGTCGGATAGGCCTTGTTGTAGGCAACACCTTCGACCTCAAAAGAATCGGTGGTGTCCTCTAAATCGACCTTCAATCGACCACTGGCAGGAGCCATGGTTCATCCTTCAGACGGTAAACCGGAGAAACCTCCATACACGTTTAAATGCGTCATGCATGGCAGCGGAATGTACTAGATATAGACCACATCCAAGACGCTACAATGGATGGCTACCTTTGTTTCAATATCTACAAGGGTTGGATGAAGAGCAACAGCCAAGTTGGCGGTTCAAGCAAAGAAGTATCGGCCAAGAGGAAGAGGGACAAGGACGTGGACGAGGACACCGAGTAAGGTGGCAGTGTCGTTGCTCATGGCGGTTCTAAACTTCTAATGAAGTGTCTACCGGATTAGTTGCATAGTTTAATTTCAGGTGTGCTTAGTTTAATTTGAGGGTTGTGTTGTCTTTGAGCCCCAATGAGAACTATGTTATGTTTCTTCTTGTTACTTTAACTCTTGATGCGTACATACTAGTATTTCTTACATTTCATCTTTTAGTTGGTATAGTACTACCACTCATTTCTTCACATTATATACGTACAATATATATGGCCAACATCATATAGCCAGCAGTTTAGTTGTCAAAGAATTTCAGGGTGCTTAGTTTTGTCAAAGAATTCTAGGGTGCTTAGTTTTATTTGAGGGGTGGGTTGTGCTGGACACCATTATTGTGACTAGCCTTTTTAATAGTACTATATGCATAATTTGGCGACGAGCGCTCTCTATATGTACTACCTCACTGGTTTATAGGTCCCCTTTGTAGTTTGTGTCAAATTTTGACTAAAGATTTAACTAACAAAATGTTAATGCATGTCAAGAAAAATTATCTCATTGGATTCGTAATTGAACATAGTTTTCAAAAATATAATGTTTGGTGACATGCATAGACACTTTGTTAGTTTTATCTATGGTCAAAATTTGGCACGAAATATAATGGGGACCAATAAACCCGGACGGAGGTAGTACCATCTTTTTTTAATTTCAAGTTTTGCACCATGGCGCAATCCATCGATACTACTGTTGTACAAAAGTATACATTTTCTAAAAGGCTAGAGGGCGGGGCAGTCTAGCTTGGTCGGTTTCATGAGAGGCGAGGGCCTTTGTGATTTGTGACTCATTACTGCTGGAAGGCGGGGCCTTGTGATTTGATTTGCTTTCAGATAAATGCGTCGACGACCTGATCGAGGAGGAGCAAAGAACCGTGTGGTATACTCAAGTTTTTCACTTTGGAGTAGTAATCTGCGACGGAGAACCTGGCTCACGGCAGCCCAGTGCCATATGGCGATAAAAATGATCTAATTTGCTAGTCATCTCATTGTTAGCATTGTTCTATTCATTCCCTCAAAAACAAAAACCATTGTTCTATCTATGCCTCGCATGAGAACGTGACACGTCTTGTGAAACACCGAAGCAAAAGATGAAACACATCAGCAAAAGAAGAAGGAAGATTATCACCCCAAATGATCTAATTCACCGCAGAGTCATAACTGCTTCTTCATCGCCTCCACGACCTCCATCTCCTTGCGTCTCTCCTCCGCCATCTTCTTCATTATGTCCATGACGCGGGATTTCTCGACGCGAGCCTTCATCATCTGTTCCACGGCCGCATTACATTACCTTTTGACAAGAGGGTGCTTTCGGCGCGAGCTTCGCCAACTCCTCATACATTCCATGACGAGGGCCTGCAGCATCTTCATCGAGGAACTACTATTCTCATGCAGCTTCTTCCGGTAGGCGTTCTTCTCCTTCAAGCAGTCGATCTCGTGGCGAGCTTCGCCTTGTCCTCCTGAAGTCGCGAGATTTCGCCGGTCGCCATCTTCTCCGAGGCAATACTCTTCTTCAAAGAAGATCACCAAGCCGGCGGTCAACTCCCCCTGTTGATTGAGCTCAGCGGGCATGTTGTCGAGGCTCTCCTTCAGCAACTCCGTCAAGCCTTGGATGAACTCCTTCTGCTTATTGAGGTGCTTATTGAGCTGATCGGGCATGCCATCGAGGGATAACGACTTCAGCTCCGCCGACTTGGCATGTTCGCCTCCACCGCTAGGGCGCTCCTGGGAGCCATCGCCTGCCCGTGAGAGATCTTTCGAGGTCTCTGCGTGGCGGCGAGCCCTCTCTTTTTTTCCGTAGCCTTGGTTGCCGCTCCCTTGTTACGAGTAGTTCTCGACCTAGAGCTCTGCTCACCGGCCATGGCAACGACAGACGAAGAAGAAGCACTTATGAGGAGGAAAGGTAGAGTAATTATCGGTTAGGTAGATCCCCATTTTATAACCTAATAACTAACACTAGTAGTACTAATACCTGCATAGTGAGAACACGTTTAGGTTTGAGTACGTACTAGTAGGTGTGAGCAGGCTTTGAATGTGATGGGAACAAGGTAAAGATTAATTGATGGTTTTGGTTTGAGGCCGAAACGGCTCCCGATGAGTTTAGCGGAACATAAATTTCAAGTACTACACTGCTCAAATGCGTAAATATTGTGTTACTATCACAAATTGGCACAAAATACGAAGGAGACCAATGGAAGTACTACTAGCAACCCACAATTTAACTACTCGCATGCGTGCAGTGGAGTAATAATGTCTTTCTTCCACCCTCACGTCCACTCAATTTGCATGCGCTGTATTAATTGACCATCAATGAAGTGAACGACTTTACACGCGTCAAATTATCACATGGGGTGGATCTTGGTACAAAATTGCGTCATGGCGTACCCATATGTGCGTGGGAGGAATGATCGTCGCGTGGCGTGCGTGCACATCTTAACCGTGCATGTACCGCCCGGTATGGCTCGGGGAGGGCAGTACATTCTTACGGAACTAGCAGCACGTCGCATGATCAATCCACGCCAAGGAGGTCGCGACAACGCCTCCACATGTGCCACGTGGCTTCATGAACTGTAAGAGAGACACAGTGTAGCATGCCATTGGTATTCTAATTTACGTGTTTTGCACATACTCGAAGTACTAGTAAGGTACACGTGCATTGCACGCATCAGATTTTGCAACCAAATTATGAATAAATACCACACTATAGCATGTAAGCTACGAGTCATATATGCGTGATGTAGCCCTTCGTTTAATTCTTATAGTTCATCTCATTCAAAATCAATTAGTTTTTATAAAAAAGCTAAGAACGCGTGAATAGGAAAAACATGGGATTATAGTGGAATGTCGTCTTGAATCCTACAGGATTGTACAAGTGTTTGATTGTGCATAGAAAAAACACAGAATTCTTTCAAAAAGGTTTGAGTGGATGGATGTTTCCTATGAAATCTAGTGCAAATGAATCATATGGAAAAATTCCTATGGTTTACAATCCTACGAATCAAACAACCAAGATAGAAAAAATTCCTAATGATTAGAATCCTCCAAAATTCCTTTGAGAATCCTTTGAATCAAAGAAGCCCTTAATCTATTTTATGATTCATGGAATTGTGCGTTGTAAAGCATAAAGTAAAAACAAATAATGGCAATTCAACTAGAAAAAAAGTTTGGGTAGTTATGATACGGAAGATTCTAGAACAAAAGAGAACCACTGTTGTTTTGAGGTTTGTGCATTATGCTTAAGTTCAACCATGCGATGCGCTAGATTGTACATGTGGCAAAATCCGGTGGGGGCTAGAAGATGGTGCGAGGGGCGAGTGGAGGAGACTATGAAGGAATGCACAAGTGAGAGATTGATATTTAGAGAGAGGCGAACACGTGCATTTGTTGCACCACGATGGCGAAGCCATGAAAAATAAATGAGCTAGGGGGCCAAGCATTGCTAATCCTTTATGAGGAGGGTCAATCCATGAAATTAAACCTTTTTTAGAAGCAATTGTCTAATGATCACATTCATATTAGCCTCGATATATAGTGATGTTAGGGGGGCAGGGCCCTTACTGCCCCTGTCTTACGCTCATTGTGCCTTGTCGAGAGATGAAGCAGAAGGCATGGATGATGAGAGGGGGACGTTGGATATATAATTAATGTGGGTGTATTAGCTATACATGGTAATCCTATAAAGAGAGGTATAGAGTGATCGATGTGGATGTGGGAAAGAGGGTGAGACCTCACTGGATATATCGATTGATCGGTTTGTGTGGAAAACTATGAAAGACCTAGCTATATACACACATACATAGAGGAACATCGATCATTGCGCATGCAGCGTGAGAGATAAACAATGCACGATATGATGGAGAGGGGGATGTGTGTGGGTGTGTGCCTTCATGGGAGACCGACCTGAAGAAAAAGATTGCATGCGTGCGATGGATAATGCCCATTTGGTAGTGTGTGTGCATGCATGCACGAGAGAAAGTTAGTGGTACAATTATAAAGAGAAGACTCTTGTGTGGGTGTAAAAGAATAGGTGAGGTCATAATCAATGTAAAGTTGAATTCAAATATTTGAATAAGAGATCACGATGTTTGAAACCCATGCATGCATGAATATAACGGAGATCTGGCGGTGTGGTTTGGAAACGAGCATGTTGTAATGTATACACATTGAACAAGGTCAGACCGATTTGAATTTGAGATACCAATGGCAGACATCATTTGCCCACGTCGCATCCGTGCATGGACACACTATTCTAATTGGAGATGATGGGCGGCTTTCGCATCACATATCTATATCTATACCCCTATATATGTATATATATTATATTATATATATTTTTATATTGTGTGCGGGTAACTTTAACTTTGAAAGATGGTCGTTGGATGAGGCGAATCCGATGGTCCAAAGATGGCAAATTTGAGCACTATTAGCCATTGGATATCATCTAGATTCCACCAGATTTCGCCACATGTATAATCTAGAAGACTCCATGGTTGAACTTAAGCATAATGCACAAACATCAAAACACAAGCACTTCTTATTTGTTCTAAAATCTTCCGTATCAGAATTGCCCAAATGTTTTTCTACATGATTTGCCATTATTTGTTTTTACTTTATGTCGTACAATGCACAATTCCATGAATCTTAAAATAGATTAGCTTTCTTATAAAAACTAGATGATTTTGAATGAAATGAACTATAAGAATTAAGCGAACATCTACATCATGCATATATGACTCAAAGCTTGCATGCTATAATGTGGTATTTATTCATAATTTGGTTGCCAAATCTCATGCGTGCAATGCACGTGTACCTTACTCTAGTCTAAATGGTGTTTGTGTGTGTGTTGTGCGTGTTGAGGTGCAAATTGTCTTTTTTTGGTACACGTTAAGCTTGTTCCTCCGAAATTTCAAGCCGCGCCTTATTATGCCGAAAATTGAAGCTAGCGTCTCTGTCTATCGTGCTGCGAAACTCCTGCCTCTTCAACCCGCGCCTTGTTAGCCCGAAATATTTAAGATATAGCTTTGTCTCGTTGTGCTCCGACAACTCCCTCCATCTCAACACGCGCCTTGCTATTTCAAAATTACAACGCACGCGAAAACTCCCACCTCCTGTGAAATCCCGACACGCGAAATGCCCGTGGTACCCCTGAACCGAAAGAACCGCCTCAAATCGGTGGGGGGTACTTCCGTAACTTACCCCACATTTTAGACAAGCGCGTCTCTAAGCCATGGTTCCCCACTGCCATCCCATCCGCCCACCCATTCGTACACCGAGGCCGCGAAAACCCACGATGAAACCCCACACCCTGCTCCGTCCGCCACCCAGCCGGAGCCTCTTCCCTGACGACGTCATCCACAGCAACTCCTCGACGTCCCTCATCCACCATACCGGATGAGGATCCTTCGTCGATCTCATCGTCCCGCCGGTTTAGCCACCCCATCCTCTACCTCCAAGGAGCTGCCCCGACGTTCCCCTCGTCTTTCGCACCACCTCCATTCCCACACCGCCGTCTTCACCTGCACCACCGGAAGAGCATCATCATCACTGTTTCCTCAGATGAAGCTGCGGCCTAATCGGCGCCACCAAAGAGGTTGTACACTAATCGCCGCATTTTCTTCTTGATTCGATCTCACGGTCTTTGCCGGCGCTCGGTCCCGAGCCGACACGGCAGCTCCATCCACGGCGGCGTCGCCGCCACTTCCTCCGCAGCGTCGCTCCCTCGGCGGCGGCGTCTATCGATGAAGCTCTTCTGCTTTAGCTCTCGCTTCATGCTCTTTGCTCTGCTCTTGCTCTCGGTCCCCTGCCTGGTCTACTCTTGCTATTGCTCTTGCTTTCGCTGCTCTCTCTCTTGCTCTTGCTTGTGATGCTTTGCTCCGATTTGGCTACCCTTGATCGGTGAATCGACTTTTGGGTCGATCGATTTTCAAGGGGTGGGCTCGCGGTGAAGGAAGAACCAGCGAGGAGGGGGCTCATGGGAGAGAGGTACGTCGTCTCAACGTATCTATAATTTTTGATTGCTCCATGCTACTTTATCTACTATTTTGGACTATATCGGGCTTTATTTTCCACTTTTATATTACTTTTGGGACTAACCTATTAACGAAGGCCCAGCCCGAAATTGTTGTTTTTGCCTATTTCGGTGTTTGAAGAAAGCGGAATATCAAACGGAGTCCAAGCGGAATGAAACCTTCGGGAACGTGATTTTCTCACCGAGCGTGATCCGAGAGACTTGGACCCTACTCCAAGAAGTGCAGGCGGTCACGAGGTGGGCGCCCCCAGGCGCCCCCTACCTCGTGGCCCCCGATGCTCCACCGGCGTACTCCTTCCTCCTATATATACCTACGTATCCCCAAGCGATCGAGCAGGAGTCAAAACCTAATTCCACCGCCGTACCTTCACTGTATCCACGAGATCCCATCTTGGAGCACATTAGGAGCTCACGCGGGGGCATCCACCACGGAGGGCTTCTATATCAACACCATAGCCCCTCCGATGAAGTGTGAGTAGTTTACTTCATACCTTCGGGTCCATAGCTAGTAGCTAGATGGCTCTTCTCTCTTTTTGGATCTCATTACAATGTTCTCCCCCTCTCTCGTGGAGATCTATTCGATGTAATCTTCTTTTTGCGGTGTGTTTGTTGAGACCGATGAATTGTGGGTTTATGATCCAGCTTATCTATGAAGAATATTTGAATCTTCTCTGAATTCTTTTATGTACGATTGAGTTATCTTTGCAAGTCTCTTCGAATTATCCGTTTGGTTTGGCCAAATGAATTGGTAGTTCTTGCAACGGGAGAAGTGCTTAGCTTTGGGTTCAATCTTGCGGTGTCCTTACCCGATGTGAAAGGGTTGCAAGGCACGTATTGTATTGTTGCCATCGAGGATAACAAGATGGGGTATTTATCATATTGCATGAATTTATTCCTCTACATCATGTCATCTTGCTTAAGGCGTTACTCTGTTTTTTAACTTAATACTCTAGATGCATGCTTTGGATAGCGGTCGATGAGTGGAGTAATAGTACTAGATGCGAGAATCGTTTGGTCTACTTGTTTTGGACGTGATGCCTATAGACATGATCGTACCTAGATAACCTCATAACTATGCTCAATTACATCAATTTCTCAACAGTAATTTGTTCACCCATTAGAATATCTATGCTCTTGAGAGAAGCCACTAGTGAAACCTATGGCCCCGGGTCTATTCTCATCATATCAATCTCTATCACTTTATTTACTTGCTTTGTTTTACTTTGCTTTTACTTTTTACTTTGCATCTTTATACCAAAATACCAAAATATTATCTCTATCGAGATCTCACTCTCGTAAGTGACCGTGAAGGGATTGACAACCCCTAATTGCGTTGGTTGCGAGTAGCTATCGTTTGTGCGGTCTGAGGGACTTGCGGCGTGGCCTCCTCTTTGGATTGATACCTTGGTTCTCAAAAGCGAGGGAAATACTTACGCCATCTTGTGCTGCATCATCCTCTCCTCTTGAGGAAAACCAACGCATAAGCTCAAGACGTAGCAAGAAGGATTTCTGGCGCCGTTGCCGGGGAGGTCTACGCAAAAGTCAACATACCAAGTACCCATCACAATCCCTATCTCTCGCATTACATTATTTGCCATTTGCCTCTCGTTTTCCTCTTCCCCACTTCACCCTTGCCATTTTATTTGCCCTCTCTTTCCCTATCTCCTCGTCCTTTTCCCTTTGCCTTTTGTTTGCCCGTGTGTTAGTTTGCTTGTTTGTCGCTATGTCTGAAATTGGGGAAATTATCGCCGATATGGGTGATAATAATATGGAAAATTCTGAAGCTCTATTTGAAGAATCCCCTACCTATCACAAAAAGATTTTGAATCGGTAGTGGTAATATTATTGGAAAAGGAGTTATTCAAGATTTCTTTACTTGTGCTGGTGCTTTACCCTCTATGGGTGGTTCTATTATCCATAGAACTAGTAGTCTTGCGAGCGCTATTGACATGCTTATCGTTGAACTTGAAAGGCAATTTATGCATATGCACCCTTCTATACAAAGAATTTTTCTAGAATTTTCTAATATTGAACACTCCTCTGTTAAGTGTGCCGCTACTATATTTTTGGCTCATGAATTCAGATTTATAATAAAAGAAGCCAAAGAAATCTTTGCGCATTATAGGGTGGAATTGGCTGGCCGTCCTCCCATAGAATCTATCCTTTTTACCAAGAAGAAATAATGCGTTTTCAATCTATCGACTATGTTGCTTTCAATGAAAATCTTAGAAAAAGTGCCTACCAATATTTTAATTGATAGAATCTCTGAGCTTAATGATGATTTGGCTATTCAAATAATGAGCTAGGATGCTCTCTTGAGTATAGGCTCACCAAGTTCTGTCAAAAGAATGCTTATAATGATGAATTGGTTGTGCAATCTGAAGGGCGAAAGAGGAACCTATACCTCCTAAAATTGATCTTGTGGACTTTTGTCCTATTAAATTTAGCCCTTTTGATTACTTTTGCTTGCCTCAAAGAAAACTTGCTGCCGAACGTAGAGAATATGAAATGAGTTTCACCGATCTATCTTATTACTACGGCACCACCTAGATCTATCCTTGCTTTTATGCCTAGCTAGGGGCGTTAAACGATGGCGCTTGTTGGGAGGCAACCCAATTTTATTTTTAGTTTTTTATTTTTGCTTCTGCTTAGGAATAAATAATCCATCTAGCCTCTGTTTAGATGTGGTTTTATCTTTTAATTAGTGTTTGTGCCAAGTTAAACCTATTAGATCTTCTTGGGAGATAGTTATTTGATCTTGCTGTAATTTCCAGAATCTTTGCGCTCAGTGCCCGAATTGTTAAAAATCACCAGAACGTGATAAAATAGTGATTCCAATTGCTGCTGATCAATAAACAAATTTTACAGGTTGTTTAATTTTGGTAGATTTTTTTGAGTTCCAGAAGTTTGCGTTAGTTACAGATTACTAGACTATTCTGTTTTTGACAGATTCTGTTTTGCTAGAAATAGTTTATAATCCATAGAGAAGTTGGAATACAGTAGGTTTAACACCAATATAAATAAAGAATGAGTTCATTACAGTACCTTAAAGTAGTCTTTTGTTTTCTTTCTTTAACGGAGCTCATGAGATTTCTATTGAGTTTTGTGTTGTGAAGTTTTCAAGTTTTGGGTGAATTCTTTTGATGGATTATGTAACAAGGAGTGGCAAGAGCCTAAGCTTGGGGATGCCATGGCACCCCCAAGATAATCTAAGGACACCAAAAAGTCAAAGCTTGGGGATGCCCCGGAAGGCATCCCCTCTTTAAATCCACTTCCATCGGTAATTTACTTGGAGCTATATTTTTATTCACCAACATGATATGTGTTTTGCTTGGAGCGTCTTGTATTATTTGCGTCTTTGCTTGTTAGTTTACCACAATCATCCTTGCTGTGCACACCTTTTGACAGAGCCATACATGATTTGGAATTTGTTAGAATACTCCATGTGCTTCACTTATATCTTTTGAACTTGATAGTTTTTGCTCATAGTGCTTCACTTATATCTTTTGAGCATGATAATTTTTGCTCTAGTGCTTCACTTAGATCTTTTAGAGCACGGTGGTGGATTTGTTTTAAAGAAACTTGATCTCTCATGCTTCACTTAGATTATTTTGAGAGTCGTTAATAGCATGGTAATTTGCTTAATGTTAATATACTTGGTATTCAAGATATGTGAAACTTTCTTTTGAGTGAATTGAATACTAAGATAAATTTAATGCTTGATAATTGTTTTGAGATATGGAGGTAATAATATCAAAGTCGTGCTAGTTGATAATTGTGAATTTGAGAAATACTTGTGTTGAAGTTTGCAAGTCCCGTAGCATGCACGTATGGTTAAAGTTGTGTAACAAATTTGAAACATGAAGTGTACACGCTTGTGCATCCTTATGAGTGGCGGTCGGGGACGGCGATGGTCTTTACTACCAATCTATCCCCTAGGAGCATTAGCGTAGTACTTGATTTTTGATGGCTTCTAAATTTTGCAATAAGTATATGAGTTCTTTTGACTAATGTTGAGTCCATGGGTTATACGCACTTTTACCTTTCCGCATTTGCTAGCCTCTTGATTGCGTGCATTGCCCTTTCTCACCTTGAGAGTTGGTGCAAACTTAGCGGTGCATCCTAACCCCGTGATATGATACGCTCTTTCACACATAAACCTCCTTATATCTTCCTCAAAACAGCCACCATACCTACCTATCATGGCATTTCCATAGCCATTCCGAGATATATTGCCATGCAACTTCCATCATCATTATTATGACATACATTACTTTTGTCATATTGCCATTGCATGATCATGTAGTTGACATCGTATTTGTGGCAAAGCCACCATGCATTATTTTCCATACATGTCACTCTTGATTCATTGCACCATCCGGTACATCATGGAGGCATTCATATAGAGTCATATTTTGTTCTAAGTTTCGAGTTGTAATTGTTGAGTTGTAAGAGAAATAAAAGTGTGATGATCATCATTACTAGAGCATTGTCCCAAGTGAGGAAAGGATGATGGAGACTATGATTCCCCCATAAGTCGGGATGAGATTCCGGACGAAAAAAATAATAAAAAAAAGAGCAAGGCCAAAAAAAAGAAAGGCCCAAAAAAATGAGAGAAAAAGAGAGAAGGGACAATGCTACTATCCTTTTACCACACTTGCGCTTCAAAGTAGCACCTTGTTCTTCATGATAGAGAGTCTCTCATTTTGTCACTTTCATATACTAGTGGGAATTTTTCATTATAGAACTTGGCTTGTATATTCCAATGATGGGCTTCCTCAAAGTGCCCTAGGTCTTCGTGAGCAAGCAAGTTGGATGCACACCCACTTAGTTTCTTTTGTAGAGCTTTCATATACTTATAGCTCTAGTGCATCCGTTGCATGGCAATCCCTACTCCTCATGTTGACATCAATTGATGGGCATCTCCATAGCCCGTTGATTATCCTCGTCGATATGAGACTTTCTCCTTTCTTGTCTTATCCACACAATCCCATAATCATATTCTATTCCACCCATAGTGCTATACCCATGGCTCGCCCTCATGTATTGTGTAAAGGTTGAAAGAGTTTGAGATTATTTGAGTATGAAGCAATTGCTTGGCTTGTCATCGGGGGTATAGAAGTTGGGAACATCTTTGTGTGACAAAAATGAAGCATAGCCTAACTATATGATTTTGTAGGGATGAACTTTCTTTTGCCATGTTAGTTTGAGAAGACATGATTGCTTTGATTAATATGCTTGAAGTATTATTATTTTTATGTCAATATGAACTTTTGTCTTAAATCTTTCAGATCTGAATATTCATATCACAAGTAAGAAGATTTATATTGAAATTATGCCAAAGTATCACTCCGCACCAAAAATTCTCTTTTTATCATTTACCTACTCGAGGACGAGCAGGAATTAAGCTTGGGGATGCACGATACGTCTCCAACGTATCTATAATTTTGATTGCTCCATGCTACTTTATCTACTGTTTTGGACTATATTGGGCTTTATTTTCCACTTTTATATTACTTTTGGGACTAACCTATTAACCAAGGCCCAGCCTAGAATTGTTGTTTTTGCCTATTTGGTGTTTGAAGAAAGCGGAATATCAAACGGAGTCCAAGCGGAATGAAACCTTCGAACGTGATTTTCTCACCGAGCGTGATCCAGAGACTTGGACCCTACTCCAAGAAGTGCGAGGCGGTCACGAGGTGGAGGCGCCCCACTGGCGCGCCCTCCTACCTCGTGGGCCCCCTGACGCTCCAAGCGTACTCCTTCCTCCTATATATACCTCGTATCCCCAAACGATCGAGCAGGAGCCAAAACCTAATTCCACCGCCGTACCTTCCTCAGTATCCACGATATCCCATCTTGGGGCTGTTAGGAGCTCCGTCGGAGGGGCATCCACCACGGAGGGCTTCTACATCAACACCATAGCCCCTCCGATGAAGTGTGAGTAGTTTACTTCAGACCTTCGGGTCCATAGCTAGTAGCTAGATGGCTTCTTCTCTCTTTTTGGATCTCAATACAATGTTCTCCCCCTCTCTCATGGAGATCTATTCGATGCAATCTTCTTTTGCGGTGTGTTTGTTGAGATCGATGAATTGTGGGTTTATGATCCAGCTTATCTATGAATAATATTTGAATCTTCTCTGAATTTCTTTTATGTATGATTGAGTTATCTTTGCAAGTCTCTTTGAATTATCCGTTTGGTTTGGCCAACTAGATTGGTAGTTCTTGCAATGGGAGAAGTGCATGGCTTTGGGTTCAATCTTGTGGTGTCCTTACCCAGTGACAGAAAGGGTTGCAAGGCACGTGTGTATTGTTGCCATCGAGGATAACAAGATGGGGTATTTATCATATTGCATGAATTTATTCCTCTACATCATGTCATCTTGCTTAAGGCGTTACTCTGTTTTAACTTAATACTCTAGATGCATGCTGGATAGCGGTCGATGAGTGGAGTAATAGTAGTAGATGCAGAATCGTTTCGGTCTACTTGTTTTGGACGTGATGCCTATATACATGATCATTCCTAGATAACCTCATAACTATGTTCAATTCTGTCAATTGCTCAACAATAATTTGTTCACCCACCGTAGAATATCTATGCTCTTGAGAGAAGCCACTAGTGAAACCTATGGCCCCCGGGTCTATTCTCATCATATCAATCTCCATCACTTTATTTACTTGCTTTGTTTTTACTTTGCTTTTACTTTTTACTTTGCATCTTTATACCAAAAGTACCAAAAATATTATCTCTATCGAGATCTCACTCTAAGTAAGTGACCGTGAAGGGATTGACAACCCCTAATCGCGTTGGTTGCGAGTAGTTATCGTTTTGTCTTGGTCTGAGGGACTTGCTTGGCGTGGCCTCCTACTGGATTGATACCTTGGTTCTCAAAAAATGAGGGAAATACTTACGCTACTATGCTACATCATCCTCTCCTCTTCGCGGAAAACCAACGCAAGCTCAAGACGTAGCAGTACCCCACTATCTATCTTAGGGTTCAGGATGGGGGCGGTGGTCGCCGGCGGTGGCGGGGCGTTGGCGGGGCGGTGGCGTGGGGATCGCCGGAGAAAAAGCTCGGCACGGGGGGGCCTAGAGGGATGGCAGGCGGCGCGGACGGCGGTGGGGAGTGTTTTTAGGCGAGCGGCCTTGGCGCAGCGTCTTGCATGGCGGCGGCGAAGGGCTTTGTTTGGCGGTGGTGGTGGCGGCTCGGGGAGGGTGGAGGTTGAAGATGAACCGCATGCCCTTGATTTCGTATCCAACGGCTGAAAAATCGAGTGACGAGAGATGAAAAAAGTCGATCGACCGACATGTAGCCTCACCTTGCTAGTGCGTTCGATTTGATAGCAAAATTCAGTTTCGACAAGAAAATTCAGTTTCGACAGTTAGGTTCAGATTTGACGATTAAGTTCAGTTTTGACGATTAAGTTCAAAGATGAGCGGTGATGTATTTTACATCTAGCACTTTGTGGTTATGTATTTTACATCATGTGTTGGAGATGCTATTAGAATTCCACTCAGGTTAACGTTGTTCGTTGTCTCTCTTGTTACCTTGACCTCGGCGTCGTACAACTCACCGGAGCTGCTCCAATGACGAAACCCTCCATCACAATGAGCAAGACCTCGGGCTCCATCTCCAGACGCCTAAGATCTTCTTCCCTCCTCCGACAAAGAAAGTCACCGGAGCATCCTCACCGCCAACCCAATCACGCCGAGATCGACATGGCTTCGCCAAAGAGGTTGTACACTTGTTGCATCTCTTTTTACTCTACATGTTATATATATTGTCCATCGAGCACTCGTAGTAATCGGAAATACGATTATTTTATCCTACTATATGACAAGCGGTGAGGTACCAGCAACTTAGCTATCCGTGATGGACTCTCTTGAACGCCATCATTATTTATCTCTGCGTGTTTGAGCTATGCATTTGTCGATGGGCCTGGGAGTTGAGCTAGTATGGCAGTGGCCTGGGTAAAAAGTAATAGAAGTAGCACAAAAACATTTTTTAGTGTAGGATTTTCCTTGCTCAAGCCTGTCTACTAGAATTGCCAGTGCTTGAAAGGAAAAGTGAATGAAAAACATAGGAATTGGAAAGTTTCCTATGGTACTACTTTTCATGAATTTGGTGCAAAGGAATGGAGCAAAGGAAAACTGTAGGATTTGTTCCTTTAGTGTCTCCTTGAAAGAAAAATCGTAGGAATTCTAATTTCCACTTCTCCTCCTTTTCATATTCCTATTCATCAAGCACAAGACTAAGAGATAGTAGCATAATAGCATTATAACCGTACAATTTCTTGTGGTTTGACTTAATCTCACCATGCTTTTTTGCCTCCTGTGGTCTTCCAATTGTTGTGAATCAACCACCCAGATTGGCAGAAATCCTGTGTTTTTAAATTCTCTGTTTTGCACGTGCATTCCTATCCTATTCCTGTCTATTTCCTATCCCTGCATTGTTAGAATCCTCAAACTCAAACAAGCGAAAATATGTCTATTTTCTCATTATTCTTGTTCAAAAAAATTTATTTTTAGTAAATAAAGTATGACACCAATGCTTTTAACATAACACTTTTTGGTTCCTAGTTTATTAATTTGTTGGTTAAGAAATTATTAAGGAAAGATTCACAAAATCCTTACTCTATGATTAAAAACAATAGGATATATATGCATTTGTACGGAACATTGTGCATGACTTTGATAATATATAATGAAGTCGTAAATGAATAATCATATTTCACTGCTTTCTAATAAAGAATTGTTGTCATCTACATATCGTTCTATATCGGTGGACATATCGGGCTAGATATCGGCCATATCGGTCGATATTTCGGTCCATATCGGATGATATGTTCGAAAATGATATTTCCAAAATGATATTCTATGTTTATATCAGTAGAGCCCCAAAAGTGATATATCGGCCTATATATCGGTCGTATCGGCCTAGATTTACTTCTGTTACAGATATGTGTCAAAGAAAACCTTGTGTGGTTTGTCCTGCTCCTGCGGCGCCGTGTTCCACCCTAGCTCAGCTGCTCCAACGATGGAAGGGTTCACCACAGCAGGGATCCGCTCTCCAGACTTTCTTTCGCCGCCTCAGATCTTCTTCCCCACCACCGGCAGCCACGACAACTACATTACCATCATCAATCGAAAGGATGACCTTGAGGACTACACGGGTCCGCAAGAGAGGTCGCACTCTTCCGTGTTCCGCTTATGTTATGCGTCGCAATATGATGACATGCTACATTATCGTCGTGTTCACCTATTAGACTCCGAGTCAGGTCCAAACTAATGCTTTGAAACTTGAGTTTTTAAATGGTTGTGGGGTACATATTGGGGCAGCAATCAGATTACTATTTGTCTACTATCTGGTTAATCTCCGGTGTCTACTATGAGTTTCATGTTGGGTGCAAACAAACATTAAAGGAGCCATTATCTGTATTTTTTAACTAAAGCTATTATCTACACCGCTATCATTGGTTTTGGGTCTATCCACAGTTTGCTACCATCACTCTGGATTTGTGCATGCACTCCTTACATAATCTCACTATGTTTTATTCCTATGCATGCCAGCTATTGTACACAATGGAACTGATCATGTAGAGCAAAAGAGACGAGCCTTGCATGGCAATAAAATTTCATGCAGACATCGTTCCATGGTGGGCGCAAAGGCAGCCCCCTCCCCTCCACCCATTTTCGGATCGTAATCAAGAGGAAGATAACTGTTCTGAGGGGGATTCAGAAGGAGAAGACCACTCCTATTTACCCGATGAGGTCTTCGCTCTAACTTGGCATGCTGATGTTGGTAATATCATGCATATGGTGCCTTGCATTGCCTAATGTATACATAAAAGATGTCATCTGCTTAGTTTAGACATGCTTTGTGTCAATGCCATCTGTTTAGTTTCTCTATCGTATATGTGAATCATGCAATGCCATCTTGTCTAGCCATGCATCATATATATGAATTTTGCAATGCCACCCTGGTTAACCAGTCATCTTATATGTGAATTATATCATGTCATCATTTTTTTATTATGTGTTAAATTTGTCAACAATTTTAGTACGTTCAATTACTCTTCCTGTGCATCAGCCATTCGGCACGGTCATGGAAAAATCTGGAGTGGAAACAAGGTCTTGAGCGCATAATGCTATCTCGACGAAGCGCATGTCTTGCTGGTTACCGATAGCTCCTCAGAGGAGGATTCAGAGATAGATGACCAGTCATATTTCCCCCCTGAGGTGCATGCCCTAACTTGGCAGGGTTATATTAC
The DNA here is from genome assembly GCA_021605145.1 of Aegilops bicornis. Taxonomy (NCBI): domain Eukaryota; kingdom Viridiplantae; phylum Streptophyta; class Magnoliopsida; order Poales; family Poaceae; genus Aegilops; species Aegilops bicornis. The sequence continues at coordinate 212,732,699 of CM038675.1, read as the reverse complement.
TCATATCGTGCGTATGGTATCTTGCATTGCTATGTAATTTGCTTAGTTTAGACATGCTTTGTGTGAATGCCACCTGTTTAGTGTCTAATTACCATATATGTGAATTATGCAATGCCATCTTGTTGCAAGACATTATATATGTGAATTATGCAATGTTATCTTGTTGCAAGGCATTACGTATGTGAATTATGCAATGCCATGTTGTTTAGGCAAGCGTCATATATGTGAATTATATCATGCCATCCTTTTTTTGTATTTCTCATTGCTTTTGTCGACAATGTTTGTATATTCAACTGCTCTTCCTGTGCATCAGCCATTTGAATTGGTGATGGAGAAATCTGGAGTGAAAACAAGGTCTTGAGCAAACAATGCTACTCTTGAAGCGAGATATCTTCTTTGATTCTGGATAGCTCTTGAGAGGAGGATTCAGAGGCGGAATGACCAGTCCTATTATCCCCCTGAGGTGTATGCTCAAACTTGGCAGGGTTATATTACTCATATAATGCATATGTTGTATTGCAATGCTTAGTTTTTACATCATATACACAATATTGAATGCCATCTCCTTAGTTGACACATCATATATGCAATTTCCCTCTGCTCACTTCCTTAGTATATAAATCATATATTTGAATTATGTCATGCCATGATGTTTACATAGGCAGCATGTATCCGAATTATGGCATGCCAACCCATTTTCTAAAGACATAATATAGTTATATCATCTCATCCTGTTTACATAGTCATCATATTTTAAATTATGTCATTCTATCCGTGAATTATATCATGCCATCATGTTTCCATCAACGGCATGTTTGTGATTTATGGCATGCCAACCACTTTAATAGACACATCGTATAGTTATATCATGTCATCCTGTTTACATAGTCATCATATTTTGAAGTATGCCATTCTATCATGTTTAGTTAGCCATCATACATGTGAAATTGTGTCATGCTATCCTGTTTAATTAGCCATCATATATGTGAAACTATGTCCTGCTATTCTGTTTGCTTAGACAACACAAATGTGAATTATTTCATGCCCTATTTTCTTCCCTACTATCCATTGCACCTGTCTATCTTACAATGTCTCAGACATTCAATTACTTTTCTTGTTTATCAGCCATTTCAATTGGAGGGAGTGATGGCAGTATTGGAGTAAAAACACGATCTTGAAAAGATCGTGCTACTGTCGTCGATGCAGATAGAACCACGGTTGTACTTGCCCAAGAATCAACCCCACCACACATAACCCACACTCATGCAGATTGTACCCCTACCCAGTTGGACAGAGAACCAGCTACACCCCGTCTAACCCCAACCCCAGCAGATAGACACCCAGTTCTCGTTGACACAAAGACCGTCTCCACCACAAAGCACCCAAACACGAGCGATTAGTAAGGCAACTGCGGTGCCCAAATCACGAGGACCACCACTCCGAACCCGAAGTCAACGCTTAAAGCGTAAGAAGAATTGTTCTCAAGTCGGGTTCCGTAGCTATGGTTCATACTACTTTGCTCTTGCATCATCAGATTTCGATACCAACCAATTTCAAATTTGAAGGATGCAATTGAAACTCCAATGGCATAGCAATGTATGTTTTAAACCTATTTCTTCAACGTGTTTGGCTGTTTGTCGTTGTAACTTGCTCTATGTTGATTTCAGTTTCAATTGAATAAACAGTTATGTTTTCATGCCATGCACATTACAAGTGTTGTTATTCTTTGTGTAGTTTCCCACACTTATATTCTGTCTATGATGCTTTGTCTTAAATAGATATGATTTGAATCATATCTATCTTGATTTGGCAACATAAGCTAGAATGATATAGACCATACAAAGGACCATACTACATAGATATATGTTTGTTTCATGTTGTTATCCTGTCCACCTTACTACCGAACTGGTTTACCAAAATGAGTTTCATATACTACTGTAAACCTGAGATGTGTTTGTTTGTTTCTCTTTTAGAACGCGGATAAAATATTGGAGAAGAGTACCTGTTATGCAATGGTAAAGGAAGTAATGCAGATAAGGTTCAAGATAGTGAGACATCCCTATTGGTCTCCAAGAAAGCTGATAAAACTATATTGAGGACCTTTGAGACAACCCCAAAGTCCTGTCTTGATGTAGTGTTCGAGTTCTTGGCTACCATCACGGCACCGACTCTTGAACTCGTTGCACGAATCAGTTCGGCTTCTTGAGTCTCAACTTCAAGTTGAAAGACATCGATCGAGATGTTATGCGACGAGGAAGCCGAAGGGCCGAGGAAGTCCCTGCAGAATTCAGATGCATACTTTCCGTGCAATGCAATTACTGGAGGACTTAAGCGCCAAACAAGAGAAAGTTAATAAGCTTGCTAAGCATCTTGCCAACATTATGGGTACCTGTGATATTGTTTCTTGAGCTCTTCTCAAGTGGTTTCAGCCTGGACTTGTTTTGTCTGCGGCGTTTATATGTCTTTGTGTTCCCTATATTTGCACCGGTGGCGAACTTTGATGCCCAGTGGATGTAATATGTGTAATAGCCGTGATAGCCTAGTGTAAGTTGCTTGCTTATTTATTTCCTTGTTGTCTTGTTTATTTTTTTGCTTGTAGTCAGTGCAGTTTTTTTTTTCTGCGATTTGCTAGTGGCTGCAATAACCTATTTTTAAAAACTAGGCCACAATAACCATGGGCTAATATTTACTGTAGTGACACCGACCTACGGGTCAGAGAAAGCGATGGGCCTTCTACGGACCGTATAAACAGTGGGCCTTCTACGGGCCGTAGAAATAATGGGCCTTCTACGGGCCGTAGAAATAATGGGCCTTCTACGGGCCGTAGAAACAATGGGCCTTCTATGTGCCGTATCATCAATGGGCCTTATACGGGTAGTGTGATCGATTGGCCAAACATGGGCCAATAACAGGCCGCATTATGGCCGTAAACGGGCTAGAGTTGGAATCGTCCATTCATGGGCCGACCATAATGGGCCATCGTTAATAGGCCGTATTTCATGACGCTATGAAAACGGCCCAACGTGTTAACGGAACACAAACGGGCCGATCAGAACCACGGGCTGAATTTGGCCCATAAGCGTAAAATGACAAAGAACGGGCCGTAAGTAAACGAATCTTTGAAATGAGCCCAAGAATAAATGGGCTCTCAGAAGGCCGAAAGATAACATGGGCTGGAAATGGCCCAATGGAATAACGGGCTGTTAATGGGTATAAAGTGATGCACTGTTCATTACGGGCCAGTTTCAGCACAGGCCGTTAATGGGTGTAAAGTGATACACTGTTCATTACGGGCCAGTTTCACCACGGGCCGTTAATTCGCCAAGAGTTACAAACGGCCTCATATGGGCGAAAAAGGCGTCATGGGCCATACATGGGCCGAAGTGAAAACGGGCTGGAATCATATTGGGTAGCCCGGATGACGCCATCGGGCTAATTCGGATAGGGCGAACGGGCCTTGGGTTAGCGGGTCGTAAATGGGCTATATGCGAACATGCCGTTAATAGGCTTTACATGGGCCGCCCGCCACCTTTTGACCAAGTCAAACGGGCCGCCTTTTCACGAGAATAGGCCTCTCATAATGCGTACACGCCTCGACGTATCATAGGCGCCTTCATCCCAATGAGTGGATGACATCTGTCCCAACGGTGAGCCGACACGTGTTTCCTCCAGCCAATGATGATTTTACACGTGGAAAATCCCCATTGCTTGGGGTCATTAACGAGTTATCGGATCCAAAACCTGACCCGATAGCTTAACGGCGTTCCGTTCCGGTGGATGCCACGTGTCGGTCACCCTTGATGAAAGCACTTCTGTGACGCGCGATTTATCGTCATGGAAGTGGACACTTCCGTGATGATAATTTTGGTAATGTCATGGAACACTGCTACGACAAAGACATGTATGACTATCTTGATTCTATCATAAATTTGTCATGGATGTACATGCATGACAAAAAACGCGACCTACTGTGACAAACACGTATCATCATGGAAGTGTATTTTTTTGTAGTGGGAGGCAATTGTGAAGGCAAGAAAGGAAGCAAACGAGGAGAGGAGGGTGGCAGCCAAGGAGAGGAAAGTGGCATTGGAAGATAAAATTGGCCATGGAGGAGCAAGCAAGATTATTGGAATGGGAGAAGTACTTGTTCTTCGTGGACACATCCAACTTCGATGAGAGGCAAAAGGAGTACATCAACCTTTTCTGTGATCAAATCTTAATGCAAAAAAGAATGATGTGCATGGGAGGTATGAGAGGCTTGGGAGGCATGGGAGCACCTATGGGGGGCATGGGAGCTTTCATGGGAGGCATGGGAGCTTCCATGGGAGGCTTGGGAGCTACCATGGGTGGCATCGGAGGCATGTGATCTTCCATGGGAGCTACCATGAGAGACATGAGTTTTGCGTCTCTCATGGGAGGCATGGAAGCTTTCATGGGAGGCTTGCACTAGTAGAAAAAGGGCCATTTGTCCCGGTTCATAAGGCCCATCTGTCCCGGTTGTGGAACCGGGACTAAAGGGTCATTACTAATGCCCTAGGACTTTAGTCCCGGTTCTTATACCAACCGGGACAGATGGGCCTCCACGTGGCCGCTCCGGCGAGCCCATGCAGGAGGGCCTTTGGTCCCGGTTGGTAGCACCAACCGGGACCAATAAGCTTCCACGCGTCAGCATTTAAGGGGCTGGTTTTTTTTAAGGAGGTGGTAGGGGTTTTGGGGGTTAATTTAGGTTATTATAGGTAGCTAATAGAGAGATGTGTCCTCTCTTATCTCCATCTACTGTTATACTGCTATTTCTAAACATGACTTAGATTGAAGTGAGGCAACATGCGGTGCATGTCGAAAATAATACTAATCCTAACTTGATCAAGTTTGGATTGTACTACTTTCGACATGCACCACGTGCATGTTGGCTTCACTTCAATCCAATCCATGTTCATTTCACCCACAGATATATAATAACTCTTCATGCTCGCATCATGCATCATCATAATAACAAGTCCTACTAATCATCATCATACAACTTCTACTCGTTATTAATAACAAGTCATACGATCATCATCCTGATAGTCATCGAACCAACCCTACTTAATTGTTCTTAGCACATGATCATCGATTATTATGCAGGACCTAAATACCCTATTTAAGGTAAAATAGCATAAAACAATATAGACCTGACTCTCCATTATGGAGAATGGAGATCATCATGTCTCCAATTCTTGCGCTGGCGCTTCCTTTTGCTTCCAAGAACCTCCTTACGATCGTCCATACATTTTTTTCCATTCTCTGATTAGCATGTCTCCACTTCTTTTTAGAAATCCGGTATGGACAGTTGAGATTCAGAGGATGACACGGATATATGTTCAAAACACGAAGGCTGCCATTCTAATACATCAAATGAGGCACACGATCCTCTGGGATTCTCTGTTGAAAAACATAGTAATAACTTCATAGTTAGCAATGATGTACTAGTTTTAGAAGTATGCAAAAGATGCACGGATGTCGTAATAGTAAAAAATCTTACTAGGGTATTTCCATCGTAGTTACCGTAGTTCAACACGTGCACTAGTGGCACGTATTGACCATAATGTTGAGGAGTTTGATTGTAGATATTGTAATTCTCAAGATCAGTACAAAATCCGACCAGATGATTTTTCTCCTGATAAGTTAACTCGGAGCCATCGGTGTAGTGGGTTTTGTCTACCATGTTCCGCACGTTGTTTGAACAATCAAAATAAGGTATCAATGGAAATAAGCTGTCAACTATTTTGAAATAAACAATATAAATTAGTTATAATTAACTATGTTTGAGAAACTCACATAGCGGTAGAACTGGAGGCGTATCAACAAGGACCCAAATATCCATATTGTCTTGGTCGATGTCAGGATGACCAAGATCCATGGTGACAAGCATACCCTCATCAAAACCATACATCTTGCAAAATGCTTCCCAATTTTTGCAACCAAAATGGGTTAAGCTCTCAGCATTATACAAATTTACTTCAAAATCCACATCATGATGGGTCCTTAGCTGAATTTTCTTCGTTTCAAAATTTTCATGGTCTTCAAAATCCACCCTCTCCAAGACATATCGTCTTGCACGGCTTGGGATAAGCTATACTCGAATTGTAAGAGATGAAAATTACACGTTGAAATAGTTGAAGTCATGCTTAATTATGAAAAAACACTTGTCGTCCTTGCGTACGTTTCAACATCGAAGGTCTCCTCGAGCTTAATGCTGAAGCGCCGATCATCGTCCAGGTGAGGCCTGTCGCACAAACCTCGATCGTCGTGGCACTAGCCGCACTCCCCCGAGAGACTTTCGTCGTCCGATGACGACATTTCCTACGTTCATAACTCAAAGATTAAACTTGTACAATTAAATATATATGTACTACAAAAACTAAATTAGATCATTATTATTCATCACGGGTTGACTATCGGTTTGTCGAGTCTTTTCTTGAAAATTCTCAGCTCACGTGGTGTATACATTCGACCGTTGATGATGGTCCCTCCTCCATTTGTCCCCGAGTGCATTACACCAAAATGTCTAGCACACGGAACGAAGGAGAAGCGACCCCACGACAACAATCGGGATTCTTCGCCCTCTCATATATATATGGTGGAACTCTCCTCACCGATTCCTCTCGACATTTGTGACCGTCGGTGATGGTAGCTCCTCCTTTCGTGCAGTGCATTACACCAAATTGTCTAGCACACAGAACGAAGGAGAAGCTACCCCACGACAACAAATGTGAGATTCTTCGCCCTCTCATATATGGTGGAGACTCGATGCACTTAAAGTCAACCCGAAATATCATTTAATTATCTTTCCAAAAGAGGATTTGGTTGGTCTCACCTCAAGGTCGGAGGGGGTCGGTGACGGGGATGACAGCGGGGATGATGGAGGGGTCGGGGGCTCCTAGATTTATGCGAAAACAAAAACCCTATAAGCTATCAACTAATCATATGCATACGCCTTGCATAGTGCTCTCCAGTTTTAGCATTCAAAGTAGGAGTAGTTTTCCAATTTGAGCATTCAATAAGTAAAATCAAATCGCAAAATAAAGTAGTATTCAAATAAGGATGCATTCAATTATAAGCAAAACTACATCATCTCCATGCGTCCGAACATCATGGAATATTACCACTAATACACCTCGAATACTATCATACATATAGCATCGCCAGTACAGCTAGAACCGTAGCGCCCGATGGGTATCGGCGCGGGCGGTGGACACCCAAAGAGAAGGAACCATCACAGGATCGCTCCAGTGAGATCCCTGAAGAACTTGCCCTCCAACGCAACCATGTAGCGAGGGACGTGCTCGTCCTCCTCGCTGACACGGTGACGTACCACCTCCACGGTGTCCGGAAGCCTCGGCACCGTCACTGGCCCACGCGACCGCCACCAAACAAGGATCGGGTCAACGACGGGTTGGCTCCTCACCAACCCTCGCCCGGAAGGTAGCACCTCCCAAAACCAGCCCGTGAAGCCCGGTCCGGACATGGCCCCCCTCGATCAAGCCGACCTTCTCCGAAGCCCATTTATTACGATGATGTGGGATAGGCATCGTCGACATCGATGCGGGAATAATTGCTTTAACTAAAAAATAAACTAGTTCTATTAATTTCCTTGCTAAAAATAAACTACTTCTATATATAGTAAAGTAGTTTTATTAAATCAAATAATTCAACTACTAATTAAGCACTTACTATAAATAAATAAAGTAGTACTTACTAAAAATAAACTACTTTTATATATAGTAAAATAAAGTAGTTTTATTAATTAATCAACTAGTTCAACTAAAAATAAACTAACTTTAAATGCACTAACAGTAGAACTAATAACCTAAAATAAAACTATATAGCCTAAAAACGCTATGAACAAAAAACTATGAACAAAAAAAACTATACAGCCTAAAAATGCTATGAACAAAAAACTATGAAAAAAAAGACTGAACAAAAAACTATGGAAAAAAATGATAAAAATGCACTAACGGGTCGGGATGGGAAGGGGCTCACTGGGGGCTCGAGGTAGGACGGCGACAAGGCCGGTGACGAGGATGAAGACGAGGCCCGCGACAATGACGGCGTGCTCGTGGGGGAAGGGTTACACGCGCGTGGCGATGCCTCGGGGAGGAGCGGCTCGGGGGCGGCGACGGCGACTGCGAGGACGACGTCGACGACGGGTCAGGGGCGCGGTGACGGCGTCGGGGCAGGGGCTCGGGGCGGTGATAACCCACAAGTATAGGGGATCGCAACAGTTTTCGATAAGTAAGAGTGTCGAACCCAACGAGGAGCTAAAGGTAGAACAAATATTCCCTCAAGTTCTATCGACCATCGATACAACTCTACGCACGCTTGACGTTCGCTTTACCTAGAACAAGTATGAAACTAGAAGTACTTTGTAGGTGTTTTTGGATAAGCTTGCACGAATATAAAGAGCACGAGAATAAAAACTAGGGGTTGTTGTAAGTAAAGAAGCAACTAAAGTAAATATAGCGAGTGTGGAAAAGTAGTGATAGGATTTGTGAAATTGTCCCTTAAGCAATTGACTACTTTACTAGACCGATAGCAAGTTTTATGTGGGAGAGGCCACTGCTAGCATGTCATCCCTTACTTGGAATTCTATGCACTTATGATTGGAACTATTAGCAAGCATCCGTAACTACTAACGTTCATTAAGGTAAAACCCAACCATAGCATTAAGATATATTGTTCCCCTTCAACCCCGTATGCATCAATTTCTATGCTAGGTTGAAGCTTCATCACTCTTGCCCTCCAATACATAGTCCTATCAACATACAACTAACCCTATGGTGTGATCCACGCCACAAGACTCATATGATTGGCACCAAAGGACAGCAACATAACCACAAGCAAATTAAATCAATCATAGCAATTCATCAACCACCGATAGGACAACGAAAATCTACTCGAGACATCATAGGATGGCAACACATCATTGGATAATAATATGAAGCATAAAGCACCATGTTCAAGTAGAGGGTACAACGGGTTGCGGAGAGTGGACCGCTGTAGATAGAGGGGAAAGGTGATGGAGATGTTGGTGAATATGACGGTGGTGTCGGTGAAGATCAGCGGTGATGATGATGGCCCCCGGCAGCCTCCCGGCCACCGGAAGCAAGGGGAGAGAGGCCCCTTCTTCTTCTTCTTCTTCCTTGACCTCCTCCCTAGATGGGAGAAGGGTTTCCCTCCGTCCTTGGCTCCCATGGCTTGGGAGGGGCGAGAGCCCCTCCGAGATTGGATCTATCTCTCTGTTTCTGCGTTCTGTTCTGGCTCTGTTTCACCGTTTCGTGTATATATGGAGATCCGTAACTCCGATTGGCCTGAAACCTTCGCCGTGATTTTTTTTCCGAATATTAGCTTTCTTGCGGCAAAAGAAGAGCGTCAACCGCCTTACGGTGGGCTCATGAGGGTAGGGGCGCGCCCAGGGGGGGTCAGGCGCGCCCCCCTACCTCGTGACCACCTCGGGCACCGTCTCGCGTGGATTTTCTTCCGGAATTTTCCTTATTTCCAAAATTAAGCTCCGTCAGTTTTTATCCAGTTTGGACTCAGTTTGATATGGATATTCTGCGGAACATAAAACATGCAACAGACAGGAACTGGCACTGGGTACTGGATCAATATGTTAGTCCCAAAAATAGTATAAAAAGTTGCCAAAAAGTATATGAAAGTGAATAATATTGGCATGGAACAATCATAGATACGACGGATACGTATCAACATCCCCAAGCTTAATTCCTGCTCGTCCTCGAGTAGGTAAATGATAAAAAAGAATAATTTTTGATGTGGAATGCTACCTAGCATAATCTTGATCATATGTCTAATCATGGCATGAATATTAAGACACGAGTGATTCAAAGCAATAATCTATCCTTTGACATAAAAACAATAATACTTCAAGCATACCAACCAAGCAATTATGTCTTATTGAAATAACATAGTCGAAGAAAGCTCATCCCTACAAAATCATATAGTCTGGCTATGCTCCATCTTCACCACACAAAGCATTCACATCATGCACAACCCCGATGACAAGCCAAGCAATTGTTTCATACTTTTGATGTTCTCAAACCTTTTCAACTTTCACGCAATACATGAGCGTGATAACTCAAGAGACTCTCTATATGAAGAACATGGTGCTACTTTGAAGCACAAGTGTGGTAAAAGGATAGTAACATTGCCCCTTCTCTATTTTTCTCTCATTTTTTTTCTTCTTTTTTTGTTTGGCCTTCTCTTTTTTTTTGGCCTTTCTCTTTTTTTATTTTTTTTATTTTTTTTCGTCCGGAGTCTCATCCTGACTTGTGGGGGAATCATAGTCCCCATCATCCTTTTCTCACTGGGGCAATGCTCTAATAATGATGATCATCATACTTTTATTTACTTACAACTCAATATTACAACTCGATATCTAGAACAAAGATATGACTCTATATGAATGCCTCCGGCGGTGTACCAGGATGTGCAATGATCTAGCGTAGCAATGACATAAAAAACGGAGAAGCCATGAAAACATCATGCTAGCTATCTTACGATCATGCAAAGCAATATGATAATGAATTCTCAAGTCATGTATATGATGACGGAAGTTGCATGGCAATATATCTCGGAATGGCTATGGAAATGCCATGATAGGTAGGTATGGTGGCTGTTTTGAGGAAGATATAATGAGGCTTATGTGTGACAGAGTGTATCGTATCACGGGATTTGGATGCACCGTGAAGTTTTCACCAACTCTCGAGGTGAGAAAGGGCAATGCACTGCATCAAGAGGCTAGCAATGATGGAAGGGTGAGAGTGCGTATAATCCATGGACTCAACATTAGTCATAAAGAACTCACATACTTATTGCAAAAATCTATTAGTCATCGAAACAAAGTACTACGCGCATGCTCCTAGGGGGTAGATTGGTAGGAAAAGACCATCGCCGCCCCCGACCGCCACTCATAAGGAAGGCAATCAATAAACACCTCATGCTCCGACTTCATACATAACGGTTCACCATAATGCATGCTACGGGAATTGCAAACTTCAACACAAGTATTTCTCAATTTCACAATTACTCAACTAGCACGACTCTAATATCATCACCTTTATATCGCAAAACTATTGCAAGAAATCAAACACATCATATTCAGTGATCTACAAGTTTTATGTAGGATTTTATGACTAACCATGTGAATGACCAGTTCCTATCATCTCTCTAAATAGATATAAGTGAAGCAAGAGAGTTTAATTCTTTCTACAAAATATATGCCCACGCTCTAACAAATATAAGTGAAGCAAAAGAGCATTCTACAAATGGCGGTTGTCTAAGTAAAGAGAAATGCATAATCCAAACTTCAAATGATATAAGTGAAGCACATGAAGCATTCTATAAAGCCATACTCAAAAGATATAAGTGAAGTGCATAGAGCATTCTATAAATCAACCAAGGACCATCTCATACCAGCATGGTCCATAAAAGGGAAATGAAAACTAAAGCAAAAGACGCTCCTAGATTTGCACATATCACATGAATGAAACGAATCCGAAAACATACCGATATTTGTTGAAGAAAGAGGGGATGCCTTCCCAGCATCCCCAAGCTTAGACGCTTGAGTATCCTTGAATATTTACTTGGGGTGCCTCGGGCATCCCCAATCTTGAGCTCTTGCCTCTATTCCTTATTCTCACATCGAAACCTTCTCGGTCATCGAACACTTCATCCACACAAAACTTCAACAGAAAACTCGGTAAGATCCGTTAGTATAATAAAGCAAATCACTACTCTAAGTACTGTTGCAAACCAACTCATATTTTGTTTTTGCATTTTTTCTACTGTAATATAACTTTTTCATGGCTTAATCCACTGATATAAATTGATAGTTTCATCAAAACAAGCAAACTATGCATCAAAAACAGAATCTGTCTAAAACAGAATAGTCTGTAATAATCTGAACATTCACCATACTTCTGATACTTGAAAAATTCTTCCAAAATTAGGAAAAATAAACACTTTGTACAGCAAGACAGTGCAAAAAGAATCATAACTATTTGACATTCCAGTAAAAAACTAAAATTCGCGCACTACAGCCAAAGTTTCTGTCCTGCACCGTACAAACCAACAAGCATTGTAAACATCCTAAAGGCAAACCTTGGCACATTATTTTTATAATACAATAGAATTGTACAAGGGGATAATTATTTTTATTGAAAAGTTTCTGTAATGAAGATTCGCAAAGTTGCCATGAGCATGAACAAAGTTCAAGGAGCTCTCCCACTTCAACAATGCTTGTCTTTCTCACTTTCACTTTCCTTTTTTGTAAAAGTTTTGGGTCCCCCTCTTTATTTTTGTTGTTTTTAAACTATATGAAAGCAATCAACAGAAATAAATGACTCTCTAAAACTTCCGGGTTGTCTCCTGGCAGCGCTTTCTTTAAAGCCATTAAGCTAGGCATATAGTGCTCAAGTAATGAATCCACCCGGATCCCAAGGTATATCAAAGCCAATTTTAATTAGCAATGATTTGTAATTTAGTGATGAGCACAAAGCAACATATATCATGTAATGACGAAGTCTAACTCTCTTCCTATGCATCGGCATGTCATAAAAGAACAATTCATGCACACCTAGTAAAGGCCAATGCATAGTATAAACAGTTTCTTGCAATTTTATCATGTTGGAAACATAGAGAGGTGGAGATATAGTTCCTCTCTCATAATAATTGCAAGTAGGAGAAGCAAGCACATGCATATTATATCTATCAAAATCATCATGTGCAACGGTAAAAGGCAACCCATCAATATAATCCTTAATAAGTGCAAACTTCTCCGATATAGTGTAGTCGGGAGAATTTAAAAAGATAATAGGACTATCATGCGTGAGTGCAATAGCAACAATTTCATGTTTAACATAAGGAACTATAGCAAGTTCATCTCCATAATCATAATTCATATTGGCATCTTGGCCATAAGCATAGCAAGCATCATCAAAAAGGGATATTTCAAAAGAATCAAAGGGATCATAACAGTCATCATAGCAATAATCCTTCGGTAAGCACGAAGGGGAATTAAACAATGTATGAGTTGGAGGGTTACTCTCATTAGAAGGTGGGCACGGGTGATCAATCCGCTCTCCCTCCTTTTGTTCTTCACTCTCCTCCTCATCTTTTTCATCCAATGAGCTCACAGTTTCATCAATTTCTTCTTCCATAGGTTCCTGCAAAATATTAATCTCTTCTTGGACAGCGAAGACTTTCTTAATAAGTGCATTAATATAGGCATTATATTCATAATTCTCATAACAATATTTAAGGATAGCTAAATTTTCAGATCTATAACAAGCATCATCAACATCCTCAAACTCTTTAAACATGGATTCAATTTCATAAGCACCCATAAAAGCAACAAATTCTTCTATTTGTTCCACATCATAGTAATCGTATATACCATTTGCATAAGAGGCTAAGGTTTCATTATCATTAAATTTACATGAAAAGGGAAGGTGTGGAGCATTCATCTTAGAGCAACAAGTATAATCATATTCCGAGCATAGTTGTCTAGCATACCACTTCAATATATAAATTTGATCCCATAATATAGTTTCCCTTTTTGAGTTAAGCGATAATTCCTAAAGTATTCACGTTGATCCAACGGTACTCCCATTACCAAATTGAATGAGGTTTTCTCAGGATTATCAAAGTGGTACATAATATTTTTCACATACTGAGCATCGAGGGTTTTAGGAGGTTCCCCATCTCCATGGGTAGAAAGTATACCTAATATTTTTGGTATTTCGTGTTCCATATCCATAACTAAAGATAAAGAACAACCAAGAACAGCAAATAAAAATTACTTAGTGATAAAGCAAACAAGCACACACGATAATATTCACCCCATCGCTTATAACTCCCAAGAACGGTGCTTAAAAAGGTCTTGATAACCCACAAGTATAGGGGACCGCAACAGTTTTCGATAAGTAAGAGTGTCGAACCCAACGAGGAGCTAAAGGTAGAACAAATATTCCCTCAAGTTCTATCGACCACCGATACAACTCTACCCATGCTTGACGTTCGCTTTACGTAGAACAAGTATGAAACTAGAAGTACTTTGTAGGTGTTTTTGGATAAGCTTGCACGAATATAAAGAGCACGAGAATAGAAACTAGGGGCTGTTGTAAGTAAATAAGCAACTAAATTAAATATAGCGAGTGTGGAAAAGTAGTGGTAGGAGTTGCGAAATTGTCCCTTAAGCAATTGACTACTTTACTAGACCGATAGCAAGTTTTATGTGGGAGAGGCCACTGCTAGCATGTCATCCCTTACTTGGAATTCTATGCACTTATGATTGGAACTATTAGCAAGCATCCGCAACTACTAATGTTCATTAAGGTAAAACCCAACCATAGCATCAAGATATATTGGTCCCCCTTCAAACCCGTATGCATCAATTTCTATGCTAGGTTGAAGCTTCTGCCACTCTTGCCCTCCAATACATAGTCCTATCAACATACAACTAACCCTATGGTGTGATCCACGCGCGTGCTCATATGATGGGCACCAAAGGACAGCAACATAACCACAAGCAAATTAAATCAATCATAGCAATTCATCAACCACCGATAGGACAACGAAAATCAACTCAGACATCATAGGATGGCAACACATCATTGGATAATAATATGAAGCATAAAGCACCATGTTCAAGTAGAGGGTACAACGGGTCATGGAGAGTGGACCGCTGTATATAGAGGGGGGAAGGTGATGGAGATGTTGGTGAAGATGACGGTGGTGTTGGTGAAGATCATGGTGATGATGATGGCCCCAGCCGCTTCTGGCGCCACCGGAAGCAAGGGGGAGAGAGGCCCCCTTCTTCTTCTTCTTCCTTGACCTCCTCCCTAGATGGGAGAAGGGTTTCCCCTCTGGTCCTTGGCTCCCATGGCTTGGGAGGGGCGAGAGCACCTCCGATATTGGATCTATCTCTCTGTTTCTGCATTCTGTTCTGGCTCTGTTTCACCGTTTCGTGTATATATGGAGATCCGTAACTCCGATTGGCCTGAAACCTTCGCCGTGATTTTTTCCCGAATATTAGCTTTATTGCGGCAAAAGAAGAGCGTCAACCGCCTTACGGTGGGCTCATGAGGGTAGGGGGCGCGCCCAGGGGGGTCAGGCGCGCCCCCCCTACCTCGTGACCACCTCGGGCACCGTCTCGTGTGGATTTTTCTTCCGGAATTTTCCATATTTTCCAAAAATAAGCTTCGTCCGTTTTTATGCCGTTTGGACTCCGTTTGATATGGATATTCTACGAAACATAAAACATGCAATGCAATGTGAAGGCACTGGGCACTGGATCAATATGTTAGTCCCAAAAATAGTATAAAAAGTTGCCAAAAAGTATATGAAAGTGAATAATATTGGCATAGAACAATCACAAATTATAGATACGACGGAGACGTATCAGGCGGCGACGGCGACGACAACGAGGAACGGCCTGGCGGCGTCGGGGGGAATGGGAGCAGTTGGCGAAATTTTCACAAGTGCTACCTTATATAGCAAAACCGATGGTACCGGTTCGTGGCACCAACCGGTACCAATGCCAACCTATGGTCCCGGTTGGTGGTACGAACCGGGACCGAAGGTCTCTTTTCGGCAGCCCAAAGGGCAGGAAACTGAGGCCTATGGTCCCGGTTGGTGCCACGAACCGGTACCATTGGTGGGCATTGGTACCGGTTGGTGCCACGAATCCCAAGACGTAATGCCCACCAATGGTACCGGTTCGTGGCACCAACCGGGACCATAGGCCTTGTGCTGGCATGGTGCGGTGGGAAGTTTAGTCCCACCTCGCTAGTTGGGAGGGGCTCGGAGTGGTTTATAAGCTTCGCTGCCGCCACCCACTCGAGCTTCTCTCTATTGCAGGCTTGCGGGCCTAATCTCTACTTTGCCATGCTTGTTGGGCCTATTGGGCCTTCTGCGGGCCTGAATCCTGGCCCATTGTAGGGTTTCTAGTCGTATTCAGGCCGTGGATGTCCAGTAGGTGGCATTTTTTCCTTTTTTTTCTTTTTCTTTTTTTATTTCTACTTAAAACTAAATACTTATAGTTATTTAGTGATTTCTTTTTGCTTTTAGATCACAAAAATTATAAACTTTCTGTTAGTGCCATTAGTTTTAAAATTTGAATTCTTTTAAATGTATGTGAATCACTAGTTTTATAAATAAATTTACTATAAAAATAAATGCTATTAATGTTTTGAACAAAAAATAGTTTTTTCATATAAGTTGCATAAATTTTATATAATTTTAGTTTCAAAAATACTAGAGGTTTATATAAGCTTTTTAGTTGATTCCATTTGCTATTATAGTTTTATAAAAGCTTTTTAGTTGATTCTTTTTGCCATTGAAGAATATTATAGTTTTATTTTAGTTCATCATAACAAAATATTTTAATTGATTTTAGTTTTTTAGTTGATCATAACAAATATTATAGTTTTATGCATTTTATTATTTTTCATGCATTTACTGCTTTTTTGAGCTATAAGACCCAGAAATTGAAAAGCATTTCAAATGAACTCCGGAAAGGTTGAAAATTGGCATGGTGTCATCATTTCACCCACATAGCATGTGCAAGAAAGTTGAGAGGGTTACGGCAAAAACTAGATGCACTTCGTGTACAAAACAGACAATCTCTTTCGAAGTATCAAGGTTTCGGACGAAAGCTCATCTGTTACAAAGGGATTTCATTTTTTTGAACTTATTTGAACTCTATAGTTTTTCTGTGTTCAAAATGCACCATTCAAAGCCACATCATTAATTTTCAACCCTTCCTGACTTCATTTGTTATTTTCCATGCATTTACTGATTATTTTGAGCTATAAGACCATGAAATTGAAAAGCACTACAAATGAACTCTGAAAAGGTTGAAAGTTGGCATGGTATCATCATTTCACCCACATAGAATGCCCGGTATCAGGATTTCATACGGACATGGATGCACTTCGTGTACAAAACGAACAATCTATTTCGAAGTATCAGGATTTCATACGGAAACTCGTCTGTTACAACAGGCATTTCAAATGAACTACGAAAAGGTTGAGAGTTGGCATGGTATCATCATAATAGTTGTGGAGAGAAAGTCTTCACTTTTTTTCGCTTGTGTGCTTTGCTTATTGCGCCGTAACCATGGATAATCTTCATCGCTTATCAGGATGCTTGGGTCAGCCTTGACTTTGAAGGGAGGAATTTCATGAAACTTTTCATAATCTTCAGACATGTCTGTCTTGCCCTCCACTCCCACTATGTCCTTTTTCCTGAAAGAGCTATGTGGCGCTTTGGCTCATCATATGATGTATTCGCTTCCTTATCGTTTCTTTTTCTCGGTTTGGTAGACATGTCCTTCACATAGATAACCTGTGCCACATCATTGGCTAGGACGAACGGTTCGTCAGTGTACCCAAGATTGTTCAGATCCACTGTTATCATTCCGTACTGTGGGTCTACCTGTACCCCGCTGATAACCCACAAGCATAGGGGATTGCAACAGTTTTCGATAAGTAAGAGTGTCGAACCCAACGAGGAGCTAAAGGTAGAACAAATATTCCCTAAAGTTCTATCTACCACCGATACAACTCTACGCACGCTTGACGTTCGCTTTACCTAGGACAAGTATGAAACTAGAGGTACTTTGTAGGTGTGAAAGGATAGGTTTGCAAGAAAGTAAAGAGCGAGTAAACAAAGACTAGGGGCTGTTTAGATAAAGATGCAATAAAGTAAATATAGCGAGTGTGGAAAAGAGGTGGTAGGAGTTGTGGAATTGCCCCTAAGCAATTGACTGTGTTACTAGATCGGTAATCACTATTGCAATTCTATTTGAGGGAGAGGCATAAGCTAACATATCATCCCTTACTTGGAATTCTATGCACTTATGATTGGAACTCTAGCAAGCATCCGCAACTACTAAAGATTCATTTAGGTAAAACCCAACCATAGCATTAAAGCATCAAGTCCCTTTATCCCATACGCAAACAACCTACTTACTCGGGTTTGTGTTTCACCACTCACGCAACCCACCATAAGCAAATCATAAACATATTGCAAACCCTACATCGAATCCCTCACGCTTATGCCGGACACGAGAGGGCACAATAGGACATCACCAATAATAAAACATGCAACTCAAACCAATCATAGCAATTCATCAATCACCGATAGGACAACGAAAATCTACTCAGACATCATAAGATGGCAACACATCATTGGATAATAATACGAAACATAAAGCACCATGTTCAAGTAGAGGGCACATCGGGTTGCGGGAGAGTGGACCGCTGAATATAGAGGGGGGAAGGTGATGGAGATGTTGGTGAAGATGGTGGAGGTGTTGGTGAAGATCGCGGTGATGATGATGGCCCCCGGCAGCGCTCCGGCGCCACCGGAAGCAAGGGGGAGAGAGGCCCCTTCTTCTTCTTCCTTGACCTCCTCCCTAGATGGGAGAAGGGTTTCCCCTATGGTCCTTGGCTCCCATGGCGTGGGAGGCGAGAGCCCCTCCGAGATTGGATCTATCTCTCTGTTTCTGCGTTCTCTTCCGGCTCTGTTTCACCGTTTCGTGTATATATGAAGATCCGTAACTCCGATTGGCCTGAAACCTTCGCCCAGATTTTCTCGTAAAATTAGCTTTCTTGTGGCAAAAAAAGGCGTCAACCGCCTTACGGGTGGCCCACGAGAGCCCAGGGCGCGCCTGCCTCCCTCGGGCGCGGCCCCTGTCTCGTGGCCACCCCGGACACTGTTTCGCGTTGATTTTACTTCCCAAAAATCATAAATATTCCAAAATAAATATCCGTCTGTTTTTATCCCGTTTGGACTCCGTTTGATATTGGGTTTCTACAAAACAAAAAACATGCAACAAACAGAACTGCATCGGCAATCGGATCAATATGTTAGTCCCAAAAAATAGTATAAAAAGTTGCCAAAAGTATATAAAAGTTGTATAATATTGGCATGGAACAATAAAAAATTATAGATACGACGGAGATGTATCACCCGCCTCCTGACAGATTGACCCGTTTCCACTTAAACAAAGGGACCTTAAAATCATGTCCGTAGTCAAGTTCCCATATGTCCATTATGTAACCATAATATGTGTCCTTTTCCCTCTCGGTTCTTTGCATCAAAGCGGACACCGCTGTTTTGGTTGGTGCTCTTTTGATCTTGGGTGATCGTGTAAAATGTATTCCCATTTATCTCGTATCCTTTGTAAGTCAATACAATAAGATGGTCCCTCGACAACGAAAGTACAGCTCATCACAAACAGTGGTGTCACCATCGAGACGTGTTTCCACCAACTGCTGAATGTCCTGATGTGTTCACATGTAATCCAGTCGTCACACTGCTCCGGGTGTTTGGAGCGCAGACTGTTCTTGTGTTCATCGACATACGGGGTCACCAAGGTAGAGTTCTGTAGAACTGTGTAGTGTGATTGAGACCAACAATCCACGTCCCTGCATATTATTGAGTCTGCTCCTAGCGTGCCTTTTCCAGTTAGTCTCCCATCATACCGCGATTTAGGGAGACCTATCTTCTTAAGGACAGGAATGAAGTCAACACAAAACCCAATGACATCCTCTGTTTGATGGCCCATGGAGATGCTTCCTTCTGGCCTAGCATGGTTACGGACATATTTCTTTAGGACTCTCATGAACCTCTCAAAGGGGAACATATTGTGTAGAAATACGGGCCCCAGAATGACAATCTCGTCGACTATATGAACTAGGACGTGTGTCATGATATTGAAGAAGGACGGTAGGAACACCAGCTCGAAACTGACAAGACATTGCGCCACATCACTCCTTAGCCTTGGTATGATTTCTGGATTGATCACCTTCTGAGAGATTGCATTGAGGAATGCACATAGCTTCACAATGGCTATTCAGACGTTTTTCGGTAGAAGCCCCCTCAATGCAACCGGAAGCAGTTGCGTCATAATCACGTGGCAGTCATGAGACTTTAGGTTCTGGAACTTTTTCTCTAGAATATTTATTATTCCCTTTATATTCGACGAGAAGCCAGTCGGGACCTTCATCTTGACGGTGCATTCAAAAAGATTTCCTTCTCTTCTTTGGTAAGAGCGTGGTGGCGGGACCTTCATATCGCTTTGGAGGCATGCCGCCTTTTCGCGGCAAACGCTATGTGTCCTCCCTTGCCTCGTGTGTATCTTTTGTCTTCCCATACACGCCCAAGAAGCCTAACGGAGTTCACGCAAAGGTTCTTCGTCACGTGCATCACGCCGATTGAAGAGCGTACCTCTAGCTCTTTCCAAAGAGGGTAGGTTCCAAAATATAGATTTCTTCTTCCACATGGGTGCGCGTCCCTCAGCGTCATTCGGAACAGCTAGTCCGCCGGGACCCTTTCCAAATATTACGTGTAAATTAGAGACCATAGCAAGTACGTGATCACCGGTACGCATGGCGGGCTTCTTCCGGTGACCTGCCTCGCCTTTGAAATGCTTGACTTTCTTTCGACATTGATGGTTGGTCGGGAGAAATCGACGATGGCCTGTGTACACATTCTTCCCGTGCATCTGTCGGTATATACTTTTGGTGTCGGCTAAATAGTGCGTGCATGCGTGGTATCCCTTGTTTGTCCGTCTCCGAAGGTTACCGAGAGCGGGCCAATCATTGATGGTCACGAACAGCAACGCCTTTAGGTCAAATTCTTCCCCATGTGCTCATCTCACGCACGTACACCTGTTCCATTCCTCAGCTGTAAGAGTTATTCAACTAATGGCCTTAGGTACACATCAATGTCGTTGCCGGATTGCTTAGGGCCTTGGATGAGAATTGGCATCATAATGAACTTCCGCTTCATGCACACCAAGGAGGAAGGTTATACATACATAGAGTCACGGGCCAGTCTTTGTGATTGCTGCTCTGCTCCCCGAAAGGATTAATGCCATCCGCGCTTAAAGCAAACCATACGTTCCTTGAGTCACTTGCAAACTCAGCCCAGAACTTTCTCTCGATTTTTCTCCACTGCGACCCGTCAGCGGATGCTCTCAACTTCCCGTCTTTCTTACGGTCCTCACTATGCCATCACATCAACTTGGCATGCTCTTTGTTTCTGAACAGTCGTTTCAACCATGGTATTATAGGAGCATACCACATCACCTTCGTAGGAAACCTCTTCCTGCGGGGCTCGCCCTCAACATCACCAGGGTCATCTCGTTTGATCTTATACCGCAATGCACCGTGACATCGGGCATGCATTCAAATCCTTGTACGCACCGCGTAGAGGATGCAAATCATTAGGGCATGCATGTATCTTCTCCACCTCCAATCCTAGAGGGCATACGACCTTCTTTGCTTCAGACGTCATCTTTGTCAGGCGATTCGTTATCCTTTGGAAGCTTCTTCTTCAATATTTTCAGAGCTTCTCAAATCCTTTGTCAGCACAACATTCTCTCGCCTTCCACCGCAGCAATTCCAAAGACGGTGCCGAGCTTTGTGTTGCCATCTTCGCAATTGGGGTACAACCCTTTTTGTGATCCTCTAACATGCGATCGAACTTGACTTCTCCTTTTCACTTTCGCACTTTTCCCTTGCACCAACAATGACCCGGCGGAGATCATCATCGGGCACATTGTCCGTTCCTCCGATCTTCACTTCCTCTTGATCTTCGCCTTCCCCATTGCAAAGATCACCGTATTCAGGGGCGATAGTTGTCATCGTCCTCTTCTTCTTCGCTGTCTTCCATCATAACCCCTATTTCTCCGTGCTTCGTCCAAACATCATAGTGTGGCATGAAACCCTTATAAAGCAGGTGGGTGTGAAGGATTTTCTTGTCAGAGTAAGACCTCGTATTCCCACAATTAGGGCATGGACAACACGTAAAACATTCTGCTTGTTTGTCTCAGCCACTTCGAGAAAATTATGCACGCCCTTAATGTACTCAGAGGTGTGTCTGTCACCGTACATCTATTGTCGGTTCATCTGCGTGCATTATATATAATTATGTGTGTCAAAAGTAAGAAAATTAGACAAGTATCTATCTAAAGTAAGATTTTTTTCTTTCAGAAAGAAGATAAGAACAAGAGGCTCACCACGATGGTGCCGCGACGAGATCGGAGCGGGCGATCGGCAACAGTGAAGACGAGGGACGGGCGTGATGCACCGCTAAACCTAGACAAATCTCGGAAAAATGGAGCTCGGAGGTCGAGCTTGAGAGGAGAAAGCTTAACTAGTGTGGCTCGGGCATTTCATCGAACACCTCACATGCATAAGAGGTGAGCTAGAGCACCCAAATGCCCTTCCTCGTCGGCCAAGAAAAACAGAGCAATCGTGGAGTGCTTTGCTCACGGGCGATGGGGTATATATAGGCAACTCATTTGTCCCGGTTCGTGGTCGAACCGGACTAAAGGCCATCCTTCTTCCCGGTTCCTGCCTCGCCACGAACCGGGACCAATGGTTGTGGGCGAGAGTGAGGCCCGTTGGTCCTGCTTTCGTGCCAAGAGCCGGACAAATGGGCCTGCATTTAACCGGGACCAATGCCCACGAGGCCCCGGCCAGCCCCCTGGGCTCACGAACCGGGACAAATGCCTCCATTGATCCCGGTTCGTGGCAGAACCGGGACTAATGGGCTGGCCAGGCCCGAACGAAAGCCCCTTTTTCTACTAGTGTTGAGAGCTACCATGGGTGGCATCGGAGGCATGTGAGCTTCCACGGGAGCTACCATGAGAGATATGCGTTTTGCGTCTCTCATGGGAGGCATGGGAGCACCTATGGGAGGCATGGGAGCTTCCGGTGTGCCTCACATGCCTTCGCATGATGCCTTTGTTGATAGTGCAAACACTGTTCGACTTTCCAATGCAGGAGAGGACAGACAAGAGGATGGAGAATTGGAAGAGGCAAACGAGGAGGAAGAAGATGAGGAATGATTGTTCATGTTTAATTCATTTGTGTGAACTTGTTTGTCATGAACTTGCTTGTGATCATCTTGTTTGTGCGAACTTTGCATATTTTGAACTATGCTATGAATTTGAACTATGCTATATTTCTCATTGATGTTTGGGATCATCTTGTTTATGTGATATTTGCATATTTTGAATGTTTGAGATCATCTTGTATGTGTTGCTTGTCTTGTCAAGGCCTTGTGTATTTTATTTATCGCGCTTTCTTTGAGCGGCACTGCTTGACTTTCTTGGGAGCTGTCTCTTCTTCCTCCACCATGAAATCATCTAGATCCTCCTCAAAGACCCCCAATGCCTTCATAATTGCCTCGACCTCATCCGAGCCTGAGCCTGAGCCCGAAGCATCAGTTTCCATTGCAACCCTAGCTCGAAAACAGATTGGTCGCCGGGCATAGAACCCCTAATCGGCTCTTCCGTCCTCCCCGCTTACCAACCAAAGTCGGGTAGCGATCCTTAGATCGCCCCTTCGTCAGCCCGAGCAGTTCCGACAGCAAGCGAGAGCGAGAGGCAGGGAAGAAAGTTTCTCAACGTTGGTGCTAGCGCCCCCGAGAGGAAAAGTAACCCTAGGGAGAGGGAAAAGTAACCCTAGGGGGAGGGAAAAGTAAAAATTCTGATCTCATTTAAATGTTCTGCTTTCCCAAGATTTAACGGGCCAAAACTGCACTGAAATCCACTCATTTTTCACTGATGGGCCGAACTGAAAGAGCCCACCTTACCTGCTAGAGAGAATGCAATACTCCCTCCGTTCCTAAATACTTGTCTTTCTAGCCATCTCAAATAGATTACAATATACAGATGTATGTAGACATGTTTTAAAATGTAGATTCACTTATTTTGCTTTGATGTAGTCATTTATTAAAATCTCTAGAAAGATAATTATTTAGGAACGAAAGGAGTAGAACCCTATAACCTTTTGCGGTGGCCCCGTCGGCGTCCCGGCACAGGGCGGTCGGCCATACGCAAGGAGCGAGAAACGTCTCAGAAAAGAGGCTGAAGAGTATCTTCTGGCGTAAATAAAGAAAAGAAAACGAGAGCTGTGGAGAGAAAAGACGAGTGGAAAAGGAAAGCGCGTGTACCAAACACCAACGGCTCGCAAAGGAGAGGAATCTGCTCCCATTACTGTGCGCACGCCCCGTCGGCGCCGCACTAGGGTAGTAGTAGGTGCTGCGGAGGGGAGAGCGAGTGGAGTCGAGGAAGCAGCAGGGGTAGCAGGAGGAGCCTAGAGGGGAGGGGAGGGGAGTGCGAGAGAGATGGGGTCCGGATCTTTCCTCAAGGTGCTGGCCAAGAACTTCGACGTCCTCGCCGGGTACGGGCTTCTCCCCCTTCCCCTTCCCCTTTCTTGCTCTAGTTCAAGGCTGCTTCCTCGCCCGGCGATTGGTTCACTGGTCGATTAGTTAGGGGGGATTCATCGTTGCTGCGGTTTCCTGGTGTCACGGATCTGCTGTTCATGTCGTTAGCCCGGTAGGCTGCTCCTGGGGCTTGTGGGTCGATTCGTAGGCTGCTGTCCCGGGGTAAGGGTGAGCGAGTGCGTCTGTTTCATGTGGATCTTGCTGGCGGCGGAAAATGCCCTGCTTCAAAGCCCTAGTGTCGAAGTTAGGATTTCTTTTCCTGTTTCCTTATATTGATGCTGTCTCTGAGAGTGTCGGTCGAAAAAAACCCTACTTCCAGGCCCTAGTGTCAAAGTTAGGATTTTTCTGTCCTTGTGTTGTTTTTTTTCCTCTGAGAATGGTAATGGAAAATATCCTACTTCAAAGCCCTAGTTTCAAAGTTGGGTGGGTGGGTGGGGGGTTCCTTGTGTGCTATGTTGATGCTTTCTCTGAGAGCATCAAGTGGAGTACTTGTTTATGTTTGCATCTTGGACTAGCTGTATGCTTGATGCTTCCACAGAGATTGCCAACCACGTGGTGCTGACTGCTGACAGCAGTTTGCGTTGTGCAACTTAATGCTCGCCTTGCTGATCTGTATGCTATGTTGATGCTTTCTCTGAGAGCATCAAGTGGAGTACTTGTTTATGTTTGCATCTTGGACTAGCTGTATGCTTGATGCTTCCACAGAGATTGCCAACCACGTGGTGCTGACTGCTGACAGCAGTTTGCGTTGTGCAACTTAATGCTCGCCTTGCTGATCTGTATGCCCCAGTGCTGTGGGGATAATAGGAAGTTAGGGACATATATACCGATTCTTCTGTCCGGGACACATTTATATGTTCAGTGCAAATGTTGTCGTGCCTAGAGGAGGAAGCAATGCTGCGGTTGTATTTGAAGAGAGTGGTTGGTGTTCAGGATATTACTTGAATTCAGTGTTCTACATACTCTGCTCATTTTAACTACTGGATCTGCTGTCATGTGCTGCTACAATCTTACAGGGCTAAATACATTTTGTTGGTGCAGTAGCTTGTCTGCATTGTTGTGATGGCAGTACGGAGAATGGGGTTAACTGTTAAGAACAAAACTATTTCATCTTGAAAGTGATAATGCCATCTTATCATGTATTCTCCGAGAGATAGAGCTGGCTCTATGTCTGTGTGATGCCAGCTTCAGGACTAGGATATTTTTCCAAATGCTACACATTTTTGGAGGGATTTTAAATGGTATACTTAAGTGCTTTTAGTTCCAATTTTAATTTTGGTTCCTCTTTGCAGGCCACTAGTTTCGCTTGCTTATCCTCTGTAAGTATTACCATTATCCTCAGTTACATGATTCACTTACCTCGTTTCATCTTGATACTGACTTCCACTCTTGTAATTTCCACATTTTCTCTGTTAACACTGTTTGCAGATATGCCTCTGTGAGAGCAATTGAAACAAAATCTCAAGTAGATGATCAGCAGTGGCTTACTTACTGGGTGCTGTACTCGTTTATCACTTTGTTTGAGCTCACTTTTGCTCCGATACTTGAATGGTAAACATCACTTTTCTGGCTCTTCAGATACACTATTTTAGAATTTTAAACCTTTAATATCCTGTTCAGTGTTGGTGACACTCCTCATAATTTATACTTTCCAGTAGTGAAAGTTGTTGTAACAATAAAACACCAAGAGAAGAATTGGACCTGATTCATTGTGCTCCCTTTTATGCTTTTCTTGGTTTTCTTGTGTTATTCATTATTTGTTGCTAACATCATTAGAGATACCTGAATAGAACTATTTGTTGCACCAAGAGGTGGATGGATGATGAGATATCCTTAAGAGAGAAAGTATAGGACTGCAATAACGTCATTTTTTTTGTAAGACTGCAATCAAACTAATGGAAGGGGAGCCTTGGTGCAGCGGTAAAGCTGTTGCCTTGTGACCATGAGGTCACATGTTTGAGTCCTGGAAACAGCCTCTCTCAGAAATGTAGGGAAAGACTGCGTACAAAAGATCCAAAGTGGTCGGACCCTTCCTCGACCCTCAAGAAGGGAGCTACGTGCACCAGGCTGCCCTTTACTGCAATGAAACTAATACGAGCCATTAATCTTGTTATTACAAGGTGAAAATATGTTCGGATACGCTTTCCTGAGAGAGAAATTATAAGACTACAATCAAACTAATATGAGCCGTTAGTCCTATGTAACCTTATGGTTCATACCTACTATTACCTCACAGTAGTAGGTAAAAGTCTATCAATGCCCGCATAAGTTGCCGTAGACTCGCACTTCGTATAAATCTTGAAGGAAATGATACATAACTAAAGCACCATGATTAATAAGGAAATAACAAGTAGCGAGGTAATTTGTGATACTAATTCTATGTTAGTTTTGATTTCCTTGCTAGTATCTCCATTGCATTACTGTTTACAATTTAGTTTACATGGCATCAGTAACACAACCATTTGATACTTACGAATTTTTGAGAGTACGTAGGTAGGTAGTATACATCTGTGAATTTAAATAAGAAAAGAATAATATGCAGTGTCGATGTAATGTTCTCGATGTGCTATGCTTCATGTTCAAAATATAACCTGGACGGATGTTGCACGTGCTAGTGCTACTTTACATCTTTGATTCAATTCATGATCTACATGTATGGCACAGAAGAATAATAATGTCATTTCCAACAAATATTAACAACTTGAAACATAAATTTTGCTATAGTGATCATTGTCTATGTATAGTTTGTAATCCATTTGTATAAATGATAAACAAGAAACATAGGTGTCTTTCTTACATAAGAAGACAAAACATTTTGTTTTCAACGCATCAGAAATGCCATAAGTAATAAATTTTGCTATAGTGATCATTGTCTATGTATGGTTTGTAATCCATTTGTATAGCATGATAAAAAGAAACATAGGTGTGTTCTTACATAAAAAGACAAAACATTTTGTTTTCAACACATCAGAAATAACTTGCCATAAGTAATAAATTTTGCGATAGTGATCATTGTCCATGTATAGTTTGTAATCCATTCATATAGTATGATAAAAAGAAACATAGGTGTGTTTTTACATAAAAAGACAAAACATTTTGTTTTCAACGCATCAGAAATAACTTGCCATAAGTAATTTTTTTCCTGTAACCAGAATTACCCTTGATCACTGGATGGCTTCATTAAATAGTCCTCTTACCTCTGCAAGTCGGAGCGTCTTAATGTACTAGGATTAAATATTCCTCTTACCTTCTTAACATTCTTTTTCAAGGCTTCCATTACGCCCTATGGAAAACTGTTCTTCAACCGGGCTAGTCTTTCCTTGCTTCAATGGTGCTGCTTATGTTTATGAGCATTTTCTTGCGACCAATGTTTGTGAATCGCCAAATAGTCAACATCCTGCACGTCCCAAGGAAGGAGAAGTTGAGTAAATCGATGACGATTTCACCAATTACCGAGAAATATATTGAACTAAATGGACCTAAGCGTTTGAGAAGCTAATTAGCAAGGTATTCCTGTTGTCGGCTAAAATACTTGCAAATGCATTACTTTAGTATCATATGTTTATCTATTGGAGTGTTGCTATATTCCTGCTTATGTCATTTATGTGATATTTGTCCTTCTTTCTGTTAGGAAATATGCAAATTGTATTTCCAGGAGGCCATAGGCCAGTATATATACATGTACAGGTCTGGAATATATGCAGGAAACCCCTTATACAATAGGGTAAATACGAAAGGTTACATGGCTATATATATAATACTCTCCTCAAACTCATGGTGGATTAACAACACCGAAGTTTGGAGAGATAGAAGCCATGTCACGCTCTAGTCCGGGCCTTCGCCGTAAAATCTACCAATCAGAACTCGTAAGGCACATATCAAGAGTAATAACTCGATCTCGCACACCGGCCAAGCACATAGAAAGCATCAACACCAATATGCTTGGTGAGCTCATGCTTCACAGATCACGCCGCAATGCTAATAGCACTGTCTTTGCCGATAAGAGCAGTAGTAGGTGTAGTAACAGAAACACCAAAATCACTGAAGTAACCACCGTAACCAAGTCACCTCTGGCCAAAAGAGCCATAGCTCGAATCTCAAATTTCTCTGCACTCGAACGGAATCTGCAATTGCTTTCTTCGTCTTCCGTGAAATGAGAGAACCACCAAGAAAAACACGTAAAGCGTAAAGTGAACGGCGATCGGAGGATCACTAGCCCACGAAGGCATCCGAATAGGCTGAAGGTCAGAAAGAATTGGAGCGAGGAAAGAATAGACGCTGAGAGATCGTGCCCCGAAGATATCGAAGAACACGAAGGAGGTGACTATAGTGAACCGAAGTGGGAGCGGAGACAAACTGACTCAGAATATGAACCGGATAAGAGATATCCGGACGAGTGACTAGATAGACAAGACTCCCAACAAGATGACGATAACGTTGGGTCGTGCAAGGGTCACCATCAAGATCACGGAGGTGAACATTGAGCTCCATGGAGTCTCAACAATGCGCTCATCAAGAAGAGCAAAGACGAGCAAGAAGATCTCAGATATACTTTTCCTGGGATATAAAAAAGCCATCAGAGGTAGAAGAGACTTCAATCCCAAGAAAGTAGCGAAGAGGTCCAAGATCGGATATAAGAAACTGCTCACTAAGACGGCCTTTACAAAGGCAATATACTCGGGGTCGTCGCCAGTGATCATCATGTCATCAACATAGAGAAGAAGAGTCCGACCACGAGGAGAAGGGTGGACAAACAATGCTGGATCATGAGCACCCGCTGAAAAACCAGCGGCCGTCACCACAGAGGCAAAACGCTCAAACCAGCGCGTGGCTTGCTTAAGGCCATAGAGAGCGGCGAAGACAACATACCATGCCATCAGAATGTAATACCCGGTGGTGGTGCATGTATACCTCACGCAAATTTCATCGTTAAGAAAGGCATTCTTAACATCAAAATTTGAGATCTGAGACCGATGGCGTCACGAGAGGCCACGGCAAGAAGTGTACGAATAGTGGTCATATGGGCCACATGAGCAAAAGTCTCGTCGTAATCATGACCATGCTCTTGCTGAAAGCCACGAGCCACAAGACGAGCTTTGTAACGCTCAAGAGAACCATCGGAGCGAGTCTTAACCTTGTAGACCCACTTACAAGTGATAGGACGGACACCTGGAGGAAGAGAAACTAGATCCCATGTACCAACGCGTTCAAGAGCAGCAATCTCCTCTGCCATCGCAAACTGCCATTCAGGATGAACAAGAGCCTCACGATAAGAAGTCGGCTCAAGAACAGCAGCACCAGCTGTTGGAAAACCAAGGCGATCAACAAGCGGAAGCGGACGAGGACGCAAGCCATAGGTAGGCTGAGACGAGGAGGACGCCACATCAACAGATGCATCCACGGTACGTGAACGACGAGTGTAATGCTGAGGAAAAGATGGAAGAATACGAGAAGAAATAGCCGAGGTAGAATCAGGAGGTGGAGACGAAGAAATCACCGGGGATGGAGGTGCAGAATCAGGTGACATGCAAGGTGAGGAGACCGTGGGAGATGATGGCGGCAAATCGGCAAGCGGTGGAGAAGTAGAGTGAGCAGGGCGGAGAGACAAAGGCTCAAGTGGAGTGATAGGTGTGTCGGGAAAAGTGAGGAAAGAGATATCCTCCACTGAAAAGGTCGAGGAAGATGGACGCGGGTAGAAGGGACGAGACTCATCAAAAGTCACATCCCGAGAAATACGCATCCGACGACCGATAGGATCCCAACAACGATAGCCCTTATGCTCATCACTATAGCCTGAGAAAACACACTCAACAGACTGAGCGGTCAGTTTGGTGCGTTCGCGAGGGGCAAGAAGAACATAACAAACACAACCAAACAAGCGAAGCGTCGAATAATCAGGAGAACGATCAAAGAGACGCTCGAAAGGAACACCACCCTGGAGAGCAGCGGACGGCTGAAGGTTGTTGAGATAGGTGGAGGTGAAGATAGCCTCGGCCCAAAAATGAGGTGGAAGAGAAGCGCCGATCATCAACGCACGAGCCGTCTCAAGAAGGTGGCGATGCTTTTCGCCACCACGCCATTCCGACGCATGAGCACCGTGACAAGAGAATCGAGGAAGAGTGCCACTCGCCAAAGAAGAACACCACGCAACATCTTGGAAATATACTACCAAATGAGTCGTACGAACACACGAATAGGCGAAGAGAACTGAGTGTGAACCATGGCAGCAAAACGCTTATAGATGGAAAGAACCTCACTGCGAGAAGTCATCTATGAAAATAATATAGTATTGATGGCCCCCTTTCGAAGCGAAGGGAGCCGGACCCCATACATCAGAATGGACTAAATCAAAAGGACGCCGAGACACCGACTCACTATTAGGATAAGGTAACTGAATTTGTTTTCCTAGTCTACAACCCTGACACTCTAAAGAGACATCTCCCGAGATGCACCCCAGAAGACCTCGACGAACTAATGACGACAAGCGAGACCCACAAAGATGACCAAGTCGATGATGCCACTGCTGGAAGGAGCCGGTAGCTGAAGCGACAGAAGCATATGGACTGGCGATAGTGGTGGCAACGGTAGGAACATGAAGCCAGTCTAGCTCCCAAAGACCCTGAGAGTCACGGCGGCGAGGGCCAGCCCCAACCAAAGTGTGCGTTCGATTTATCCTGAATAGAACAAGAGTCAACGTCAAGGATGACGCGACAACCGTAATCGATGAAGTTGACGGCCAGAAGAAGATTCATGGTAAGTTGAGGAACATGAGCAACATCAGGAACAGTGTGGTAAGATTGTCTCGACTAGCAACAGAAAGAGGAGTACCATCGGCAGTGAGTACATGAACAGGAAATCAAGCAATTTAAGAGAGGACAAATTTGAAGAATGAGAAGACATATGAAAAGAAGCTCCGGAGTCCAGAACCCATGAGGATGTACCTGAATGTGTAGAGGGTGGTTGCTCAATGCGGGAAGCATCGATCCACGTAACCCTGCGATGCAGTCGAAGGAGAACCTGAAGCGGCAAGCAGACGCTTAAGTCGCAGAATATCCTGCTCAGTCAAGGCTGTGGCTGAAGATGTCGAAGTAGAAGAAGTCCCTGAAGCTGATGATCGCGCCTTACGCATGTGTTTCTTCTTCTAGAAGCACTGATACTCAACATGACCATCCATATTGCAGTAGCCGCAGTGAGGACAAGACCGACCCTGGCCGCCCGTAGGAGTAGGCAAGAGCGGAGGAGCGCTGGAGCGGGATGGAGTCGGTGCAGCAGGCGACATAACAGGAGCAGCGAGCACAGAAGGAACCTCAAGAAGACCAGCACCACGTAGGCGAGTCTCCTCAGCACGAATCTCAGAAAGCGCCTCCATGAGGGAGATACGACCATGAGCAAACAACTGAGCACGCCGGGGCTCAAACTCCTTACGGAGCCGAGATAAGAACTCGTAGACACGATGAAACTCCAAATCAGCCCAAGATACCGGGCAAAGATCGACATCGCACAACCGGCAAAGGTCGGAGAGAATCAAGTCGACGCTAGATAGCGAATCGAGCATAGAAATCGTCAACACCGGAGTCACCTATTTGAAGAGCATGTTCTGCCGGACCATAGATGATATAAGGCATCACCAGAGGGTCGATAAGGCCGACGGAGACGGGTCCACATCTCGAGATACGGTAGGGAGCCCCAAGAACTCGTGAGGCAAACCGAGGCGTAACACTAGCGGTGAGAACAACCGCAAAGACGGGCATCCTCATCAAACCACCGAGTGTAAGCGTAAAGAGCCTCATGATAAGTCCGAAGAGCCTCCTCATAAGTCGAAACTGCGCATCATAAGCATGGACGGCAGCGTCATTCCGCAAGCTTAGCTGCATCCTTCGCAGCTTGATCCGCATCGACGGCAGCAAGAAGAAAGTGGCGTCGGCGGAGTAGGGGCCACAGGAACCGACACGGCCGGACAACGGAGCTTGCCGTAAAGAACGCCCAAAGATTTAATGCCACGCATATGAATGCGCATGAAGCCAACAAACTCGATGTAGTTAGTGCCATCAAAGATCACCGGACAAATGAGGAATCATGCGCATAGCCTAACGGCGTAGACATTTTTTTGCAATCACCAGTGCATAAAGAAGATGCATGAGGGTCTCGACGATCAGCCGCAGCCACAAGGCGGCAACAGATGGATGGGACGATAGCCAACAGCAGGGGCCAAATCCCGCGAGGGTGGTAGAGGCCAGCAGCAGGGGCGAAATCCGGCGAGGGACGGCCGGATCGGACGCAGGCGACGAAGACCGGCGAGAGGCGGCCGGACCGGACGAGGGCGACGAAGACGCATCATAAGCATGGACGGCAGCGTCATCTGCAAGCTTAGCTGCATCCTTCGCAGCTTGATCTGCATCGACAGCAAGAACAGGTGGCGTCGGCGGAGTAGGGGCCACAGGTGGAACCGGACACGGCGGACAACAGAGCTCGCCAGAAAGAACGCCCCAAAGACGAATGCCACGCATATGAATGCGCATGAAGCCAACAAACTCGATGTAGTTAGTGCCATCAAAGATCACCGGACAGCGAGGAACTGCGACATAGCCTGACGGCGTAGACATTTTTTTTCTGTTTTTTTTTGCAATCACCAGGCAGACAGCAGTACAGACAGAGGGTCCTGACGATCAGCCGCAGTCAGCGCTCGCTGCGGCGGCAGCAGATGGATGGGACGAGAGCCAGCAGCAGGGGCCAAATCCCGCGAGGGTGGTAGAGGCCAGCAGCAGGGGCGAAATCCGGCGAGGGACGGCCGGATCGGACGCAGGCGACGAAGACCGGCGAGAGGCGGCCGGACCGGACGAGGGCGACGAAGACCAGCGACTGGCGGCCGGATCCGACGAGGGGCGGTGAAAAACCAGGCCGGCTGCGGTAGATCGATCGCGGGCGGAGGCTCCTGGGCTGACTTGATTTGGACCGATCGCGGGCTGCAGCTGGCGTGATCTGGACGGGAGGGAGTTGAACGGCAGCGTGACTGCAGGGAAGGAGAGGAGCGGCCTTGGGTTGACCGGGCCTTGGGTTGACCGGCTGCTACGATGGAGAGAAAAAGGCAACGACGACGGCCACGGAGATCAATAGCACGAGTTGCAGCGTGCAAAAAATTGACCTAGCTCTAATACCATGTTAGGAAATATGCAACTTGTATTTCCAGGAGGCCATAGGCCAGTATATATACATGTACAGGTGTGGAATATATGCAGGAAACCCCTTATACAATAGGGTAAATACGAAAGGTTACATGGCTATATATATAATACTCTAACACTTTCATGCTAGTCTGCGTAGTACTGTGACGTCATTTTTACTGGTTTGTGAATCAAGCCATTTTTACTGTAGTGAAGTAACATAACAGGCTGATCGACTCACTCTTTTGAATGCTTCCATTGCATAGCATTGACATGCAGGTTTTCTTGCACCAGCGTGCTCGATAGTTCAATTGCTTCACTTACATAGATTGTACTTCCCCTCTATATGTTTTATCTTCCTTCTAGCTAGTGCAATTAATTTATCAACTCTTTTCAGTCTACAAGTACAAAGCCTTCAAAGTTTAGGAGCACGAGGCGGTCAATCTTGCAGGAGGCGGAAGCTGAAAAGATGGGCAAGGCTGAGAGAGATTCATGGGGTGAAAATCCATTCTACGATAAAAATTACCGACACTAAATCAGGTTAGCCTGGAGTGTACTTACAAAGCTGGATGTTAACGCCAAACTAGATTTGTGTTATGATCAGTAGCAAAGGCTCTTCCTTACAAAGATGCAATTCTACTTTTCATGCAGTCTTCTTGGATTCTGCCTGATGAAGAGCTTTCCACGCACGCGCTTGAGGATTCCATGATGCGTCTACCAAATCGTAATTGGTACCACAAGAACCATGTGATGGCTGAATTCTTGTAAATAGGTGCCAGCGTTGACATGTTCCCAGATGATATAATGTTGTCTTGCATATTAGTAGCAGATTTGGCTAGACAAACTGATTATGTGCCTCTACTAGACATCGCCTGCTTCGAACATAGCTATTCCCTATGTGTTAGTGAGTGGAAGTTGTGCGTTTCAAACATTCCGAAGACTTTTCTAGAATTAAGAACTTCAAATGGGCGCAAAGATCTAGTTATTTTTGTTATGTCCAAAGTTATGAAAAATGCAGCTTTGTACTCTTTACCAAGCTGTAGTTACTTTTCACTAGATTCATATTGCATACTTAGGAAATTGACTTGGGCATTAAAATAAAAATTAGAAGTCGGACTTAAGAATTCTGTGTGTGCAATATTTGGGTCATGGAATTTTAACCAATCCTATTAGGTCATCAACAGACCACAATACAACGTGCGTAGAGAGGTGCAGGGGCGGAGCTACATGCAGGCAAAACTGTGCCTTGGCCCGCCCTATCCAAGAGAAAAATAGTGAAGAGTGGACAGGAAGCTGGGCTTTGAGAGCAATTATTTTGTAATTTCCTTTACGCTTTGTTTGGATGTCTCCATTGAGAGCCTCTGAATTGCATTGGATCCAATACCAAATCAACCTTTGTATTGCAATGGGCCTCAATACCAATACAGATGTTTGGATGTACAAAATATTGCAGGTTGAAATTAGATAAGCTAGCAATACCAATGTTACGTTTGGATGCCATACAATGGAATTGGCGGTTTGGGGGCGAGCAGCCGTGGGGAGCACGGGACGATGATCGTCCCGACGGTCACGGACCATCCGCGATCGGGATGGAGCGACGCCGTGGCGTGATGGGCCAAGCTTCGTGCAGCGCAACTCCTCGTGTATGGGAAACTCCGACGGCAGATCCAGAGCGAAGACGCCCACGCCGCGCAGCAGGCCAATCGAGCGTAAGAGGGTCGGGACGGTGGGCGGGGAGGACGGCCAGGCGTGGCTAAGAACGGCGGGTACGGTGTCCGGAGCACTGTCGGGGAGGAAGGCACTGCGCCGCCTCGGACTCCATGGCGGGCGTGGCCTGTGGGACGGCAAGAAGGAGATGAGGAATAGGGGAGGCGGCACTGCGTCGCCACGGACTCCATGGCGGCGTGGCTCGGGGGCAGCAAGTAGGAGCCGAGGAATAGGGAGGGCGGCACCGCGCCGCCACGGACTCCGTGGTGGTGGCCGCCACGCCCGCCGGCGTCTGCTAGGTCGTCGCGATCGGCCTCTCCTATCCTCGTTTTTTTCCTCGCTCGAACAGGTATGTTTTATGGTAGGCTGATTTCACGATTCGAGCGGACGGCTCTGCATCGTGGGCAGGCACTTCGCATGGGATGTAATTCAGCCAGCGTATTCGTTTCATTACAGCCTGCCAATTCGCTGTCAAACCAAACACATGAATTGAAAGATTACAATACCAATTCAGATTCCAAGCCTCCAATGGAAACATCCAAACGCAGTGTTAGCCTTCTTCCCTCTGGCCCGCCCAGCAGATTTTGGGTAGCTCCGCTAGTGGAGAGGTGCTTGGAAAACAAGAAAACTGATGTTTTAAACTTTAGTGTTTATTATAACACTGTCAAATTGAGCCGATTTTAGGATGTGTTTTAGCGGCTGCTTAAGAAAAATTGAGGTTTATATTCCTAAGCACTTGTTGGAGCACCTTTCACTGTTGTGGTTTGCTCTGCCTCAAAATTTTTTTAAACAAAGGATGACCCTTGGCCTGTGCATCTGGCGATGCATAGTCATTTTATTATATTATTCTCTGCCTCAAATCTATAGTGCAATTAAACAAACTTTGGTGGAGAGAAAAATCTTGTGGGATTAGAGTGTGCATGACCTTGTAATCATGTCTTTTTAATTTATTTCTACCAGTACTTCGTTTGGAACCTGCAAGAAATTTGCAAAAAAATAAAAAAATAAAAAAAAATTCAGCCTGCCTGTTCCAAACCAAACAATTTCAGCTTTGACAAAATGCCCGTGGTCCTGCATGTCATATTACAGAATTTTTATAATCACAGATTACAGTAATTTTCTTGGAATGGTGCTATGCGAAAGACAAAATTGTGTCTGATTTACCGTCGACACCAGGTGCATTTGGCCAACACTTCTATGCCGCTGAACTCAAATGCCAGTGTGCATATAGGCCAAGAAACTTTTTACCATGTGACACATGTGGTAAGCAATTTAAACAAATAAAAAAATTTAAAAAACGTTCGTGTGCACGACAGTTTCCATTTTCTTTCTTTTTTTCCATTTTCTTGTAGACAGTCATCGCCAGATTACAAATGTTTTGTTTCCTCGACACGCGCGCTAATCCTCCTACCACCAGTGAAGGACGACGCACCGTTTCCACGAAACCCCCCGCAAAACGCTCGATCCCCACCGTCCATTCACCCCTCAGGCCACATCCCCACGGTCCACCCTCCCTGGTCCATGCACCGGGCCCACGGCCACCTCCCGGAGGCCGGGGCCCTTCTTCCGCGACGCGCGGCGCGAGAGCTCGTTTGCCCCGCTCTCTCTCCTCCGCCGCTCCGCCCGCCTTCCTCGCCCACCGCACACGCGTCGAGCAAAACCCTCGCCGATCGTCCCCCCGCCCCCGACCGGCCGGAGGAGTCCGGCCGCCGAATCACGTCGTCGGCGCCCTTGCCGCGCCGACAAGGATCCCCTCGGCTCCGTCCAATCCAGCCATGATTCGGGACCGAGCTCTGAGGTAATCCCATGTTTTTGGGGGGCGATTTGCGAGGGTGGATTGGATTGCGGCCGAAATGTATCTATGCTGGAGCGGTTTCAGGGTTTAATTTTGATCATTGGGCTGTATTCTTTATGCCCTGAATCCCAGGTCCACGTTTTGGGGATGTTTTCCCCATTGTTCTGCTCACATTGTTGTGAATTTTGGGCGTTGGCAGTAGCTAGCGTGGACCGCTAGTGCTGCCTCGATGCGAATCTGTTCCAGCCGTTAGTTCAGGGAACATTCGCCCTTACCTCTTTGTATCTACTTGAGCAATGCTGATGCTGGGTGCCGCATTCATTCTTACATCTTGTATCTACTTGTGCAATGCTGATAATGAGGACATGCTTATCTTTATCTAGAGATAATCTCTTTCCGAGAGTGACTGGACCGCCGCACGTTTGTTTCTAGTCTATGTCAGAGCTATGCTGAAGGGTCAGTTATGTTTTTTTACCAAAGAAAGTTGCAGTACTGTAGGCCTACCACTATTTTGATTGAATTATGTTATTTGGAGGCAAGATATCTTAGCTATTGTGCTCGCACTTTACCTCCGCGCTTTTTCTTCCCAGATGCCATGTCAGTAGGCATAGTGTTTACAGTTGATTTGAAGCTAATGTCAGGCATACTTGGCGTGTGTACCTAAAAGTTCCTATGCTTTATCTCTTCCTTATGCTTGCATGGTGTAAAAATGGGAAGAAATGAAGAATCTAGCTGTAGTGCTGTGTTTGAATTAGTGATTCAGATTTTATAATTCTGCAGATCCCTTGCTACAGGGTTTGCCCTTTGTGGTATTGGTTTGGAGGAAGTTATGTGGCTGCAACAGACATGTGGTGCTGGAGTGAACTCAGTTTGCGGCATATGACTCTGGGTATTGCATGGCTGCAGATTATTTGAAGAACGATCCCTTTGAGAGGAATGTCGAACAGGTAACTGTTTATCAGCTAGGTGGAGTGGGTAAACTGATGTGTAAGAACTGAGCCTATCTGGCCCATTTAGATGTGCAACTCCACGATCCAAGTTCAACACCTGGACTAGAATTTTGGTTCATTTCTTTTTTTTCAAAGAAAAATATCTGCTTCATCAGTATTCTCATTTTGCCGAATTTGCAATTATTCTGAATTTTGATTTTTTTTAAATCACGATGTTGTGCTGTATAGTATGAGCACCTAGTGAGTGTATTGAACAATTTTTTGTTAGTGCTCACACTTCTATTTAATACACATCTGTGAGAATTTTTAAATATTTTTGAAAGGCTTTCCTTTTACAACTCACATGTATGCACCCATGTTTACTTGCGTATTTTCTGGCAATAACCTTCAGGCAGTGTAACATGGCGTATTTTCTGTTAATGCTGCAAAGTTATCGGTTTAACAACATTTTGGTGGCGGGAAGCTGGGAGCATCAATCATATACTATCTTATCTCAGAGTACTAAGAGCATGTAAATTATAATAACATTCTAATGATACAATTCAAACTTATGAAGGCAGTGTATGTGAAGCAGCATTAACATAAGAGGATTAACTTTGCTTTATTCTCAAAATTGTACTTTTATTTTGCTCTCATAGTGTGTAATGGAATGGTCTTTTTCATCTTCTATCACTCAACGGGGACCTTTTGAATTGCTAGGCAATAACAACCCTGAAGAAAGGAGCACACTTGTTGAAATATGGGCGGCGGTGAAAACCAAAATTCTGCCCATTCAGACTTTACTATGTTAGTACCATAGTATCTTCTTCCGTGAATAAAAAGTGTTAGCCTATTTTGTTGTATTATTAAATCAACTAGATGAGATAGTTTTTGGTTGTTTCTCTACCATTTACTTGTAAACTAACCATTGTGTTTAGCATTTTCCTGAGACTAAATCTCTTACATTTGGCATGCAAGTCCTCCATCTATTGATTCTCAGATAGATAATGCGGGCTGAGAAGACATACATAATGTGCAAGTGCCATGTACATTCTGCATCATAGGATCTTCTGAGAAAAACCTGCATATGCCAAAAGAATAAACACCGTGTCCTAATGTTTTATGTAAAGAAACATTTCATTGGTAAATCTTGTGCCTATGACCTCATCATTTTTTTACTGTTCCTAGGATGAGACTATGCTCATCTGGCACTCCGGGCGAATGGAGAAGAAGCTAAACCTTATTCAAGTATCAAAAATAATTCCTGGACAGCGTACGGTATGTCCGTACTTGGATATTTTGCTGTTTTATGATTATGAGATTCACCTCATCAGTCCTGGAAGGGTTTTCTGTTTTAAACATGATCAACTGTAACCCGGATTAATATTAGTGCTCATGAACACGTATACTTTTTGTGTATATTTTCATTAAGATAAACCGTGTCAAGGCCAAATATAAGACAACGATGCTATAAACTTACAAATCATTTGCCTAAAGGGTTGGGATAAACTTCATAGTCATAGTTTATCTGTTGAACTAAAATAGGAAAATTAAGAGAACAGTCAAAGTCAATAAAAGCTTTCCAACCAAGTGCCACCGAGTCCCTTCCTCTCTGATGGACTGGGTAAGCTCTCTCCGTTTGTTTTGCCAGTTTTTGTCAAATCATTGGATTACTTACCCTACTGCCAAACCACAAAGTTACAATAGTGTTGAACTTTCTGCTGATCTTCGGTAACCTATTCCGGCTTGTTAGCCACCAGGTCTCCAGCCTTGAAAATTGCAGTCGTGCTAAATTTGATTCAATGCTACTCCTTAGCATTCTGAACAAGACTTCCCTAGTGGCAGGGTAGGCCATGCAGATGTGCTCAGCTGTCTCCATTTGTTGAAGACAGTATGAACAGTTACCATGTTTAGGAGGTCTGCACCGTTCTCCTTGTTGATTGTACTACAACCAAGCTTTCTAAAGCTGCTTCCCACATGGGAGTCATGAAAGACAATGGGAAAAAAAATTAAATCCCCATGTTCTAAGACAGAATAAGCAGTTGCCGTGATATGGAAGCACTCGCTACTATACTCTTTTGTCTTGTTCTTCCTTTTTATTTTACTTGTCACATTGTCGTGCTCACTTGTCAACTCCTCTTTTTATTTCGAAATTAGGGCACTTGCCAGCTCTGTTCAGCTACTTTCGTGATAATCAAGAAATATCTGACAAGATGAATAAAGTGTTTCCTGTGTTGCTTTCTTTGACAGGCTATCTTCCTGAGACATCCAAGACCTGATAAAGAGCATCAATCATTCTCCCTTATATATGGGCAGAGATCACTGGATCTGGTGTGTGAAATTCATCTCTTTATCTGTAGTCATGCTTAAATTTATAATCCCATTACTTTTGTACATACTGATCAAAGATAAATATTTAGAACACAACTCTAATGATGCTGTTATGAACCTTCCATTAGTTTAATAACCCTCAGTAGGCAATTTGTTGCAGATCTGCAAAGATAAGGACGAAGCAGAAGCCTGGTTCGTTGCTTTAAAGGCAATTATTTCACGACGAAACTGTAAGAAGTTGACAACAACAGAAACAAAAAATGATAAACCATCTTATTGCCCAATTAACCAGATGCATGGAGATTTACCATTGGCATCTTGTTATAGTACTGATGTTGGAAAAAAGGTTGGTAAGCACTAAGCAGTGATTTCACTATGCACATTCATTAGTTACCTATGTATATTTATATCACACTTCCAATCTTTGTAGGTATCGAAAGGCGTCCAACAGTGCGCCACAAATAATGATGCTCGTCCATTTGCCAATTTTGGGAATATTTTTCTGACGTGATATTATACACCGGGCAGGAGAGGAGTAGAGTTAGTACAGGTTCAGTTAGTTCTTCTAACTCCAGTATATCTAGAAGTGCAGATACCTCAGACGGGGGAGTAGCTGGAGTTGATAATAACATCAGAGTTAGCTATTCAAGTGCAGTAAGTTCATGCAGCTATGGATCGGGTGACGATTTTGATGCAATGGGGGATGTTCTCCTTTGGGGCAAGGGAGTAGGTGATGGCACGCTTGCTTATTCTTCACATTTATCTGGAAACTTGTATGGACCTAGAATTGATGCATCTTTACCAAAGGCACTGGAATCAACAGTTTTGCTGGATATTCACAATATAGCTTGTGGGAGTAAGCATTCGGTTCTGGTTACTAAACAAGGAGAAATGTATAGTTGGGGTGAAGAGTCAGGTGGTAGGCTCGGGCATGGAGTTGATACCAATCTTACCCACCCTAAGCTTATTAGTACCTTGAGTGGAATTAATATTGAATCCGTTGCATGCGGGGAATTTCATACGTGTGCTGTTTCTTTTTGTGGGGATCTCTACACCTGGGGTGATGGAATGCACAATTTTGGTCTTCTTGGTCATGGCAATGATACTGCTCATTGGATTCCAAAAAAGGTCTGTGGTCCATTGGAAGGATTGCATATCTCATCGGTATCATGTGGACCTTCGCATACAGCCGTAGTGACTTCAGCTGGCCAGTTGTTCACTTTTGGCGATGGAGTATTTGGTGCATTGGGCCATGGAGATCGCCAAAGCACAAATGTTGCAAGGGAAGTGAGCTCTCTAAGAGGCTTACGTACTGTACTTGCAGCTTGTGGTGCTTGGCATACAGTTGCGATAGTTGAGGTTGTAGATTCTCTAAATTCTGCCACATCTTGTAAACTATTCACATGGGGAGATGGCAATAAAGGTCAGCTTGGACATGCTGACAGGAAACCAGACTCATCCCAGTCTGTGTGGAATCACTTCGTAAGCTTAGTTTTTGCCAAGTAGCTTGTGGCTATGACTTTACGGCGGCCTTGTCAACTTCTGGGCACGTGTACACAATGGGCAGTAATGCTTTTGGACAACTTGGAAATCCGACGATTGATGGGAAGCTCCCACTGTTGTTAAAGGGAGCATCTCCAGCAGTTGTGTTGAAGAGATAGCCTGTGGTTCTCATCATGTTGCTCTGCTGACTTCTAAAGCTAGAGTTTATACTTGGGGCAAGGGTGCGAATGGTCGTTTAGGGCATGGCAATAATTTTGATCGGAATACTCCAACTCCTGTTGAGGCTTTGAAAGATAAGCAAGTGAAGAGTGTGGCATGTGGTACAGATTTCACTGCTGTTATATGTTTCCATAGGTGCACATCTGGTTTGGATCAGTCACTATGCTCTGGCTGTCGTTTGCAATTTAGTTTTATAAGAAAGAGGCATAACTGTTATAACTGTGGCTTAGTATATTGCAAAGCATGCAGCATGAGAAAATCAACAAAAGCTTCTTTGGCTCCAAATTCGAACAAACCATATCGGGTGTGTGATGAGTGCTGCACCAAACTTAATACGGCCGGGGATGCTAAAAAACTGCAGAACTCAAAGCCTCTTGATGGAAACCCACATCCTTTATCCAGTGAAGCAACTGATAGAGAAAACACAGTTAAGAGTTTGCGAGTGCGTCTATCTAGGTTTTTGACCATGGAATCATTCAAGCCTGAAGGTAAACACTCAAGGAATAACAGC
Organism: Aegilops bicornis; assembly: GCA_021605145.1. Classification (NCBI taxonomy): domain Eukaryota; kingdom Viridiplantae; phylum Streptophyta; class Magnoliopsida; order Poales; family Poaceae; genus Aegilops; species Aegilops bicornis. The sequence goes on along the minus strand of CM038675.1, from coordinate 212,690,237 downwards.
CGGTTTCCTCTTCATCATTCAGGAAACTTAAGCCTTGGTAGTATAGGCCATTCCAAGGAGTTGACTTCTTTGTGCATTCCTACCTCGACGGCATTACCCCTGTCCTGTGGTCCGATTTCACCACATCCTACTAATAGATTAACTACATCTGTCCTAACATCACCAGACTCTGCCTGTGCGTATCCGTCAAACAAAAATATGACTGAAGAAGTTGCTAGATTGCAATCACAGGTAACCATCATCATCGTATACAATTTTGCAATTTCATAAAGATTCCAAGTGTTGTCCTGCGATCCTCATTTCTTCTAAAGATTGATGTTTTCGTAGGATGACAGTTCTCTAGACAGCATATATGATCATTCAGAAAATTAGAATTAGATTTTCCAATCGTTTGCTTGGGAGTTAATATATGTACTGTTCAATCTTTACCTTGGAAACAATATTGACTAAAATTTCTCATACAGTGACCTAACCTGATCAATTCTCGTAGGTGAAAGAGCTGACACGTAAGTCTGAATTACTTGAAGCAGAACTTGACAGAACTAATAATCAGTTAAGAGAGGCCAGGACTACTGCTGCTGAGGAGAACTTGAAGTGCAAAGCAGCAAAAGAAGTTATCAGTTCCCTTACTACTCAGGTAGTTTTCTTTTTCTTATACAGTCAATTCTTGGAGTGCAAACATATCAGTTGTATAATCCTAGGACGGAATCTTTGTTCCGCATTGGGCCAGTGCATTATTTACTTGAAGTTTCTTTATCAGCTTGTATACATTTGCTTTAGGTTCTATACCTGCAAGTTGAAATGCTGACGTACTGAAAACAAAAACTGGGGAGACCAGAGAACATTGAACGATAGACGCAGCGCATGACGGATACAAATTTTGTGTTCGTGCTTACAACTAGTAGGTCCCAGCTAGTGCAATGTGATGAGAAGTGGAAGCACATGGTATTACTGTTTTCAAACCATCAGATGGTATCACTATAAGCTTTGGCTTATGAATCGATGCTGATAACCTTAAATTCAGCTAATTTCGTGTCCCTGTTGCAATCGATGTTTTTTTTTTTGAGTGAAAGAGATGCCACCCTCTCTGATTTCTATTAAAGCAACCCATCTGGTTCACAAGCATTCCTAGGCACTACAAGTATCAAACATCCCCTGATCGATCATTGCATGACTAGCAACATATAAGCTATAAGCAAAAGTAGAAAATACCCAAACCTCTTATCAGAGGCAGGTTAGATCAACAGGTCTCAACAACTGGCTAACTGACTAAAGCGAAATAAGGTAAGACAGCAAAAGGTACCAAGGCATCCAGGAACTTCTCCCTTAAAGCAGAACTAACAGCAACAAGGTTTCGCAGAGGAGTTCCGCCACTGGTGATCTGAAGAACTCCTGGTCGCCAACCCTGTTGCAATCGATGTAATAGACTTCATGGTTACTTCGTTGCTTAACTTAAAATTATTTTGTGTTTTCAGATCAGAAGTATAACCGAAAGAACACCTGGAGAGTGTCCTGTCAACGACACCTGGACCAGTCAAGTATCTAAGTTGTTAGGAAGTCATTTCTGCGAGAACCATTTGAACGATGTTTCAAGGGCACCTGATTCCAGCGCCCACTTGGCTCATCAGTCCCCTTGCAAAGAGAACAGCATTGTAGCAGACGCGGAATGGACTGAACAGGTTGAACATGGTGTATACATCACGATATTCCGCTCACCAGCGGGTCATAAATACCTCAGGCGTGTCCGTTTCAGGTATGCATATCTTATCTTGTTCTCATAAACTCTACTTATATGCCTTTTCCCTTCGTGGATTTACCTATTGATCGCTTCTTTTGCTCACCCGAAGCAAGAGGCATTTCACGGAACAACAAGCAGAGCGATGGTGGGCCCAGCACCGGCCAACTCTACACCAGCAGTATGGTATCCTGACTGGAGACAGTATCATCCCGTCGTGAACATCCCAAGCAAAGGGATAAGGATTTTATCATCAGCTAACTGGTGTGTAAAGCGTAACTTCTTCTGGCAAATGTACATCTTTACTTGCTGGTCTCTGTTCATCGATTTTTTTTACATGCCTGGTGGATTCTGTGAGCGACCAGTTTTTAGTGGTCCTCCCAACAGATGCATTGAAGCAACGTGTATGCTGTATAGAGCTAGAGCTTTCCTGCCCGACGAAGTCAGTTTTGTTAATGGTGGCTTCTCTCTGTACGATATAAATAGTTTTAGGTAATATTTCCTTGTTGTCTTTGGTTTAGTGGAACTCATGTACGTAGTTGGCTGAAAATATCCAGGTTGAAAAATGGTGGGAAATGGTGTGTTACTGCTCTGCTTTTGGGCCGAAATGCTTAGTTTTCAGGTTCTCTGAGCAATTCAATAGTGAGATTTAGGCTGAGTATGCGTGACTCTGACTGTTTTTGCGACTAGAGTGAGCTAACTAAAGGCAAACTCGGTAGTTGTTTGTCTTTTGTTTCTCTTCTTCGCACATGCACGGTTCGTTGACCTCGCCGAACCAAGGGCACCCATAACTCAATAACTTTGGCGCCACTCGCGAGTGGCTACCAACTCAGCCTCCGTTGCATCATACTTCATTCGTTCCAAGATATAATGTGTATCTTAAAAAAAAATTCTAACATGTGCATGTTTGATCAAGTTTTTAGAAGGAAAAAGAATACCAATATCTACAATACAAATTTGTATCGTTAGATCCGTCATGAAAATTATTTTCATATTTTATTTATTTTATACTGTAGATGTTGATATTTTATTCATAATCATGATCAAACATAAATAAGTTTGACTTGCATGAAAATAGACGCACCTTATATTGTGGAACGGAGGGAGTATGTGGCAATGCCATTGGAATGCCAGTTTTCAGTGACCCATTGTATATGTATCTGCCGCCTCATCCTCTTCACTCTAGCCTTTGAAGTGACGCCACATCAGTCCGTAGCATTATTTTGGTGCTACCGTGGGTATTTTTTTTCTACGTGCGTGCTACCAGGTTTTTATCCCGTGACATAATTAAGGAGCGGCTTTCTCACAGTGCTCCTTCCCAGCCGTATGAAGAATTGGTATTTTTAAACAGTTTTGCTAAGTCTTAGTCGACTGAGACTTCGTTACGTCTCAGTCGATATTATCTTCCTTTGATTTTGCATGAAGATTCATGCAATTTTTTTTATTTTTCCTTTTTTCTTCTTACATAGTATATTACTTGACTGAGACTTGGTTAAGTCTCAGTAGACTAAGACCTAGCCACACCAATTTTTAAAAGCAAAATGGGAGCACCGTGGCTCGAGAAGAAACAAACAAGCAGTAGTACTAGGCTGCTACACAAAACCGACTGATCCATCGTACGAACCCGACCCAGCCGGGCCTACGCAGCTCTAGCACCACACCGATCACTACGTACTAGTAAACCGTAGTGGTACGTGTGATCACCGGCGAGTGAAAGGCCGCCGAAGCCGTGCGCGCCCTGCAGTCGCCCTGGCTCGGCTAAAAGACACGGCCGGGTACCGTGCGCAGCATGCGCACCGTCCTTGCGTCGTACGCGCGCCGGCCGGCCACGGCTGACGGACGCCGGAAACGCGAGGCGCGCCGTGGAGTCCACCAACAACCAACCGACGGAAAGGAGGCGGTCGTTGCGCGCCCTTTCCCTAGCCCCCCTCCGACCCGTCGCTCTCTTCTCTTTCACCCGGGCGGCACGACAGGCCCAGGTGACCGCACACATGCATGCGCCGCTGCCTGTTTTCCCCGGCCGGCGCGCCATGTACACATCGCCGGCCGTACGTGCTAGCAGCTTAGCTACGTACTACCTCCGTTCTGATTTATTGATTTTTATTATATCCCGAGTCAAATTTTGACCATAAATTTTTGTGTTATAAAAAAGGACTATGCTAACTACCAGTCTGGTCGTTAGCAACAGATCCGCATGATCTATTCATATACGATCCACTTCTCTCGATAGTTTTTTTTTCTGACGTGTCGCTAAAGAAAACGCATGCAATCTCGCGTCGCATCTGCATGCCCGTGCATGCAGTGTGTTGGCACATGCTTGAAACTAATAAAAATCAGGATGATGTCAGCAAAGATTCTCTTTATTTCAAAACTTTAAAATACTTTGTAGCTCAAACCGTCGCTTTGATTAAAAAATTATTTTCACATAAAAGATTCGTCGCGGCGAGACCTTCGAAACTAGATCCATTGTTGGTATGTTCCGACGATTTTTTTTTCGTGTAAAAAGTTACCACATGTGTGTTATGCAAGTTGAGATAAGTTATCATGTTGATTACACAAAAATTATCAAAGCTTGAACATGATTCTTCCAACATTCTTTGCACGCAAAAAAAATGTCAGAAACATATCAACATGAGATCCAATTTCGTAGGTCTCGCCGCGGTGGAATTTTTATGTGAAAATGATTTTTCGATCGGACCGACGATTTGAGCTATAAAATATTTTGATGTTTCGAAAATATGGGAGAATAAGGATGATATCAATTTTCCTCCTCTAATGCATGCATACATGTGTAAATATAGGTTATCAGCTCTGATGTGTGTGCATTATTATGCTACTTACACGGGAGTTATCGGGGGTGGGGTAGGGTATGCTGTTTAATAAAAAAATCTCTTGGGTCTAAAGTTACCACGTTGTTTGTATATATTTCATCATCTTTGGTGTGCGTAAATTATCATGCCATTTGCACGTAGGTTATCAGGAGGAGGGGAGGATGTTTTCAACGACCCCCCCCCTCCTCCTCCCGTGTCAATGTTACCGCGATGTTTATACATAAGCTATCAAGTTCGTGGTGCGGACATTACCACATAATTTACACACAAGTTATCAGGTATGTTGTTTACCAACTTTTTTCTCAAGTCAAAAGTTATCGTGGTGTTTGTACATAGGTTACCCTCTATGTTGTTTCTAAGTTATCATACTATCTAGACAAAAGTGGTCAGACATATGTTTTCAATAGCCTTTTCCCCGGGTCAAAGGTTGTCGCGGTATTTGTAATGTAGTTTATCATCTTAGATGTGGTATATTACCATGATATTTACATAGAAGTTACCAGAAATATGTTTTCAAACAAGTTTTCCATGTTGGGTTATCATGTGCGATGTGTTAGTCATCATGTTATTTGCATAGAAGTTACCGTGGTATGTCTCAACGACTCCCCACCCCACCCTGCCGACAAAGTTATCAGGACCGAGGTACATAAGTTATCAGGTTTGCATGTATGAGTTATCATGTTATTTGAATAGAAGTTATCGTGGCATGTTTCAATCCCCACCCTCGCCGACAAAGTTTTCAAGACCGGGGTACATAAGTAATTAGGTCTACGAAGTGTGAGTTACAACAGAAGTTATCGGAGGGATATTTCACCCCCGTCCCCAGTCGGTAAAGTTACCATGATTGGGGTATATAAGTTATCAGGTCTGCAATGTCTGAATTATCATGCTATCAATAGAAAACTTACCGGGGGGGGGGGGGGGGTATATTTCATCAACTCCCCATCCCGCCTCTCCAAAAGTTAACATGGTGTCACAAACTCAAGATGAGTTGGTAAAAAAATTACTTAAGTGCAGAAAAAATCGGCCACTAAATTAACTTGTTTTTATGCAAACATGGTACAGGAGACGGGTTAAATAGCCTATTTATTTTCATTCCTTCAAGAAAAGGAAATGTAGGTGAGGTGGTTGGCTAGTTGAGTTGGCTTATAAGAGATGCACGGTTCGAATCCTGCTGTTCACACTATTTTTTACGTGAAAAAACAAAGGACCCAGCATTGTGTTTTACGTGCAAAAATCTCGAGAGAAAAAAATGGATCAAAATCAGAGGACCCAGCGTTGTGTTTTACGTGCAAAAATCTCGAGAAAAAAAAATGGATCAAAATCAGAGGAGATCGTTCTGAGGCGAAAAAGGTGGATCGGGGAAACAAAATCGGATCGTGCGTGGATGCATCAGAAAAAAGAAAACTGTGGTGGGTCGCGAGATGCGGATCGTGCGGCAACGCTGTTGTACGCGCCTGTTGCTAACGAACAGTCGGCAGGAAATTAGCTTTGTCGTATAAAAAATTATATTATTGAAGGACTGTGCTAACGTCCAGTCGACTGGACGTTAAGCAACAGATCCGCACGATCCTCTCGCGATCCATCTTTTTCGCCCCGCACGCGATCTTCTGGCGATCCCACCACTGCTCCCACTTTCTTTTTATTTTCTGGCGTGATCCCACCACTGGTAGAAAAAATGTGATAAAAATAATATTGTAGGAGGTGGGACTCGAACTCACTACCTCTTGATCCTTCATCACTTTCATATCCACCTCGTCTAGTTTCGACTTGTAATTACAAAAAAGATCGATAAATATTTATACTGGTACATACGCGACTAGAAAAACAAGCCATTTTCCTTTCTTTATTTTTACCATTTTTTCTTCCCTTTTGTACACAGTAATTCGTGCATCATAGACATGATAACTCATGCACTGCTGTAACATTTTGACCCTAGGTAAAAGATTGTTGTAATACACCCCGATAGCTTATATGTAAAAGAGTGTGGTAATTATATGTCATGAACCTGATAACTCATTCACAAACATCTTGGTAACTATTGACCCGAAGAAAAAAATGTTGTTGTAACACATCCCGATAACTTATCTGTAAAAAGAGCATGGTAATTTATACACTATGAATCAGATAACTCACGCCCAAACACTGTGGTAATGTTTTTGACCACACGGATTTTTTTTGTAACACACGCCAATAACTCTCTATAAAGAGCATGTAATATATACAACACGAACCTGATAACTCACTCACAAACACTGCGGTAACTATGGGCCTAGAGAAAAAATTGTTTTTTTGTGGGAAAAAGGTTATCTCCACCGTGCCAAAGTTATCTCCTCCCTTGCACAGACCTTCTCTTTTTAAAACTTGGAGCAAATGGTTTTGTCCGATGTGTGAGTTACCATGCTATTCACACAAAAGCTGCCGAGGGGATGTTTCATCAACTCCCCCCACCACCCCCCTCCCCCCTCCCCCCCCCCCCCCGCGCCAAAGTTATCAGGACCGGGATCCATAAGTTATCAGGTCTAGATGTGTGAGTTATCATGACATTGACACAAAATCTACCGAAGGGATATTTCATCAACCCCCCTCCCCCTCGTTGCCAAAGTTACCAGGATGGGGTGCATAAGTTATGAGGCCTGCTATGTGTGAGTTATTATGCTATTCACACAATAGTTAAATCAACTCCCCTTCCCCTTGATTAGCCAAAGTTATCGAGGCGGTACATAAGTTATCAGTCTGCAATGTGTGGGTTACCATGCTATTAACAAAAAAGTTATCGGGGGATATTTGATCAACTCCCCTCGGCCGCTGAAGATACCAGGACCTTCGTGCATAAATTATCAGGTATGCGATGTGTGAGTTACCATGCTATTCATAAAAAAAAGTTATCGACTGTATGTTTACATTAGGTTTTTTTGGATCAAAAAATCTACTACGATATTTGTACGTAAGCTATCAGGTTTGTGGTGCGTATAATTATCGGGTTCATTACAGAGAATTTACCAAGGTATGACAAACGAGAAAAAGACCGTTGTTCAAATTCTATAAGATGAAACATTTATTTCTCTAGAAAAACTTCATCAATACAACAAAAAGAGACCAGTGGAGTACAAAACACGTTGCATCGGTCCTCTTAAAAACTTGGAGCAAATGGTTGTCTCCTCGTCAAAGGCGTTGTGGTCATTCTTTCTCGCTCTCATTTACTAAGGTAGAAATACCAGTTAATCTGGATTTGAAAACTTGTAGCAAATGGTTTTGTATAGTGAATAAGAACAAAAAATGATACAGGGCACGAGAGGAAAAAAACAGAGATATGCTTGTTAGTGCAGTAGAAAGATAAGGTCAAATTGTTAAACTTGCTGTACAGAACAACAATAGCAAAGTAGCTCAGTTGGTCAGCGAGCTGCTCCTATTGCTACATCGATCAGAGTTCGAATCCTGGCAACGCAATTGGCATTTATTTTTTCTCCACCGCGGGAAAGAGAACGTCGCTCGCGGGAACAAACACAGCCGTGCGATCAGGATCTGACGGCAACCTGCCAGTCGGCAGGATTTTAGCTTTTCCGATTATTGAAAACTATGTTTAAATATGAATTCAACGATATAATTTTTGTTGACGTGCACTAACGTTTTTGTCAGTCAAATCTTTGGTCAAAATTCAGCACAAATTATAAAAGTGACCAATAAACTAGGACGAGTGTACTAGCTAACAAGACACGCGAGTCTCTCGGGCAGTACGACCGAGTGGCCCATGCATGCACGGAACCAAACGACGACGGCATGGCCGCGCACGTACGTTCCATGCCATGCACGAGATCGAGGGGACGGACTGACAGAGTAGTGGCCGACTGGCGCACTGCTGATCCGCCGTCGGCTAGCGAGCGGCGGCCTGTCAATTCCTCCTCCCGGATCGGCGTAAGCAATCAACCGTCTGGCATCCCTTTCTCATACCCGCGACCACCGGTGGATGGAGATGAGTGCAGAGAGGCTGAAGCTTCCACGAAAGAGCGGCCGGTAATCCTGTGCTGTGCCTACCAGCAGCGACTTGAAGTATGAACAGTACTACGCGAGATAGAGACGACGGCCCGATGGGTTCGCCATCGTGTGCGTCCGTTACTGTCTTGGGTAATCAACGAGCACATGAACCAAGAGTGTACGTATTGCTAATAATAACATAATCAGTACAACAGCAGATCTCGTGGAGCTTTAGCACAGATAACATAATCAGTTTGGATTAATTAATAGTCATTCAGCCGAAGCGACGACAGTACATAGTACATACATACATTCATGGGTGGTTGATACCGAGTAGGAGTAGTATATTAGCAGTACCAGCACCGGATGGGTAGCAAGCGGTCGGCCGGTTGTCTCTAGGGGAAACAACTCGATCCAGACTGCAAATAAGTAACCAAGTTTACACAGGCAGATTAGAACATGAGAGAGGGGGATCGGAGGGATGGAAACCGGGAGGAAACCACATGCAAGGGTGAGCTAATTAAGCAGCTATAGGACTTAGGTGGCGGCCCTAGCTAGCTAATGATGGATGCCCTACCAAGTAAATTAGACCAGCCTTAGCATGCAGTCCTTAGGTATCGATCGATCTGCATATGTATGCTTGCAGAGATCGACGGACGGCATATATATACCATGTACTGTATGTGTAGACCATATGCGCTTAATTAGCTAGGCATGCAGGAGCTGTACGTAGATGATGAGCTAGCTTAGGACAATCAGCAGGAGGTGATCCATGATGATGATGATGATGAGCAGGTATCTAGCTAGCGGAGGAGGCTGCGGATGATCTCGGCGGCGGGGCTGTTGTTGTCCATGGTGGACATGAGGTCGGAGAGGCGGTCGCTGAGGTCGTCCACCTCCCTGTGCAGGCTCTTGATGTAGCTGCACGTCTCCTTGAGCATTTTCGTCGTCGACGCCTGCATGCATTCATCCACCGATTCATTACCAAGCTTCCATATACCTCCCATAAACACACTGAGCTTGCACCCTGGCTGCACACATGCTGATGACATGCGAGCGCGATTGAAATAACTGGCGTCGGCCGTACCTGGCTGCTGCTGCTGCTGCTGCCGCCGCGGCGGCGCGCGGTGGGGAGCAGGGTCTGGAGCCTGGAGATGAGCTCGTTGATCTCCTCCTCCGACACGGAGCCGCGCGACCTCCTGCCAGACATCGTCTTCACAGAACAATGCAGGGCGAGCGAAGGTCGGTCGACTGAGAGGCTGTGTGATCGGAAGTAGAGTGGGCGCGTGGCTAGCTGCGAAGTGCGATGGGGAAGAAGCAACGGAGACGGGGGGCTTTTATAGCTAGGGAGGCACCGGCCGGTTGGCCAGAAGCCCAGAAGACGGGGAGAGCAAAAATTAAGATCCATACAACAAGACACGGTCGATGACGTACGTAGGCCAGGACAAAATGCAGATTAGGAAAAGGAGATCTCCTAAGAAAAGGAGTTAGCGGTCGTTTCATCCAGCTTAATCAGCTGCTAGCTAGCTCGATCGGCAAGCTCTGCCGGTTCTTACACACATGAACAAAGGGAAAAGGTTAAGGGTACCGGGCACGCGTGTCCCTCTCCCTCACTGTGGATGTCCGCCTAGTTATGAGCTACGGCCACGCACCAACCTTCCCCCTCCACTTGCCACGTGCCCACAGCCCCCCTGTCGATTTGTGTTGGTACCATCAGTCTCCCGGCGGCTAATTTCGTGTTTTGACCCTTTTTCTAAAACCTATTCGAGATCTGATCCTAATTTAAAAAAATTTAGAGATCTGACTTTTATTCTGCCAGGGCCATGGCGATGGGGTATAACAGCTCACCGCCAAGGCACAGGATTGCACGCCCTACCACCAAAAACCTCCTAAGTATTAAACACAACAGACGCCGTCTTTCAGTGCATGCTACCGCCAAGCTTGATTGTGATGGCGATGTTTCCTACCGCCAAAGTCTCGGCGGTGGCTGTTATCACGTGGTCGCAGCAGCAAAAGTCGAATCTCAAATTTTTTTCAAGCTAGGATTAGATCTCGAATAGGTTTGAAAAAAAGTCAAAACACGAAATTTTGCCTCTCCCGGCCGGTAACGTAGCAAAATGGCCAGGAGAGGAGATGCTGTTCACGTCGTTCCTCCTCCGACCGCGGGAAATGCTCTCGACTGCTCGCAATCAATATATACGGTTTGCGTAGCAAGTGTTCGAGAAACTCTGGAGTCTAGAGCATGCAGATGCCGCCAGATCGATCGAGCAGCTGGTCCTTCCGTTTACCATGTCCTCTGAGAGTAGTAAAGTAGTCCAACTTTCTTGGGTACTGTATGCAACGTGGTACGTAGCTCTGGTCAATGGGTGGGAGAACAATATTTTACCAGGGCAAGGCAGGGCAGGGCACGTCCCCATCACGGAGCGACCCGAGTAGCAGACCCGGAAGATGCCTTTGTCCCCCGATGTCCCGGGGCCGGAGCAAACAACTCGCCTCGACCTAGCGGCCGGTCGGGTCCTGCACGCAGCGGCGGACCGATCTCATTGCTAGCTTGTCCTATGTGGTAGGAGGAGTACGCTTTGGATGCTTAAGATTCGACCCAAAAAAAAAACAGTGGATCTCGCATAGTATAACCACATGCTTAACAGTTAACAGTGGATGCTTAATGACAGGATCGACTTTTTAAACGTCACGTCACAGCGAGGACGGAACGGCGGACGACGCTACCGACATGGTCGTATTCCCGGTCGTTGCATGTCGTAGCTACGTAGTACGTACGTACGAGCCGACGCTTTTAGCCGCATTTACCAGCTGCCAAAGCGGGCGTCGCTCGCCGGCCAGGTGTCCTGACGCGCACGTACGTACGTACGACGTACATGTATTCGCTTTTCTCGACGGGGCCCGGCGCCCGGACAAGACAAGCGACCGGACGCGTACGTCCACGTGACGGGCGCGTGGGCTAGCTAGCTCGTAACCTTTCGTTTCGTCGGAACGTACGTGCATGTGCCCATGCACGCATGCCGCGCGCGCCGGCAAGTGGGAACTGGCGAAACGCACGCCTCGATCGATCGACCAGGCGCGACTGGCCGGGGGCGCGCGGGCGGTCGCGTCCGGCCACAGCGCCTGTCGCGCGGGGGGCACCCCCACGCCCACGCCTCGTCCTTGGCCGCGGTCCGGCTCCTTTTGGCTCGCCGCCCGTGCCAAAGTGGGAAAAGGGAGCGCGCTCCAACGGGTAGAGGGCCGCCCATGTGAACAGGACGGGCGGGGCGACGGCGACGGGGCGCGCGGTGCGCACGGCGAGGGGCTACGATCACCGCTGCTGCTACACCACACGGCACGTATTCTGCTCGGACGGGCGACGCTCCGGCGCGGCCGGGGTCGCCATCGCAGGGGGCGCAGGTATCTGGGACACTCGCATATGCACCTTAATTTGTTGGCTCCATCCACGGGTTTATGGGTGCCGTCCCTGTCGATCCCGCCCCGGCCGGCCGGAGATGAGCGAGATTCATGTATGGCGTGAGTGAGATCGAGGCAGCGACATCCATCTCGATCGATCGGGGGCTAGCTACCTATAGCGGCCTAACGTCCCCCTGATCGGCTGGGGCATAACTGTTGAGGATAAATGCGCCAGACACGTGTCGATCACAAATCAGCGCTCGTCTAGTACCGTGCCGATCCTTTGCGCACATTTACAACCGAGCCACTCACCCAAATGTTTCTTTTTTCAAAAAACATCGGATTTATTATGAAAGTTCACCTGGTACGAAGCATCTCAAACATAATAAAAAGTTACATCAAGATTACAAGAACACCGAACGATCACTACTTCTGCCAAAACGAGCCGCCGACACGTCGCTGCCGGCGCTTTCCTACTGGAGTCGGCTTCACATTGTCGATGATAGCTGTGAAGTCTTTGCGCACGTGCCCCTAAGGACCAGGGCTCTGGAGTCTGGGTCGCCGCCGTTGAAACCTTGCATAGATTTGAAGCCTCCTAACACCAAATCTCGCCACATAACGAGAAACTACGCCGTCCCAATGAGATGGCAAGAATCTACGCCGAGCTCCGTCGGTTACGTCCAGACAAACAAACTCGAGAAGGATCGGAGCCTTGTAAACAAACTCAAAGAGGAAGTGTTGTCATCCACCCAAGCGTCATACACGTGAGGACTACAATAAACCTAACCTAAACTAGTAACCGGAGCGGAGGCACCGGCATTTCCCTCACCACCACCGGCCGCCGGAGCGGCGACAGAGAGGAGGCGAACCACAGGCCCGGTGGTGAATACTAGAGGGAAGAGTTTGTCCTAGCTGTCTAGGGTTAGCTAGAGGAAGAAAACAATAAGTCTTTTCAACAAGTGGACAACTTGTTAAGGTAAATTTTGATATTTCCTCAGGCAAAGTAAATTTCGATCTGTGTGTGCTAAACGGACCGGTAAAATCTATTCGGGCCAGCAAGCCCCAGCAGAGAGACCTGTCCATAGTGTTTTTCTTTTTTTTTGCAAATCGACCTGTCCATAGAATTCACGCTCACATAAATAGTGTGTTCATTAAATTCATGGACTGTCTGCACAGCCATGGATTTACAAACGGATCACTAAGATGGCTACTGTTGCACAGCCATGGACTGTCGGTAGAATTCGATTTGGCGAAGCTTTTTTCAAACGGATAAGGTAGCTACTTTTACACAGCCATATGGACGAGCGAATGAGCAGCCCCGGCTTGGCTGCATCCTGCATGGTACGCCATGGCTCTTTCGTGCACGCGGGGCCCGGGGCCGACGAAGGCCACGTTTGTGGCGAAGCGAGATATACGCATGACCAGATCACCCGACCCCAAAGTTGCGCTGCCGGTGAGGTCGCCGTCGCGGCGTTTATTGCCTGGAGCCGCCGGTGGGATCCCACACGCCGTGCCGCTGCCGCGGTCGAGCCGAGCTCCACCGCGCGCGCGCGCGCGCAGGTACAGCGCCATGTGCGTGCCACGCCCGACGTACGCGCCTGCCCGGAATTTGGTCGGTCCCTGCCTGCCTGCCTGCAGCGATCGGCATCATCATCGCGCGCTCGCGGCCGGGCGGCGGTTAGTTCGTTGGGGTCATGCACGATGCGTGCATGCATCCCCGCCCCCGGCCCGGCCCCACGTAAACGTCTAGAAGAAAACGCACGGCCGAAAAGCAACGGTCGTGCCGTGCTATAGTTTCTTGGTGCTTCTAATACAGGTACATAAATTGGATTACGGAGAACTAACTGTATATACACTCGTGTCATGCCTGCCAGGTTTCCTAAATTGGATTTTCGAATTGGAAACCTTTCATTCATGGGGTCAAGTGATAGTAACACGCATGCATTCACGGCAGTGCCCTAGGCCAACTTGTGGTCGACCGTCCCGGCCCCGGCGGCGACGCCACCTGCGTGTCGCGGCTCCCGCTCAGCCCCAACTGGCCGGCCGGGTGCGTGCAATTGTTTCATACTCCCAAGTCCCAGCTGGAGAGTGGAGGTAGTAGTAACCGATTCATCAGATCATGTGAATCCGACCGGCTGATCAACGCAGGTCCACCACCCCACTCGTCGTCGTCGACGGTGCCTGATCGAGCCGGGCCTTATGACTGCCGTGCATGCATGCATCTCAAGTCTCGTCTTGCTGCGAAACAGGCCGACCGGGCAGCAGCAGACGCTGCTCCTGCAATAATCTCCGCATGCAACATGCACTGCCGGCCTGGAACTCTGACTGCGTGCATGACAATCGATCGCCTAGCTGGATGTTCAGAACCATTTCAGGTATAGTAGGGGCGTCGCTGAACCTCTAGTGACTTCAGCGTGCATGATTGTGTAAGCACGAACTAGTATCTCTTGAATTAGATGTAGGAACTACTAAAATCTCAGGCTAGTTCATGAGGATTCGAATGAGAAGGAGGAGATTACAGCCAATTCTCATACGCCAGCTATCCTATCCATTCGGCCGAAGCTGCCAGCCACCCGTTACAGACCACTTACAGCAGTGTTTAAGTAAAGACTAGCGGGCCCATTCTGGGCCGCGCACTCTCGTTGGAGCCTGGGCCTTCCTCTTGGGCCTGGCCTGCCCTGCGCTTGCCGGATCTTCCTATAGCGGATCAGTTGTTGTCGCTGTCTTATCTTCAGAGCCGCTGACAATCCCCTCCGGAGAGAAAACGACTTGCCTCCAAGCCGGTGCGCGTGGAAACTGCTGCTTCAGCATGTCCTGATCTTCCCAAGTCGCCAAAGAGCTTGGGGAATGACTCCATTTGACCAGAACTTGAGCCACCGTCTTGTTCCCTCGTGAAATCAGACGACGATCTAGGAAACACGCCGGAACCTGCAGGTTAGCCACGACGTTGGAAGAAGCTGGCGATTACTGTTGATTTGGTTTGATCTGTCGCTGAGCAAGGAGACATGGAACCTTTGGATGAACCCTGCAGTTGTTTGGCAACTTCAATCTGTAGGCTACAGCGCCGATCCGCGCCAGGATTTCAAAAGGGCCAAAGTACTTGAAAGCCAATTTGTGGTTTCTTGTGCGGGCAATAGATGACCGAATATACTGGTGCATCTTGAGAAAAACCGTATCGCCCACCTCAAAACTTCTTTACGTCCGGTGTTTATCGGCTTGAACTTTCATCCGCCGCTGCATACGTAGCAAATCTTTGTGATCGATTCCATTATGACCTGTCTGTCGCGTAGCCATTGTTGAGCGTCTGAATTGCTGATAGCATCGACAGGAGATAAACCAAAGTAACGAGGAGGATGCCCATAGACTAGTTCAAACGATTATACGACACCGTCGAAGAATGCCAGTTTGAATTGTACCACAACTCACAGAGTGGAAGCCAACTGAACCAACGATGCGGATGAGCACTTATAAAACACCTGAGATATCCTTCCACCCGTTGATTCACGCGCTCTGTTTGACCGTCAGTCTGAGGATGTTGACCCGAGCTCATGCGCAGTTTGATACCTGTTCTGTTACATACCTCCTTCCAAAACAAGCTGGTGAAAACAGGATCACAATCAGAAACCAGGGAGACTGGAAGTCCATGAAGACGGTACACACGGTCCAAAAATGACTCGGCCACTGTGACAGCAGTGTAAGGGTGTTTGAGAGCGATAAAGTGTCCATATTTTGCGAGTTATCCACCACTACCAAGATGCAATTATGATGCTGTGACGCTGGCAACCCTTCGATGAAGTCCATCGTCATCATCTCCCAAGGCTGTGAAGGAATAGGTAAAGGTTGCGATGAAGCCGGTAAGGAACTCTATCGGGTTTGGCAAGGCGACAGATTTGACCTTCTTTGTAAGACCTCCTTGACCATCTGCTTCATTTTCTTCCGGTGAAACAATTGAGAAATTCGCGATAAGTTCTTTGGAAACCACTGAGTGACCCCGCCGAGCTAAGCGTGCAAGCTGTCAACAATCTTACGTTGCGATTGCTCATTTGAGCCAATCCACGCCTCTTCTTGAAGCGGAGTAGCCCCTTGCAATGTAAAACCAGGAACAGTGAAGGATCAATTGCTAGTTTACGTAATATTGTGTAACGTGAGGATCGACACATAATCGCCCATTATTTCCTCGCACCCAAGCTGGTTGCCTTCTTGAGAGCATAACAGTCCCACGACAAATGAGGGCGCTGGATAATGCATCGGCGACCTTGTTTTCTGTTCCCTTCACGTAAATGATTTTGTAATCGAGGCCGAACAACTTTGTTAGAGCTTTTTGCTGCCAAGTTGTATGCAAACGTTGTTCGATTAAACCGACCAAGGCCTTTTGATCCGTGATGATGTTGAACTCTTTTAGTCGAAGATATGAGCGCCCTTTGTTCAACCGCTAATGTAATCGCCAAGAATTCTTTTTCATAAACCGACAGTGTCTGATTTTTGGGTCCTAGGGCCTTGCTGACAAATGCCACAAGGTGCCCCTCTTGAGATAGAACAGCACCAATTCCACAATCGCTGGCATCTGTCTCTATAGTAAAAGGTTGCTTGAAATTGGGTAGAGCCAAAACAGGAGCAGTAACTAGGGCATGTTTCAGTGTTTGAAATGCTGTGTCCTCAACACTGCTCCAGACAAACACAAAGCCTTTGCGTAATAGATTAGTCATCGGCTTGGCAATAATTCCAAAGTGGCGAATGAACTTCCTATAGTACCCAGCTAACCCTAGGAAGCTTCTGACCTCTTTCACAGATTCAGGCTGTGGCCACTGCTCAATAATCTTGATTTTCTCGGGATTAGTGGAAACTCCATCCTTGCTGATTATGTGACCCAAGTAGAGCAGCTTTTGAGAAGCAAATTCACACTTGGAGAGTTTTACATACCATTTGTCTCTTCTCAAAACTGCCAAAACCCTTCGACATGCTCAAGGTCTTTGTTTCAATGTTTTCGAAAACCAAGATGTCATCAAAGAATGCAATAACAAAATTCCTAAGCATGTCAGGTTCTTCAGACAAGGACACATTAATAGCTCCTTGAAAAGTATTTGGAGCTCCTGTCAGACCAAAACCCACCACTAGGAACTCAAAATGACCATGATGAGTTTGAAAAGCTGTCTTATATTCCTCTCCAGGGGCTAACCTTATTTGGTGGTATCCTGCCCTAAGATCCAACTTTGTAAACCAATATGCTCCATGTAATTCATCTATAGCTCATCTATTACATGCATAGGGTAATTTCCCTTGATGGTGAGAGCATTGAGGTGCCTGTAATCCACCACCAACCTCCAGGTGTGGTCCTTCTTTTTCACTAGGAGAATGGGAGAGGAAAAAGGACTGTTACTCCTTCTGATTGCACCAGAGTCTAGAATCTCTTGTATCTGCTTTTCCACCTCATCCTTAAGCTCTGGAGCTAATCTGTATGGTCTGTGAGAAAATGGTCTTGCACCTGGAACAAGTGGTATAGAATGATCACAAGCTCTCTCTGGTGGTAATCCAGTGGGAATAGCAAATACATCCTTGTACTCATCCAGTAGTTCTTGAATTTCAGGTAAGACAGTTTGAGCATTTTCATCAAGAATGATGCATAACTCTATGATGGTATAAGCAAATTCCACGTGTTGCCCTTGGATTGTTCTTGTTTTCCCATGCGGAGAAATGACATCCATCACGATCCCGATCCACGATCATTGGACTGTGTTTTGCCAACCAGTCCATTCCCAATATTCCATCATAACAACTAAGAGGCAAAATCTTGAGATCATGCTCGAACTGTACTCCATGCACTGACCACTTGCATTTTGGAACAAAACTGGAACCGTTCATTATCTGCCCATTAGCCACCTTAACCTTCATTGTTGGACATGTCTGAACTTCTGACAGGATTTTAGCTGAATCAGAATCCAGGAATGAGTGGGTGCTACCAGAGTCCACTAGGAATGTTTTCTGCTGTTCATGTATGGTAACTGTCAACTGAAATGCCTTACTGCGAGCAGATCTCCCTTCAGCTGCCTCCGATATGGCCATCAAATTAACTTCATCGTCCTCGTCTGATTCCAGTTCCTATGAAGCTGTGCATTGGAAGAACTCCACCATTTCCTGCACTACATGAAGGGATACTGTTTGTTTGCACTGATGATCTCGGCTCCATTTTTCTCCGCACATAAAACACAGTCCCTTGGCCTTACGGTAAGATCTAAGGGCCTCCCACTTATCTTCCCCATTTTACATTTTTGTGCGTCTGACTATTTCGCTTTGTCGTCGGTGGTTTTGCTAGCAACTGATTTGGCAGTGGATGCTGGGTGTGGAAACTGTTGCTTCCTGTTCGATTGTTGATACTGAGGAATCGAGCTGGTTAGGGATTCATGCAACAGGGCTAGCTCATAAGCAGCATCCAAATCTGTTGGCTGCTGAAGTGCCACCAAAACTCTGACAGAAGGATTCAAGCCGTCGATGAATTTGGTAACGTAATGCACCTATTCAGGTACCGCTTCGTATGCAGACAACTGATCATAGAGCTTAGCAAATTGCTCCACATAATCCTCCATCGAACTCGCTCGAGCAATCTTTGTGGAACTTGCGCATCAAATACCGATGTTGGTTGCGCCCAAATCTGCACCGCAATAACCTCTGAAATCCTCCCACGGCGCATTTGGCACTCTCTGTTGAACCGATTCCAACCATCGTCTTCTTTGGTCCTTGAACAAGGTAGACGCAAACTGAACCCAGAGTTGCCTTGGTGTACCACTCATGCCAAAGTAATCTTCGCATCTCGTTTGCCAGAGCCTCGGATTTGAGCCATCGAAGCGGGGCAGGTCGATGCGAGGGCCAAAGCCATATGAATCAGAATTTTCTCATTGCAAATCCGCCAAGCGCGAACTGAGAACGGAGCTCTGTTCAGATCTCATACCTCTGGCTGGTGGCGGAACGTAAGGAGCATGGTCCTTTCCCTTGGCTAAAGTAGCTCTGCGACTGCCCTCCGGTGCCGCGTCGGTGTTGTTGTACGCACCTTGCTCCGCCTGCAGGGGTCGTCCTGTCGGAGTCGTAGGCGGACGATCCAGGCCGGCGCGGAGTTCGTCCATGTCCACGTCGAACGACATCTTGAGGTCGTCGATGCGCGTCGTCAAATCCCCCACGATGGAGCGCATCGACTTCGCTGACTCTTCGTCCTGTCGCTTGAAGCGGGTGTCGAGGGATTCCGCCAGGTCGGCCTTGAGGAATTCGTATACCGCCTTCATTGCCGGCGACAAGCTCTCCATCGCTTCCCGGCGGCGTCTCTCCGCAAATCTCGTCGCGTGCGGGTGGTGGAGGGGAACTGGCGGCTCCAGGATCTAGGGCTCTGATACCAGTTGTAAGCACGAACTAGTATCTCTCGAATTGGATGTAGGAACTACTCAGATCTCAGACTAGTTCATGAGGATTCGAATGAGAAGGAGGAGATTACAGCCAATTCTCATACGCCAACTATCCTATCCATTCGGCCGAAGCCGCCAGCCACCCGTTACAGACCACTTACAACAGTATTTAAGTAAAGACTAGCGGGCCCATTCCGGGCCGCGCACTTTCGCTGGAGCCTGGGCCTTCCTCTTGGGCCTGGCCTGCCCTGCGCTTGCCGGATCTTCCTGTAGCGGATCAGTTGTTGTCGCTGTCTTATCTTCAGAGCCGCTGACAGATTGGAATGGCTTCATCAGCTAGCTATAGTTACGACAATACGTACATGTATTTTTTTTCATAAGGGAATGTAATTTCTCTGAGTGGTCTTTATACACAAATACACAATGGCAATACAAGATTCAGAAAATAATTATGAGACTACAGACCGTGGTCCTGCACAGTGACAGACACGTACACGTTCATAATCAAATAGTATGAACCTTTTCGACGGCAGGACCAGTAGCAAACCCCCCAGGTATCGGTCCCGAACCTGAATGCGTCCATCCACATATCCAATTTCGGTTGGTCCCTGTGCACCGAGAAAACAAACATCATAATCCTCCCGTTTATTTGGACATCAATACCGTGCGCAACCAGAAACTTTATTGCATGCTCCCGATCATATCCAACGAGCTCATGCTCATCCAACTACCTGCCCCGCGTATAGCATAGGAGTAGATCGCAGACAGAAATTTTGAGAGTTGAGACCCTATCCACCTGCTGATTAATTGGCCTAGGGCCTGGCAGCAATATATACGCTGTCTGCTGTTGCAAAGCTCGGGCGGGCCGAGCCTACGTCCGTGCCATGCATGCAGGGCCGGGCCGACAAAATATGGGGCCCTGTGCCAAACTCTAAAACAAGGCCTACCGCACTAGAAAAATAAACCTATATTAATAATATATAGGCTATAATATGTTACATAGGAATATAATATATCAAAAATCACACTTATTCATCGAAAAACTTGTTTTCAGCTTAAACTACTTTTCTACCGCGCAGCAGGGCGGTAAGCAATCTTCAAATCAGTGTTCAAACAAAGCTTAACTACTTTTCTAGATGAAATCTTAGCACACAAACAACACACGAATTATGGCATTAAATTGAAACAAAATAACCCGGAGGATTGAGTTAGGCGTGCGATCCCCTTGCTGACTTTGCCCTGGAACCACTCTGCTGCTAGGTAATCCCGTTGTCTTTGGACCCCCTAGATCTCCCTTTTCCCTTCAAGTTTATGAAGAATAGGATTATAAGAAGACTATGAAGTCAAATTGATCAAGAAAAATAGATTAACCCGGGGATTATAGAAAGATGATTTTACCTATTATTGAAACTTGAGGAGAAATTTGTTGGGAATGAGCAAATCGTGATGTCCTCCTCTTGTTGGAACTATCATGGCTGATCGATCCGACGATCCCATTTTCAATCCAGCGGTGTCCTGAGGAGCGTCACCGACGACGCGACGATCCCGTTTCCCGTAGGCTGTAGCGACGCACACGCGACTGCCTTTGTGATTTTGCCTTTTGAGATCGATCCGATTACTTCCGATGATCCCGTTTCCTCTAATTTTTTAGGGCACCTACGATCCTGTTTACGATTGATCGATCAGGAGATTTCTTGACGCGCTTAGCGGAGCGGCCTAGCCCCATCAGAGGCCCATCCTTTAGGAGCTGTTTTTTTTTCTGAAATACATACTAGGCTTATTTAAAAATTTGGGGCCCCTGAAATTTATGGGCCCTGTGCGGGCCGCACAGTTTATACAACTGTGGGCCCAGCCCTGCATGCATGCATGCATGCCTCCGGGAGTCCAGGAGCCAGCGCTCGATCTACCGGCGCGCGCCGCACGACGTAATGGACATGCCGGGCCGGGGACCGCCGGCCAGTGGCACGTACAGGTGGGGTGGCCGGGGGCCGGCAGGACGTGTGCCGGCGAGCAAGGTGGCAGGCGCCTAACGCCGGCCTCCGCAAGCTGCCTGCCTGCCGCGCCCGCGGAACGAAGGGACCCATCGACAGCGGCATGTGTGGCGTTTGATCTGGTGGTCGATCCCGACCGATCTCAGGGTCCGTCCGGAAGCTGGCTAGGCCCAGGTTGGTGGGAGGCAGCATTGTAACACTGTCCACTGGCGCCCTGGGGCCGGGAGGCTGGCCGTGGGTGCATGCATGAATGGCGGAGTGAGTGTAAACAAAAACTGGTGTCCATTTAATTAGTTGAGTGTGTTTGGTTTAGAATGTACATATGTGCAAGAACATCGATCGCATCGCGGTGTGTAGTGCTATGCTTTTTTTCTTCAGAGAAGTGTGTGCACTATGTATGTTCCCATTGTCTTGTCAGGGTTGACATCATGTTTTTTTAGGAAAGCCAGGGTTGAGATCATGTGTGCGCGGGGGTTTAGAGTTTTTTTAACACGGTATCGACGCAAGCGCTCATATACACGCGCATACACTCACCTCTATGAACACGCGCGCACACACACTCTATCTCTATGAGCACCTCCGAAAGACTGAGCCGACATATCATCTTGAAATTTACGATTTCACCGTACGCACCTCGTCGTCAACGAGAACGTCTCCTCTCACTGAATGCGCATCTCTGAAAATCCTGAAATAAATCCAAGAACAAATGCGAGCACCAGGGCTTGAACCCGGGTTGGCTGGGGATGCCACAGTCTCTCTAACCATCCAACCATAGGCTGATTCGTGGGGGAGGTGGGGGGTGTTAGAGTTAGGTGTGACGATGTAGCCCAATTGAGCACGGATGTCCAATAATATTTCTGGCCGTTCGGTACAGACCGGGCTCAATGTTTAACTAGCTCTTTTGGATTCTACTTTGATGTCATGTTTTCTGAAAACTTATATTTTCTAGTCTACTTTTTCCCAACATTGTACATTTTTGGTACATATCTACTACATTTTTAATACACGTTTAACTTTTTCAAATACAAGATTAGCATTTTAAAATACATGGACAACATCTTTCAATACACAATGGACATTTCTGTAATGACAATAAACATCTTTTCACACACAATGTACATTTTTCATATACAACAAGATCATTTTTACATAAATGTTTAAAAATTATAAATACATAATCAACTTTTATGAAATGTATGTTTTTATGTATACTTTTATTTAATGTAGGTTGTTTATTTTTTGTATATATATCAGGAATATTTTCTTATAAACGTTTAATATAATTTTAATAAATGTTCAACATTTTCCATACATATTATACTTTTTGTATACATGACAAACATTTTTTATACACATTTAACATTTTTTAAATACTTGATTAACATTTTCTAAATACATGATCAACTTTTTCATACACACTGTATATATATTTATATATTTTTCGTATATATGCGAAATGTTTTCTCTATACACATTTAATATTTTTTAAATACTTGGTTAACATATAATATTTGGAATTATAAAAAAGAAAACAAGGCAGCGGTCTGTGGCCTCCCACGCGATGGGACGGCCGATTTACGGAGGCGCCTGACATGAGGGCACCCTATTTCTCACTGTAAGCAAGACATAGGCACATGGGAGAGAGAAGAGAGTAGAACCCAATGGCCGACACTTGCATTCTACCAATTCTCAAGTCTCAACGGCAGACCGGCAGCAGCGGCGACAGTGTGCATGTGATGCTTTCTGTTCCGCAACTCCGCCGGCGAGTCCGGTCTGAGGTTGCGGAGCGAGAGCGAGCGTTGTAGACGAAGTAGTCGAAGTAGTCGAACACGCAAAAGTAGATGAACACAGGGAAGTATGGAGAAGACTATCTTTATTAATCAATGATCAACTGTTACAATGATTGCTCCTCATCTCTTTATATATGGGTAAAGGGTCAAGGGATAAGTACCCACTTAACATAAAGTGTGGAACCGGGAGGGGCTATCCGGTGCGCCTTGCACGTAGCCGCTGGCTCCCACGACGTGGGCCGGTTTCCCAACACTTCCCCTTGGGTAATTATCAGTATATCCATGCCTCAAAACTTCGAAAAACCCAGTGGGAAAAAATATGGAGAAAGAGCACACGGCATACGTTGTTGTATTGCACGAATTGCCTCGTCAAAAACCTCGTGTGAGAAACATCAGGAAAACTCACTCAAGGGAAAAAGAGTACAATCCACTCAACCATCAAGTTGAGTACTCGATCATCAGGATCGAGATTTTAACGACGAGTTTGTGAAGTTTCTCCCCCTGAACCTTGCATCTCTCTAAGTCTCATCATACCGATCCCACGCACACACCTCTCTAAGGTTGATACTGGTAATGATTTAGTGAACATATCGGCAAGATTGTCACAGGACTTAGTATGCAAAACTCTCACCTCGTTCAACTGTTGCAACTCATGTGCATAGAAGAACTTGGGACTTATATGCTTTGTGAGGTTACTCTTCACACAACCCATCTGAACTTGTGCAACACAAGCTGCATTATCTTCATAGATAATGGTAGGGGTTTGTACGGTGTTCAGCTCACATGTCTGCTGAATGTGGCCGATCATCCATGAGCGATACACACTCTTTTGACGCTTCGAATAGTGCCATGATTTCCGAGTGGTTTGTGGAAGTCGACAGAAGAGTTTGCTTGGACGATTTCCAGGAAAACGCAGTTCCACCACAAAGGAAAACATATCCAGTCTGCGATTTTAATCATGCGGGCCCGATAGGTACCCAGCATCGGCATAGCCTATAATAGATAGGTCTTGATTCCTTTTATAAAACATGCCAAGATCTTTGGTCCCTTGCATGTAACGGAAGACGTCCTTGACACCTTTCCAATGTCTCTTGGTAGGTTCAGAACTGTACCTAGCAAGCAAACCGGCAACAAGCGCAATGTCTGGCCGTGTACAATTCGCGAGGTACATGAGTGCTTCAATCAGCACTCGGGTAAGGAACCTCTGGTCCCGTAGTTTCCTCCCCTCTTCCTTTGGCCTGAACGGGTCCTTGTCCGTCAGAAGATCTCCCGACCATTGGGGTCTTAGAAGGATATGCCTTATCAAATCCAAATCTTTCCAACACCTTCTGGGTGTAGGCCGACTGGTGCACTAGAATCTCATCAGGGGAATGTTCAAGTTGCAGACCTAGACATAACTTGATTTTACCCAGGTCCTTCATCTCAATTCCGACATCGTAGGAACTCGCTTCCTCAATATCCTCAAAGCGCATCGATTATGTTTAAATCGTCCACGTACACCGAGATTATACAGAATCCATCTTGGGATCGCCGTATGAAAACACATGGGCAATCTTTATTGCTCTGTAGCCCTTCTGATGAAGGAAATCGCTTAGGCGATTATACCACATTCTACCAGACTGTCCGAGTCCGTACAATGCCTTTTGAAGCTGAACACTGTATAGACTCATGTTTGCTCTATCATGGTTCGAAACAGGGATACCTTCAGAAACCTTCATGTATATGTTCGAATCCAAGTTACCATACAGGTAAGCAGTGACACCATCCATTAGTTTCATTTTCAAGCCCATGTTTACTACCATCGAGATCAAGTATCTAAAGGTAACTCCATCCATGACCGGGGAATAAGTCTCCTCAAAATCGACACCTGGTCGTTGAGTGAACCCTTGAGCGACGAGCCTTGATTTGTACCGTACTACCTTATTATTCTCATCTCTCTTTTGAACAAAAACCCGCCAATGGCCAACAGGTTGAGTGTGGGGAGGAGTTCGACAAACTGGTCCGAACACCTTCCTTTTGTTGAGAGATAATAATTCGGCTGTAATTGCCTGCTGCCAATCTTTCCAATCCGGCCTTTTCTTGCAATCAGCGAGCGTGTTAGGCTCAGGGTCAAGATCTATGATTGAGGCAATTTTCGTAGCAAAGTTAATGCCGACAATCACCGTTGCTCGGTTTATGGACTCCCCCGTATAATTATAATTTATGGACATTTCATCATGGAGCGCATCTGGCGCAAACACTTGCTCTACCAAATTTCCCATTATAGGAACAAGGTCCTTTAGATTTCCCGCGCCGATGTGTGCGCACACATCTCCGTTGGGTGTTTCCCCTATGGGAAAGTTTAAGTCCGGAATTTCGTGCACTGAATTTTCCGTACTTGTGCCATGTCTCGACTGGCTCTCCGTTTCACTTTGGGGTACTTTGGCGAAAGGCTGTAATAAATCTCTCTTATCCTTTTTCGTCGGGCGTCCCTGAGTACTTGGGATTTGAGAAGCCGGATCTCTCGTCCTTTTAGGCCTTTGGACGGGAGCGGGTATACCATCATTTTTCTTCGGTATTTCAACCCTTTCTGGTGCATTGCACGCGTGCACATGCGATTTTGTCACAGTATTTAAGTGACTAAAGTGGTCAGGCAGTTGATTTGCTAATGACTGCAAATCTATTATCTTTTGGACTTCTCTCTCGCCTCGAAGGCGGGTCATGGCGTGGATTCCGTGGCTTGCCACGTGATTTCTCGACTTTTAGCATCAAGGGTTGATACTCTCCCTTAAAGTCGGAAAAATCCTCGTCAAAAATGCAATCAGCAAAATGAGTCGTGTGACAGTCACCTGTCATGGGGTCCAGATACCTGATTATGGACACAGTCTCATAACCAACGTATATCCCTGACTTATGGAGCGGGCCCATCACCGATCGCTGAGGTGGTGGTATTGGTACATATACCTGGCAACCGAACCTACGAAGGCGGGAAATTTTCGGTGCCGACCCTTTCATGGTGAGCAGAGAGTGGATGTTGTAGGCCGACGGTCTAAAGTTGATGAGATTGGCCACGTGTAACACCGCGTGGCCCCAACATATAGTTGGTAAATTACAACCCTGAAGGAGCGGCTGGGCAATGAATTTAATTCTTTTAGTCAATGCCTCGGCAAGTCCATTTTGTGTATGAACATGCGGTACCAAGTGCTCAACTTTGATTCCCATTGCCATGCAATAATCATCAAACGCCTTTGAAGTAAATTCTCCGGCATTGTCCATTCGAATAGACTTTATACGATAATCAGGGAAATTATTCCTCATTTGTATGATCTGGGAGATCAACTTTGCAAAGGCATGGTTCCGTGTTGACAACAGGCAAACATTGGACCATTTAGAGGAAGCATCAATGAGCACCATGAAGTACCGAAATGACCCCATGAGGGGCTGAATTGGACCGCATATGTCCCCTTGGATACGTTCCAAGAACGCGGGGATTTCATCCCTCACCTTGAGGGGCGATGGCCTAATGACTAACTTCCCCTTAGCGCATGCGGAGCACACGAAATCATCGGGATTCAGGAAGTTCTTCACGTTAACATTATGACCATGCGAGTTGTTAAATATATTTCTCATCATCCTAAGTCCTGGATGGCCTAACCTATCGTGCCAGAGGCAGAAGAGTTCAGAGCTTCTAAAACAGTCTTGAGGATAGTTTACACGGGCGGTGCTACTATTTTAGTGTAGTATAGCTCTGTGTCAAATGAAGTAAGCCTTTCGATAACGTGTTTACCACTTGCATCCCGCTTTGTGATGAGTAGGCACTCCTTGCCGTTTTCATCATCGGTCTCAATATGGAAACCATTAGCGCGGATGTCTCTAAAGCTCAAAAGAGTACGAGTCGACTCCGGGTACAACAACACATCATTAATGATCAAAGTTGTTCCAATAGGAAGTATAATAGTGGCTCGTCCGGAGCCAACTATATGCAAACCGCAGTCGGTGATTGTCATAATACTTCCCAAAGATTTTTTAATAGACTCAAAGTACTTAGTTTCTCGTAAAATGGTATGTGTGGTGGCGCTATCGGCAAGGCACGTTTCCTCCATTCGGGCGCCACACACGTTTGATGTCTACTACACAACCTTCTTCTTGTAGACGTTGTTGGGTCTCCAAGTGCAGAGGTTTGTAGGACAGTAGCAAATTTCCCTCAAGTGGATGACCTAAGGTTTATCAATCATGGGAGGCGTGGGATGAAGATGGTCTCTCTCAAGCAACCCCGCAACCAAATAACAAAGAGTCTCTTGTGTCCCCAACACACCCAATACAATGGTAAATTGTATAGGTGCACTAGTTCGGCGAAGAGATGGTGATACAAGTGCAATATGGATGGTAGATATAGGTTTTGGTAATATGAAATTATAAAAACAGGAAGGTAACAAGCGATAAAAGTGAGTGTAAACGGTATTGCAATGCTTGGAAACAAGGCCTAGGGTTCATACTTTCACTAGTGCAAGTTCTCTCAACAATAATAACATAACTGGATCATATAACTATCCCTCAACATGCAACAAAGAGTCACTCCAAAGTCACTAATATCGGAGAACAAACGAAGAGATTATTATAGGGTACGAAACCACCTCAAAGTTATCCTTCCTATCATGGAATTGTCACGGCAGATGTCCTCTTGCAAGGACTTAGTCGTGGAGCCATCGCAACTAGGAAGATTAAAGGGGTTAATCGGGACAAAGGACACGATAGATTTATACTAGTTCGGCCCCTTACGGTGAAGGTAAGGCCTACGTCTAGTTGGGTTGGTATTGCTTGATGTTTCGATGACCGTGAGCGAGATACACTATGCCCGGTTCTCGATGAGTTGTTTCTTGCCTTAAGCCGCCAGCGGGTCATCCCCTTATATACATGGGTTGACGCTGCGGCTTATGAGTCCCTACTGCTCATAAACAAAGGTCCGCTCGGTGACTAGTTAAATCTACCTTATGATACAAGTCATGCCATCATGGCGGTTTATCACTATGGGCCTTAAGCCGCCTGTGGGCCTTAGACCCTTTATTGAACCGCCATCTTCGTGCTTGGTCTTTGGGCTTCTTTCTGATGAATCTTATTTGCGTAACCCGGCCCCTCCTGGGCGGCTTACACAAATAGTTATATCCCCAACATTAGGCCCCAGATTGATTTGAACCGGTTCATGTCAATCTTAAAATACCTTAAGAAATAAACCTTCAGCCTTCTGCCTGTGCAAAGGTTTTTAACCCGCCATGACGTCATCTTATGATCCACCCGCCGAAGATACTCTCAACAGCTCTGATAACCCGGAAGCTCCTAGCCCGGCCAAGACAATTGATCCGGAAATTGGGATTCTAAAGACTCAGTTTGTTGAGCCGGGACAGCCCACTGTCCTTGCCAAGTGCTCTGCCAAGGAGGAGTTTCTGGAACGCCGAAAGGCCAAGCTAGACATTGCTGACTATACTCATTTGAGCATTGGAGAGATAGTCTCTGGCTATATCAATCAAGTACATAGCAGCCGTGACCTGGAAATTGACATGGTGAAGCAAATACAGCAAAAATCTGAGGTATAACTTATGCAACTTTTCTTAATCATACTTCATCAGATCGCCCCCAAGTCTATTGCTTATGAATAAATATGTTGTAGACTTAGAAACCTACTTAGCACTGCTTTGTCCGGTTTAGAAAGAAGATTTTTAACCCGGTTGTAACAAGATACCTTGAACTTGCGATACACATTAGCCCCCAAGTGTCAAGTACCTTTGCTTGCAAAGTGCTTGGGACTTAATTTCCATGAACCAGCATTGTAAGTTTAAAATTCTTCAGCATACATTAGCCCCCAAGTGTCAAGTACCTTTGCTTGCAAAGTACTTGGGACTTAATGTTATCTTACCATGATTCTGACTATAACCCGGCATCAATGCAGGCCACCATAAGTCAATTTGAGTCGGAGATTGCTGACCTGAAGAGCCGCATGGCAACTCAAGAACTTGAAATTCAAAAGGCTAACTCAAAATTTGAATTCAGTATTTCTGAACAAGAGAAGTTGAAGAAAAACTTTGAGACAGATAAGAAAAACTGGGCTGATGAAAAGGCTTCACTGGTGATCCGGGCCGAAACGGCAGAGGCATCGCTTGCAGAAGCAACAACTGAGCTGTCCGGCTTAAAGCGCCAGATATCTCAAATGGTCACAGCAATCTTTGGTAAGTTACTCATACAAACTTGAAATATTGCAAACCTTCTTTCGATGATTACTTCGATTGTTACTTCCGGTTTACCTTATGTTTAATAATGCAGGCCCCAGGAGCACAAACCTCAAGCAGAATATGTTGATCAAACTGAAGGCGGTTTATACTCTGGTGGAACAGCTCTACACCGGATCACAACGTGCTTTGGCCGTTGCAGCTTTATCAAACGACATTCCTCACCTCCTGCAAGATGTGCTGAAGCGGTTTGCTGTGTTACCTCAGCGGATCCAAGAGCTAAGGAGGGCGTCCGCAAGAGCCGGGGCCATAGCCGCGTTGAGCCGGGCTAAAGCGTGGATTCCAGAACTAGACCCGGCCGACCTCGCTCTTGGATACCCGAGTCTGAAAGAGGATGGGACCGTATTTGATGAACAGGATTTCACCGTCTGTGTCAAAGTTATATGCCCTGTGGCTACTCTTATTGGGAACAATACTAATCTTACCAAATATATGCCGGGTTATGACAACGAGAATCGGAGAATCCCAACGCCTTTTTATGTCAACGTCAGCCTGATCCCTCCAATCCGTAAGCATACCTTTGCCCCTGAAGTCGACCCAGTCGGTTTAATAGATGACGAAGCTGAGTTTGAAGCTTTGAGTGGCATTGACTGGGCATCGTCCACCTTCCAGGACAAGGCAGCCGACGGAGAGGCGGAGAAGGATTACCCGGATTCTTCGAGCCAACCAAAGGAGTAAACCGCCAGGCGTCAAATGTTTATGTCTTTGTGAAACCAATGCTTCATTATTCAGACTCGGGGAGTCTTGTAATAGGGTAGAAAAAACCTCTCGACTTTTGCCATGCCTTCGCGCATGTTTATGGCGCTCAATACTTTCTTAAGCCGCCATCGCTATATCCTTCCAGCTTATATTGATCTTCTATTTCCTTTAAAAAATTGCTTATCTTGTCCTGTGATCCTTTTGATAATCTCGCTGGCTTATATGACCCCACTCATGCGGGTAATTTTAACTCCTGAAAGTTGGAATTCACCTGGCACTTAACAATCTGGGGTGATCAATATTAAGCCGGAAAAAACCATCTCATAGTGCTTTCAAGAAGATCTCAAGATAGTCAAGTGATCATGCTTTATGAAGTATAATAAACAATAAACAATATTCAAAGGCTTCTGATTCGAATACGATCAGTAAAC
Organism: Aegilops bicornis; assembly: GCA_021605145.1. Lineage (NCBI taxonomy): Eukaryota > Viridiplantae > Streptophyta > Magnoliopsida > Poales > Poaceae > Aegilops > Aegilops bicornis. The sequence goes on along the minus strand of CM038675.1, from coordinate 212,659,741 downwards.
CGTTCCAAAGGGGTTAAGCTAAGATTCGGATACGATCATATAGCCCCCAGTGGCTCTGGTGATGCCGACCAAGTGGGTATGGACAGCTATGTTCTCTTTGGTTCGAATACGACCTATGTTTGAACAGGAAGCCCCCAGGTGACCATAAGAGTTGTTTAATGACGCTGATTCGATACGATCCACGTCAGACCCAAAGGGGTTAAACTATGATTCAAATATGATCAAGAAGCCCCCAAGTGGGTTTGGCAGTATGCCGATCAAGTGGGTATCGACAGCTATGTTCTCTTTGGTTCGAATACGACCTATGTTTGAACAGGAAGCCCCCAGGAGATCATGGCTGGATTCAGATATGATCATAAGCCGGACCAAAGGGAAAGTCGGATTCAGATATGATCCGCTCCCTGTTGGTTGTTTCCACCACCTGATAAAGAAGATATGTAAACCTTTGAAGGTGAAAAGAACAGAGGTCCTGCTTTATTGCTTCAAATAACATATACGTCGTCAAAAAATATATACATCTTAAGAGCCGGTGGCTCAAGTATAGTAAGGCCGAAGATGGGCAATAGTCCACGGCCGGCGGTCTCCTCCTCCGACTTACGTGAGTCTTTGTGCTCTCGAACATCGATAAGGTAGTATGACCCGTTGTTCAGATTCTTGCTGACCACAAAGGGTCCTTCCCAAGGAGGGGATAGCTTGTGCATATCAGACTGATCCTGGATGAGCCGGAGCACTAAGTCGCCTTCCTGAAAGGCTCTGCTTCTAACCCGTCGGCTGTGATAGCGGCGCATGTCTTGCTGGTAGATCGCCGAGCGGGCTATTGCCAAGTCTCGCTCCTCATCCAACAAGTCAAGTGCATCCTGACGAGCTTTTTCGTTATTAGCCTCAACGTAAGCCACCACGCGGGGTGAGTCGTGTCGGATGTCACTTGGCAGGACTGCCTCTGCTCCGTACACCATGAAGAAAGGTGTATAACCTGTAGATCTTTTAGTCGTAGTGTTGATGCTCCACAGTACAGAGGGTAGCTCCTCCACCCAACAACCCGGAGTTCGCTGTAAGGGGACCAAGAGCCGGGGTTTGATACCCTTCAGGATCTCCTGATTAGATCTCTTTGCTTGACCATTGGATTGAGGATGAGCAACAGCCGAAACATCAAGCCGGATATGTTATCGTTGACAGAACTCTTCCATGGCACCTTTGGAGAGATTAGTGCCATTATCAGTTATGATGCTGTGTGGAAAACCAAAACGAAAGATCACCTTTTTCATGAACTGAACCGCCGTGGCTGCATCACACTTCTTGACCGGCTCGCCTCAACCCACTTTGTAAACTTATCCACCGCCACCGTGAGGTGTGTCTTTTTATCCTTAGACCTCTTGAAAGGTCCAACCATGTCAAGCCCCCAGACTGCGAACGGCCAAGAAATTGGAATCATCCTCAACTCTTGAGCCTGCACATGAGCTCGTCATGAGAATTTTTGACATCCGTCACATTTGCTAACCAGATCCTCCGCATCAGCATGAGCCGTCAGCCAATAGAAACCATGACGGAAAGCTTTGGCAACAAGAGATTTTGAGCCGACATGATGACCACAATCTCCTTCATGGATCTCACGAAGTATCTCCTGACCCTCCGCAGGCGACACACAACGTTGAAATGCCCCAGTGACACTGCGGTGATGTAACTCGCCATGAACAATCGTCATAGATTTGGATCGCCTGATGATTTGTCTCGCCAAAGTCTCATCCTCAGGCAACTCTCCCCGGGTCATATAGGCCAAATATGGCACTGTCCAATCCGGGATGACGTGCAGGGCTGCCATCAGCTGTGCCTCCGGGTCTGACACTGCTTGTTCTTCCTCTGTAGGTATCTTGACAGAAGGATTATGCAAAACATCGAGAAAGGTGTTGGGCGGCACCGGCTTACGCTGAGATCCCAGCCGGCTTAAAGCATCAGCCGCCTAATTCTTCCTTCGATCAATGTGTTCCACTTGATAACCTTTGAAGTGTCCAGCCACAACATCAACTTCACGATGGTAAGCTGCCATTAAGGGATCCTTAGAGTCCCACTTGCCTGATACCTGTTGAGACACAAGATCTGAGTCACCCAAACACCTTACCCGGCTCAAATTCATCTCTTTGGCCATCTTGAGACCATGGAGTAAGGCCTCATACTCAGCTGCATTGTTAGTACAAGGAAACATAAGCCGAAGCACATAACAAAATTTGTCACCTCGGGGGGAAGTTAAAACGACTCCAGCCCCCGAGATTCCAACTGCCTGGACCCATCAAAGTGAATAGTCCAATACGTGTTGTCTGGCTTCTCCTCAGGTGCCTGTAACTCTGTCCAATCATTGATAAAGTCCACCAAGGCTTGAGACTTAATAGCGGTACGTGGGATGTACTTCAAACCATGAGGCCCAAGCTCAATGGCCCACTTGGCGACTCGTCCTGTGGCTTCCCTATTCTGGATGATGTCTCCCAAGGGGGCAGAACTTACCACAATTATAGGATGACCTTGGAAGTACTGCTTCAGCTTCCGGCTTCCCATGAACACTCCGTAAACAAATTTCTGCCAATGCGGATACCTTTGCTTAGACTCAATGAGCACCTCACTGATGTAGTAAACCGGTCACTGGACCAGATGCTCCTTGCCAGCCTCCTTTCGCTCCACCACGATGGCAACACTGACGGCTCGTGAGTTAGCAGCCACATATAACAACAACGACTCTTTATCAATGGGAGCCGCAAGGACCGGTGGCTCAGACAACCGTCTCTTTAAATCTTCAAAGGTAGTATTAGCAGCATCACTCCAGACAAAAGTGTCCGTTTTCTTCATCATCGATACAAATGTAGGGCCTTCTCACCTAACCCGCCATTACGAACCGGCTTAAAGCAGCAACCACGACCCGCCAACGAACATCATTGATGCACGCCGGCTTAGACAAAGAAGTAATTGCCTTGATCTTCTCCGGATTAGCTTCAATGCCTCTGTTTGAGACCAGAAAACCCAGAAGCTTGCCTGCAGGTACACCAAATACACACTTGGCCGGGTTAAGCATCATCTTATAAACCCGGAGATTATCAAAGGTTTCCTTTAAATCAGATATCAAGGTTTCCTTCTCCCTGGACTTCACCATGATGTCATCCACATAAGCATGAACATTGCGCCCAATTTGATCATGGAGATAGTTCTATACACATCTCTGATAAGTCGCCTGGGCACTCTTGAGCCCAAATGGCATAGATACATAGCAGAAGGCTCCAAATGGAGTGATGAAAGCCGTCTTCTCCTGGTCCTTAACTGCCATTTTGATCTGATGATAACCAGAGTAAGCATCCAAAAAGCTCAATCGCTCGCAACCCGCCGTAGCATCAATGATTTGATCAATACGGGGAGGGCAAAGGATCAGCGGACAAGCCTTATTTAAGTCCGTGTAATCCACACACATCCGCCAGGTGCCGTTCTTTTTGAGCACGAGCACCGGGTTAGCTAACCACTCCGGGTGAAAAACTTCAACAATGAACCCAGCCGCTAAGAGCCGGGCGACCTCTTCTCCAATATCTTTCCGTATTTCCTCATTGAACCGTCAAAGAAATTGCCTGACCGGCTTATACTTCGGATCAATATTAAGAGTGTGCTCAGCGAGTTCTCTCGGGACACCCGGCATGTCAGAAGGTTTCCATGCAAAGATGTCCCGGTTCTCACGGATGAACTCGATGAGCGCGCTTTCCTATTTAGGATCCAAATTGGCGCGTCTTGAATCGTTTAGGCGCGCCGCTCGGAGTGAAATCAACAAGCTTGGTTTCAGCGCCCGACTTAAACTTCATCGCCGGGTCATGCTCGGTGGTTGGCTTCTTTAGAGAGGTCATATCTGCTGGGTCAATATTGTTTTGATAAAACTTCAGCTCCTCTGCTGCACAAACAGACTCAGCATAAGCTGTGTCACCCTCCTCACATTCCAGGGCTACCTTTCGACTTCCATGTACGGTGATGGTGCCCTTGTGACCCGGCATCTTAAGCTGCAGATAAACATAACATGGCCGTGCCATGAACTTGGCATAAGCCGGCCGACCAAACAGAGCATGATACGGACTCTTGATTTTGACCACCTCAAAGGTTAATTTCTCAGCTCTAGAATCATACTCATCTCCAAAGGCCACTTCCAGTTCAATCTTGCCAACTGGGTAAGCCGACTTACCAGGCACCACTCCATGAAAAACAGTGTTGGACGTCTTCAAATCCTTATCAGTCAATCCCATGCGTCGAAAGGTCTCATAATAGAGGATATTGATGCTGCTACCTCTGTCTATGAGTACCTTGGTGAATTTATATCCACCAACCTGAGGTGCTACCACCAAGGCTAACTGGCCCGGATTGTCAACCTGGAGGGGGTGATCTTCCCTGCTCCATATAATGGGCTGTTCTGACCACCTCAAGTAACGGGGAACCGCCGGCTCAACAGAATTCACGGCCCTCTTATGATCCTTCTGGTCACGTTTGCACAAGTTAGTGGTGAACGCGTGATACTGCCCACTATTCAGTTGCTTCGGGTGGCTTTGATAACCCGACTGTTGCTGCTGTTGTGCTCCTTGACCAGATTGCTGTTGATTATAACTGCCTTGATGTCCCTGAAAGCCGGAACTTGAACCGCCTCCCGGGCCATGAAAGCCGCCAGCTCCCGAGCCGCCGCCCGACCCGTGATTGCCATCAAACGTGTTGGAATTCTTAAAAGCTTTCATGATCGTGCAATCTTTCCATAAGTGGGTGGCGGGTCGTTCCCTGGTGCCGCGTCTTGGGCAAGGCTCATTGAGTAGCTGCTCAAGAGATGGGCCTGACCCGCCAGACCGAGGGGGCGGTCTGCCCTTACGTCTCTGATTGTTACCCTGTGCATTGGTGTTGGCTACAAACTTCGGGTTACCCTCAGCCTTACGCTTATTGCCTCCTTGATTCATCGGGTTATGCTGCTAACCCTTTTCAATATCGTTCTTCTTTCCCTTCCCCGTCTTTTCCTCATAAGACACGGGATCCTTGGTACTATCAGAGTCAGCGTATTTGACTAAAGCTGCCATCAGCGTACCCATATCATTGCAATCACGCTTAAGGCGCCCCAGTTTCTATCTCAGCAGCTCAAAGCGGCAGTTCTTCTCCAACATGAGGACTGCAGAGCCGGCATCCATCTTGTCAGATGAATGTACTATCTCTTTGACCCGGCGTACCCAATGGGTCGTGGATTCACCCTCCTCCTGCTTACAATTTGTCAAGTCCACAATCGACATAGACTGCTTGCAAGTGTCCTTGAAGTTCTGGATGAAACGGGCTTTTAGCTCTGCCCATGAACTAATGGAGTTGGGTGGCAAGCCCTTTAACCAAGACCAGGCCGTTCCATCTAACATCATGGTGAAGTACTTAGCCATTGCTGCATCACTGACCTCCAACAGCTCCATGGCCATCTCATAACTTTCAATCCACGCTCTAGGCTGTAAGTCGGCCGTGTAATTCGGCACCTTCCGAGGTCCCTTGAAGTCCTTGGGTAAACGTACATTACGTAGAGCCGGTACTAAACAAGGAACACCACCGGTTCTGGTAGCCATTCCCGCCTCAACGGAAGTCGTCGGATAATCTGGAAAGTCCTGATGAGCCATTTCTTGAGCTGCTGGCTGAGGCGCCCGCTCGTCCTCCTCACGTATTCAATCCTGCACCGGGTTATAACCACCGGGCGGGTTACGGCGCTGGGCGTTGCTTGACAAAGCTTCTGACTCCATGTGCCTGCTGTAACTCGGACTCCGGTTTGGATGAGCCGGAGCTAACCAAGGCGAAGGAGTTGAATGAATCCTGTCCCGGTAGGAATAAGTCTCTTCTTGAGCCAAAGCTGTGCGGACGAGGTCTCGATCCTTCGGTTTCCATCGCTGTTGGATCGTCACCATCCACCGGGAGAGCCGCCAAACGTGCTGATGCTGCGATCAAGTTCTCCATGGGGTTGGAAAAGTGACCCGGCGGTATCGGTACGTAACGGGGCGGTGCCATGTTCCCATGAAGACGTGCCATCTCCCGAGGCTGAGCCGACCCTCCTGTTCCGACTGTCATAAGTTGATTTGCATCTGGTGGGTTACTTGGGCCGGCTCCGGGTGTAGCGAAAAGATTCCGAGGATCATAAACCGTAGGTAAACGGGATTGGGTTTTCTGATGTCTCCTCCTCATCACCTCGTTAGATGCATTCAAGATCATCGTAAGCTGGAAGGCCTCTGACTGTAGCTGTTGTGCCCGTTGCTACATCGTGAGCTTGCGTTGGTTTTCCCCAAAGAGGAGAGGATGATGCAACACAGTAGCGTAAGTATTTCCCTCAGTTTTTGAGAACCAAGGTGGCCACGCGCAAGTCCCTCGTACCTGCACAAAACGATAGCTAGGACATGAAATTCATATGGTAATTTTATTTTCTTTCTAGGAAAGTGTTCCATGCCTTTCTTTAATGGAAATTGGAATCTAATATTCCCTTCCTTCATATCAATAAAATTGCACCAATCGTTCTAAGGAAAGGTCTACCAAGAATAATAGGACATGAAGGATTGCAATCTATATCAAGAACGATAAAATATCTGGGCACATAATTCCTATTTGCAACAATAAGCACATCATTAATTCTTCCCATAGGTTTTTTAATAGTGGAATCCATAAGATGTAAGTTTAGAGAGCAATCATCAAAATCACGGAAATCTAGCAAATCACACAAAGTTTTGGGAATAGTAGAGACACTAGCACCCAAATCACACAAAGCATGAAACTCATAATCTTCAATTTTAATTTTGATAGTAGGTTCCCACTCATCATGGAGTTTCCTAGGGATAGAAACTTTCAACTCAAGCTTTTCTTCATAAGATTGCATCAAAGCATCAACAATGTGTTCGGTAAAGGCCTTATTTTGACTATAAGCATGAGGAGAATTTAGCACGGATTGCAACAAGGAAATACAATCAATTAAAGAGCAATTTTCATAATTAAATTCCTTGAGATCCAATATAGTGGGTTTAGCAATATCTTGATTTTTATTTCTTTCAATCCCACTTTTATCAATTTCATCATCAAGATCTAAAAACTCCGAATTCTTAGAACGCTTCTAGGTAAAGGAAGATCATATTCAGTTTCATAAAGATTCATGTTGCAAAACAAAGATTTAATAGGGGACACATCAATAACTTTTATATCTTCATCTTGATTTTCATAGGAATTGGAAGAACACGCTTTAATAAAGGCATCTTTGGAAGCACGCATCCTAGCGGTTCTTTCCTTGCACTCATCAATGGAAATTCTCATGGCTTTGAGAGACTCATTGATATCATGCTTAGGAGGAATAGATCTAAGCTTTAAAGAATCAATTTCAAGAGAAATTCAATCAACGTTCCTAGCCAAATCATCAACTTTAAGCAATTTCTCTTCAAGCAAAGCATTAAAATTCTTTTGTGAATTCATAAACTCTTTAACACTACTCTCAAATTCAGAGGGCATCTTATTAAAATTTCCATAAGAGTTGTTGTAGGAATTTCCATAATTATTAGAAGGATTACTAGGATAAGGCCTAGGCTTAAAATTCCCTCAATAAGCGTTGTTACCAAAATTATTCCAACCAACAAAATTCACATCCATAGATTCATTATTATTCTCAATCAAGGTAGACAAAGGCATGTCATTAGGATCAGAAGAAACACTCTTAGCAAAGAATTTCATAAGTTCATCCATCTTTCCACTCAAAACATTGATTTCTTCTATAGCATGCACTTTTTTATTAGTAGATCTTTCGGTATGCCATTGAGAATAATTAACCATAATATTATCTAGGAGTTTAGTAGCATCTCCTAAAGTGATTTCCATAAAAGTGCCTCCCGCGGCCGAATCTAAAAGATTTCTAGAAGCAAAATTCAATCCAGCATTTTTTTTGTATAATCATCCATAAGTTCAAACCATGAGTAGGACAATTACGTATCATTAATTTCATTCTCTCCCAAGCTTGTGCAACATGTTCATGGTCAAGTTGCTTAAAATTCATAATATCGTTCCTAAGAGAGATAATCTTAGCGGGAGGGAAATACTTAGAGATAAAAGCATCTTTGCACTTGTTCCAAGAACCAATACTATTTTTAGGCAAAGATGAAAACCACGCTTTAGCACGATCTCTAAGCGAAAAAGGAAATAGCTTCAATTTAACAACATCATTATCGACATCTTTTTTCTTTTTGCATATCACATAAATCAACGAAGCTATTCAGATGAGTAGCGACATCTTCACTAGGAAGGCGGCGAATTGATCTTTCATAACAAGATTCAACAAAGCGATATTGATTTCACAAGATTCAGTATTGGCAAGAGGAGCAATCGGAGTGCTAAGGAAATCATTATTATTGGTATTGGTGAAGTCACGCAATTTGGTAGCATCTTGAGCCATCGCGCCAAACAAGCAAACTAACACACAAGCAAACAAACGGACGAGGAAAAAGGCAAACGAGAAAGAGAGGAGGAGATTGGGAAAGAGAGGGCGAATAAAACGGCAAGGGTGAAGTGGGGGAGAGGAAAACGAGAGGCAAATGGAAAATAATGTAATGCGAGAGATAGGGATTGTGATGGGTACTTGGTATGTTGACTTTTGCGAAGACTCCCCGGCAACGGCACCAGAAATCCTTCTTGCTACGTCTTGAGCTTGCGTTGGTTTTCCCCGAAGAGGAGAGGATGATGCAGCATAGTAGTGTAAGTATTTCCCTCAGTTTTTGAGAACCAAGGTATCAATCCAGTAGGAGGCCACACGCAAGTCCCTCGTACCTACACAAAACGATAGCTACTCGCAACCAACGTGATTAGGGGTTGTCAATCCCTTCACGGTCACTTACTTAGAGTGAGATCTGATAGAGATAATATTTTTGGTATTTTTGGTATAAAGATGCAAAGTAAAAAGTAAAAGCAAAGTAAAAACAAACCAGTAAATAAAGTGATAGAGATTGATATGATGAGAATAGACCCGGGGCCATAGGTTTCACTAGTGGCTTCTCTCAAGAGCATAAGTATTCTACGGTGGATGAACAAATTACTGTTGAGCAATTGACAGAATTGAGCATAGTTATGAGGTTACCTAGGTATGATCATGTATATAGGCATCACGTCCGAGACAAGTAGATCGAAACGATTCTTCATCTACTACTATTACTCCACTCATCGACCGCTATCCAAAGCATGCATCTAGAGTATTGAGTTAAAAAGCAGTAACGCCTTAAGCAAGATGACATGATGTAGAGGAATAAATTCGTGCAATATGATAAATACCCCATATTGTTATCCTCGATGGCAACAATACAATACGTGCCTTGCAACCCTTTACATCCTTTGGGTAAGGACACCGCAAGATTGAACCCAAAGCTAAGCACTTCTCCCATTGCAAGAACCACCAATCTAGTTGGCCAAACCAAACGGATAATTCAAGAGACTTGCAAAGATAACTCAATCATACATAAAAGAATTCAGAGAAGATTCAAATATTATTCATAGATAAGCTGGATCATAAACCCACAATTCATCGGTCTCAACAAACACACCGCAAAAAGAAGATTACATCGAATAGATCTCCACGAGAGAGGGGAGAACATTGTATTGAGATCCAAAAGAGAGAAGAAGCCATCTAGCTACTAGCTATGGACCCGAAGGTCTGAAGTAAACTACTCACACTTCATCGGAGGGGCTATGGTGTTGATGTAGAAGCCCTCCATGGTGGATGCCCCCTCGTGAAGCTTGAACAGGCCCCAAGATGGGATCTCATGGATCTGAGGAAGTTGCGGCGGTGGAATTAGGTTTTTGGCTCCTGTTCTGATCGTTTGGTGATACGTAGGTATATATAGGAGGAAGGAGTACGTCGGTGGAGCGTCAGGGGGCCCACGAGGTAGGGGGCGCGCCCAGGGGGGCGCCCTCCACCCTCGCCCTCCACCCTCGTGACCGCTTCTGGCACTTCTTGGAGTAGGGTCCAAGTCTCCTGGACCACGTTCGGTTGGAAAATCACGTTCCCGAAGGTTTCATTCCGTTTGGACTCCGTTTGATATTACATTTCTTGAAACACCAAATAGGCAAAAAACAGCAATTCTAGGCTGGGCCTCCGGTTAATAGGTTAGCCCCAAAAATAATATAAAATGGAAAATAAAGCCCAATATAGTCCAAAACAGTAGATAAAGTAGCATGGAGCAATCAAAAATTATAGATACGTTGGAGACATATCACCCGTGCATCCAAAGCCGCCCGTTCTGTGGCTAACCTGGTGTCCTCAGCTGCCAAGGCCTTCTTAGCCCGAGCTATCTCCTCACGCACACGTGCCACCTCCGCGTTATGCTCATCTTGATTCGCAGGGATGATTGTGGTGGTTAACAGGGCCGTCAGCTTATCCATGAGATCCATCAGCACCTAAGCCGGTGGGCGCCGCGGGGCCTCTGCCCGGCCGCTCTGACCGGACGTTATTGCTGTTGCAGCCGTTGAGTTTTGACCGGGTTGAGTACCAGCCATGAAAACTCCTGCCCAGCTTGGCGGCTCATAGGGGTCTGGAATACTGGAGCCATCGGAGCAGCCCCCAAGCGCGCCATCTTGCTCTTGATACAACGAATCTGTTGAACCGGCGGACGAATCACCATCAGAGAGGACGGCCGTCTCACCGCCATCTTCAGATCCTTCAGGAAGTTCCTCTTCGTGGATGCAGCCCACGAAGGCACGCTTCATGACGGGTTAAACTCGGGCGGGTCTCGCGTGCTGAGCCGTCTCGACGAGGTCGGTGCAGTTGTCCGGCTCAGGGCCCGGCTCACCAATCCGGCCGATGAAGACGTGGATTCCGCCAAAGGGGACCCGGTACCCGTACTCAATTGAGCCGGCGTCGGGGCCCCAGCCTTCGTCAATGTAGAGGGCGGCGACTCTTGGTCATCCGGCCATCGTATCCCTTGAGCCCTTCAAGTTGCCCTTCAAGAACTCAAATCCACCGTCTGGCCGGCCCCACGGTGGCGCTTAATCGTGAAATTGTCACGGCAGATGTCCTCTTGCAAGGACTTAGTCGTGGAGCCATCGCAACTAGGAAGCTTAAAGGGGTTAATCGGGACAGAGGACACGAGAGATTTATACTAGTTCGGCCCCTTACGGTGAAGGTAAGGCCTACGTCTAGTTGGGTTGGTATTGCTTGATGTTTCAATGACCAGGGAGCGAGATACGCTATGCTCGGTTCTCGATGAGTTGTTTTTCTTGCCCTAAGCCGCTAGCGGGTCGTCCCCTTATATACATGGGTTGACGCCCTGCGGCTTGCAGAGTCCCGGCCGGCTCATAAACAGTGTCCGGCTTGGTGACTAGTTAAATCTACCTTATGATACAAGTCATGCCATCATGGCGGTTTTATCACTATGGGCCTTAAAGCGCTGTGGGCCTTAGACCCTTTATTGAACCGCCATCTTCGTGCTTGGTCTTTGGGCATCTTTCTGAATAATCTTATTTGCGTAACCCGGCCCCTCCTGGGCGGCTTACACAAATAGTATATCCCCAACAATTCCACGACACTTTCTGATCGGTCTATTCAAGAGTCCGTAGTAAAATAACATGAAGCTATTCTTTCAGTTCAATCTATCCTAGAGTTCGTACTAGAATAACACCTTAAGACACAAATCAACCAAAACCCTAATTTCACCTAGATACTCCATTGTCACCTCAAGTATCTGTGGGTATGATTATACGATATGCATCACACAATCTCAGATTCATCTATTCAATCAACACAAAGAACTCCAAAGAGTGCCCCAAAGTTTCTACCGGAGAGTCAAGACAAAAACGTGTGCCAACCCCTATGCATAAGTTCACAAGGTCACATAACCCGCAAGTTGATCACCAAAACATAAATCAAGGAGATCACGTGAATATCCCATTGTCACCATAGATAAGCACATGCAAGACATACATCAAGTGTTCTCAAATCCTTAAAGAGTCAATCTGATAAGATAACTTCAAAGGGAAAACTCAATCCATTACAAGAGAGTAGAGGGGGAGAAACATCATAATATCCAACTATAATAGCAAAGCTCGCGATACATCAAGATCGTGCCACATCAAGAACACGCGAGAGAGAGATCAAACACATAGCTACGGGTACATGCCCTCAGCCCCGAGGGTGAACTACTCCCTGCTCGTCATGGAGAGCGCTGGGATGATGAAGATGGCTACATGAGGATCCCCCTCCGTGAGTCTTGAGAACAGGGTCCCGATTGGTTTTCGGTGGCTATAGAGGCTTGCGGCGGCGAAACTCCCGATCTAGGTTATTTTCTGGAGGTTTCTGTATTTATATTAATTTTTGGTGTAGGTCTCACGTCAGGGGGGGTCTCCGAGCCGTCCACGAGATAGGGGGGCGCGCCCCCCACCCTCGTGGGCAGCCCGGGACTCTTCTGGCCCAACTCTTTTACTCCCGGGGCTTCTTTTGGTCCATAAAAAATCATAAAAAATTGGCACGTAAATTGGAATCCGTTTGGTATTGTGTCAGTTTCTGCTTTTTCCTTGTTTTTGAGTTTTACAGAAAAGGAATACCAAACGGAGTCCAATTGACGTGCCAATTTTTGATGATTTTTATGGACCAAAAGAAGTCCCGGGAGTAAAAGAGTTGGGCCAGAAGAGTCCCGGGCTGCCCACGAGGGTGGGGGGCGCGCCTAGCCTCTGGCGCGCCCCTATCTCGTGGACGGCTGGAGACCCCACCGACGTGAGACCTACACCAAAAATTCCTATAAATACGTAAACCTCCGTAAAATAACCTAGATCGAGTATCGCCGCAAAGCCTCTATAGCCACCGAAACCAATCAGACCCTATTCCGCACCCCACCGAGGGGGGATCCTCACAGTAGCCATCTTCATCATCCCAGCCTTCCATGACGAGCAGGGAGTAGTTCACCCTCGGGGCTGAGGGCATGTACCCGTAGCTATGTGTTTGATCTCTCTCTCACGTGTTCTTGATGTGGCACGATCTTGATGTATCGCGAGCTTTGCTATTATAGTTGGATCTTATGATGTTTCTCCCCCTCTACTCTCTTGTAATGGATTGAGTTTTCCCTTTGAAGTTATCTTATAAGATTGACTCTTTAAGGATTTGAGAACACTTGATGTATGTCTTGCATGTGCTTATCTATGGTGACAGTGGGATATTCACGTGATCTACTTGATTTATGTTTTGGTGATCAACTTGCGGGTTATGTGACCTTGTGAACTTATGCATAGGGGTTGGCACACGTTTTTGTCTTGACTCTCCCAGAGAAACTTTGGGGCACTCTTTGGAGTTCTTTGTGTTGATTGAATAGATGAATCTGAGATTGTGTGATGCATATCAGATAATCATACCCACAGATACTTGAGGTGACAATGGAGTATCTAGGTGAAATTAGGTTTTGCTGATTTGTGTCTTAAGGTGTTATTCTAGTACGAACTCTAGGATAGATTGAACTGAAAGAATAGCTTCATGTTATTTTACTACGGACTGTTGAATAGATCGATCAGAAAGTGTTGTGGAATTGTTGGGGATATACTATTTGTGTAAGCCGCCCAGGAGGGGCCGGGTTACGCAAATAAGATTATTCGGAAAGATGCCCAAAGACCAAGCACGAAGATGGCGGTTCAATAAAGGGTCTAAGGCCCACAGGCGGCTTAAGGCCCATAGTGATAAACCGCCATGATGGCATGACTTGTATCATAAGGTAGATTTAATTCAGTCACCGAGCCCACGCTTATGAGCCGTCGACTCTTCAAGCCGCAGGCGCCAACCCATGTATATAAGGGGACGACTCCGCTAGCGCTTAGGGCAAGAAACAACTCATCGAGAACCGCATAGCGTATCTCGCCCTCGGTCATCGAAACATCAAGCAATACCAACCCAACTAGACGTAGCCTTACCTTCACCGTAAGGGGCCGAACTAGTATAAATCTCTCGTGTCCTTTGTCCCGATTAACCCTTTAAGCTTCCTAGTTGCGATGGCTCCACGACTAAGTCCTTGTAAGAGGACATCTGCGTGACAATTCCACGGCTTGGCGCCACCGTGGGGCCAGCGCACGGTGGATTTGAGTTCTTGAAGGGCAACTTCGAAGGGCTCAAGGGATACGCAGGGTGCCGGAACAGGGTCCCAATTGGTTTTCGGTGGCTATAGAGGCTTGCGGCGGTGAAACTCCCGATCTAGGTTATTTTCTGGAGGTTTCTGTATTTATAGGAATTTTTGGTCTAGGTCTCACGCCGTCGGCGGGGGTCTCGAGCCGTCCACGAGATAGGGGCGCGCCCGGGGGCTAGGCGCGCCCCACCCTCGTGGGCAGCCCGGGACTCTTCTGGCCCAACTCTTCTACTCCCGGGGCTTCTTTTGGTCCATAAAAAATCATCAAAAATTGGCACGTCAAATGGACTCCGTTTGGTATTCCTTTTCTGTAAAACTCAAAAACAAGGAAAAAGCATAAACTGACACTGGGCTCTAGGTTAATAGGTTAGTCCCAAAAATCATATAAAATAGCATATAAATGCATTTAAAACATCTTAGATGGATAATATAATAGCATGGAATAATAAAAAATTATAGATACGTTGGAGACGCATCAGCATCCCCAAGCTTAATTCCTGCTCGTCCTCGAGTAGGTAAATGATAAAAACAGAATTTTTGATGTGGAATGCTACCTAGCATAATTTTCAATGTAATTTTCTTTATTTGGCATGAATGTTCAGATCCGAAAGATTCAAAACAAAAGTTTAATATTGACATGAAAACAATAATACTTCAAGCATACTAACAAAGCAATCATGTCTTCTCAAAATAACATGGCCAAAGCAAGCTATCCCTACAAAATCATATAGTCTGGCTATGCTCTATCTTCATCACACAAAATATTTAAATCATGCACAACCCCGATGACAAGTCAAGCAATTGTTTCATACTCCCTCCGTTCGGAATTACTTGTCGTAGAAATGGATGTATCTAGACATTTTTTAGTTCTAGATACATCCATTTCTGCGACAAGTAATACAGAACGGAGGGAGTACTTTTGATGTTCTCAAACCTTTTCAATCTTCACGCAATACATGAGTGTGAGCCATGGACATAGCACTATAGCTGGAATAGAATGGTGGTTGTGGAGAAGACAAAAAGGGAGAAGATAGTCTCACATCAACTAGGTGTATCAACGGGCTATGAAGTTGCCCATCAATAGATATCAATGTGAGCGAGTAGGGATTGCCATGCAACAGATGCACTAGAGCTATAAGTGTATGAAAGCTCAAAAAGAAACTAAGTGGGTGTGCATCCAACTCGCTTGCTCACGAAGACCTAGGGCATTTTGAGGAAGCCCATCATTGGAATATACAAGCCAAGTTCTATAATGAAAGATTCCCACTAGTATATGAAAGTGACAACATAGGAGACTCTCTATCATGAAGATCATGGTGCTACTTTGAAGCACAAGTGTGGTAAAAGGATAGTAGCATTGCCCCTTCTCTCTTTTTCTCTCATTTTTTTGTTTTTTTAGCCTTCTCTTCTTTTGTTTTCTTTTTTGGCCTATTTTTTAATTTTATTTTTATTTTTCATCCGGAGTCTCATCCCGAATTGTGGGGGAATCATAGTCTCCCTCATCCTTTCCTCACTGGGACAATGCTCTAATAATCATGATCATCACACTTTTATTTACTTACAACTCATGAATTACAACTCGATACTTAGAACAAAATATAATTCTATATGAATGCCTCCGGCGGTGTACCGGGATGTGCAATAAATCAAGAGTGACATGTATGAAAGAATTATGAAGGTGGCTTTGCCACAAATACGATGTCAACTACATGATCATGCAAAGCAATATGACAATGATGATGCGTGTCATAATAAACGGAACGGTGGAAAGTTGCATCGCAATATATCTCGGAATGGCTATGGAAATGCCATAATAGGTAGGAATGGTGGCTGTTTTGAGGAAGGAAATGGTGGGTGTATGGTACCGGCGGAAGTTGCGCGATACTAGAGAGGCTAGCAATGGTGGAAGGGTGAGAGTGCGTATAATCCATGGACTCAACATTAGTCATAAAGAACTCACATACTTATTGCAAAAATCTATTAGTTATCAAAACGAAGTACTACGCGTATGCTCCTAGGGGGATAGATTGGTAGGAAACACTACAAAAAAAATACACTTCCGTGATGATACGTGTTTGTCACAGTAGGTCGCGTTTTCTGTCATGCATGTACATCCATGACGATTTTATGACAGAATCAAGATAGTCATACTTGTGCTGTCGTAGAAGTGTTCCATGACATTACCAAAATTATCATCACGGAAGTGTCCACTTCCATGACGATAAATCGCACGTCACAGAAGTGCTTTCGTCAAGGGTGACCAACACGTGGCATCCACCGTAATGGAACACCGTTAAGCTATCGGGTCGGGTTTTGGATCCGATAACCCGTTAACACCCCCGACCAATGGGGATTTTCCACGTGTAAAATTATCATTGGCTGGAGGAAACACGGTAATCCGCTCATCGTTGGGATGAGATGTCATCCACTCATTGGACGTAAGGCGCCTATGATACGTCGACATGTGGCACGGCCCAATAGAGGCCCATTCCTGTGAAAAGGCCGGCTGTTTGACTTGGTCAAAAGGTGGCGGGCCGGCCCATGGAAAGCCTGTTAACGGCCTGTTAGCATATAGCCCATTTACAACCCGCTAACCCAAGGCCCGTTCGCCCTATCCGAATTAGGCCCGATGGCGTCATCCGGCCATCCAATATGATTCCAGCCCGTTTCACTTCTGGCGCATGTATGGCCCATGACGTCTTTCGGCCCATATGAGGCCCTATGTAACTCTTGGCCTATTAACGGCCCGTGGTGAAACTGGCCCGTAATGAACAATGTATCACTTTACACCCATTAATGGCCCATGGTGAAACTGGCCCATAATGAACAGTGTATCACTTTATACCCATTAACGGCCCGTTATTCCGTTGGGCCGTTTCCAGCCCATGTTATCTTTCGGCCTTCTCAGAGCCCATTTATTCTTGGGCTCATTTCCTTGATTCGTTTACTTACGGCCCTTCTTGTCATTTTTCGCTTGTGGGCCAAATTCAGCCGTGTTACAGTCGGCCCGTTTGTGGTCTGTTAATACGTTGGGCCGTTTTCATAGCGTCATCAAATACGGCCTATTAACGATGGTCCGTTATGGTCGGCCCATGAATGGACGATTCCAACTCTAGCCCGTTTACGGCCATAATGCGGTCTGTTTGGCCCATGTTTGGCCAATCGATCATACAGCCCGTATAAGGCCCATTGATGATACGGCCCGCATAAAGCCCATTGTTTCTACGGCCTGTAGAAGGCCCATTGTTTCTACGTCCGTAGAATGCCCATCGCTTCTGACCCAAGAGGAGGCCCAAGTGTCACTACAAGAAATATTAGCCCATGGTTATTGTGGCCTAGTTTTGAAAAAATAGGTTATTGCAGCCACTAGCAAACCGCGGAAAAAGAAGCGCAATGAATACAAGCAAACAAATAAACAAGACAACAAGGAAATAAATAAGCAAGCAACTAACGCTAGGCTATCACGGCTATTACACATATTACATCCACTGGGCATCAAAGTTCGCCACCAGTGCAAATATAGGGAACAAAGCAACATATCATATACATTGGTTGTCAAATTGGCGACCAGCGCAAATAAACGCTGCAACAAAACAAATCCAGAACTGAAACCACTTCAGAAGATCTCAAGAAACAATATCACAGGTACCCATAATGTCGGCAAGATGCTTAGCAAGCTTATTAACTTTCTCTTGTTTGGCGCTTAAATCCTCCAAATTTGTCGCTGCACCGTAAAATATGCATCTGAATTCGCAGGACTTCCTCGGTCCTTGACTTCCTGTCGCAGCACATCTGATCGATGTCTTTCAACTTGAAGTTGAGACTCAAGAAGACGAACTGATTCAGGCAGCAAGTTCGAAGAGCTTGTGCCAGCAGTAGTGGCCAGTAACTCGAACACTACATCAAGACATGACTTTTGGGTTCCCTCACTGTCGTCAAGATAGTTTTTATCAGCTTTCTTGGAGACCAACAGGGATGTCTCACTATCTTGAACCTTATCTGCATTACTTCCTTTACCATTGGATAACGCAGCATCGTTTCTCCAATATTTTGTCCGCATTCTAAAAGAGAAACAAGCTGACACATCACATGTTTACCATGTTGTATATGAAACTCATTTTGGTAAATGAGTTCAGTAGTAAAGTGGACAGGATAACAGCATGAAACAAACATATATCTATGTACCATGGTCACTTTATGGTCTATATCATTCTATTTTTGTTGCCAAATCAAGATAGAGACAGTTCAAATAATATTTGTTCAAGACAAAGCAGAATAGACAGAATATAAGTGTGGGTAACTATAGAGCAATAACAACAATTGTAATGTGCATGACATGAGAACATAACTGTTTATTCAATTGAAACTGAAATCAACATAGAGCAGGTTACAACAACAAACCACTTAAAGAAACAGGTTTTAAACATACCTGTTGCGCCATTGGAGTTTCAATTCCATCCTTCAAATTTGAAAATAGTTGGTATGAGTAAATACAGTAATGCAACAGCAAAGGAGTATGAACCATAGCTACAAAACCTGACCTGAGAACAAATCTTCTTCTCCTTTAAGCGTTGAGTTGGGATTCAGAGTGGTGGTCCTCGTGCTTTGGGCACTGCAGTTCCCTTACTAACTACTCGTGTTTGGGTGCTGTGTCAACTGGAACCGGGTTACTATCTGCCGGGGTTGGGGTTAGAAGGAGTGTAGCTGGTTCTCTGTCCAACTGGGTAGGGGTACAATCTGCGAGAGTCTAGGTTATGTGTGGTGGATCTGGTCCTCGGGCAAGTACAACCGTGGTTCTATCTGCATCAACTGGTAGCACTATCTTTTCTAAAGACCGTGTTGTTACTCCCTTAGATACTGCCATCACGCTCTCCAATTCAAATGGCTGATAAACAAGAAAAGTAATTGAAAGTATAGACATTGTACGATAGACATGTGCAATGGATAGTGGGGAATAAAAGAGGGCATGAAATAATTCATATTTATGTTGTCTAACCAAATAGGATAGCATGACACAGTTTCACATATATGATGGCTAACTAAACGGGATAGCATGACACAATTTCACATTATGATAGCTAACTAAAAAAGATGGAAATACATAGTTCAAAATATGAGACTATGTAAACAGGATGACATGACATAACTATATAATGTGTTTATTAAATAGGTTGGCATGCCATAATTCACATACATTCACGGATAGAATTCCATAATTCAAAATATGATGACTGTAAACACTAAACAGGATGAGATGATATAACTATATGATGTCTTTATTAAATGGGTTGCCATGCCATAATTCAGATAGATGATGTGTATGTACTATGTAAACATGATGGCATGATATAATTCAAATATATGATTTATATAGTAAGCAAGTAAGCAGATGGCAATCCATATATGATGTAAAACTAAGAAATGCAAGACAACATGCATGACATGGGTAATATAACCTTAAGTTTGAGAATAGACCTCGGGGAAATAAGACTGGTCATCGGTCTACGAATCCTCCTCTCGAGGAGCTCTCTCAGAACCAGCAAGATGTCTGCTTCAGCGAGTAGCATTATCTGCTCTGAATACCTTGTTTTCACTCGAGATACTTCCATCACCGCTTTAAATGGCTGATGCATGAAGAGTAGTTGAATATACAAACGTTGTCGACAAATGGAACACTTAATACAAAAAATGATAGCATGATATAATTCACATACATGATGATTGGCTAAACAACATGGCATTGCATAATTCACATATATAATGCCTTTGCAACAAGATAGCATTATATAATTCACATATATAATGTCTTGCAACAAGATGACAATGCATAATTCACATATATGGTAATTAGACACTGAAGAGGTGGCATTCACACAAAGCATGTCTAAACTAATCAAATGACATAGCAATGCGAGACACCATACGCACGATATGAGCAACATAACCACCAAGTTAGAGCATACACCTCGGGGGGGAGAGGACTGGTCATCTGTCTCTGAATCCTCCTCTGAGGAGCTATCCATAACCAGCGAGATATGCGCTTCGTCAGATAGCATAGTCTGCTCTGGAGACCTTGTTGTCACTCCAGAATTTGCCATCACCGTGTCAAATGGATGATGCACACGAAGAGCAGTTGAATGTACTAACATTGTTGACAAATGTAATATGTAACACAAAAAAAAGGATGGCCTGATATAATTTACATATAAGATGACTGGCTAAGCAGGATGGCATTGCAAAATTCACATATATGATGCCTGGCTAAACAAGACAACGTTGCATAATTCACATAAACGATGAATAAACTAAACAGATGGCATTCACACAAAGGATGTCTAAACTAAGCAGATGAAATATTTGATGTATAAAGTAAGCAATGCAAGACACCATATGCATGATAAAACCAAAATACGCATGCCAAGTTAGAGCGAAGACCTCAGGGGGTAAATAGGAGTTGTCTTCTCCTTCTGAATCCCCCTCAGAACAGATATCTTCCTCTCGATTACAATCCGAAATGCGTGGAGGGGGGCTGCCTTTGCGCCTACCATGGAGCGATGTATGCATGACATTTTATTGCCACGCAAGGCTCGTCTCTTTTGCTCTACATGTTCAGTTCCATTGTTTACAATAACTGTCATGCATAGGAATAAAATATAGTGAGATTATGTAAGGAATGCATGCAGAAATCCAGAGTGATGGTAGCAACCTGTGGATAGACCCAAAACCAATAATAGCAAAGTGATAATGGCTTCAGTTAAAAATACAGATAATGGCTTCTTTACTATTTGTTTCCCACCCAACATGAAACTCATAGTAGACACCGGAGATTAACCAGATAGTAGATAGATACTATTGATAGCGGCCCCGATATGTACCGCACAACCATGTAAAAACTCAAGTTTGACCATTAATTTGGAGCTGACTCAGAGTCTAATCGGTGAACATGACGATAAAGTAGCATGTAATATTAAGCGATGCATAACGTAAGCAGACACGATAGAGTGCGACCTCTCTTGCGGACCAGTAGTCCTCGAGGTCATCTGCTCGGTTGATGATGGTAATGCAGTTTTCATGGCTGCCAGCGGCGGGGAAGAAGATCTGAGGCGGCAAAAGACATTCTGGAGGCCGGATCCCTGCTGTGCTGGACCCTTCTGTCGTTGGAGCAGCTGAGCTGGGGTGGACGACGTCGCAGCAGGAGCGGGACAAACCACGCAAGCTTTTCTTTGAAAACTATCTGTAAGAGAAGTAATTCTGTAAGTGCTCGTTTGAATTGGAGGATTCCAACAATGCAGGGATAGGAAATACACAGGAATAGGATAGGAATGCACGTGCAAAACAGAGAATTTAAAACACAGGATTTCTGCCAATCTGGGTGTTTGATTCACAACAATTGGAAGATCACAGGATGCAAAGAAGCATGGTGAGATTAAGTCAAACCACAAGAAAATGTACGGTTATAATGCTATTATGCTACTATCTCTTAGTCTTCTGCTTCATGAATAGGAATTTGAAAAGGAGGACACGTGAAAATTAAAATTCCTACATTTTTTCTTACAAGGAGACACTAAAGGAACAAATCCATGTGCTCAGTGGACAATATATATAACATGTAGAGTAAAAAAGAGATGCAACAAGTGTACAACCTCTTTGGCGAAGCCATGTCGATCTCAGCGTGATTGGGTTGGCGGTGAGGATGCTCCGGTGACTTTCTTTGTCTGAGGAGGGAAGAAGATCTTAGGCGTCTGGAGATGGAGCCCGAGGTACTGCTCACATTGTGATGGAGGGTTTAAATCGTTGGAGCAGCTCCGTGAGTTGTATGACGCCTTGAGGCTGAAGCAGGACAAGAGAGAAACAAACAACGTTAACCTGAGTGGAATTCTAATAGCATCTCCAATACATGACGTAAAATACATAACCACAAAGTGCTAGATGTAAAATACATCAGCCGCTCATCTCTGAACTTAACTGTCGAAACTGAACTTAAGCTGTTGAAAATGAATTTTCTTTGTCGAACCTGAATTTTTCTCATCAAACTGAACGCACTAGCAAGGTGAGGCTACACGTCGGTCGACTGACTTTTTCATCTCTGGTCAGTCGATTTTGCAGCCGTCGGATTTGAAATCAAGGGCCTGCAGTTCATCTTCAACCTCCACCCCCTGAGCCGCCAGCCACCACCGGCCAAACAGCAATGACCGCCCATGACGGCGTGATCGCCGCCCCGCCCCAAATACACTCCACACCGCCGGTCCGCCGCCGCCCCGGCCATCCCTCTAGGCCCCCCGTGCCAAGCTTTTTCTCCGGTGATCCCCACGCCACCGCCCCGCCAACGCCCCGCCACCGCCCCGCCAACGCCACACCGGGCGACCACGCCCCATCCTGAACCCTAAGATAGATAGTGGCGTACCTCTCCCGTGAGCCCCCTCCCCATCACGGCTGGTTCTTCCTTCACCCGGCGAGCCCCCACCCCTGAAAATCGATCGACCCAAAAGTCAATTCAGTCGGCCCGAAGTGTAGCTTCATCGAAGATCGCAAGCAAGAGCAAGAGCGAGAGCAGCAACGTGAGCAAGAGCAATAGCAAGAGCAGACCAGGCAGGGGACTGAGAGCAAGAGCAGAGCAGAAGCGCGAGCGATAGCTAAAGCAGCAGCAGCTCCTACTGTTGTGGACGTTGCCGCCGAGGGAGCAACGTCGTGGAGGAAGTGGCCGGCGACGCCGCTGTGGATGGAGCCGCGCCGTGTCGGCTCGGGACCGAGCGCCGGCAGCACCTTGAGATCGAATCAAGAAGAAAATGCGGCGATTAGTGTACAACCTCTTTGGTGGCGCCGATTAGGCCGCAACTTCATCCGAGGAAACGGTGATGATGATGCTCTTCCGGTGGTGCAGGTGAAGACGGCGGTGTGGGAATGGAGGTGGCGCGAAGACGGCGAAGGGAACGTCGGGGCAGCTCCTTGGAGGTGGAGGACAGGGTGGCTGAACCGGCGGGACGATGAGATCGACGACGGATCCTCATCCGGTACAGTGGATGAGGGACGTTGAGGTGTTGCTATGGACGACGTCGTCGGGGAAGAGGCTCCGGCTGGGTGGCAGACGGAGCAGGGTGTGGGGTTTCGTCGCGGGTTTTCACGACCTCGGTGTATGAATGGGTGGGCGGATGGGATGGCAGTGGGGAACCATGGCTTAGAGACGCGCTTGTCCGAAATGTGGGGTAAGTTATGAAAGAACCCCCCACCGAGTTGAGGCGGTTCTTTCGGTTCAAAGGTACCACATGCATTTCGCGTGTCGGGATTTCACAGGAGGTGGGAGTTTTCGCGCGCGTTGTAATTTAGGAATAGCAAGGCGCGGGTTGAGATGGAGGGAGTTGTCGGAGCACAACGAGACAAAGATATATCTTAAATATTTCGGGCTAACAAGGCGCGGGTTGAAATTTCCGGACAAGCCTAACGTGTACTGTACCAAATCAATGCGCACTACAAATGTCATTCAAAACTTTGAAATCATGTTATGTTCAATTAAAATATTTCGCTACGTGTATAATGCATGCAACCTACTACTCAAATGAACGTTTTAGTGCATTCCAAACGTATATACTACCGCTTCTTCATATAGTACACGTAGTTCATATGTAACTCGAGACTAATCATGTGGTGTGCTGTGAAGATAATACACAAATGATGGTTTAACTTGACAATAATGATGATTGTAGATCTTATTAAAACAGAGAAACGAATTCAAATGCTTTGACTTCACAACAATCATTACTGTAGATCTTATTCAAATAGAGAAATGAATTCTCGAACTAGATTTTTTGAATCCACTTTATTTTGATTTCAAATCACATTACATTTCTAGCTCTAGCTAGATCTTCATAATCTAAACCATGTCTCATATGTATAATGTGTTTATCACATTATGTATGGTGCCCCGCCCCTTACGCCTACAAGTATTTAGATGTGAGTTGCAAACACCACACATTACCACAAATTCAAATAAAATGTGAGAATGTTCGATATATAGTATTGTTTAGATTGTTCGATATTTAGTTGTAACCTGCAAACGCCACACAGTATCACAAATTCAAATAAAATGTGAGATTGTTTGATGTATAGTATGGTTTAGATTGTTCGACATTTAGTTGTGAGTTGAAAACGCCATGCATTATCACATTATGGTATAACATGTGCACAACACGTGTATCACCGCTATATTCATGCATGCAATGTTTAAAACACTATGATCTCCTGTTCAAATATATGAATCCGCTTTCATATCAAATTATGATCTTTTTTAGTCTCTTACACCCACACAATCCTCTAACCTTTGTAGCTACCGCTAACTTTCTCTCGTGCATGCACACGCCCTCCTCGCCCTCCCCCTCCCTCGGTATTCTATCCACCGGGCACATTCATTTTTTTTCTTTAGGTCGTTCTCCCAGAGTCTCCACAACTCCTTTCCGACACACACCGATCGATAAACCTATCCACGATGCCTGCCTAGCTGCAACATACACACACACCTTCAATCTCCTCCTTTATGTACCCTTGCCTCGTGTCTCTCATACGGCCAGACACACGTGTAAACTCTCGCCCCTCTTTTCATCGATCTTACAACCGCACACTCCTCCCCTGTCTAGCTAGTAGTTGGGCCTCTCGCACCACCTCCTAGCTCCATTCTCTCTGTCTATCCGTCTCGCTGGGCCTTATTTGCCTCTAACAAATGGACGTACAACGACCGGTCTCTCGCTATACATATAGCTAGCTAGGTCCTTATAACTCGTTTTTACCCACACGTCGATCGATCTACCTCATTAGTTGTGTCTCTCCTTCCTCCGAGCAAACAACAATTGATCTACCGATCTAGTTAGGTTTGCTTACCAAACACATGGTTCCCCTTCATCATCCATGGATGCGTCCCGACAGATCTATCACGCATGTGCACACACACGTAAACACATCCCCACTCTTATTGATAACATTGCAGTTCCACCCTCAGTTTGTCTAGTAGGCCTCTCCCACAATCTTCGAGAAGCAACTCCATCACCCATCCAGCACTCTACACCTCTCCCTCCCTCTCCCTCCCTCTCCCCCCTCTCTCTCCTTTCTCTCTCTCTCTGTCCCATCATATTTCCCATCCTTCAATTATGTATGGATGTCGACCGATCTCCCTCAAGACATAGATGGGTCTCTCCTTCTCAACACATATACGAGTCGTTCTACCTCTATAGTTAGGCCTCTCCCTACCCCTCCCCAACCCCTTCCCCCACCCCCCTCCCCCCACACACACCGATACATCGAGCGCTCTAGTCATGTCTCCCTGCCACACACAAACTTGACATGTGCCCTCTAACGTTCCGGTAGGCCAGTCGCCCTATATCTTTGACTTGCACACACACACAATTTCGATGACTCTCTTCATCGATCTCGCACCCACCCACTTGATCCTCTCTTCAATTCTATCAATAGCTATGACCCCTCCCTCTCTTCTCGTGGATTGCCCGACCCTCTATGTATGATATGGATAGGCCTCCATTTCACACACATTGCATGCAAAATTTTGTTTGAGATGTCATCAACACATGTTCCCACAAATAATTCATGAAATCAACCCCCCACCCCCACCCCACCCCAAAACAAAAAACACTCACGAACGCGGTATGTATCTCTCACACACACCCACGTAGGTGGGGGACATGCAGGAAGAGAAGAGGTGCATGCACGGCGCACGTACTCCCATCTCTTTCCCAACCACACCAGCGGGTACACGGTGGAGCTCAATTACATGCAAAAGGCAGCCCACATGGTAATTTGGCACGTGTACTGGTTGTCCACTTGGTGGAGGGAGGATCGTCTACCACGGGTGAACAAACAAATTGCGATTTGACGTGTTATGTTAAAAAAAGAGGCAAACCATGTGGGGCCTATGATGATGACCGAACCTCGATGGCGAGATCCGATCCGTTGTTGCGTCCCGATCTTTCACGATACTCCACCTTCAGCAATAGTAGACTCTCGCCCGCACGCCGCCGTATGCATAAAGTAGAGGGATTGAACCTTACGGTCCAGCACGAGAAAACCAATCTCGGCAGCGGTACTCACGCACAAAACAATTTCCACGAAGAGAAATCGCAACACAAAGGTTTTGTAAAGCTTCCTCCAAAACTTAGGGATTTTTAGACAGCTTCCCCCAAAACTCGATACGGGTATTTACCCTAAAAACACATTGTGTCTATCATAAAAATATCACCTCCCCTTTACATCAACGCATAGTTGCTCTTTATATATTCTAAACGACCATATAACTTGGCTTGAAAAGAAAGCCGTCCTGACCAAATGGACGAGTAATTAGAAACCTGGACTCTATGTTTAAATAATAGATTATATGCTTTATATTCTAGCAGTATAATCTTTACATACGACCGACTAGCACTCTTTATTTGGATGGTTGTTGAGCAGTAGCGAGATGTGTGCCCGAGCAGAGGGATCAATTGGACAGTGTTCCCGAGCAGTAGCGAGATGTGTGAGGTAAGATACACCGCTGGCGCTTTTAATTTTTCTTATTAATTTGTTTGTTTCACCCTCTGACTGGTGGGACCCAACGTACTACGTGGAGAGAGGTAAGGTGACTAAGGCTGCATTATTTCTGCACCACTGTGGATAGTCTTACCACCAAAGCCACATGACACAATTATGATTGAAATCCCAATGACTCCCACACACACAAAAAAACACGGCATGCTAGTCACACGAATGCAGGAATGTATAAAAGGTTATTTTCCTCTCGTTCAACATAACGGGAGGGTTGTGTAGCTGGTTAGCCTGTTCACTCATCAAACTTGAGGTCTCGGGTTCGATAACTACACTTGAGCATAATTTTTGCCAGGAGGATTCTTTGACTGGTCAAAATATTTTCTAGGGTTTGCACGCTTCACACTCTCTCTCCAGTATATATATACACGCAGGAGCCACAACGCTTGTAGTTGCTCTCTTCACACTCTCTCGCCCTCTCCCGCTAGAGCCTCAGCGCTTGTAGTTGCTCTCTTCACACTCTCTCGCCCTCTCTAGATCTAAACAAGACTTCGTTGGCCTCTCTCTCTCCCCTCACTGCTGCTCAAAGAGCCGGCAGGATCCGTCCACCGGGAAGGGAAGGAGGCTTAACGCTGTCGCCGTCGGGGAGGGAATCCACTACTGCGCAGCTGTTCACTTTCCACCCAACAAGCGGCGCGGGAGGGCCTCCGACCCCTTTTTCTCCGCCGCCGTCCCGTCGCCCACCGAACCACGCCCCAAGAACCTTAAGGTATAATTTACTTACTCCACATGCATTGCTCTAGCTGCATGTATACCATGAATCTAGGACGTGGTTCAAAGAGGAAAGGAGTGTGGGAAAGTAGTGGGAAAAGTTGTACTCCCTCCGTTCCTAAATATAGGTCTTTGTAAAGATTTTACTAGGACTACATACGGAGCAAAATGAATGAATCTACACTCTAAAATGCATCTATATACATCCGTATGTGGTTCATAGTGGAATATTTACAAAGACTTATATTTAGGAATGGAGGAAGTATATAGCATGAATCTAGGATGTGGTTCAAAGAGGAAATGAAGGGGGAAAGTTGTATAGCATGAATCTAGGACGTGGTTCAAAGAGGAAATGAATGTGGGAAAGTAGTGGGGAAAGTTGTATCGCATAAATCTAGGACGTGGTTCAAAGAGGAAAGGAAGGGCGAAAGTACTAGTTCAAAAAGGAAAGGAAGGGACAAAGGCTGTAGAGTTTGAGCAGGACTAGATTTGTCAGCTCACATAGGGAAAGGTGTCTAAAGATAACAAAACTGGGACCAACACAAATATGCTCCTTGGTTGTTTGTTCTTTGTTGCAACAGATCATGCATGACCACAAGTACATCGGCAGATGCACATGGTGCTGGTACGTCCACTGTCCCTGCAACTCATTAGCTGTTGTTAATCTAAGGCCCTGTTTGGTTAAAACTCCCTAGTCCCTGCTGCTTGGTTCGGGGACTAAACATGGACTAGAGGTTATTAAATGACATGCTAAAAGACCATGTTACCCTAGTAATGAACTAATAGAAACAAGGTGCGATGCGTGGCAGGGGCAACTGTTGGAAAAATTCCAAAAAAGACTCCCTCGGGGTCTTCTTTCTTTAGTCCCAAATGCCCACTTTTAGTCCCTAAAAGTCCCTCCTGTTGGGTTTAGATGGGACTGACACGGAGTTTTTTTAGTCCCTACACCAAAATGTCCCTGTAAACAAACACCCTCTAATAATGCCATTTGGAAAATTGATGCAATGCCACAGTTAAAAGAAAATTACATGTTTAACGAATTTTATTGTTAATTTAATCTCTTTGTTAATATTAATCAATGCCCCCGTTTGAGAAATGCTACTGTCTTGCTTTCTTTCCCATTTAGATAAGGTAGATGCTTATTTATGTTGGCTTCAGTGTCATCCACCGTCATTGACCACTAATTGTTTCCTTTGCACCTCTGTAAACAGGGTTATCTACTTCACCTCATTGCCATTGTGACCTTTTGTTGCCTTTGCACAAAACACTTTTGTTTTAAGAGTGTTTTGTGCAGTTCAACCAAAAATGTCACACCGACAACGTTGCTTGATTGCTTGATCTTAGTGGAACTGCACAAGAGGAGATTTTACTTCCCTATCCGTTAAGGCGAATTTGGTTCAGATCTTCTTCTTGTGAGTTGTTTGAATTCCGCATCATGAGAGGTCAAGACTAGCCTTGTTTCACATGATTCTGCGGTGTGCTTTCATATGTTGTGCTACTTATGCGATAATGTTGCTTGATTTTAGTGAACTGCACAAATGGAGACAAGACTTCCAATAAGTATGTGCACCGTAATATCCCATTGAGGTAAGATAAGGATATTTCACAACTGCTGGCCTGTATTTTGCCACTTTCATCAGAAAATTAATTTTAGTACTATACTTGTGCTCCTTAATTGACATGCCAAATCTTACATTGAAGGCGAAACTTGTGCATTATTGAACCAAGTGATGAAGGGGAAGAACAAGCGGAAGAAAAACAAAATCAACTCCCGATGCTTTGTAATGAAACCTTTGGGCTGTGATGACACAAGTAATGATATAGTTTTGCATCTTAATTTATTGCTATGGCTGGAGCGAGCAATTGTTTTGCCACCGATTTGATGCCATACGTAATTATCTCTACTTGTGCAACAGGATCTTCTTTGAAGATACCATATATTTTAGTGGAACTGCACAAGAAGATGTTGGAAACATTAAACTAATCGAGGAGTATATAGTAAGCATGGCCACCCCGTAGATAGCAACAGATGGTTACGGAGAAGTGCTTCATCTGTATGCTCTACACAATCAGCCTCGACAAAGGTTGGTACTCGCCCACTGATTTCATCCATATGATTGAGCTTTGTCATCTCTATTGGTGTTGTGCTACTATTTAGATACTGTCATGAAAAAGTGGTATTGTCCTTGAGAAGTGCTTCATCTATGCTGTTTTAAATATTTCCTTTCCTTTTTTTTGAGCAAACATGGATGCTAGCATTTAGTAGTCCTCTTGTCTTTGCACAACAGGATCATCTTCCTCTAAGAAGAATATGGAGTACGTGAAGTGACTAGTTCCGATTATGCCAGGATGAAGAAGCCCTGTCTATCTTCTCATCAGAAGGAGCAGTTGAAGGATGGTTACATTACTCCCCACAATACCAAACTAACTTCAGCTCAGAAGGACTGACAAATCTCCATTTTTTGCTGTGATGCGCGAGTACAATGTTATTCTAGGATTCTTTCTGGTGAGTTCCATTTTTCTAAAAGTGTGCTCTACATGGACCATGTATGTGCCTGTTGAAACTGTCAAATCATAGTATAGTTTGCTTTATACTAATCACTTTTTTGTATTTGTGCAAACAGGGGTGCTCAGCTTGATTTCAATGGGAACTGCACAAAATGTTCATGAATACATCGAATCATTCATTTCCACCAATGTATAGAAACGCTAAAAAGCTGCTCAAACTCTTTGTACTCCTTCTGTTCCTTTTTACTTCACACATTGTGAAAGTGCATACTTTTTTGTATAAGATTGGTCAAAGTAGAGATACTTTGACTACAGACAAAACTTGTATGCAGACTAGAAAGGACCGGAGGGAGTACATGTGAAACTGCTGCAAACGAGGTGATCACCCTGGGAATAATGCTAGTACGTATTGTTTTGCATGTTCATCCAATGCCAGTGATACAGGAATTCGAACTAATCAAAATAAATTGATTAATACACGGTCGGATTTCATATAAACATGCCGGATTTCATTACATTCTTCAACTAAAAAGGGGTGCGCTGGAGGTATAGTTAATTAACCGAAGCTACCCACCTGTGTCCCGCTGAGCCGAACATAAGCTTTAGTGACTTAACTGCAGGTGCAGTTGCATAACTGACATGTGGCCTGTTGGGCCCACGTGTCGATCGATAACTACACCGGCGATTAAAGTAGAAGCGATGTTCTTCTCCGGTAGCTCTCCGACTCCACGTCGCTGCTAAGAAGCTAACCGGCCGTCAATGGTCAACCCGCCTATCTTGGCTTCAACAGGAGGGTAGCAGCGGCGGCCTTACTTGGACCCGAGCGGCGGCGACCTACCGTGTTCTACTCTTCCTCGTTTTCTATGTGGCGCGACCTCGTTGGCAGCGGGAGGGGCCTCGGCGGAGCCGGCGATGGCCTCTGTCTCGTTGCCGGCGGGCGGTGCCTCAGCGGAGTGGTGGAAATCCTCCCCCACGTTGTCGGCAGGGTGGGGCCTCGGCTGAGCCGGCGATGTCCTCTGCCTCGTCAATGCCAGCGGAGCGGGGACTCGTCGGAGCCGACATCGTCCTCTGCCTCGTCCTCGGTCTTGCCAAACAGCGCCTCGCCCGCTTCAGCGCCCTCTTTGCTAGCCTCTTTGTAGGTGGCCGCAGCCTCCGCCACCCGCATGCGGTACCGCCCGGCCTTCGGCGGCCCTTGCGGGCGGGCCGGTACGAGTCGAGCAGCGCCTCTGCTCCGCCCGCTCTGCGGCGATCTGCTCCTCCGCTGCAGTGCTCCCTGGAGGAGATGGTGGTTGTAGGCGGCGTCGGCTGTGCCTCCGGAACTGCTCCTCACGCATCTGCCTCACCCTGTCCATATATTGGGCATGGGCCTCGCCGATGGTCATGGTGCAATGCACCGGCGAGGATGGCGCGGAGGAGGGGTTTGGCGCTGGATCGTCGACTATCATGTTCTCCATTGGGACGTCGTCGTCCTCCGGCTGCCTGTCGGCCAGCCGGTCGGCAGCAATGGCTGCCATCTCCTTGTGGTCCGTCGTCCGCCCGTCCCGAAGAGCGATGGAGCGCGAGGAAGCCATGGTGTGGTGTGGACAGGAGAAAGAGAACGGATACGGATGACTGCGGCTATGGCCGGCGCAGCAGTTTATATAGCAATGGTGGGCGGGCGGAGGGACGGACGTGTGGCGCCAGAGTAGCCGTATCGGCAACCGCGTATCATTAATGTGGGTGGCAGATGGACGGACGGACGACACTTGTGTCGTTTGAAGGCGGAGCAATCGCCTGCATCGGGAAGCGGGGCGGGCGGCGCTGACTGTTTCGGCAGAAAGTGCGCGCGGGCGAGGAGATGACTTTACTTGGAGAGGATGACAATGGGGACCCACCAGGTCCATAGCCTCACGTACGCAAGTGCCTCCTTATTATATATATATATATATATATATATATATATATATATATAACTATAATTTATTTTGCTTCCTCCTGGTTTCATGACATCACGGTCCCACACCATTGTCAACCTCCGGAGTAGTCAATAAATGAGAGAATTGCACAAGAAGCGGCCGATTTGGGACCAAGCAGCTCGAGCAGTATTTGTGCAGAGTTTTTTGATGTTTAGCCCAGATATTAATTTTTCTCCTCTGAACAACAACGAAAACATCGCTGCAGGTATTAACTTGGCGGGTTGTGGCCCGTCTAGCCCAGGCCAGGTATCCAGCTCAAATATTAATTTTTTTCAAGCTGAAAATGGCTAGCCCGGCTATACTTTTTTTAGGAATACCCAGGCAAGGTCAAGTTGTTATTCTCCGCCCCGCTGGGCTGCAAATCTTTCCTAGGAGGGATGCATTAGGCTTAACAAGAAAATGGGCTTTAAGAAATAATAAATGGGATGTAATTGTAAAAACTAGGCAGTAACTATAAAAAAATGCACCAAACACGTGATTACTTTATAAATTATTATTTTTGGATATTGAAAATTTTAAGTTCATTAATTGTTGCGAGTGCAATGTTTTGTTGGATTTTTACGTAATATAAATTTATAATGAAATTGTATTTAATCTGACTAGAAATTTTGGGATAAAAATATTTCGGATCCCATCAAAATGTAGGAAATTTTATTGAATTCTGTTTTGAACGGTTGGTTGAAATGGGCTGTACTTTTAACAAACCGTAAATGGGCTGTAGTAAATTCCATTAGAATTCAAAAATGGGCTACACATTCTTACAAATCTCAAATGGGCTATAAGTTCTCTGCCACACACTTCTGGCCTTACTAAGTTGACGCGTCCCCTAAAAAAACAGAGTTGACGCGTATGCAAGGCTTTGTCAACTTATAGTCAACACACGGTTCTAGCAGCAGTGGCCGTTGGATGTCCATCCAACGGATGTCGTGCTTCTTCTTCAATC
Source organism: Aegilops bicornis (assembly GCA_021605145.1). Classification (NCBI taxonomy): domain Eukaryota; kingdom Viridiplantae; phylum Streptophyta; class Magnoliopsida; order Poales; family Poaceae; genus Aegilops; species Aegilops bicornis. Next base: position 212,626,919 of record CM038675.1, on the reverse strand, counting down.
TCGATATTCTAGCTTCACCCGCCCAAAAAATGATTCCTCCCACGACATCTGGCGCACCGTTCGGAAGTCGACTTGTGGGCCTACTAAGTTGACGTACCAAGGGATTTGTCAACTTAGTCAATATAAACGATTCTAGCTGCAGTGACCGTACAATGTCCATCCAACGGCCGTCGTGCTTCTTCAACCTCTGGTCTTCTTGCTCCAGCTGCCCAAAGCAGCCGGTCGTGCCACCTGCTCCTGCCTCCCATGGCGGGTGTCTTTGCCGGAGGCCTCACCGCCTCTACTACTCCCACCGCTGGCCAGGCCATCCTCCACTCTCCCACACCCCTGTCATTCTGCGGCGATGTGGCGCAGTGAACCGATGAACCCTCGTACTCCTCTCCGGCGTGTGCATCCATCGCCGCGTCTTCCCCGGCTCGCGTCGTCCCCTTCCTAGGCTCGCCGTCGTCCACCGCCGTGGTGCTCTCGGCGCCGGCGTGGTCAACGTGGTCAAGGAACGACTTCGCGCCGGACGTGGATCATGCGTGGAGAGGCTGACAGCTGGGTCCACGGCAGCCGCAAGGAAGTGCCTCCTTATTACATGCAAAATAATTATTCCTCCACCTGACAGCGGGGACCCACCGGATGGGCCACCGTATTTCGCGAAAAAATGATTCGCCCCCTGACTGCTGGGACCCATGAGCTACATCTTCGCACGCAAGGAAGTGCGTCCGAAAAAAATGATTCGCCCCCTGACTGCTGGGACCCACCAGCTACATCTTCGCACGCAAGGAAGTGCGTCCGAAAAAATGATTCGCCCCCCGACTGCTGGGACCCACCTGCTACACCATCGCACGCAAGGAAGTGCGTCCCGGCAAAAACACAATGATTAAGCCCCACATTGCTGGGACCCGGCAGCTACACCTCATACGCCAAGGAAGTGCGTCCGGGCAAAAAAACCAAAGATTCGCCCCCTGATTGCTGGGACCCACCAGCTACATCTTCGCATGCAAGGAAGTGCGTCCGGGCAAAAAAAAACGATTCGCCCCCTGACTGCTGGGACCCACAGGCTACATCTTCGCACGCAAGGAAGTGCATCCGGGCAAAAAAAAAACGATTTGGCCCCATGACTGCTGGGACCCACCAGCTACATCTTCGCACGCAAGGAAGTGCCTGACAGTCGGGACCCACCTGGTCGAAACGTACGTAGTGTTGTCATTCTGGTCGCGAACGTGTACATACATACTGGTCGTTGTAGAGGCGCACATGTGTCGTAGTAGAGGCGTGCACGTAGCATGTACACGTACGTACAGCGGTGAGGTTGCAAGAAAGAAAATACGGCCACGTATGTGTACATACGGGAGGGGTCTCGAACGCCTACTCGCGCATACGTACGGCCATGGCTCGTGTACATGGCTGGGTCGGAACGGAGAAACAACGTCGTTGTCGTGTTCATGGGGAGGCAACAGAGTGCGTCGTGTTCATGGGGAGGCAACGGAATGCGTCGTGTTCATCGGGAGGCAACGGAACGCGTGGGAGCCAACCGGCTGGGTCGGAACGGAATGCGTGGTCGTGTTCATCGGGAGGGCTTGGACGGAACAGGCGATGGAAATGAGGCCTGGCGTACCACACAAGGAGGAAGCGAACCTCCCTACGTTGAACGGGTCCTGTTGATCGGGAGGGTGTGGCGTGCCGCAAAGCGGAGGAAGCGGACCTCTTACGGTCAAAACGGGGTCCTGTTGATCGGGAGGGTGTGGCGTCTGCATAAACGGACGAAACAGACCTCCCTACGGTCGTGAACGGGGTCCTGTTGATCGGGAGGGTGTGGCGTACCAGAAAATGGGCGAAACGGACCTCCCTACGGTCAAACGGGGTCCTGTTCATCGGGAGGGGTGTGGCGTGCCAAAAGCAGGACTCCACGGGATACTGTTCATCTCCACCGTCGACCTCCTCCAGCCTCCATGGGCTACCGTCGACCTCCGGCAGTCTCCACGGGCTCCTGTTCATCCAGCCTCCACCACGCGCTACTCCACCGGCTACTGTTCAACCACCCCTCCATCGTCTACTATTCATTCAGCCCTCCACACCACAGGGTCCTTTTCAACCACCCCTCCACGGGCACCCCTCCACCGTCTACTGTTCATCCAGCCCTCCACCACACCACGGGGTCCTGTTCATCCAGAGGCAATGCCACCGCTCACTGTTCATCCAAGCCCCCATAGCGCTCACTGTTCATCCAGAGGCAACATCGATCGACTTGATTAGCAGCAGTGGCGAAGAATCGCTTCGATCGGGTTCGATTAACGACCAGCGATCGATCACTTTCGGTTCGATGGCGTAACTGCGGTCTGTCCTTCGGGTTCGATTAGAGCCAATACCTCGCACACACGCAGCAGACGTCGTGTCACGAGAGAAACGCGCATCGCTCGGCCGCCGACCTCCCACCGTAATAGGGAACTCCCCGAAATTTTCCTCCCCCTCGCTTCTACCACGGTTTTTTCCATCATGGACGGCCCAAAGAATGTCATACAGCTGCGTCTCCGGCCCGCCCAGGACGAAAAGCCCATTTTCTGACATGATTTTTGTCATAGAAGTAGGAGCCCACCACATCTATGATGATACCGGGTTTTGTCACAATTATCGTCATAGAAGTGTCATATGTATGATAGAAAAAAAATCGTTCGGCCCAAAATGTCACAGATGTGTCTTTTTTTTGTAGTGAAAAGACCATCGCTCGTCCCCGACCGCCACTCATAAGGAAGACAATCAAAAAATAAATCATGCTCTGACTTCATCACATAACGGTTCATCATACGTGCATGCTACGGGAATCACAAACTTTAACACAAGTATCTCTCAAATTCACAACTAATCAACTAGCATGACTCTAATATCACCATCTTCATATCTCAAAACAATCATAAGGAATCAAACTTCTCATACTATTCAATGCACTTTATATGAAAGTTTTTATTATATCTCTCTTGGATGCCTATCATATTAGGACTAGTTTTATAACCCAAGCAAATTACCATGCTGTTCTAAAGACTCTCAAAATAATATAAGTGAAGCATGAGAGATCAACAGTTTTTATAAAATAAAACCACCACCGTGCTCTAAAAAGATATAAGTGAAGCACTAGAGCAAACGACAAACTACTCCGAAAGATATAAGTGAAGATCAATGAGTAGTTGAATAATTATGTAACTATGTGAATTCTCTCTAACATTTAAGAATTTTAGATCTTGGAATATTATTCAAACAGCAAGCAAAAAAATAAAATAAAATGACGCTCCAAGCAAAACACATGTCATGTGGTGAATAAAAATATAGCTTCAAGTAAAGTTACCGATGAACGAAGACGAAAGAGGGGATGCCATCCGGGGCATCCACAAGCTTAGGCTCTTGGTTTTCCTTGAATATTACCTTGGGGTGCCTTGGGAATCCCCAAGCTTAGGCTCTTGCCACTCCTTATTCCATAGTCCATCGAATCTTTACCCAAAACTTGAAAACTTCACAACACAAAACTTAACAAAAAACTCGTAAGCTCCATTAGTATAAGAAAAAAAATCACCACTTAGGTACTGTTGTGAACTTATTCTAAATTCATATTGGTGTAATATCTATTGTATTCCAACTTCTCTATGGTTCATACCCTCCGATACTACTCATAGATTCATCAAAATAAGCAAACAATACAATGAAAACAGAATCTGTCAAAAACAGAACAGTCTGTAGTAATCTATATCAAACGTATACTTCTGTAACTCCAAAAATTCTGAATTAAATTTGTGGACCTGCGGAATTTGTCTATTAATCATCTTCAAAAATAATCGACCTAAAAGCACTCTCCATTAAAAAATTGCAGCTAATCTCGTGAGCGCAAAAGTTTCTGTTTTTTACAGCAAGATCACATAGACTTCACCCAAGTCTTCCCAAAGGTTCTACTTGGCACAAACACTAATTAATACATAAAACCACATCTAAACAGAGGCTAGATGAATTATCTATTACTAAACAGGAGAAAAAAGCAAAGGAAATAAAATAAAATTGGGTTGCCTCCCAACAAGCGCTAACGTTTAACGCCCCTAGCTAGGCATGATGATTTCAATGATGCTCACATAAAAGATAAGTGAAACGCAAAGAGAGCATCATGAAGAATATGACTAGAAAATTAAGTCTAACACACTTCCTATGCATAGGGATTTTGTGAGCAAACAAATTATGGGAACAATGATCAACTATCATAGTAAGGCAAAACAAGCATAACTTCAAGATTTTCAACACATAGAGAGGAAACTTGATATTATTGCAATTCCTACAAGCATATATTCCTCCTTCATAATAATTTTAAGTAGCATCATGAATGAATTAAAAAATATAACCATCACATAAAGCATTCTTTTCATGATGCACAAGCATAGAATTTTTATTACTCTCCACATAAGCGAATTTCTTCTCATGAATAATAGTGGGAGCAAACTCAACAAAATAATTGTCATGTGAGGCATAATCCAATTGAAAACTAAAATCATGATGACAAGTTTCATGGTTATCATTATTCTTGATAGCATACAAGTCATCACATTAATCATCATAGATAGCAAATTTGTTCTCATAATCAATTGGAACCTCTTCCGAAATAGTGGATTCATCACTAAATAAAGTCATGATCTCTCCAAATCCACTTTCATAATTATCATAATAATATTCAAAATCATCCGAAATAGTGGGATCATTACTTCCTAAAGTTGACACTCTTCCAAACCCACTTTAATAAATATAATTATCATAAATAGGAGGCATGCTTTCATCATAATAAATATTCTCATCAAAACTTGGGGGACTAAACATATCATCTTCATCAAACATAGCATCCCCAAGCTTGTGGCTTTGCATATCATTAGCATCATGGGTATTCAAAGAATTCATACTAACAACATTGCAATCATGCTCATCATTCAAATATTTAGTGCCAAACATTTTAATGCATTCTTCTTCTAGCACTTGAGCACAATTATCGGAATCCTTATTCTCACGAAAGATATTAAAAAGATGAAGCATATGAGGCACCCTCAATTCCATTTTTTTGTATTTTTCTTTTATAAACTAAATTAGTGATAAAACAAGAAACTAAAAGATTCAATTGCAAGATCTAAAGATATACCTTCAAGCACTCACCTCCCCGGCAACGGCGCCAGAAAATAGTCTTGATAACCCATAAGTATAGGGGATCGCAACCGTTTTCGAGGGTAGAGTATTCAACCCAAATTTATTGATTCGACACAAGGGGAGCGAAAGAATATTCTCAAGTATTAGTAGTTGAGTTTTCAATTCAACCACACCTGGATAACTTAGTATCTGCAGCAAAGTATTTAGTAGCAAAGTAGTACGGAAGTAACGATAACAGTGGCAAAAGTAACAGTAGCAATTTTGTAGTAATTGTAACAGTGGCGATGGAAAAGTAACTAAGCGAAGATCAATATGTGAAAAGCTTGTAGGCATTGGATCAGTGATGGATAATTATGTCAGATGCGATTATTCATGCAACAGTTATAACATAGGGTGGCATAGAACTAGCTCCAATTCATCAATGTAATGTAGGCATGTATTCTGAATATAGTCATACGTGCTTATGGAAAAGAACTTGCATGCCATCTTTTGTCCTACCCTCCCATGGCAGCGGGGTCCTATTGGAAACTAAGGGATATTAAGGCCTCCTTTTAATAGAAATCTTGGACCAAAGCATTAACACATAGTGAATACATGAACTCCTCAAACTACGGTCATCACCGGAGTAGTCCCGATTATTGTCACTTGGTTGCGGATCATAACACATAGTAGGTGACTATTGACTTGCAAGATAGGATCAACAACTCACATATATTCATGGAAACATAATAGGTTCAGATCTGAATTCATGGCACTCGGGCCCTAGTGACAAGCATTAAGCATAGAAAAGTCATAGCAACATCAATCTCAGAACATAATGGATACTAGGGATTAAACCCTAACAAAACGAACTCGATTACATGATAAATCTCACCCAACCCATCACCGTCCAGCAAGCCTACGATGGAATTACTCATGCACAACGGTGAGCATCATGAAATTTGGTGATGGAGGAAGGTTGATGATGACAACGACGACTGATTCCCCTCTCCGGAGCCCCGAACGAACTCCAGATTAGCCCTCCCGAGAGAGTTTAGGGCTTGGCGGCGGCTCCGTGTCGTAAAACGCGATGAATCCTTCTCTCTGATTTTTTCTCCCCGAATGTGAATATATAGAGTTGGAGTTGAGGTCGGTGGAGCACCACAGGGCCCACGAGGCAGGGGGCGCGCCCAGGGGGGTAGGCGCCCCCACCCTCATGGACAGGGTGTTGGCCCCCTAGCCTTGATTCTTTCGCCAGTATTTTTTTATTAATTCCAAAAAAATTCTCCGTGAAGTTTCAGGACATTCCGAGAACTTTTATTTCTGCACAAAGATAACACCATACAATTCTGCTGAAAACAACTTCAGTCCGGGTTAGTTCCATTCAAATCATGCAAGTTAGAGTCCAAAACAAGGGCAAAAGTGTTTGGAAAAGTAGATACGATGGAGACAAATCAGTCACATACTCCATCAGGAGAGGAATACAAGGCATTAGTGGCGACTATGCTACATATTGTGCTATGAAAAGAATTATGCAAAATACTTGCATATTTTGGTGATTACCTTCCATGAGTACACAACTTATGATATGTAATCATATCAACGAATTAAATTTCTTGCACAACTGAGAGGTTTATTCCACTTCGTGGTAATTACCTTCATGTGTTTTAAATAACATAAGGTTGTGGATGCTATGAACGGTTGAAAGTGTCCATAAGGGTGAGGCACCATTGGGTGGTCGATTACCTCTATGTGTTTTATGGTAATTAAGGTTGTGTCCTTTTTGAGGAGACAACCTTTAATTTGAATAACTACATCATATTGTGATGATTATCTTCTTGTGAAGGTTTTCTCTGTGGATAACTAAGAATCACCACGATCATGATTATGCTTGGCCATAGCATTTTCATTGTACTTAATTTGCTGAAGGTAAATTAATGCAGGAGCATTTCATGCAACATATGGCTGACCTTTTTAGAAAGAAAATGTGATGTGATGACATAAGGTGGAAGTATTTGCTGAAAATGGGTCATGGACATAGTGATTTGGTTGACCCGTGGCCTTGTCGCCATAGAGACTCCATCTGCAGAGAATGTCATGGCTATTTATAAATAGTTAAAATTTGCATATATGCATTTATGTGACATTGTAATGTCTCGGTTTTCAAACTGAGTATTTAATGGACAATGAATATCCATTTTCCCTTTGGGACTCCCTTAAGGAGATATATGTTGTCATAAGCATCACCCGAATGATTATTCATTCGAATTATGGACTTCAAGTCCGTTGAGGCTTATAATTATGTTATCTATAAATCAACATTGAGTTGAGATTATGTGATAAGGCAGTCTGATCTGATTGTATGTCCTTACTGCACTCTACATTCTCCTACGATGGTAAAAGAAATACCATATTTATTTGGGTTTTTTTATTTCTATGCCCCTGGTTCCTTAGTTCTACTCATTCATGCCCACACTCTTAACTTTTGCTCATTTTTCCCACTCCCTTGCCTGAAACCCTCAGAACTGGTCACAGCGGACGTTGCCGTCGGGTCAATGGCTTGACCGTTAACTCTGACGAGTGGGGCCGCGTAGGGCGGAGTCCACATTTTGACCGTTACGTGCTAACCATTAGGGCCACGAAACTGACACTCACTGTGACCTGAATCAGATCCAGTCGCTTCCGCGCCGCCCCCTCTTCCACCGTCGTGCCGTCTCCGTCGCAGTCGTGTTGCCTCCGCCCATGATCATGCCGCCTCCGCCCTTGATCGTGCCGCCTCACTTGTGATCGTGCCGCCTCCGCCCTTGATCGTGCCGCCTCCGCCGCATCTACCCTCTCTCCCCATCTAGGATTAGGAAGCGATGTCGGGGGGCACCCCGTCCGGCCCATCGAGCGTGGAGATGATTGGGTCGAATTAGAGGCTGATAATTCATGGATTCCACCTGGGTAAGCATCATTTCCCTCTCAAGTTGATTAGGAGATCCATAAATTAGGCTGTATTTGACCACCGTTGCCGTGAATCAGGGCAATATCTGAAAATTTTCGGCCTAACTGCGCCCTTTATCTTATTTCAATCGAATAGGGTTGATCCCGCACTTGCTTTTCAGCTGGCGGTTAGAATGGAAACTAGCGAGCTGCGTGGAACTAAACCATGTATGATTTCCGAATTTTTCTATCCTAAAGTGGTAGAAACCAGCGTTTCGTTCATAGATTTCTGCGAGGCACTCTGTTATGAGTATTCGTGGAGCCCTACTGATGTTGTTGAACTGAGATATTTCGATAGTACCGAGCAGAGATTTGTCCCATTAACTTGTGATGAGCATCTGGGATTGCTATTTAGTTTGAATGCTGACAGCCGTTTTGGTAAAATCCATATCGGTGTGCTTCAGGCACGCAAACAACGTACCCTGAAGGGTGTTCAGACATCTTCTATCTCTGCTAATAGTGAGCGTCCTCGCACTCCTTGTAGGTCGAGACCAAGTAAAGCTAGTGGTTCTGAAAGCCACAGCATGTCGGCTGCCACTAATTCTGCCACTTCTCCTCACCCTTCTGCACCTGATGTAGAAGTAGATGCAGAGCCTGACGAGGAAGTCCCTCGACATGATGATGAGGATGAGATTCTATTCCCTGAATTGTTAGATAGAGTCAGTCAACAGGCAGTGGAAGATGAATATCCAGAGGAGCCTAGCAGCCTAGCTAGATTTGATGACACTGACGATGAAGAGAGGAAGGAGAACATCGACTCCTTAGTTTTACAAGAATATGATGGTGAGGACATGCCAACAATTGAGTGGAACAGGTAGAATCCTGACCTTACTCCAGGAACCGCATTCGAATCGATGGTGGACTGTCGTAATGCAGTGACTCCATATTGCATTCTCACTGAAAACTCTCATGAGGTTGATAGGAGTGAGCCAGGAAGATACACTGTTCATTGCCCTTATGATAGGCGTAGGTGGAGGTTGCATGCATCCACTATGCTAAAGAGCAAATTGATTCAGGTATTGCAACTGAATCTTTTTATCAGATTATTTATCCATTCTATATTCAGATCATATGTACCGTTCCTTAATTGTATTTGACATCATTTTTCATTTTATTTCAGATAAAAAGCAACCCACACGGGCACACTTGCTCACCTAGAGGGGGAAGGGGAAAGGACAAATATAAGCTTTCAAAGACTAGGTGGGTGGCAGATGCAATCTTGGATTGGGTGAGGGAAACACCAACAATTGGTCCAACAACACTCCATGGGAAGCTATTTGAGAAGTACAAGATTAATATACAGTACATGAGGATTTTCTATGCTAAGAAAAGGGCTCTTGATAGGATTAATGGTCCATGGAATGAGAGTTTTTAGTTGCTTTACACCTTCAAAGTTGAAGTGGAGACGACTAGTCCAGGGAGTGTTGTAGAGATTGACAAGCATACAATTAAGTACAAATTAAAAGGGAAGGCACTGGAGAAGGAGTGCTTTTGTTTATTTCAAGGCTTTCTAGTTGGGTTTTTTGAATGGTTGTATGCCCTATTTGGCTGTCGATGCAACTGCTTTGAATGGAAGATGGAGAGGCCAGCTAGCAACAGCTTCTGCAGTAGATGGACACAACTGACTATTCCCAGTTGCATTTGGTGTGTTGGAGGTAGAGTGTGAGGAGAGTTGGAGTGCAGTTTACTGCAGCGATTGCAACATTATAGGTACACCCTCAGGTTTAGTTATACACACAGATGCTTGCAAGGGTTTAGAAACTGCAGTAGAAATTGTATTCCCTGGAGTGGAACATATGGAATGTATGCGACACCTAGCGCAGAATTTTAAAAGTAAGTTCAAAGGAAAAGTTTATGATGAGAATCTATGGCTAGCATCATACACATGCAGCTTGAGGAAGCATGAGCACCATTTGAGAGTGTTGTATGCTCATAATCCTTTGGTGAAGGAGTACATGGATGAACATCATGGAAAGCTGTGGTCAAGAAGCAAATTCAATGAAATCTGCAAACTAGACTATGTGACCAATAACCTCACTGAGTGTTTCAATGCAAAGTTCAAGTCAGTGAAAGGGCTTTTGTTGTGGCAAGCATTTAATAAGATCAGGCAGATGATCATGGTAAAGATGGATCTTCATAAAAGAATTGCAGAAACATAATATGTTGGCCATCTTATGCTCCCATCTCTGATTAAGGCATTGCATGCCAAGGCAAGAGGACTAAGGATGAAATGCATTCGACCGTCGACATACGAGGCTGAGGTGACATACACTGACAGTAAAAATAGGAAATGGAGTTATCTAGTGAACCTTGCAACCAATGAATGCAGCTGTAGGCAATGGCAGATCCACGGGAAGCCGTGCATACATGCCCTACATCTCATGACTGTTATTGGAGGTGAAGATGGTGAAGTTGATAAGTATTGCTCTGAATATTTCTCTGTTGCCAAATTTAGGGATGCTTATGCTGAAAATGTGCCTGCACTCTTGGGAAAAGACCAATGGAACATAGTAGACCCCGGGTTCAAACTACATTCTCCTATACTGACTAGACCACTAGGAAGACCAAGGAAAAACAGGATAAGAGCTGGTGATGAGGGTCGTGTAAAAAAACAGCGTAAGTGCAAAAGATGTGGTATCCTAGGGCATATTGCTAGGCTTGTACCAATCCAGTTGATGCATCATTTGGAGAAGAGGAACAATGGGCAGCAGCAAATGCAGAGGAGAATGCAGCAGCAGAGGAGAATGTAGCAAGTTTAGAGGAGAATGCAGCAACAGAGGAGAATGCAGCAAGTTTAGAGAATGAAGCAACTGAAGTAGCAGCTTGGTATGTGTGCAATCTTTCCATTTTTTTGCATTTTTCTCATTTTTATCAATGGCTAAGCTTATTTCTGTTTGACCCAGCTCTAGGATAATCAGAGGCACAAGACAGAAAAGACCTAGAGAGGAAGAAACTTCGGTTGAACCATCATATGATGCGGAATTTGAAACCATGGCTTACGAAGGTTTTGAAGCTATAAGAGAGGAGGAAGTTATTTTGTCTGAAGTTCCTTTAAAGATTAGTGAACCCATAGATGACCGTCAACTGGTCATCACTTGCTCGATCAGTCAAAGCTCAACAAAACCGCCATCACCAGAAGTGAAGATCAGAAGCAACAAGACAAAGCTTTCAAAAGCACAAAATATCCCAGCCAAACCAGAAGAAAGATGGTTAACCCATCCCGGAACACAAGGAGCAAGGCAAAGATTTGAATTTGAACTTGAATGCAAGTCATAAACTTTGAAATTTAAGGATTTGTAATAAGGATTCTGTCATCAATTTGAAGTACTGTAAAAACTTGTAACATGTAATAATTCTATTTGTAAACTTTGAATTTGAACTACTGAGGCAAACTTTGAATATGAACCAACACTTGAAGTCCATTCCCCTGTGGTGTGATCACCTAACGTTTCCTCAGATGTGGTCTTCTAGAAGTAATTTTGAGGGCAGGCTGCATGCAGGCTCCGCGCCGTTGGATCACATGGACGGCTCCGCATCATTGGATCATGGGGCGATCCGCGAGACTTGTTGGTTGTGCCTCCCCTTTCTTCTGGTGCTTATTCTGCAGCGACGAGAGGAGCCACTCCTCCTCTGCTTCTTCTTCTCCGGCAATGAGAGAAGCCACTCCTCTGCTTCTTCTTCTCCGGCGACTTTGAGCGATATGTCGAGCTGCACTTCAGCCTCCCGTCCCTCGTGGACCCAGTATGGTCCACTTCCCATGGAGCGATGTCCTGACTACCCACACAGTGCGCCACTATTACGGTTGATTTTGAAGGAGGTAAAGAATGGCAACTATGGGCGCGAGTTCGTGAAATGCAAGAGCAAGCCAGAGGGGCAGGTTAGATCTCATGATTTTTCTCTGATTTCTATTTGCTTTTAATTCTTTTTTGATCTGGGATTTAGGGTTCATGTTTTTGTTTCAAATCGTGAAGAAATGCACACACTTTGAATGGTTGGATGACTGCGTTAAGCGGATTCAATTCAATGGGGCCCCAACCCGGAAGCTCAATCTGCAGTGAGCACCAATGAATTTGGTCTCTGAAAGTGCTGCTGTGACAGTTGGGGATGCAGATCTGAAGGGGGAAATAAAGAAGATGAACAAGAACTTGAAGCAGACGATTCAATTGAACAAGCAGGCGAATCTGATAGATTTTAGGATTTTATCCCTTTTATTTTTGTGTGGTTGCTCTAGGATTTGCTTACTTCCTGGTCATCACTCGTTAGAGATGTTATTAGTGTGGTGTCATGTGCTCTAGCATTTGTTTAAATTTGTGGATCATGTGCTCTACGATTTGCTTACATTTGTGGATCATGTGCTCTATGCTCTGTGTTGCTTAATTTGTGGATCATGTGCTCTATGCTCTGTGTTGCTTAATTGGTGGATCATGTCAGTTTTGTCAGTTTTGTACACTTTCAGTTTCTTCAGTTTCGTCAGACAATACCGATTGCAGAAGAAAAAAAACGTAGTTCTAGGGACCAAATTGAAACTAAGCTCTGGTTGGGCCGTCTAATTGCGTTGAGTGTCGAAGGCCCACAAAGATAAAAGAGGCCTAGAAAATAGTGCACGCGCTGGCTCTGTTGTTTTCCTTGATTATTGCCATCGTAAATCCATTTATTGCCATGCCGAACAAAAATAGTGCATGATGGTAAATTGATTTATTGTTGGACTTGCCCATGTCAAATTTATTTGTACATATCATGGCAATTTCCTTCTGTATATAGCCTACGGCACAACACTTTCATTTTTTGACACGCGGGTATTATAAACATGTTTTTGTTGCAAGAAAAATATTGTATACACGATTTTTTATTTTTATTTTTGTTATTAAGAGCATGTCAGACTTAATTATGTAGATCATGATATCCATCTGAAACCACGTCTAAAACAAAGTCCGGTGGCACCATTAGCCAGCATATCCATCTAGAGAGCATGTCTAGGGCTCGGCTACGGCACCATATCCATCTAGAGAGCATGTCTATGGCTCGGCTAACGCACCATATCCATCTATCGATATCTCACGTAGCAAGCATACATCCATAACATATAAAGTAGCAAACATAGCATACTTCTTACATAAAACATAGGGTGCCCTAAACCATAGCATAGGCCACAAACTATTCAAAAATTAGCTTTTCTGTTCATACAATATACGGAATAAGGCCACCAACAATTCAAAAAAATAGCCTTTCTTCTTCTTTTCAACATCAACATGGCTCATTGTTCTAGCTTTAGTTTCCTTTTTGACACTTCAACTAGTCCATTATCCGCGCGTGCGAAAACTTGACCCTACTCTAAATGGGCCATTTAAACTTTACCTACACAAGTACACACCATGAATATAACAAGACGAATGGACTACCCTCCAACCATTTTTACAAGGCTAACCCCAAAACTTGTTGGTTTTCATTGAGAAATACCCTCATTGATTGATTTAGCAGAAGGGCTCGTGTACGGCACCATATCCATCTAGCAATATCTCACGTCAAATAAGATAGAAATAGCAAGCAAAACACAGATAACCTATGACATATCAAATAAGGGTAGCAACATAACATAGTTCTTAGGGGATAACACGACAGAGATTAAAAGTTCACGGTACAACCAACGACATAATTAAGATAGAAATGTATAAAAGACAAAAAGCCATAACACCCTAGGGCAAGCCAAGCTCACGAGACCAGGACTTCACCACCATCTTCACTGCGCCTCCCCTTCACTGCTCCTCCTCTCCATGCCGCCCTAGCCGATGTAGTAGGGGAGGCTGTGCATGCCATCGCGGGTGGGGAAGATGCAGTCAAAGTTTGTGAAGATGTTGTGGGTTGTGAATATGATGAATTCGCATCCACACCAAAACACCTTGCCGAGGAGGTAGTACGCATCAAATCTGTTGGTGAAGGTGACGGTGAGCCCTATCAGCGGAGTCCTAGAGTTTGGACGCACTTCCTCCAGTCGGAACATTACCGGCGAGCCCCCCGGGAGGTGGGCGAAGCCCGCACGGAGGAACCACTCGGCAAACCCCCTTGCACCCCTCCAGCATGAGAACGCCCACACGCGGAGCGTCCTCTCCACGACGACGCCGACAGATACCGTCTCTCCGGCACGGTCGGTGGGAGCTCGAAGGTGGGGCCGTTGTACTGCATCCTCACATCGCTTTGAGAGTGCTCTTCGTTTGGGTGAAGAAGAGAAGGGGGCGGCGCAAATGGATGTGTGGAGTATAGGTGGAGGGGTGGTGGTTTAAATAGGGAAAGGGGAAGGGAAGGGGAGTGGCACCGGCCGCACTTTGGATTTTCTACGTTCAAACAAGCCGCGTCGATCGATATGCCACTTTAATTGCCAACATGTTTTAATTGCCACGTTGAATAGATGCGAGTGGATCGAAAAGTGTGAAACAATGCTCTACATCGAGGAGACACACATGGGAGATGATACGAACCAGCTGCAGCAACCGTCCCCGCGTCCGTGGCGGCTCGCATGAAAATGAGGCCGGTCAGCGTCTGTGGCGGCTCGCGTGAAAAAGAGGCCGGTTAGCGCATCGTGGCGGAGGGCGACGGCGCATGCAGGTAGGCTAGCTACGTGCATACATAGCAGGCTAGCTGGACATGTCGTGCATACATAACAAGCTTCTGTCGTTGCGGCGCGCGCACGGCCCAAGTCTAACCACGGCCCAACGGGCTAACCGCGGCATCGTCTGCCGCGACCCCACTCATCAGGTCCAAGGAGCGACACAGACATCGCGGCCCCACTCGTCAGAGTTAACGGTCAAAGCACTGACCGACGACATCCACTGTTTGTGACCAGTTCTGAGGGTTTCGGGCAAGGGAGTGTGGAAAAGTGAGCAAAAGTTAAGAGCGTGGGGATGAATGAGTATGGCTAAGGAACGAGGGGCACAGATGTAAAAAACCCTATTTATTTCAGGGTGAAAATATGATGAACTTCTTGTGAAGAATCATCTGGTACACCCCAACGGGTGAAATACCATTACCTAAAATTCGGGCTAGTGCTTATAGTAATATGCAATTTTCTGGTCAGAGAACCAAGCGAATGCAAAAAAAGATAAACAGGAATCGTCGTGGAATTGTCACGGCAGATGTCCTAGTGTGAGGACTTAGTCGTGGAGCCATCACAACGAGGTTAGCTTAAATGGGTTAAACGGGACAAAGGACACGGGGAGTTATCCCGGTTCGGCCCCTTGCGGTGAAGGTAAAGGCCTAATCCAGTCTGAGGTGGTATTGTTGATGTCTCGATTACCAGGGAGCGAATACGCTTGACCTAGCTTTCGATCTGTTGTCTCTTGCCCTAAACCGCCACCGGGTCGTCCCTTTATATACACAGGTTGACGCCCTGCGGCTTACAGAGTCCCGGCCGGCTCATAAACGTGTTCGGCTCGGTGACTAATTATACATGCCTTACAATATATATATATATATATATATATATATATATATATATGGCGGTTTATACTTATGGGCTTTAAGCCGCCTTTGGGCTTTGGGCCTTTTAAAAAGTCTCCTTCGTGAATCGCCATCTTCAACATCTTCATGGGCTTCGTCTTGATGAACCGCCATTGGGATAACCCGTCCCCTCCTGGGCGAGTCATACCCTATAGTCATATCCCCAATATTAGGCCTGAGGTTGATTTGAACTTGTTCATGTCAATCTTCAACACTTAAAAAAATCCTTCTTTTATTTGTTCTTGTGAGATATTGTAACCCGCCATGACGTCATCTCCTCGAATTACGAAAAACCGCCATGACATCGTCTGTCATTAATTATGCACAATACCCAACATATCTTAACAGATCCTTATCTTTTAATAACCATCCCAAAAATCGAGGCGTCCGATTAGCTGGATAATCATTCTTTGGCCTCCTCGTATTTCGCGCCCACCTGTTACCCTTCTCCTTATAAATAGGTTAGGAAGCCCTCTTTTCAATTTCCCCTCTTTTCCTTCTCGTCTTCCACCTCTCTCCGCGACGCATCTACATGCTTGAGCACTGCTGCCACCGAGCTCGTCAACTTCCTCGACCCTGGCCGCTGCATCGACCTGAACATGACCAGAGAAACCGCGGCGCCTCTCAATTGCTCAGTGGATCCAGTATGTGCCTCTCCTTTCTCCACTGTAGATCTCCATTATGGTTTTCTGAAGTTCTTTGGAGTTCGTTGTCGTTCTTCATCATACTTTGGTTTGATCCTTTCTTTAATCCAAAAATAACCTTTGGAATGTGCAGAAAACTGTTTCTGTACCTTCTCTTAACCACTGAATACACTTCCTAGATGCAAAAATCTTTCCAATGTGCTAGTTCCTCCGCTGCTGAAATATTTAGGCTTTGATTTTTTTCTTTTTTCACACAGCGCTAGATCCAAATCACATGCTCCAGTCTGTAAAACATGTTTATTCAACACTTAGCAGATTTCACTCTTGATAGATCCTACATACCAATCTGGTCATGGAGGCTTACACCACCGGTTATCATTAGTCATATGTCATTAGGCCCCATTTAAGCCGCCAGTCTGAATAGATATTGTAGCATTTACTTCTGGCTTAGTGAATCAACTGAAACCGGCAAAATTTCTTTCTTTTAGGCTTCTTTCTTCACAATGCCGCCAAAGATAGCCACTTCGTGTAATTGGGTTCCTTCTATCGTTACTGAAAGCACACTCAAGAACTTTGTTAAAATTGGCTTCTTACCAGCAAAAGATATTCTGCATTGGCGCGCTCCCAAGCAAAATGATGAAAAACCTCAGCCACATGATGGTGAGATCATTGTTTTTACTGATCATATGAACCGGGGCTTCTCACCACCTCGATCTAATTTTTTCCGAGACGTTCTGCACTTCTTTCAATTGCATCCTCAAGACATCGGACCCAATTCCGTGTCAAATATCTGTAATTTCCAAGTCTTTTGTGAAGTATACCTTCAAGAGGAACCCAGTGTTGAGCTCTTCAGGGAATATTTTTATCTGAACCGCCAAAACGAGTTTACTAATGGACCCAACTTAGAACTTTGCGGGATCTCAATTCAATGAAGAAGGGATGCCATCTTCCCCTATGCTCGCTTGTCGAGTCACCCCAAAGATTGGAACCAGACATGGTTTTACTACAAAGATACCTCTCCGGCTGACAAGAATCCACTGTCGGGTTATCGTGTCTAGCGTCTTGACCCAAAGCATCATCTTCCCGAAAAGCTTACCATTGTTCAACGTGCAAAGCTTGCCCCCACTATTGCAAAGGTCAAGGCCCTGCTGGGAAATGGATTAACTGGTATTGACTTGGTTCGGTGCTGGGTTTCTTGGCGAATCATACCCTTGAGTCGCCGACCCGGCTTAATGTGCACTTACACGGGTGGTGTAAAAGATCCACTACACCACAGCTCCGTGCGTTTAACTGATGATGCAATCAATGAAATGACAAAGACCCTTCTGAATGAAAGCCTGGAAGACTGCAGCAAAGTGGGTCTGAACCCTTTCTGCAAACTTAACCCGCCACCGGATGTGAGTCTCTAAATTACTTACTTTTCCTTATTATTCAAATGCTCTTTTAACTCAAATTTAATGACCTTTACAGGCCGACTCCAATTTTTGGAAGAAAGAATATGACCATAACGCGGCCAAGAAGGCGAGGGCCAAAGTGAAAACCACCAAGAGAGCCGCCAAAAAGAATAAGAAGAAACCGAACGCTTCCGAGATATTTGAGCTCGACGACAGTTCTGAGTCGGAGGTAGCCCTTGATTCCTTTGGATCCTTTTTCAACCATATTATTGACACTGATTATTATCAGGATGACATGGGGGCCAGTCAAGCGGTCGAAGAAGAGGTAACTATTATTTCCTCCGACTCAGCGCCTTTGCGAAGACAGAAAATTCGATGGGTAACCCGGAAAGTAAGCTTTTCTCACTCCTTAGCTCATTTAGATCCTCACTTTCTTTTGAAGCAACAAAAGCACGAGAACCGGCGACAAACTCGGACCAGCGGAGGTGAAGAATTATCCTCCGGCTTACCGAATACTCCAGTTCCGCGGAAACATCAAAACGAGGTCCTTCCAAACTTAAACTCTGTTTACCCACTGGCGGGTCTCATTCGCCAGCCACTTAATTCTTACGATTCAAACTACCAGGAGGCTTCTCGCTCTTCTTCTGGCGACTCATCACAGACCCAGTTGTCGTCTTTCAAAACTGCCCCTGGGTAACAACAATTACTTATTTTTCTCTATATCCTTATGTCCTTATACTTATACTGACCTCTCATAACCCATGCAGTGGAAAATCAAAGCCTAGTAAGAGGGCAAAGGTGGTCAAGTCGGCTGAAGATCCCAAAGTCCATGAGCCAGAACAACAAATTCCAGCTTCTGACATCTCCGTGCTACAACCCGACGAGCCTGTCCATGATGTTCCACCAGAGATTCCTGACCTCTCCAGCGACCATACAAACCTCAATCCTTTGAGTACTGAATCGTCAAGCCCACTTAAACCGTCAGAAACACATGCCGACGATGTTATGATCACTGGCACCGACTTTAAAGAACCGAGAAATCCAACTGTCTTGGCTAAGCACTCCGCCAAACAGGAGTTCATTGAAAAGCGGAAAGTGAGATTTGACATCGCCAACTATTCTCAATTAAGTACTAGCGCAGTATTCTCTGGCTACATCAATCAAGTGCACACCAGCCGTGACCTTGAAATTGATATGGTGAAGCAGATGCATAAAAAATATGAGGTACAATTTCCTCCTTAAATAAGTTCTGTATATCCTGCCAGCCCCCAAGTCTACTGTATATGATAGAATTGAATATGCTGTAGACTTAGAATAGCCATGAGTATTAGAAATATCTTTGATAGAATCCTTCCAAGGCCGGTTTCCACCATTAGAGTTAAACCAGATTTTAAACAATTAACATTTCATCCGTAGTCCCCAAGGGCCGGTTTAATCAGCATGAATGAGCCGGTCCTGTTCACCATTGTTTATAAAGGAGAGCTTACTTGTGTAGTCCCCATGAACCGGTTGTGATTGTTTATGGCACAACCGGGTCATCATAAAATAGTAAGGAGACGCAAGCAATGTGCATTAGCCCCCAAGTGCCAAGTACTCTTGCTTGCAAAGTGCTTGGGACTTATTCACATAAGCCGTTGTATGAAGAATTTTTCGGCAGGCATTAGCCCCCAAGTGCCAAGTGTTGGTGCTTGCAAAAGGCTTGGGACTTATATTACTGTACCCGTATATGAATGTGTTTACAAATCTGTGCTTGTACAGGACGCCACTGCTCAACTTCAATCGCAATTGGCTGATGCAAAGACCCGGCTGGAGAATCAAGAATCTGAGACCCGGAAAGCCGATTCAAAATTCCAATTTAGCGTGGCTGAAACGAAAAAGCTGAAGACCATTTTTGAGGCTGAAAGAAACGCCAGGGCTGAAGAGAAAATTGCGTTGACGCAACGGGCTGAAAAGGCGGAGGCGGCTCTTCAAGAGGTGACCACTGAGCTTGCCGGTTTAAAGCACCGTGTATCCCAGATGGTTTCTGCTATCTTTGGTGAGTCGCCTTGCTAGCATCAAAATTGAATCTCTTCCTTGATGGTATAAACCGCCTCTAACCAATCCATAATTATTACTCAGGTCCCAGGAGCAGCAACCTTAGCCAAGAGATGCTTGTGAAGCTCAAGGCTGTTTATACACTCGTTGAACAGCTATATACTGGAACTCAGCTCGCACTGGCCATGATTTCTCTGACTAATAAAGCACCTACTCTCTTGAGTGATGTCTTGAAAAAACTTTCTGTTCTGCCTGCTAGGATTGAAGAGATGAAGCGGTCATCTGCAAGAGCTGGTGCCGTGACAGCTTTAAGCCGGGCCAAGGCATGAGCTAGACCCGGCCGAGATAGCTACTTGGTATCCAAGGTTAAAAGAAGATGTCACTCCCTTTGATAAGAAAGACTTTGCTGCCTGCGTGAAGGAGATACGTCCCTTGGCCAGCCTGATTGCAAATGAAACGGATCTTTCAAGATACCAACCGGCTTATGACATGGAGAATCAGAAGATGCCCACGCCGGCTTATAAAGTGATGGATCCAATCCCCCCAATCCATAAGCATACTTTTGCCCCTGAAGTTAAACCGTCCGAACTTATAGATGATGAAGCTGAATTCCAAGCCTTATGTGGCACCGATTGGTCATCACCAAATTTCCAGACGGCGGAGGAGGACGAAGAACCGGAGAAGGATGATCCAGAAGCTTCAAACCGTCAAGGCCAAGAAGATTGATCCCCTGGGCGGTTCACATATTTGATCCTCTGAAAACAATTGATCTTTTGGCTCGCCGAGCCATGTAATATACTAGTGAAACTTTGATCTGTCGTGCCATCGTGCACATTTTTGTTTTGCACAACACTGTTTGATCCGCCATTTGAAAAGCTACCACTTTATACTTATGATAATGTCGATTTATGTAGATGAGATTTATCATTACCCTGCACACAAGTAGATCACAAGCGCCCTGGCGGTTTACCGCAGGACGGGTCATAATACCCCATATAAAACCGCTGGTGTTTAAAACAGTTGATAACCAGGGCCGGTTTAATCATAACTAGACATAATCAAAAATATCATACATGTGATATTTGATTAAACTGCCGGCTTACCATACCAATGCAGTAAGGGTGATAACCCAAAACTTAGAAGAAAAATACTTCCAAGTATTTAATATCATCATATACTGGCGACTTATCGTCCAAAGCGAGGCCGGCTTATCAAAAACCATGGATATACTCAAATATGAGCTGTAAGAATTGAGGCTATATGGCCTGAATCATTTTAAACCATATGTCAATATGGTGCCAAGATGAACCCAAAAATGTTCAAAAAAAGGAATCAAAGCGAGAAAACGAGGCTTTCATAGGCCGCCAAGCCTAAAGCTCCGAGGCTTTCATGGGCCGCCAAGCCACTGAGTTAAGCTTTTACACTTTGTGAAACCGGCCTCACATGACCACCGTTTTAACATTGACAAGTTCAGGGTCTATGTAAGATTGACTGTCAAGAGTTCGGCTTGTCATTCCGGAATTACCCGGGCGGAGTGGCAGTTTCTACAAAGCAGAAGAACCCGGAAAGTTTTGGTGAATACACCTAGTGTTCCAACTCAGCTCACAAGGGTAGTAACGCTATGTTCTCTTTGGTGAATACACCTATGTTTGAACAGGAAGCCCCCAAGTGCTTTTGTAACCATGGCGTATAAGCCGGACCAAGAGGGATATTCACAGCTATGCTCAATGAGCAGGAAGCCCCCAAGTGGTTTGTGGCGTTGAGCCGATCAAGAGGGATATTCATAGCTATGCTCAATGAGCAGGAAGCCCGCAAGTGACCATTGGAAGTGTGGCATTGAGCCGACCAAGAGGGATATTCACAGCTACGCTCAATGAGCAGGAAGCCCCCAAGTGACCATTGGAAGTGTGGCATTGAGTCAATCAAGAGGGATATTCACAGCTATGCTCAATGAGCAGGAAGCCCCCAAGTGACCATTTGTAATGAAAAAGACTCATTATTCTTGGAAACGAAACAACAGAGGCCCTTCTTTATCAGGGATGCCGGCTTCATTATAATCATCATAATATATACATTGTCAAGATATGTACATCGTAAGAGCTGGTGGCTCAAGTGTAGTAAGGCCGAAGATGAGCAATATTCCACGGCCGAAGGTTCTCCTCCTCCGATGTGCGTGAGTCCTTGTGGTCTCGAACATCGATAAGGTAGCATGATCCGTTGTTTAGATTCTTGCTGACCACAAAAGGCCCTTCCCAAGGTGGGGATAGTTTATGCATATCAGTCTGATCCTGAATAAGCCGGAGCACCAAGTCACCTTCTTGAAAAGTTCTGGTCTTAACCCGACGCTGTGATAACAGTCCAGATCTTGCTGGTAAATCGCTGAACGAGCCGCCGCGATGTCATGCTCCTCATCTAATAGGTCAAGTGCATCCTGACGTGCTTTTTCATTGTCAGACTCAACATAAGCCGCCATGCGGGGCGAGTCGTGACGGATGTCACTAGGGAGAACCGCCTCTGCTCCGTAAACCATGAAGAAGGGCGTGTAACCCGTAGATCTGTTTGGGGTAGTACTGATACTCCATAGCACTAAGGGTAACTCCTCCACCCATCAACCCGGCGTCCTCTGCAAAGGAACCATAAGCTGGGGCTTGATGCCTCTCAAAATTTCTTGATTGGCTCTCTCAGCTTGACCATTGGATTGGGGGTGAGCCACCGACGATACATCAAGTCGAATATGCTCACGTTGACAAAACTATTTCATAGCACCCTTGGACAGATTAGTGCCATTATCAGTTATAATGATGTGGGGAAAACCAAAGAGAAAAATCACCTTTTTGATGAATTGAACCGATGTTGCCGCGTCACACTTACTGACCGGTTCTGCTTCGACCCACTTTGTGAATTTGTCAACTGCCACCAAAAGGTGGGTCTTTTTGTCCTTGGACCTTTTGAAAGGCCCAACAATATCAAGCCCCCAGACTGCAAAGGGCCAAGCAATAGGAATCATCCGCAATTCTTGAGCCGGTACATGAGCTCGTCATGAAAACTTCTAACAACCATCACATTTACTGACAAGATCCTCAGCATCAGCGTGAGCCGTCAGCCAATAAAACCCATGACGGAAAGCCTTGGCTACGAGAGATTTAGAACCGGCATGATGACCACAATCTCCTTCATGAATCTCTCGTAAAATCTCACAGCATTCTTCAGGAGAAACACAACATTGAAACGCCCATGTGCCACTGCGATGATGCAACTCTCCATTGACAATAGTCATTGACTTAGACCGCCGAGTTATCTGTCTGGCCAAAGTTTCATCCTCAGGTAACTCGCCTCGGGTCATATAAGCCAAATATGGAACTGTCCAATCAGGAATTGCATGAAGAGCCGCCACCAATTGTGCTTCCGGGTCAGGAATAGCCAGATCTTCCTCTGTAGGCAATTTGACAGAAGGGTTATGCAGAATATCGAGGAAAGTGTTAGGTGGCACCAGCTTACGCTGAGACCCTAACCGGCTTAAAGCATCAGCCGCCTCATTTTTCCTGCGATCAACATGTTCAACTTGATGACCCCTAAAGTGACCCGCAATAGCATCAACCTCTCGATGATAAGTCGCCATGAGTGGATCCTTAGAATCCCAAGTGCCAGAAACTTGCTGAGCCACCAGATCTGAGTCGCCGAAACACCTCACCCGGCTTAAGTTCATCTCCTTAGCCATCCGAAGACCATGGATCAAGGCCTCATACTCAGCTACATTGTTAGTACAGAACATCAGTCGGAGAACATAAGAAAATTTATCACCTCATGGGGAAGTTAGTACAACTCCAGCCCCCGAGCCTTCCAATTGCCTGGACCCATCAAAGTGAATGGTCCAATATGTGTTATCTGGCTTCTCCTCAGGCATCTGCAACTCTGTCCAATTATTGATGAAATCCACAAGTGCTTGAGATTTGATGGCCGTAAGAGGCACATACTTTAAACCATGAGGTCCAAGCTCAATGGCCCATTTGGCTACCCGACCTGTGGCTTCTCTGTTTTGGATGATATCCCCCAAAGGGGCAGAACTAACCACAGTGATAGGATGACCTAAGAAATACTGCTTAAGCTTCCAGCTAGCCATGAAAACCCCATACACAAGCTTCTGCCAATGCAGATACCTCTGCTTGGACTCAATAAGCACCTCAATGATGTAGTAAACCAGCCGTTGAACCGGATACTCCTTACCTGGCTCCTTTCTTTCCACCATAATGGCTACACTGACAGCTCGGCTATTGGAAGCCACATACAACAACAAAGGCTCTTTATCAATGGGAGCAGCGAGAACGGGTAGCTTAGCCAACTGTTTCTTCAAATCCTCAAACGCTTGATTAGCAGCATCACTCCAAACAAAGTGATTTGTCTTCTTCATCATCTTGTAAAGAGGGATAGCCTTCTCACCCAACCTGCTTTAGGCCGCAATACGGCCCGCCAAATGCTAAACATCATTAATACATGTCGGCTTAGCCAGAGAGGTGATAGCTTTTATCTTCTCTGGGTTAGCTTCAATACCTCGTTCAGAAACGAGAAAACCCAAAAGCTTACCAGCTGGTACTCCAAAGACACACTTGGCCGGGTTAAGCATCATCTTATAAACCCGAAGATTGTCAAAGGTCTCCTTCAAATCATCAATCAGGGTCTCCTTCTTTCTGGACTTCACTACAATGTCATCCACATAAGCATGAACATTCCGCCCGATTTGATTATGAAGGCAATTCTGCACACACCGTTAGTAAGTCGCCTGGGCACTCTTGAGCCCAAAAGGCATGGACACATAGCAGAAGGCTCCAAACGGAGTAATAAAAGTTGGCTTCTCCTGGTCCTTAACTGCCATCTTGATATGATGATAACCAGAATAAGCATCCAAAAAGCTCAAACGCTCACAACCCGCCATAGCATCAATAATTTGATCAATACGAGGGAGAGCAAAAGGATCAGCCGGACAAGCCTTATTTAAGTCCGTGTAATCCACACACATACGCAAAGTGTCGTTCTTCTTAAGCACCAGCACCGGGTTAGCCAACCACTCAGGATGAAAAACTTCAACAATGAACCCAGCCGCCAAGAGCTGGGCCACTTCTTCACCAATGGTCTTACGCCTCTCTTCATTAAAACAATGAAGGAATTGCTTTACCTACTTAAACTTCGGATCAATATTAAGAGTGTGCTCAGCGAGTTCCCTCGGTACACCTGGCATGTCAGAACGTTTCCATGCAAAGATGTCCTGGTTCTTACGGATGAACTTGATGAGCGCGCCTTCCTATTTCGGATCCAGATTAGCACAGATGCTGAACTGCTTGGATGAATCGCTAGGAACGAAATCAACTACCTTAGTGTCATCCACCGACTTAAACTTCAAGACCGGATCATGCTCCGTAGTTGGCTTCTTCAAAGATGTCATATTTGCCGGGTCAACATTTTCTTTATAAAACTTCAATTCCTCTGTTGCGCAGACACAACATAAGCAGCGTCACCTTCTTCACACTCCAAAGCTATCTTCTGGCTTCCATGCACTATGATGATCCCCTTGTGACCCGGCATTTTGAGCTGCAGATAAACATAACAAGGCCGTGCCATGAACTTGGCATAAGTCGGCCGTCCAAACAGAGCGTGATACGGGGCTCTGAATCTTGACCACTTCAAAGGTTAGCGTCTCAACCCGGGAGTCATGATCATCTCCAAAGGCCACTTCCAAAGTGATCTTGCCTACCGGACATGCCGACTTACCAGGCACCACCCCATGGAAAACAGTATTGGACAGCTTAAGATTTTTGTTAGTTAATCCCATACGACGGAAAGTATCATAGTAATGGATATTAATATTGCTGCCTCCATCCATGAGTACCTTAGTGAACTCGTATCCTCCAACCTGAGGCGCCACCACCAAGGCTAATTGACCCGGATTATCAACCCGGGGCGGGTGAACTTCACGACTCCACATAATGGGCTGCTCGGACCATCGCAAGTAACGGGGAACCGCCGACTCAACGGCGTTCACAACTTTTTACGGAGCTTCTGGTCTCGCTTGCATAAACTCGTGCTGAAGATGTGGTACTGCCAACTGTTCAACTGCTTCGGATTACTTTGATACCCAGATTGTTGTTGCTGATTCCCCTCACCAGACTGTTGATGATAACCACCCTGATTACTTTGATTGCTTGGGTGACCCTGGAAACCGGAATTAGAACCGCCACCACTGTAACCCGGGCCATGAGAGCTGGAACCTGAGCCACCGCCCGGCCCATGATTGTTCTAGAATAAATCAGAATTTTTGAACTCCTTCATAATGTGGCAGTCCTTCCAAGGTGACTGGACGGCCTTTCCCGCGTACCATGCTTTGGGAAGGGCTGATTCAGCATCTGCTCAAGACTGAAACCTGAACCTCCTGCCCGAGGAGGTGCCTTCCCCTTACGACGCTGACCATTATTCTGCGTATTGGTATTGGCCACAAAATCAGAAGTATTATCAGCCTTGCGCTTAACATTGCCCCCCTGACTCGCCGGGTTATGATGCTGACCCTTGGGGTTGCCACTCTTCTTTCCCTTTCCCGGCTTTTCATCATCAGAATCGGGGTCCTTGGTACTATCAGAGTCAGCATATTTAATCAAAGCCGCCATCAGCTCATCATTGCAGTGGCACTTGAGCCACCCTAGCTTTTATTTAAGGGGCAAAAACGGCAATTCTTCTCTAACATTAGGACCGCTGAGCCGGCATTGATGTTATCCGATGAGTGCAGGATAGCTTTGACCATGCGCACCCAACAGGTCGTTGACTCGCCCTCCTCTTGGGCGCAGGCATCCAAATCCACAATCGACATGGGTTGCTTGCACGTATCTTTTAAATTCTGGATAAACCGGGCTTTTAACTCGGCCCATGACCCAATGGAATTGGGAGGCATCCCTTTTAACCAAGTACGGGTCGTCCCATCCAGCATCATGGTGAAGTACTTGGCACACGCATCATCGCTGACCTCCAACATCTCCCTGGCCATCTCGTAACTCTCAATCCATGCCTCAGGGGGTAAGTCGGCTGTATAGTTAGGCACCTTGCGAGGTCCTTTGAAATCCTTGGGCAGACGCTCATTATGCAGAGAAGACACTAAACATGGTATGCCCGTGGTTCTAGAGGTCACGCCCGCCTCCACCGGCTTTCACCGGATGAACCGGAGATTGTTGATGGGCCGCGTACTGAGCCGCCCGCTCAGCCTCCCGACGTGCTTTATCCTGATCCATCAGGGCCTGAGTATTAACACCACCACGCGCCGGGTCATGTCCACGGGGCGGGTTATGGCGCCGCTCACTGCTTGATACCGCCGGGGAGTCCATGTGCCTGCTATAACTCTGGCTTGGGCGTAGGGTTGAGTGAACCCTCTCGCGACTGTAAGAATAAGCCTCCTGCTGCACCAATGTTGTCTGAAGAAGCTCTCTAGCCCTCCGCATTTCAATCGCAGCCGGAGACTCGCCTTCAACGGGAGAGCCGCCAATCGTGTCGCCCCAGCGATCATATTATCCAAAGGGTTAGAATAATGACCCGGTGGCGTCGGCACATACTGTGGTGGGGTATTATTCAGACAAGGTGGATCTGCTACGTGTCGCTGAGCCGGCGCTCCGGTCGTCGGCTTGGCTACCGCCCGGCTTATCTTTGGCGAGTAACTGGCCCCTGCTCCAGGCGTGTTGAAGAGGTTCCTTGCCTCGTAAACCGGAGGCAGACGACTCCGATGCCTTCTCCTCATAACTTCGTTCGACGCATTCTGATCCAATGAGAGCCGCAAGGAATCAGCCTGGATCCGTTGCACCTGAGCATCCAGAGCAGCTCGCTCTGCAGCCATCCTCACGTTCTCAGCTGCCAAATCTTCCTTGGCTTGAGCTATCTCATCTCTCAGCTTTGCGACTTCCGTGTTATGCTGAACTTGATCCGTCGGGTTAACCTCTGCTATTAACAATGCTGTCAAATTGTCCAAAGAAGTCACCAAAACTCGACAGCGGCGACAGGCCTCCTGCCCCGGCAGCCGTTGCCATTGCTGACCCGAAGATTATTGCTGCCGTAGTCGAAGAATTCTGTACTGGCTGTGTGCCGACCATGAAAATCGCGACCCTACTCGGCGGCTCATAGGGGTCCGGAATACTGTCGCCATCGGAATAACCCCCAAGCTGGCCATTTTGCAGTTGATACAACGACTCGGTTTCACTAGTGGACGACTCACCATCAGAATAGGCGTATGTCTCACCTCCAGACACAGATCTATCCTCAGATTCCGCCCCATGGATGAATCCCACGAAGGCATGTTTCACGGTGGGCTGAACTCGGGCGGGTCATGCACGCTGAGCCGTCTCGATGATGTCGGTGCAGATGTCCGGCTTAGGGCCCGGCTCGCCGATCTTGCCGATGAAGACGTGAATTCCGCCGAAGGGGACCCGATACCCATACTAGTTGAGCCGGCCTCGGGGCCCCCAGCCTGCATCGTTGATGTAGAGCTTGCCGCGATAACTCTTGGTCATCCGGCCCACAGCGTATCCCTTGATCCCTTCGAAGTTGCCCTGTAAGAACTCGAAACCACCATGCGCTGGCCCCACTGTGGGCGCCAACTGTCGTGGAATTGTCACGACAGATGTCCTAGTGTGAGGACTTAGTAGTGAAGCCATCGCAATGAGGTTAGCTTAAAGGGGTTAAACGGGACAAAGGTCACGGGGAGTTATACTGGTTCGGCCCCTTGTCGTGAAGGTAAAGGCCTAATCCAGTTTGAGGTGGTATTGCTGATGTCTCAATTACCAGGGAGCGAATACGCTTGACCTAGCTTTCGATCTGTTGTCTTTTGCCCTATACCACCGCCGGGTCGTCCCTTTGTATACACAGGTTGACGCCCTGCGGCTTACAGAGTCCCGGCCGGCTCATAAACGTGTCCGGCTCGGTTACTAATTATACCTGCCTTACAATACAAGCTATATATATATATAGCGGTTTATACTTATGGGCTTTAAGCCGCCTTTGGGATTTGGGCCTTTTAACAAGTCTCCTTCATGAACCGCCATCTTCAACATCTTCATGGGCTTCGTCTTGATGAACCGCCATTGGGATAACCCGGCCCCTCCTGGGCGGGTCATACCCAATAGTCATATCCCCAACAGAAATGGAGTGTATATCTCGCAAAAATAATGGATCATTTAAATAAATGACCACAAGGACAACTATCAAGTTTGTCAAAGGGGTGGTTGTACAAAATATCGTACAAATGATTACCAAACTGTGAAGTATTGGGTTGAATCATACCACCGCCTCACATGAGGCAAATGATTTTAATGGGATAAGTTTGAAGTTCTACTTCAAAAGGAAACAACCAGAAAATATTCTGGCATGGTAGAAGGAGAGTGGACTCCTCTATATTGATGATATTCTTGTGGAATGATATTCCAAAGATATTTTGGATATCTCGTGTAGTCTCGTAATTATCCCTAAATATCACTAGCATATAATTGTACTACAACATATAGTATAAATTGCAACATCTTGTCCCTCGGACATGATAGTTCAGATAATTGAGTGTATGAATCAGTTCATACTCAATCTTGTTGCATACATAGTATTTTTTACTCCTTTATCATCATGGTATTGGATGATTAGAGAAATTATTGACAATTCTGTTTGCCACAACTTGACAAGTTGCAATATTCCCAACAATCATGAGATTGTTTTGTGCACTGCATGTGACATTTGGGAATTAATTTTAAGGCACTCTCACCTTAAAATTTGAAATGAGTCAGCCAATATACTTGATTGCATTCAAGAATATGTTTGGATTATTCAACCATTATCTAGGTTATGTTGGTACTTCATGGTGTTAATATACGCATCTAGAAGATGGTATTAGATGTGTATCATCCACACAAAACCATTTGTTTACTGAATTAATTGCTCAAATTCATGAATTTAGAGCAAATTACCCTAACGTGGTATAATTACATTGGAATGCAAATGTCGTTGAAGTTGATTCACGAGCATTCAATGGTTATATTCAGTATATAGTACATAACTAGAATGGTTTGGCTTGATCTCTTATGAAAGAGATCCAATATTGCTTGGCCAATCTTGTAGAATTGTGATTTACCAACATTTTGTTGATGGTAACATGTTGTCTCACACTCCGCATATTTGGTCTAAATAAGATCAAATGATACTGCACCCCTTGCAGTTTGTACGTGGAAATAAGTGAAGTATTTCCCATCTGCGGTAATTCGGTTGCATACCGATATCACCACCCTAGCGTATATCATGGGCTTTCACATATGGTTGGGATCTATGCGAGGAATAACTATGGTATGATCATTAATCCGTCGAATACCTTAACCCTATGAAGGGAGTTATTTGCAGCCCATGCGCTGATTGCTTTTGCAATAAGAACATTTTCTGGAATTAGGGGAAGATGTGTACCACAAAGAATGCCAGGAAATGGATAATAAATGTCATAGACATTTTGTCCACGTACTTTAGAATCTGAACTCGAGGTTCAGTTTATGAGAAATTTGCAGCATATTGCAAATAATCTGCCAAGTATATTTACTGATGACAAAGGTGTCACTATGGTCAAGTACCAGAACGAGTGGATGTACCTAATAAACCACTCGTCTCTCTAGATGAGAGCAAGAGGGGGAGAATTCTGGTTGGAGATTAAGTTCTCATATGTTTCAGTGGAAACAGAGGAGATTGATACCTTGATCAGTACATATGATTCAACCTCGGGTTGAACGACACCTGAGGGATGCGCGGCATCCAAAGTCCAACACATATGTGCACACATTTTTAGGTGTTGGGACATCGAAACACCTTGACTCCCTTGTTGTGGGAAATCACAAGGAGTTAAGAGGTGTAATAAGAATTCCACAATGATATTGATTCATGAGAATCATATATGAGAAAGTCTACATATGTCGACATAAAATTCTTATCGAGAATTGCTAGAATCCTTTTGGGCCCTGAACCAAATCCATGGAGAGTGTTGTTGCACTTATATTGGTTCAAATGAAAGGAAGCAATTAAGGAAGAGTGTCACTCGCTCATCAAACGAGAGGTATTTACCATTGTAAACCTGCTCCTCATAAGTATCTTCCAGAGAGAAGAAAAGTGAATTTTTGTTTGGAAACAGAAGTAAATGAGGTGGTGAGAAAGCGAGGCTTGTAGCACAAGGGTTTTTCGCAGAGACCCGACATCGGTTACGATGTAGCATACCTTCTTGGTATGAGTGGAATTATGTTTCCATACTGAATGTTAATGGCAGTATAGGTCCTGGTTGATGTATGTAATGTCTACATACTCTCATGGGTCAATTAGTTTGGATGTATATATTGAAGTCATTGAATGACTTAATATTCCAAATCCAAAGGTAAATCGCAACATGCATGTGTGGAACTTTTGAAACCATTCTATGACCTGAAGGAGCCGAGGAATTGTGTGGTGCAACCGACTAAGTGAGTTATTCCTTGACAAGGATTACTCTCATAATAAAGATTGTTGATGTGTATTCATGAAAAAAAATCATGGATTGGTTTTACATAACCTTGATTTGTGGTGTCGATGATTTTATCATCAAATTCTATATAAGACATGAAATACACGCAATCATGTTAAGACGGATATTTGGGTTAAACCAAATTAGTTTATGACTTGAGCATATCCCCCTAAGATATCAATCTTCATATATCCAGAAGTAGAGAAGTTCAATATGGATATATTATATCAAACACACATATGGTCATATTATACCTAATAAGGGATACAAATCCTTGAGACATAGGGGAGATGGTGAAGTGATAGTGGGACATGAAGTGCCATATCTAAATACCATTAAAGCACTCATGTATCTTGCAAAATATGGCAGGCCTGACACTATAGTTTTTGGCAATTTATTAAGAGTGCAATTCCCCGAAAGGTATAATGTTTATGTAAGGAATATCCTTGGATATATCCAGGGCACAAAGGGTTTTGATCAATTCCATCCGGAAAATCAAGATTGGACCATGGTTTGATATATTGATAGTGGCTAATTATCTGATCCCACAATGCCATATCAAAGACTGGGTTTGTTGGAAGAGTATTTTGAGGGAAGTCTTCAGAATAGAGTCTAAACGAGTCCTTCCAAAGGATCATTCTATTATATTTGAAGCATCACAAAATGTGGATGACTTCATAGAATGATTATCCACATGTGAAATCATGTGGAGATTATCATTATCTACCAAGATAATGTCATGGACTTGTATTATTTATGGGTTATATTTATCCTCATGAGTTACAGAAATGTAAGAGGGTAATTTGCAAACAAATTATTGTGATATTCACAATATATCTACCAATGTTTATATTCCAGGACTAGGTTCGTGGAATTGGTATGAGATAACCTTGAGGTTTGCAAAGTTCAGAGGGAGCAAGATCCCAAGTTATAACCCATTGGTGATCTTCAGATCTCTCATATTGTACTCTTTTTCCCTTTATGAGTTTTCCATGATGGTTTCTCATATAAGGTTTTAACGAGACAATAAATACAAGTTCGGACATATGCCATATTGGTTTCTCCTTATATTTTTCCCACTGGGATTTAAAGGAGTTTTCGATGGCATATTATTATAAGGTTTGTCCTCAATTTTCCCACATGGTTTTTGGAGCAGTTTTCAGTTTGCAATATACATATGCAAATTGATCAAGGGGGAGTGTTGAGAAATAAAAAACATGTGATCAATTGTATGGGAGGGATGTCTCCCATGAGGTGTCTGCCATATTAAAATAGAACTAGTGAATTATTTGGACCCTTTGTTTGTCTATTTTACTTTCGCTCTACAACAGCTGCGCTGGTGGTGGCGGCGACAAGTTAGGTTTGCTCGCTAGTAGAAAAATATAGAAAATTCATTTTTTAGGGAAAATATAGAAATTTTAGAACGATAGACAAATGAAGCGACCATCCAGCCTACTCAGGGCGCGTTAGTTACCTGCATCGTTTTTGGGCACTTTGCAAACTTGTCCCAACTG
This sequence comes from Aegilops bicornis, assembly GCA_021605145.1. Taxonomy (NCBI): domain Eukaryota; kingdom Viridiplantae; phylum Streptophyta; class Magnoliopsida; order Poales; family Poaceae; genus Aegilops; species Aegilops bicornis. The sequence continues at coordinate 212,594,191 of CM038675.1, read as the reverse complement.
GGAATGCCTGAGCATATGCAGGCAAAAAACCAACATCTGCATCAAGGCCCAGATGGCTGCAAATTGTTTGGTTGCCTGTGTTTGTGCTTTAGGTGTGAGCAGATGCAAAGCACAATTGTTTGGTTGTGTGCAAGTACTTGATCTGCTCACCCCTTTCAAATGTGGTGGAAATACCACCCATTTGACATCACACAACACACACACGCACAACACACTATGATCAAAAGCATCACAAAAAGAGCAAGAACAGGCAGATCATAAGCTACTAGGCATAAGTTTAAAACAGCAGGGCATCCCATGCCCCTGTTGGACCCCAGGGTGCTGCTCCCTGGGAAAAATATGGACATGTTGACAAGAAAAGAGACGATCGGGCTTCAGCTCAAACCAACACTACTTCAGCCTGTAGTACTACGATGGTTCACAAGATTACGCATGGTTCGTACTAGACGCATTTAACTAGAGAGCCTGAGTGATGTCGCCGACGCAGCTGTGCCTCGTGCACCGGATAGTGAAGATGTTGGATCTGTTGGTGTTGTAGATCTGCACCTTGAGCCCCAGGCCGGAGAGCTTGAAGACTACAAGGTCGCCGGGGGCGATCTTGTGCCGGCCGCAGAAGTACTCCCAGCCACGCCCCATCACCATGTGCCCCTTGAACATCTGCACCTGGACCCAAAACTCGCACCACTTGTTGGTGGAGAGGCTGACGACGCGAGGAGGGCCCCTGACCAGCCATTGCTTCATCACCGGCCTGAACTTACACGGGATGATGAGCATGGCGATGTCTTCCTGGTCAGCGATCTGCACGTAGAACTTGATAGGTTCCAGTGCACCCTCTTCAGGCCCCTGCCCTCGGCCTCTTGCTAGAGCCCAAATGACATCCTCATGAACTCCACCTGCCAGGAGCACCACCCTCTTCAGCCACCGTTGGTGGGGATGAGGTCCTTCGCCTCTCGCACCAAATGACGACACATGCACCACCGCCACTCCGTCCCCACTGCTTTCATTATCTTGTCAAGAAGATGGCCATCGCTAGCAACACATATGACACATGATCAAAGCTAACAAGTAGAACATGATGTATGCTCACTGAACACAGCTTACAGTGATCACTACTAAGTACTAGCACATTATCAGTGCTACTCTGATCAATGGTTACAGTTATCAGCGCTAGCACTAATCAGATGAAGCCACCGCTCACATGTCCTACTTGCACCTACTATATTTGGCATCCAGGTATGTCCTACTTGCATGCCACATGCACTCACGTACCCTAGCAACAAGAGCAACATAACAACAGGAACAAGAAGAGTAGCATCAGCAACAACAGCAAAAGAGTGGCATGAACAACCGTAGCATATACACTAGTAATAGCATCAAGACCACACAATGTGGCACTACAAACTAACAATTTGATAGTAGAAAGTAACAATGTGGCACTAAAACGATGCAAACTGCCACTACATTATGAACAATCTAGGCATGTGGGATGAACAAAGTAAGCACACACTCTTGTTCATCCCCAGAACAGTGGATTATCATCAAATCCGATCGAATCTAGTAGAATCTAGTCGAATCGGATCGAATCAGGTCAAATGTACGGGCCACAATCTAATCTAGCAAACTATGAACTACCCTAAGAACCCTAACTAAGAATCAGAGGGGGATTTGAGAGCTTACAGTGGGGGTTGGCGGTGTAGCGTACGTCGGCCGTGGTGAAAACCCCGACGAGAAGAGGGGTGTTGCCGCCGCCGATGAAGAGGACCCTGCCATTCCTGTGGTCATGGTCAGCACCTCGGCTGCCGGCTCGAAGATGACGCCAGCGTCCTCAGCTCCCCTCCCCTTGCACCGGACGCAGAGGAGAAAACCCTCCTATGTCGGCCCATAAGAGGGCTCAGTGAAGGGCACCATGGGTATTGGATCCCCGCGATGTTCGAGCCGATGGAGAGGACCACCGGCTCCGGTTGCGGAGCCGGAGCGACCGACGCTGCATTGGCCCGGGGTGGCGACATGGTGCAGAAAGGGGAGAGACCGGCAACCCACCTCTCTTGGATGGGATTGCTGCCGGCGATGACCGGAGTGTGTGGGGCGTGGCGAGACGACGGCGTGGCCATATGAGAAACCGAGCGGGCGATGAGGTGAGAGAGAGGGAGTGTGTGAACTGGCGAGGGAGGTGACGGGAGAGGGCGTGCAGAGTTATGAGCAGTCGCGTCGTTTCTCGCACGTCTCAAGGCGCGCAGGTGCTCGCCACGCGTGCCTCGAGTGAACCTGCCTCGCAAAAAAGGCCGACTCGGTCGTTACTCCAGAGCCAGGCTGAGGCCTGCTTTGAGATTCGTGCGGGCCATGTTTTTGATGCAGCCAGGCAACCAAATGGGCAGGTTCTTCCCGCACGGATCTCGCCCGGCCTAATGCGACCAACCAAACGTATCCTAAATGTTTCGGCCCAAACAAAAATTGTCACTCGATCCGGGAAATGCTAGAAACATGTCCGTCGGAGTGTGCTAAAAAAAATGCAATAATACTACACCTACGAAAGATTCTATGTAGGCTTACTTAACCTTCCCTAAAATTCTCTCCTCTCTCCCTGATTTTAACCGGGGTGGACCCCAGCTGCTAATCATGGCCCAATTAACAACCCCTACATCAGCTTTTACGTAGAATCTGTACGTAAGATAAGATTACGTGGGTGTAGCATTGCTCAAAAAAATGTCAGTCGAAGTCAACACCTCTGGTACCGAGAATTCCCCACCCATGGCTTCCGCCTCCGCGTCCTCCTCCACCGTCACCCTCAACGTCGGCGGTGAGCTCTTCCAGACCACCGCAGCCACCCTCTCCCGCGCAGGCGGTTCCTCCCCTCGCCTCCCTTGGCCCCTCGCCTCCCGAGGCGCCACACTTCCTCGACCGCGACCCTCGCCTCTTCGCCGGCATCCTCTCCTTCCTCCGCAGTGGCCGCCTCGCGTCCCCTCCTCCCTCCCCCGCTCTCCTCGCCGAGGCTCGGCACTTCTCACTCGACGGCCTCCTCCTCGCCTCCCTCTCCCCCGCGTCCGCCTTCTCCCACCTGTCTCTGCGCCCCACCGCCCTCCTCCCCCTGACCGGCCGCGTCGCTCCCTCCGCAGTGGCCCGCGGCTTCCCTCGTCGCCGCGCACGGCGGGGTCGTCACTAGCTTTAACGCCGCGCTCGCCTCTCGCACCAGCGTCCTAACGCCGCTCCCCACCATCGACTCGCTCGTCGCGGTGTCCCCCGCCCTCGCCCTCGCTGGCGCCCGCGACTTTCCTGGCGTCCAGCTCTGTCGGTTCCCCGGCGACGCCCCTGCCACAGCTTCCGACGCTTTATATTGGCCAGACTCTCATTCTTCTTCCGTGCTGTCTATGGCCGCCTCAGAACCGGCGTCACACTGGCTCTTTGCCAGCTTCGAGTCAGCGCGACGGAATTCGAGCGCCGTAGTGGCGTTCGATCTGAATTCTCTCTCACCTGTGGTGGAGATTGGGCGGAAGGAGGTGTTCGGTGCAGACGTTGAGGCAGCAATACCGCCGACCAAGCTAGGTTGGCTTGCTGGGCACAGTCTCTTGCTTGCCGCTGGGTCACACTCTGGGCCGGCTGGAATGGTGGGGGACATACGCCTGTGGGATGTCCGGGCAAGCTGGACGGTGCCGGTGTGGGGGGTGAGGGAGAAGGACGACTGCTTTGCAGATGTTGCCGCATCAGATTCGCTGTCAGCATTGTTTAAGGTGGGGGCTGCCTCCGGTGAGGTTTTCATGGCTGACTTGAGGAGACTTAGTGGTGATGGCACCAGTGTTGATCCTTGGGTATGCATCGGAGACGGGCAAAGGGCGGGAGCAGCCACAGCATCTCGCAGAAAGGATGGGAATAACTGTAGAATTGAGTGTTACCGCAGTTGGGTGTTTGTGGCACGAGGTGCATATGCTGAGGTGTGGACACAGGTGGAAATTACATCAGAGCCTGGGGAGAAGAAGGTGATGAGGAGGAATTGGGTAGGGAACGGGCCATCGATGGTTACTGCAGACGGTGAGGAGATGGACAAGATCGTGAGCTGGGTCTTCGGAGGCGGCAGAATGGCATTGGCTAGAGTTGATAAGCGGTCTGTTGAGGTGTGGGATAGTGCTTCTGGGACAATATCAGGTGAATAGAGGAACAAGACTACACATGTAAGAAATCTCAAATTCGATTGCTTTTCTTGTTTACCTCTATCAATGTAGTTTCGTGTTTGTTACAGTTCAGAGAACAATCTCCGCTCTAAATATATAATCTGCCTAATTTTTTAGTTACTGAACGAAAAGATCAACAGTAACACAGATCACATTTCTGTAAGCAAAAGTGAAATAGAATTGATTGCGAACCAGAATTGCTTGGTTCCTTTGTGTAACTGAGGTAGTCCTTTTGGTCACTGTAAATAAAAATTCACAAAGTAGCATGTGAATTAATCTAATCATTAATCTCCTTACCTGGATATCAGATTAACATCTTCTAGGAGCTCATGTTTGATTGAAAAACCTTCTATATCACATTTCCAGCATCACATGCAAATACAACACGCTTTGCAGTTCTCTGTTTCATCAGAAGTAAAGATCGATATTAAGTGCTTGGTTCTCTACACATTAGTATCCCTAGTGTTTGGTAGTAAGCACATCTTATATGATGCAAAGTTGCAAATTAATATGTGTTCTGTTTTTTTAGCAAACTAAGATGACATCATCCAGGCATTTTTTTTTGAGGGAACATCATCCTGGCAATTTAATCATACATTATATCCGCATTCAATCTTATTAGTGTAACTGGTGCCTTCCACTACAGTGCACATTAAAAGATTTAGTTTGAGTAACATGTGTGAGGTAAGTTTTATGGTTAGCAATAATAATATCGCATAAGGTTAGGAATCTCAAACTCAACAATGATTACTGTTTGTTTTTACGGTATTTGACTATCTAGGTTGATCTGATAGATGCTGGAATTTCAAACTGGCCGCCGGTTTTGACAGAAACTATCAAAGTTCATCTTGATCCTTGATGAATTTAGACATTGCAGTTAACCATCTGTGCAAACATATCAAATATGAACACAATGGATTTGATGACACAGCCCATTAAGTAAAACCCCAGTAAATTTTTCCAATTGGCCCCCCTGAACTACCAATAAATATCCGGAGTTCCGTCCATTAGGTTTCTATTTAGCTCAGTATTTCGTGATCAAATCATTTGATAGGTTTGAAACTTTTGCATTTTTCTTATAATATATTACATGTAGTAGGAAAAACAGTTTCTTGCTATAAAGAAAAATCTTTGAAGTTTGTATTATTTTTTCCTTAAAACCGCAATGCCCATTGTCTAGGGAGTTTTGACATACCTTGCTTATGTGGGTCTGCTTGTGCACAAGCTCTGCACCCAGCTTGTGCTGATCCGCAGCTTCTCATTTTGAATTAAATTCCAGATATTCCTATACCACACACACACAGGAGATGATTTGTTCACACTTCACAGTCTCGAGCATATGCTTTATAGAACTTTAAAAGTGTCTAATTGGTATTGCGAAAGTAAAAAAGAGATGGAACCAATACATACTGCAACATCTAAGAAAAATCCTAGTAACTAATAATACTCGAGTACAGCGTAACTAGCTTAACTCAAGGCTCTGGAAAAAGCCAAGTTGGAGACCATGGACCTTCGCCGGCTGTGGACGCCACTACCGTCTCCGACAGCAATGGCATCACTGTCCGGTCTCTCATGTTGTACACCCCAGAGTCTTGAAAGGCATTCTCACAATTTCCCCCGTTTATTTTTGAAACGAAGGGCCTGCCCGGCTTTAAGTTAAGAAAGGCCAATCCAGGCTGACTAGATCCTTTCTTCTCGTTTAGAAAGTAGATGCAATCTTCTTCAACTCCGGTGCCGCTAGATTGACCTCCGGCACTGGCAGGGAGGCACTCGGAGCACCCTTGGCTGACGAAGAGCGCGCGCCCCATCAATGTATCGACTTCGGTCCAGTGTGCACAGCCGCTGCTGCTCAGGTCCGTTGCTTCGAATACCTTGAAGTGTCGAGTCAGCTTCAAAGCTCCCCAGTCTCTCGGCCACGGCTCGCTGATCCTTTGTTCGACCATCAGCAGCCGATCGCCGGAGACGACAAGGTAGTTCCGCTGCAAGTGGAAGTCGGTCAAGTTAGGATCATACCATGCCTCCCGCCCTACTAGGGTACCGTGGATGGTTGTCTGCTCGTGGCCGTCGTCCAGGATACGAAGCTCATGCTGACGATATCGCTCCACTTTTGTGGTGAGGAGGGCGTAGATCTTTCCTTTGAAGATGGCAATGTCGCTGACGAGGCCGCCTTCAGGCTCCGCCCACTCCATGGTGGAGCACCTCCTGATGTCCCACGGCTGCCCACGAGTAGAGATGATGACTCTCGCTGTCCTGGAGTTTTCTGACTCCACCAGAGCGGCGATGAGGTGCTCGGACGCCACCACCTTCCGGACGACGGGCTTTCCCTGGAACCAGGAGGCAGCCTCGGGGACAGGGGTCGTCGCCGAGGGGGAAGGGTTCATCAGGGAGCACCTGCTGTCGCCGTGCACGAGGAAGAGCCTGCTGCCGGTGGAGGCTCGGATGGAGACGCCGTCGTCCGCGACGGGCAGGCGGTGCACGGCGCCGTCTGAGAGGCTGAGGAAGGTGCCGTCGCAGAGGGCGATCCACGGGAGCAGCGGGGGAAGCGGGCGCAGCAGCTGCGCGTTGGAGCGCCATGCGCGGCAGACGGCGGCGAGGCGGACGCGGTCGGCGTGCGACGGCAGCCGCGAGAGCACGACGCACAACAGCTCCGGCTGGAGGTCCGGCCATGGGCACCGGAGAGACGGGCTTGATGACGCGGCCATCGTCGTGTGGTACGTGCGGATGCCGTCCTCTTTAAACAGAGGGATCGATATGAGGACGAGTCCGTTCGAATTTAGGCAGTTGTTTTCTTGCCGATCTCGTGGTTGGTTCAGTCCCGCTTTCTTCGCTGGCTTTTCTTTCATCAGTTGAGCCCAGGCTATGTACTAGGAGATCCTTTGTCAGACCTAAAGACCAAGGGGGGCTCGGTATTGAGAATTTGGAGATTAAGAATAAATGTCTTATGAGCAAATAGTTATACAGGCTAGAGACAGAGCCGGAGGGCATGTGGTCTCAAATCCTACGCAATAAGTATTTGCACTTAAAAACGCTAGCCCAGGCTACCATCAGACCGGCTGATTCGCCGTTCTGGAAGGGACTTATGAGAACGAAGGAAATGTTCTTTCGTAGGGTCAAATTCTTGATTGGCAACAGGATGTCAACAAGATTTTGGGAGGATACGTGGTTAGGAGAGACACCTCTAGCCTTACAATATCCTACCCTTTACAATATTGTGCAACGTAAGAAAGATTACGTAGATATCGTCTTTCAAACTATTCCCTTGAACATCTAGTTCAGACGTACATTAGTGGGCGAGAGATGGACAGTATGGATGCACTTGATTCGGAGATTGATTGAAGTTCGACTCTTTGACATGCTGAACTCAACACAATGGAAGTTAACTAAAAATGGGATATTTACGGTGAAATCCTTTTATACGGATCTGATTAATTCTGGCCGCATCTCACGGTCACTTCATATATGGAAAGTTAAGGTTCCTTTGCGGATTAAAATTTTTATGTGGTTTGTCCACAAGCAAGTAATACTCACAAAGGACAACTTACTTAAGAGGCGATGGGTAGATAACTCGCGGTGTTGTTTTTGTGCTTAGGATGAGACAATACAACATTTATTCATTGAATGCCCACTTGCTGGGAAATGATTCATATAGCTTTTAATATCAATCCTCCAGTAGATATTGCGTCTTTGTTTGGGACGTGGTTAGCTGGGGTTGAACATATCACGGCAGCTCGTATTCGGATTGGAATATGTGCGTTATTATGGGCTATATGGAACAACAAAAACGATATGATTTTTAACAGACAACACAATTTAACCTTTTTGCAGGTTATCTTCAGAGTTACAGCTTGGATCCATACGTGGTCCTTACTCACTCCTATGGACTCCAGGGAACCTTTGGTTACTTGGTGCAACCAATAGGAGATGGTGGCTCGGGTTATATTTAACCGGTTCGGATGACGTTCGCATAACAGGATAGGAGTTTAGAGAGCTTGTCCTTATTATCACCGTATCGGTTGTCTTTGTCCACTTGTTTTTTTTTTTTCAGTTTTTGTGCCTTGTTTTGCTCCGTTTGCGAGCTGTAAGACCTTTATGATGATATTTTCTGGATTTTTAATAAAAGGGCCGCATGTATCATCATGATGCAGCGGCCGGAGGTATACCTCCATTTCCAAAAAAAAAAAATGTACTAGGAGATCCAAGCGTCAGCTTCACCTCACCGGCGTCTTGTCCAGCAACGGCTGGTTCACTCACCGGTTGATGCGGTGGTGGAGCTACGGAGGTGCCAAGAAATTGCTTCGGTATCCGTAATTCTTTCTTCCATCTTTTGAGATCAGAACTTGTTCAGTACATCGTTATCTCCTTTTGAGATCAGAACTCATTATCTGTGCAGGGCTATTGTCTGCCTTTTGTTTTCTTATTTGTCAATAATAGACTCCTCTTTTTAGGGATGTCAATAGAATCTCTTGGTTGAGTGCAGCGATTCGGTGCTCAGGCTCATCTACATCTGGTTAGAAAAAATTTCAAAATAAATACTAGAAAAATTTAAAAAATTTTAATTTTTTTCTCATGGTAGACAATTTATTGCGTGAGGTTTGCTCCATATTTTAGTTCATTTGGAAATCTGAGTAGCTCTCAGCAAAAAAAAATTGGGTTAAAACAGTATACGAACAGTAAACTGTTTTACAAACCTTAAATTTGTCTTTTTTGCTGAGAGTTGCTCAGTTGTCCAAATGATTTGAAAATTAGCGCGGATCTCACGCATCAAATTGTCTACCATGAGAAAAAAATTGGAATTTTTTGAATTTTCTGTTTTGATATTTTTATTCAACACGGGTGCAGATGTGCCCGAACTGAGAAAAGGATTTCTCCTCTTCGTGTCTTTTTTATGTTTCACAATTCATCTTCGCCGTCCCCAAGGTGGTTGGCCTCCATGACTGCCGGCGGGGCTGCACCGCCTGTACCTATGGTTCGTCTGCCGGTCGTGTTAACCGGTTGCCCTAAAGAATCTTTTTCCTTATCCTTGATCCGGGTTTTTTATCTCACGCCAGTCGTCTTGATCAACGCCCCTTTTTTGGTTCTTTGATCTATAAATCGGTTTGTATCACCCACCGCCGTTCGTCATCTACATCACGCCTTTACTTCATCACTAGCATCGACTCCGTCGGCATCTTCGTCGCTCCGGCTGCTTGCGTACAACTACGCCGGCATGCTGGTTCGGATGCCGCCCGTGCGGTCTTACCTGGCTGTAGTCCAGCGCCGCGTCTTGAGACTCGTCCACGTGCGAGATTGATCTCTTGTGCGGCTGCATTGGGTGTTGATTCCGTGCAGAACACGTGCCCGAGTGCTCAAGCTTGCATGTTCATGAATGTACGTGTATGAACAGCCTTTGTTGCATGCTCCTTGCACATCCGGCCGCACACGCACGTCGCGACTGTTTCGTCCGTGCGTATCTTCTCGATCTGCTTACCATGGAGTGGTCAGATTGATCAGCTGTCCTCTGCTCCGTTTCATCTGCGCCGCACGATTGATCTGCACTAGTAAAAAAGGGTCATTTGTCTTAGTTTTTAAAGGCCTTTTGTCCCGGTTGTTGAACCGGGACTAAAGTGTCATTACTAATGTTCTCAGCCTTTAGTCCCGATTCTTACATGAATCGGTATAGATGAGCCTCCACGTGGCCCGTGCGGCGAGCCCAGGCAGGAGGCCCTTTGGTCCCGGTTGATAGCACAAACCGAAACCAATAGGCATCCACACGTCAGCAGCTGGCAGGAGCTGAGATTTTTTTTTGAAAGGGGTGGTTTACGGGTTTTGGGGGGTTAGTTTAGGTGTTTCATATATTGTGTTATCTAGCTAATTAATAGTGAGAAGTGTCCTCTCTTATCTCCGTGCTTGGTCGACGTACGCTACGTATTATACGTATAGAGAGGACTCGACACGCTAGCTAGTAAGCAAATGAAGGAAATGTAAGATCGCCATGAACATATGCATACAGAGAGAAGTGATATCGACCACCTCCTTCTCTGAGAGATTGGTCGAACAACAAGTTCTCGTATATCTATCCGACACTATTGGCTACATATATACAATATAATTATCTCTTACAATATAATCTCCTAATTATATACGAAGTCCAGGTCCACATGGTATTCTCCGTCTTTAGCGATCACGTGGTCAAGGAAGAATGCCGTCAATTCCTCTTGAATTGCTCGCATACGATCTGGTGGTAGAAGTTCATCCCGCATCCGAAAGATCTAATTTGAAGAAGGGATATATATATATATATATATATATATATATATATATATATATATATATATATATATATATATATATGAATAAATGAAACTCAACACAAATGATGGCAATAAAATAAAATTGTGAATATTATTGCTTACACACTTCATATTGTTCGTCAGAGTAACCCCACTCACAGGTCATGTGGCGGATGGACTCGCAAATGTAGTATCCACAGTAATTATTCCCGGCTTCCTGCCATAACCACTTTACAAGAAATAAAGATCAATCAAACTGATAAGCAAGCATGCTATAAATGGTATTGATGAAACTAGCGCTTAAATCACTAGGAGATGCGCGGAACATGCTATTAGTACTTACTTTCGGGTGTCTAAATTGCAGCTTCTTTGGCAGTCCCGGAGCTTTTTTGGTGAATTTTGTCCAAACCCTGCCAGACAAAGAAAACAATTACTTGATATCAGGAAATGAACAAAGTTGCTGATATGATGCGATAATGATCGATTTAACGTACTTCTCGAGCATTTCAGTCATGTCTGCATACTCCTTATGATCTTTTCGTCTCAAGTCTAAGACGGTTACTAGTCCCTGCTCAAGCTTAATCTCTAGAAGAATATAGTGGAAGCTGCGCACGCATGCATAACTCATCAATTACATTACTATAACCTGGACTAATAAGGGAAACCGAATATGCACAAGACAGTAACACTCACTTGAAGTTGTAAGGAAAGAGTATTATATCTTTGTTTTCATTTATTACGAACGATCGTAGCAAGTTGGCCTCGATATTTTTGGCATGAAATTTAACCTCATTTGCATCTATGAGATTTGTGTTAATGAACCCAATATCACCGATTTGTCTTTTCTTCAGTTCAGCGATCTTCAATCTGCATAATATAGTGAGGATAATTATAAATACATGCAATGAATGAGCTGACCTATATATAGAGACTTAATGACAGAAGTAGTACTTACAGACAGTAGCAAGTGGTCGTTGATTTATCGAGGGCCTGTTGATTGAAAAACTGGAAGAACTTCTCAAATGAAACATTCAACAGTTCAATTCCAACGAGGTCATGCTCATCTTTAACTGTCAGCGTCAAACTATTCGTCCCCCCAGACTCTCTGCAGGTTTTCATGTACCAATCATGGAATCTTCGCATCATTGTTGTTAGAGATTTTTCATCTTTGACAAGAGGCTTCCCGTACTCGTATCTATGTTCGTCCACCTCCAAGAAATCATAATGTACATCGTCGGGCAGGTAATCTCCAAGATTGCTATAACCGGGCACCATCCTCGAATCATTAGCGGCGATGTCGCTAGACACCTTGAGCGGGGGGCACGATTGGTCCGCTTGTTCGCCGAGCTGGGCAATTTTTTCCCAGCTCGTCGTTCTGCTAACCTTTGATCACTGATAGTACTTCCCGACCGCTTCGCTTCGAGAAATGACTTTTCAATAATGCGGTCATAGTTGGCTTTCGGCGGAGACTTTGGTGGTTTCTTCAGGGCATCCAGAGTGCGCTTCGCTTTCACCGGATCTATCTTATCCTCCGGAGGTGGATGTTTCTTTGCTTTCACCCCTTCAAAGAATTTAGTCACTTCGGCTCGCACGATATTCCTGTTTTCCTCCTCGGTCCTCTCGTATGGTAACTTCTCTGGAGTCTTCAGAGAAGGACCGAATCTGTATTGCCTCCCGCCTCTGGCTGTAATGCTAGATGCCGGAGCAGACGGATCTGCTGTGGCTGTCTTCTTTCATGCTTGCTTACGAGGCGGAGGAGAAGGACTACGACGCTCCGGAGCAGCCGGAGCGGCGGCAGGTCTCTTCCGCCCTTGCTGGCGAGGCGGAGAAGGAAGAGGCTGGCTGCTCGGGCGCGCCGACGCAGGCGGAGAAGGAGGCGGAGTGCCGCCACACGCCGGAGAAGGAGGCTGAGTGCCCTGATCACTCGCCGGAGGAGGAGGCGGAGTGCCCTGACTCGCCGGAGGAGGAGGAGGAGGAGGAGGCGGAGGCGTCCAGTTCGGCAGGTTGATGAGCTCCTTCCGCCATAGGCATGGAGTCTTCAAAGAAGAATCCAGCCGAGTCTCCCCTTCACCCGTTGGGTGGTCAAGCTCGAGGTCCTCAAATCCGTCCGTTATTTGATCCACCATCACCCTAGCATATCCTTCTGGAATTGGCCGGCAGTGGTAGGTTGCGCCAGGTTCAGTAGGTAAAACAGAGCCAACAACCGCCTTGACTTTGAAGTTCTGCCATTGCGTCATAAGGTGGCAATGTTGAGACTTGTGATAGCATCCACGGGGTAGCTAGCAGGAGCCGTGAAGACAGGCTCCTGCTGAAGCAGCTCGGTGGAAGCCACGTTGCTTCTCCGCTGAGATGGCGGGGTAGCTTTGGGGGAAGCTTCGGCAGGTCGTTTGCTGCGATTTGCTTCTCGTTCCTCTATCGCTAGTACCCTTGCGTGCAGCGCCTGCAGTTGGGTATGCTCCACTTTCTTCCTCCTCTCCTGGTATTTGTAACCGCCTGCGTCCGGAAACCCAGCCTTCCACGGAACGGAGCCTGGCATGCCTCGTGTCCATCCAGGGTGCTCAGGATTCCCGAGGGCCATTGTGAGCTCGTCGTTCTCTCTGTCTGGAACGAACGACCCTTTTTGGGCTGCATCACTATACTCCTGAAGCCTCGTGACTGGTATTCTCATTTGCTCGTCCGTCCAAACGCACTTCCCTGTTACAGGGTCCAAGGTTCCGCCAGCCCCGAAGAACCAAGTCCGGCAACGGTCTGGCCACCTCAATGTCTCTGGTTCGACCCCTTTATCAAGCAGGTCATTCTCAGCCTTGGCCCACAACGTCCGGGCTTTGAGGTAGCCACCTGACCCCGTGCGATGGTGAAGCTTCTTCTTCGCAGCATTCTTCTTGTTTGTCACTGACATCTTCTTACTCTTGTCCAATGTCTTGTGGGCCACAAATGCGGGCCAGTGATCTCTGATCTTCTCATAACGGCCGATGAATTCTGGTGTCTCTTCTTTGTCGACAAATCTTTTCAGCACATTCTTCCACCTCCTGAATAGTTCCGCCATCTTCTTAAGAGCACGAGACTTGATCAATTGCTCTTTAACTGGCTTCTCCGGATCCTCCTCTGGCGGTAGGGTGAAATTTTCCTTCAGCGCGGTCAAAGATCTTCTTTCTGCATATCGGAGACATAAGACACCTCAGGGTCTTCTTTAGCCGGCTTTAACCATTGGTGGATGCTGATCGGGATCTTGTCCCTAACAAGAACCCCGCACTGAGTAGCAAATGCTTCCTTTGTCCGGATGGGTTCAATCGGCATGCCATCACGCGCGATTTCTATGATCTCAAACCTTTCATCCGAGAGCAACTTTTTCTTCGGGCCTCGTCTCTTTACCAAAGTTGTGCTCGATCCGGAGGGCTAGAAAAAAGAAGAAAGACGAGAGTTCATTAATATATGTGTACATACCAAAAACAATTAATGCATCAATTAGCTAGCTATAGTCAGCACAAGCTTAATTAATATATATACCTGGCCGGACTCCGTTCGGTCACCGGAGCCGTCATCACGGTGTCCTTCTTGCACCGACATTGGGTCACCGGATCCATCATGATCATGTCCTTCCTCCTCCATTGTTTGATCACCGTAGTCTGCTTCTTCACCCTCTCCTTCCAGACCATCGGTGTCGTTGATAAACGACAAGACGGCCTCACTTCCATGTGCGATTATGTCCCCCAACATCGCTTCTGTTGCTTCGTCTCGGGGTTCCATAGTTTCTGCAAATTTTTACAACATGGCAATTATTATTCAAACATGACAGACGGATATATTAGTGGCAAACGTAGAACTAGCTAGCTAATCACAATATAGAATCATATTAATTAGTGGCCTCGACACTGCTTCTCTAGGGTTTGGGGTGGCCTCGATCGACAACGCTTCAAGGGTTTGGGGTGGCCTCGACACTACTTCTCTAGGGTTTGGGGTGGCCTCGATCGACAACACTTCAAGGGTTTGGGGTGGCCTCGACAACGCTTTAAGGGTTTGGGGTGGCCTCGAAGACAACGCTCTTTTAACTTGGTAAATTTGGGTGGCCTCGAGAGAGTTTGTCGGGTAGGGGCGCGGCGGGAGGGGGTAGGAGACCGACATCGTTTTTTTCTAGGGTTTGGGTGTCCTCGAGAGTTTTGGTCGAGCGAGAGGGCCGGGGGGTGCTCCCGTGGTATAAGTTATCACGGTCGAGAGGGGGTATATATATCGACCGCCCATCATGTCGAAGTTATTTTGGAACGGAGTTCCCGATAAAAATTAAGAAGAGGAAATAGAAGATAAAAAAAGAGGAGAAGAAGAAAAAAAAGGAGAAAAGAAGGAATGAGGAGAAGAAGAAAAATAGACTCTATTTTTCTTCTTCTCCTCTATTCCTTCTTCTTCTCCTCTTTTTCTTCTTCTTCCTCTTCTTAGTTCATTCCTTCTTCCTTTCTTCCTAGCTAGATATATAAAACTTTTCTAAAAATGTTATCGGGGGGGTATATCGACCTCCCTCATGTTGAAATTATCGGGAGGTATACCACCCCACCCCCTCATCATGCATATGTAGCTACCATACATATATATACATTGAAAAAATTACATATATGCAAAAAAAACATTAATACACATATGAACAAAAAATACATATATGAACAAAAACATGCTGTGAACAAAAAATTAATGTAATAAATCTAATAAGAAATTAATCTAATAAAAACATGCTCAACTTACATATAGCCACATACATACAAATATACATTATATATATGAACAAAAATTAATCTAATACAAAATAAAAACATAGTTGGACTGCCATGGCTCACAGCTGGGGCGCCCGGGCGATGGCGACGGCGGGGAGGCGAGGGCGCCGGCTGGGCGGGCCTGAAGGGGCTCAAGGCAAGGGCAGGGGCCGCAGCAACGGCGTGGTCGCGGCAGGGCGGCGCGGGCGACGTGGCCGGAGGCAGGCGGCGCGGTGTCGGGCGTTGGAGGCAGGGGGTGGCGTGGACGGCGCCGGAGGCGTATGCTATGCCGACGGCGTCGGAGGCAGGGGCGATGACGGCGACGGCGAAGAGGAGCAGCGCTGGGGCGTCGGGCACGAACTGATGGTGAAGTTGTGAAATTTTCACAACTCCAGCTTATATAGCCAGGGCATTGGTATCGGTTCGTGGCAGCAACCGGGAGGAATGCGACCTTTAGTCCCGGTTGGTGCCACCTACCGTGACCAAAGGTCAGTTTTCGGCAGCCCAAAGGGTGGGAAGCGGCGGCCTTTGGTCCCGATTGGTGGCACCAACTGGGACTAAAGGGGGGAATTGGTATCGGTTGGTGCCACGAACCGGTACCAATGCACCCCTTTAGTCTCGGTTGGTGCCACCAACCGAGACCAAAGGCCCTATGCCGCTGCGCCCGCGTTGAAAGTTTAGTCCCACCTCGCTAGTTGAGAGGGGCGCACAGTGGTTTATAAGCCCCACTGCCGCACCCCTCTCGCGCTCCTCTCCATTGCAGGCTTACGGGCCTAATTGCCACTTCTATGCCTGATGGGCCTACTGGGCCTTCTGCGGGCCTGAATCCTGGCCCATCGATGGGTTTCTAATCGTATTCAGGCCGTGGTGGCCCAGTAGGTGGTATATTTTTTATTTTTTGCCTGTTTTTTTGTTTTCCTTTTTGCTTTATTTATTTTCTTTTGTTTCTATTTACAACAAAAACCTTATTTATTTTATTTTATTTTGTTTCTATTTACTTATTTATTTTACTTTATGATAATTTTTTTGCTATTAAAGTTTCTAACAAAAAAGTTCTTTATGAAAATTATTTTTTCTTTTAATGATTTTGAACAGAAAATACTTCGATAATTTTAGTTGCATCAATTGTATATAATTTTAGTTTCAATAATACTAGAGGTTGCTTATAATGTTTTGAAGAGAAAATACTTTGATAATTTTAGTTTCAGAAATTTTACTAATGTTGTTAAAGTTTATTTTATTTTGTTTCTACTTATATATTTTATTAAAGTTTATATTATTTTGTTTCTAATTACTTATTTATTTTATTTGTTATTTTTCATGCATTTATTGATTATTTTGAGCTATAAGACCCTAAAATTGAAAAGCATTTCAAATGAACTCTGAAAAGGTTGAAATTTGGCATGGTATCATCATTTCATCCACATAGCATGTGCAAGAAAGTTGAGAGGGCTACGACAAAAATTAGATGCACTTCGTGTACAAAACAGACAATCTCTTTCAAAGTATCAAGATTTCATACGGAAACTCGTCTATTACAAAGGGATTTCATTTTTAAAACTTATTTGAACTCCTGACTTTTTGTGTGTTCAAAATGCACCATTCAAAGCCACATCATCAATTTTCAACCCTTTTTGACTTCATTTGTTATTTTTCATGCATTTACTGATTATTTTGAGCTATAAGACCCTGAAATTGAAAATCATTTCAAATGAACTCTGAAAAGGTTGAAAGTTGGCATGGTATCATCATTTCATGCACATAGCATGTGCAAGAAAGTTGAGAGGGTTACGGCAAAAACTGGATGCACTTCGTATACAAAACGGACAATCTCTTTCGAAGTATCACGATTTCATACGAAAACTCGTCTGTTACAAAGAGATTTCATTTTTTAAACTTATTTGAACTTCTGACTTTTTGTGTGTTCAAAATGCACTATTCAAAGCCACATCATCAATTTTCAACCCTTTCTGACTTCATTTGTTATTTTTCATGCATTTACTAATTATTTTGAGCTATAAGACCCTGAAATTGAAAATCATTTCAAATGAACTCCGAAAAGGTTGAAAGTTGGCATGGTATCATCATTTCATCCACATAGCATGTGCAAGAAAGTTGAGAGGGTTACGGCAAAAACTGGATGCACTTCGTGTACAAAACGGACAATCTCTTTCGAAGTATCAGGATTTCATACGGAAACTCGTCTGTTACAAAGGGATTTCATTTTTTAAAACTTATTTGAACTCCTGACTTTTTGTGTGTCAAAATGCATTCAAAGCCACATCATTAATTTTCAACCCTTTGTGACTTCATTTGTTATTTTTCATGCATTTACTGATTATTTTGAGCTATAAGACCCTGAAATTGAAATCCATTTCAAATGAACTCTGAAAAGGTTGAAAGATGGCATGGTATCATCATTTCACCCACATAGCATGTGCAGGAAAGTAGAGAGGGTTACGGCAAAAACTGGATGCACTTCGTGTACAAAACGGACAATCTCTTTCAAGTATCGTAGTTTCATACTAAACTCGTCTGCTACAAAGGGATTTCATTTTTTGAACTTATTTGAACTCCTAACTTTTGTGTGTTCAAAATGCACCATTCAAAGCCACATCATCAATTTTCAACCCTTTCGACTTCATTTGTTATTTTTCATGCATTTACCGATTATTTTGAGCTATAAGACCCTGAAATTGAAAAGCATTTCAAATGAACTCTGAAAAGGTTGAAAGTTGGCATGGTATCATCATTTCACCCACATAGCATGTGCAAGAAAGTAGAGAGGGTTACGACAAAAACTGGACGCACTTTGTGTACAAAACGGACAATCTCTTTCGAAGTAGATAAGTGATCAAATTAATAGAAGTTCATCATCACATTCAAACCAAAGTACATACATAGTTCTCATTAAACAACATATAGCTCTCCAGAGCATCTAATTAAACCATACATTGAAATTATGTATAACATTTCAATGCAACAACAAATGTGATCATAAACGCAACCAAGGTAACAATTGATCCAACTGCATAATGATACCAAGCCTCCGAATGAATGTCATATTTTCTAATATTTCCAATCTTCAACCGCATTGCATCCATCTTGATCTTGTGATCAGCGACGACATCCGCAACATGCAACTCCAATATCATCTTTTCCTCCTCAATTTTTTTTATTTTTTCCTTCAAGTAATTGTTTTCTTCTTCAACTAAATTTAACCTCTCGACAATAGGGTCGGCTGGAATTTCCGGTTCAACCACCTCCTTGATAAATAAAATCTATGTCACGTTGGTCAGCATAATTGTCATAAACAATAAATGAACAAAATAGTTATAAAAGATAATATATACCACATCCGAATCATAGACAGGACGAGGGCCGACGGGGGTGGATACCAAAACCATCACACTATATAATAACAAGAATAATAAAAGTAAGAAAATTAGACAAGTATCTATCCGAAGTAAGAATTTTTTCTTTCAGAAATAAGATAAGAACAAGAGGCTCACCACGGTGGTGCCGGCGACGAGATCGGCGCGGGGGATCGACGGCAGTGAAGACGGGGACGGGACGTGACGGACCGCTAAACCTAGACAAATCTCGGGAAAAATGGAGCTCGGAGGTCGAGTTTCGAGAGGAGAAAGATTAACTAGTGTGGCTCAGACATTTCATCGAACACCTCATGTGCATAGGAGGTGAGCTAGAGCACCCAAATGCCCTCCCCTCGCCAGCCAGAAAAAACAGAGCACCGTGGAGTGCTCTGCCGTGGCGATGGGTATATATAGGCAACTCATTTGTCCCGGTTTGTGGCTAGAACCGGGACAAATGGTTGTGGGCCAGGAGCCAGGCACATTGGTCCCGGTTCATGCCTAGAACCGGTACAAATGGGTCCCCACGAACCGGGACCAATGCCCACGAGGCCCCGGCCGGCCCCTGGGCTAACGAACCGGGACGAATGCCCCCATGGGTCCCGGTTCGTGACTGAACCGGGACTAATGGGCTTGCCCTGCCCGAACCAAAGCCCTGTTTTCTACTAGTGCTGGCCCATCGATTGCATGCGCCTCCGCAGGTCCTGTGAAGATCATCTCTAAGAAAAGAGCGCCCCTCCACCAATCGAGCATCGGGCTGCCGCTGTGTTGCCCCGTCGGGGCTATGCCGCCGCACCGTGCTTCTTTTCTCGGCTGCACCAACCCGCGTCACCGCTGCGTTGCCCCTTCGGGCCGCCGCGGTCCCCGCCACCCGAGGCCGTCCGCTCAAGGCCATCCCGTGGCTGCACCGACCCTCGCGTCGCCGCTGTGTCGCCCCATCCGGCCGTAGCAAGCGTGGCACGCGGTTCATGCCGCCGTCCTAAGATCGTCCCCGCGGATGCATCGACTCGCGAGCCGCCGTCACGTTGCCCCTTCAGGCCGCAGCGTCACGGCCTGCGGTCCCCGCCGCCACCCTGAGGTCTTCCCGCCGTCGCCCCGACCCGCCTGCCACCGCTGCGTCACCCCTTCGGGCCCTAGCGCCGCGGCCCGTGGTCCACTTCGCCGTCCCTGCACGTCGACTTCCCATGGTATGCGCCGCGGCGTCTCCCTTGGCGAGGGAATGCCCCCGTCCGCGTCGGTCTTCGTCATGCTGTCAGGGTTCTTCGCCTTCTTCGAGCATCGCCGCCACGCTCCTGACCTAGCTCCTGCCGCCACCGTTAGGCCGCCGCCACCGCTACCCCCGTAGCCGCCGCAGCTGCCCGTCCACCCCCTTCGTCTTCGTCCAGCACCAGCCCGTCGCCAGCGTCGCCGTCATCTACCCTGACCGCTTCATCTACTCCGACAACCGCGGGCGACATTGGCCCCGTGTCGATTGGCCCGCAAACATCGTCGGGTCCTTCTCTGCTAGCCTCTCCGACTTCTTCGACATGGCGTACAGCTCGTGCAGGTCCCAATCTACGCATGTCCGGTGCTGGCAACACCGCCGCGTGCCTTCGTCCATGACGTGTCCCCGGGCCTGGCAAGCCTAGTGCGGCACTTAGTCAACTTCGTCTTCGTCCATCTACGCATGCCCGGTGCTGGCAACACCGACGCGTGCCTTCGTCTACGATGTGTCCCCGGGGTTGGCAACCCCGGCGCGACGCGTCGTCAACAACGTCTTCCTCCCGGCGCACCACTACTTCAACACCACTGCGTCCATGACTAACTCGGCACCTCCTTGCGCCCGCGTCTCCACGGCGACTTCATCGACACCGGCTACCCCGACTCGACATTGATGTCTACTACGCAACCTTCTCCTTGTAGACTTTGTTGGGCCTCCAAGTGCAGAGGTTTGTAGGACAGTAGCAAATTTCCCTCAAGTGGATGACCTAAGATTTATCAATCCATGGGAGGCGTAGGATGAAGATGGTCTCTCTCAAGCAACCCTGCAACCAAATAACAAAGAGTCTCTTGTGTCCCCAACACACCCAATACAATGGTAAATTGTATAGATGCACTAGTTCGACGAAGAGATTGTGATACAAGTGCAATATGGATGGTAGATATAGGTTTTTGTAATCTGGAAATATAAAAACAGCAAGGTAACTGATGATAAAAGTGAGTGTAAACGATACTGCAATGCTAGGAAACAAGGCCTAGGGTTCATACATTCACTAGTGCAAGTTCTCTCAATAATAATAACATAATTGGATCATATAACTATCCCTCAACATGCAACAAAGAGTCACTCCAAAGTCACTAATAGCGGAGAACAAACGAAGAGATTATGGTAGGGTACGAAACCACCTCAAAGTTATTCTTTCGGATCGATCTATTCAAGAGTTCGTACTAGAATAACACCTTAAGACACAAATAAACCAAAACCCTAATGTCACCTAGATACTCCAATGTCACCTCAAGTATCCATGGGTATGATCATACGATATGCATCACATAATCTCAGATTCATCTATTCAAACCAACACAAAGTACTTCAAAGATTGCCCCAAAGTTTCTACCGGAGAGTCAAGACGAAAACGTGTGCCAACCCCTATGCATAGGTGTTGGAAATATGCCCTAGAGGCAATAATAAATTAGTTATTATTATTATATTTCCTTGTTCATGATAATCATTTATTATCCATGCTATAATTGTATTGATAGGAAACTCAGATACATGTGTGGATACATAACCAACACCATGTCCCTAGTAAGCCTCTAGTTAACTAGCTCGTTGATCAATAGATGGCTACGGTTTCCTGACCATGGACATTGGATGTTGTTGATAACGGGATCACATCATTAGGAGAATGATGTGATGGACAAGACCCAATCCTAAGCCTAGCACAAAGATCGTGTAGTTCGTATACTAAAGCTTTTCTAATGTCAAGTATCATTTACTTAGACCATGAGATTGTGCAACTCCCGGATATCGTAGGAATGCTTTGGGTGTACCAAACGTCACAACGTAACTGGGTGGCTATAAAGGTGCACTACGGGTATCTCTGAAAGTGTCTGTTGGGTTGGCACGAATCAAGACTGGGATTTGTCACTCCGTGTAACGGAGAGGTATCTCTGGGCCCACTCGGTAGGACATCATCATAATGTGCACAATGTGACCAAGGGGTTGATCATGGGATGATGTGTTACGGAACGAGTAAAGAGACTTACCGATAACGAGATTGAACAAGGTATCGGGATACAGACGATCGAATCTCGGGCAAGTACAATACCGCTAGACAAAGGAAATTGAATACGGGATTGATTGAATCCTCGACATCGTGGTTCATCTGATGAGATCATCGTGGAACATGTGGGAGCCAACATGGGTATCCAGATCCCGCTGTTGGTTATTGACCAGAGAACGTCTCGGTCATGTTCAAGATGGTTCCTGAACCCGTAGGGTCTACACACTTAAGGTTCGATGACGCTAGGGTTATAGGGAATAGATATATGTGGTTACTGAATGTTGTTCGGAGTCCCGGATGAGATCCCGGACATCACGAGGAGTTCCAGAATGGTCCGGAGGTAAATATTTATATATGGGAAGTCCTGTTTTGGTCACCAGAAAAGTTTCGGGTGCTATCGGTGCGCATCGGACCACCGGAGGGTCCCTGGTCCACCAAGTGGGGCCACCCGCCCAGAGGGCAGCATGGGCCAAGTGTGGGAGGGACCAGCCCTGTGGGCTGGTGCGCCCACAAGGGCCCAAGGCGCCTAGGGTTTGGGAGGCGCCCACCTTGCTTGGGGGGCAAGTTTCCCCTTCCCCCCCTTGGCCGCCACCCTAGATGGGTTTTGGGGCTGCCGCACCCCTTGGGGTGGGAACCCTAGAGGGGGCACAGCCCCCTCCCTCTCCCCTATATATAGTTGAGGTATTTGGGGCTGCAAACATAAGAGTTTCCACCTCTCCCTGGCGCAGCCCTACCTCTCTTTCTCCTCATCTCTCGCGGTGCTTGGCGAAGCCTCATTGAATACCACGCTCCTCCATCACCACCACGCCGTTGCCTGCTGCTGGACGGAGTCTTCCCCAACCTCTCCCTCTCTCCTTGCTGGATCAAGGCATGGGAGACGTCACCGGGCTGCACGTGTGTTGAACGCGAGGTGCCGTCCGTTCGGCACTAGGATCTCCGGTGATTTGGATCACGACGAGTACGACTCCTTCAACCCCGTTCTCTTGAACGCTTCCGTGTAGCGATCTACAAGGGTATGTAGATGCACTCCCCTCTCTCTTGTTGCTAGTCTCTCCATAGATTGATCTTGGTGATGCGTAGAAAATTTTGAATTTCTGCTACGTTCCCCAACAATAGGTTCATGGGAGGAACCCGCAAGTTGATCACCAAAACATACATCAAGTGGATCACGTGATATCCCATTGTCACCACACATAAGCACGGCAAGACATACATCAAGTGTTCTCAAATCCTTAAAGACTCTATCTGATAAGATAACTTCAAAGGGAAAACTCAATCCATTACAGGAGAGTAGAGGGGGAGAAACATCATAAGATCCAACTATAATAGCAAAGCTCGCGATACATCAATATCGTGCCAAATCAAGAACACGAGAGAGAGAGAGAGAGAGAGAGAGAGAGAGAGAGAGAGAGAGAGAGAGATCAAACACATAGCTACTGGTACATACCCTCAGCCCCAAGGGTGAACTACTCCCTCCTCGTCATGGAGAGCGCCGGGATGATGAAGATGGCCACCGGTGAGGGTTCCCCCCTCCGCTCCGGCCGGGTGCCGGAACAAGGTCCCGATTGGTTTTTGGTGGCTACTGAGGCTTGCGGCGGCGGAACTCCCGATCTATTATGTTCCCCAATGGTTTTAGGGTATATGGATATATATAGGCGAAAGAAGTCGGTCAGGGGAGCCACGAGGGGGCCACAAGGGTGGAGGGGGCGCCTGGGGGGTAGGCGCGCCCCCTGTCTTGTGCTCTCCTCGTTGATTCCCTGATGTGTACTCCAAGTCTCCAGGATTGCTTCAGTTCCAAAAATAACTCTCCCGAAGGTTTCAATCCTTTTGGACTCCATTTGATATTCCTTTTCTGCGAAACACTGAAAGAAGGGAAAAACAGAAACTGGCACTGGGCTCTGGGTTAATAGGTTAGTCCCAAAAATAATATAAAGTGTTAAATAAAGCCCATAAACATCCAAAACAGATAATATAATAGCATGGAACTATCAAAAATTATAGATACGTTGGAGACGAATCAGCATCCCCAAGCTTAATTCCTGCTCGTCCTCGAGTAGGTAAATGATAAAAACAGAATTTTTGATGTGGAATGCTACCTAACATAATCATCAATGATATCTTCTTTATTGTGGCAAGAATATTCAGATCCATAAGATTCAAGACAAAAGTTTAATATTGACATGAAAACAATAATACTTCAAGCATACTAGCAAAGCAATCATGTCTTCTCAAAATAACATGGCCAAAGCAAGCTATCCCTACAAAATCATATAGTCTAGCTATGCTCTATCTTCATCACACAAAATATTTAAATCATGCACAACCCCGATGACAAGCCAAGCAATTGTTTCATACTTTTGATGTTCTCAAACTTTTTCAATCTTCACGCAATACATGAGCGTGAGCCATCGACATAGCACTATAGGTGGAATAGAATGGTGGTTGTGGAGAAGACAAAAAGGAGGAAGATAGTCTCACATCAACTAGGCTTATCGGGCTATGGAGATGCCCATCAATAGATATCAATGTGAGTGAGTAGGGATTTCCATGCAACGGATGCACTAGAGCTATAAGTGTATGAAAGCTCAACAAAACAAACTAAGTGGGTGTGCATCCAACTTGCTTGCTCACGAAGACCTAGGGCATTTTGAGGAAGCCCATCATTGGAATATACAAGCCAAGTCCTATAAAGTAAAATTCCCACTAGTATATGAAAGTGACAACATAGGAGACTCTCTATCATGAAGATCATGGTGCTACTTTGAAGCACAAGTGTGGTAAAAGGATAGTAGCATTGTCCCTTCTCTCTTTTTCTCTATTTTTTGGGCCTTTTTTATGGCCTCTCTTTTTCTTTCTTTTTTTAATTTTTTCATCCAGAGTCTCATCCCGACTTGTGGGGGAATCATAGTCTCCATCATCCTTTCCTCACTGGGACAATGCTCTAATAATGAAGATCATCACACTTTTATTTATTTACAACTCAAGAATTACAACTCGATACTTAGAACAAAATATGACTCTATATGAATGCCTCCGGCCGTGTACCGGGATGTGCAACGACTCATGAGTGACATGTATGAAACAATTATGAATGGTGGCTTTACCACAAATACGATGTCAACTACATGATCATGCAAAGCAATATGACAATGATGAAGCGTGTCATAATAAACGTTTGAGTGTGTTGAATACTAAGAAAAGTTTGATGCTTGATAATTGTTTTGAGATATGGAGGTATTAATATTAGAGTCGTGCTAGTTGAGTAGTTGTGAATTTGAGAAATACTTGTGTTAAGGTTTGTGATTCCCATAGCATGCACGTATGGTGAACCGTTATGTGATGAAGTCGGAGCATGATTTATTTATCGATTGTCTTCCTTATGAGTGGCGGTCGGGGACGAGTGATGGTCTTTTCCTACCAATTTATCCCCGTAGGAGCATGCGCGTAATATTTTGCTTTGATAACTTGTAGATTTTTGCAATAAGTATATGAGTTCTTTATGACTAATGTTGAGTCCATGGATTATACACACTTTTCTCACCCTTCCACCATTGCTAGCCTTTCTAATACCGCACACTTTTCGCCGTTATCATACACCCACCATATACCTTCCTCAAAACAGCCACCATACCTACCTATTATGGCATTTCCATAGTCATTCCAAGATATATTGCCATGCAACTTTCCACTGTTCCATTTATTACGACACGCTCCATCATTATCATATTGCTTAGCATGATCATGTAGTTGACATCGTATTTGTGGCAAAGCCACCATTCATAATTCTTTCATACATGTCACTCATGAATCATAGCATATCCCTTACATCACGGAGGCATACACATAGAGTCATATTTTGTTCTAAGTATCGAGTTGTAATTGTTGATTTGTAAGTAAATAAAAGTGTGATGATCATCATTTTTAGAGCATTGTCCCAAGTGGGGAAAGGATGATGGAGACTATGATTCCCCCACAAGTCGGGATGAGATTCCGGACGAAAAATAAAAAAAAGGGAGAAAAGAGGCCAAAAAAAGGAGAAAAGGCACAAATAAAAAAATAAGAGAAAAAGAGAGAAGGGACAATGTTACTATCCTTTTACCACACTTGTGCTTCAAAGTAGCACCGTGATCTTCATGATAGAGAGTGTCGGTGTCAAAACCGGCGGATCTCGGGTAGGGGGTCCCGAACTGTGCGTCTAGGCGGATGGTAACAGGAGACAAGGGACACGATGTTTTTACCTGTGTTCGGGCCTCTCGATGGAGGTAATAACCTACTCCTGCTTGATTAATATTGATGATATGGGTAGTACAAGAGTAGATCTACCACGAGATCAAGGAGGCTAAACCCTTAGAAGCTAGCCCATGGTATGATTATTGTTCGTCCTACGGACTAAAACCCTCCGGTTTATATAGACACCGGATAGGTTAGGGTTACACAGAGTCGGTTACAATGGTAGGAGATCTACATATCCGTATCGCCAAGCTTGCCTTCCACGCCAAGGAAAGTCCCATCCGGACACGGGACGAAGTCTTCAACCTTGTATCTTCATAGTCTTGGAGTCCGGCCGTGATGATAGTCCGGCTATCCGGACACCCCTAGTCCGAATCCTCAAGAGCCCTCGAACCAGGCTTCAACGACGACGAGTCCGGCGTGTTGATTGTCTTCGGCATTGTGAGGCGGGTTCCTCCTCCGAATACTTCATAGAAGGTTTTGAACACAAGGATAGTGTCCGACACTGCAAATAAGTTCCACATTCCACCGTAGAGAGAATAACTTTTGCACAGATCTGCTGACGTATTCCGCAGCGTGACATCACACCACGGCCAGGCCTTTATATGAATCGTTTTTTACCGTTTCACGTTAGCGCGTTTAGCGAGGCGGTTTCCCTGGCACGCCTTATCAAAGCATAGATCATGCCCCCTTATTCCGGGATTCTCATCAATACGGACGTGGGTAACCCAACCGTGCCCGTTGGCACGCCTCCTCTATCAAAGGCGAGTCCTAATCGACCACGGGGTGGGCTCTTGGTATTCAACCTCTTTATAATGAGACCAAGGCCCTCTTCTTTTACACCCTCCATCGAGTTCGCCTCGCCCGAGTTCCAACACCCAAAGCTTCAGATTCAGGCGCTTCGTACATTCAACGATGTCCGGCTCCGACCAGCACGGCCGATGGATGTCCTCCTCCGTCACATAAGAAGAGGTGCTAAAGCTGCGAGACGCCAGGTATCTCACCCGCGAGATCTCGCATAGGCTGCCTGCTCCAGGCAGGTCATTCCCACTCGAGCCGGCGAGAACGTGGTGTTCGTGTCTCACTTCCGTCGGGGTTTAGGCTTCCCGACGGATCCCTTTGTGCGGGGGCTCATGTATTATTATGGGCTTGATTTCCATGACTTGAATCCGGAGTCCATCCTCCATATCTCGTCATTCATTGTCGTATGTGAGGCATTCCTCCATATTACCCCCCCACTTTGGATTGTGGCTCAAGACCTTCAAGGTGGAGCCAAAGATGATCGAGGGCAACAAGCAGAGTGCGGAGGGCGGTCATAAGCAAATGTGATGATGCTCCGTGGCCCGAGGGCTCTTTTCAAGAGGAGCTTGGTTTGTGGCAACGGGAGTGGTTTTATATCACCGCTCCCAGGGGCACCAAATGGGTGGCGCTCCCTGCCTTCCGCTCAGGTCCACCACAGCGGCTGGCGTCATGGGTCAATAAGGGGCTCGACTGGGGGCCGTCCAAGGACGTTCCCTTGCTGCAGGGCCGTATTCGAGACCTCCAAGAAAGAGAGATCAATCTGGTTGCAGTGGCGCAAGTTATGTTGATCCGGCGCCTTTCGCCTCGCAAACGCCGCCCCCCTCACTTTGTGGGAATTTAATCCGAGGGACCACGAGCTCTCCAAAATTTTATGGGCACGACGCCCGTGGAGATGTATAAACTGTTCTTCGGATCACAAGAGAAGTGTCCGGACCTGACTGAGGACGCAGGACTAAGCTGCAATCGCCCAGATACTCAGGTAAGTAGTCCTATAATCGGACAAGCTGTTCATTCATTTATTATATATATATATATATATATATATATATATATATATATGCCCTTAAAAGGAGCCATTTCTTGAACAGGAGTGGATAGCCAAGGCAAAGTTAATAAGGTGCCGGCTCCCCTCCCGGAGACCACGCCGGATCCCATGCTGACCAAGATGTTGAAGGTCGCGCCTTTTGAAGAAGGAGAAGGGGGGAGCGGGGAAGCAACCGCCTTTATGAAGGAGGCTATCAAGGAAGGAGGGATTAAAAGTCCCGTCTTTCGAGGAGAGAAGAGGTCCGCTTCGGAAGATCCGGAGGTCAAAGCCTCTAAGAGGGGAAGGGAATCTTCGTTGGAGAGTCTGGCGCTGGGAAGTAACCCAGCCGCACTATTTCCCCAAGGGGATCAGCCCTCCAGCGAGCCGTAAGTAAAAAGAAGGGGTCTTGTAAATAAGGAACGTCCCGGGATTTATTTATGAAGATAACCGAAATTGTACCTTGTAGTTCGGACCTCAGCCCTTCTCAGCAGAGCTCGTCTTCGGGGGATCTTCTTCCGGAGATGATGGAGAGCGAAACGCCTCCACCTGTTGCGCCCTCATGTGAAGCGGACGACCCGGAGGTGTCGTCACGGAGGGTTCCCCCAAGTCCGGCGGGGCCGGAAGGTCCAGCGCCAAGTGGCGTGCAGTCGGAGGAGCTGAAGGATCTGCTCGGGCGAGCGGTGTCTCAAAAGATCACCGTGCTCTAATGGGTACGGTGATTGAAAGAATTGCATCCGCGAGAGTGGATTACGCAGCCGTCGAAGCTTACCGACGGGGTTTGAGGAACGCAAAATGATGTACCTTCTCGACAGTTATGCATATAAAATGCGCCTTGTATAGATAGTAGCCCACGAGACTCGGTATGTTGTCAAAATTGACAACGTGCGAGGATCAAATTTCGCTATAACATATCGCCGCTCCTAAACAGGTGGCGGGCGTCCGATGGCAGCCGGATCGATGAATATGCCGAACTAAAGCGGCAACTTGACGAGGCGGATGCGGACATCGCGCTGGTCAATAAACGGTTTGACGAGTCACAAGGTATGCGACTTCTATGCGGACACCTGGTAAGGGAGCTTGACGCCCATGTCTCACTATTTGTATGCTTAATGCAGATGGTGCCGCTTCTGTGGAGGAGCTGCGGAGCTCGCCCGAGCGAAAGAGCAAGCCAGAAATAGTAATGCGGTCGCTTTAAAGGCGGCCGAAGAGCTAGAAGCCGAATGGGCTACTCACTGCCGAAGCAAAGAGGAAATGGCCGATATGGCCAGAAAGTTGAGGAATACTACTGATCGCGGCGAGGTTCTTGAAAAAGAACGTCAAGTGGAACAAGAGGGCCTGAAAAACGCCGCCGCCGAATCCAAGAATGCCCAGTCGGCTTTGAGAGCTGCCAAGGAGGAGCTACGTCAGGCCGGGGCAATTGCGGCTGGAAAACCGTTTCTGCTGCGGAGGAAATATACGGATCCAAAGTATGCTCAGTTGGATAAGTTGTGGAGTTCGGTGGATGCTTATCTGGACTTGGCGGCAAGCGCTACGGACGTGGTGGAGCACTTCCGGGGCCAGAAGGGGCACAGAAGGGAAGAGCTATATTGGTCGCAATTCCATAGTCTGGAGCGTCCTCTGCCGATGACCGATCGATTGGCCGAATGGGCCGAGCTGAATCGATTGTCCGGATTTTCCATGAAGCCTGTCTTGACGCACTTGTGGCCGGGCGGACCCCCGCCGAAGAGCTATTTTGGTTTAGTGCAGCAGTTCCTTGGTGCGGTACCGCGTATCGACGCAATGAAGCGATCGGCGTGTTATTGAGGGAGCGCGGATGGCTCTGGCCCGTGTCAAGACATACCGCAGAGATGAAGGCCACCGACGTTGCATCCCAAGATTCGGACAGAAGCCGAGTACTTGCCGAGCACTACTTTGAAGAAGTCCTGCCGGGCGCTCGTTTAATAGAGACGCAGTGCTCGAAGGATATTATGTTTAAATGACATGTATGATTTGTGAAAACAATGTTTCAATATAATATAAGAGCTTTTTATACTTGTGCGTTCAAGTAGTAAACTACTCCCCTGCGGCCGTTTATGTATATGTATATATAACTTTGAAAGATGGCAGTCCTTGGTTTCAGCCCCACGCACATAGTGCGGGGTGTTTGCAAAGAAAGCGCTTTTTCACACTCAATCCAATGTCTTGGTCCTGTTAAGGAGGTGATAGCGTAGCAAACCAGGCAACCGGACTATAATGCTTTATCACTTTCACTTAGCCATAGGAGTTCGAGAGTGGGGCTACTATATAGCCCCTGGGGGCACCGCACTCTCCCGAATTCGGGGTGTATGTGCGACCGAAAACCGTCCTTCGTTAATGCGGAGGAATCCTAAACATTCCAAAGCAGTCATCGAAAGTGGTTGACCAGTCTCGCTATATCATGACAATCGGTTTTCGGCTTTCTCTCGAGGTGCTCGCCCGGCCGAACCGGGCACAATCGCAGATAGTTCTCCACAGTGCCGCGTTAGCCGATAAAACGAAACGTAAGGCAGCAAAACACGAGCCGGGCAAACCCAACATTTGACCAAAGACATGATTCGGAGCTGATGCATATAAGGCCTAACTCGAGACGCCGAACACTCCCTAAGGTATTCGGTCTTTATAAAAGCAGGCGTAACAATGCCCTAAGCCCTGGTGTCCAGTGCGTGCAAAAATTCTGGTGCGGCCAATGCCAAAACGCCAGCCTCCTCCTCGGTTATAGTAAGAAACCGGGGATGTATATCAACAAGAGACAGTAAAAAGGTTTACGCAGGTCTTAATCTGAAAAGAATCCTTGCAACGGGTCCCTACTGCACGTCTGCGCCTGTGTCTCCGTTGTGCCGTATCCTGGACGGGTGTAGCACGTTGTTCATCTGTAAAAGGGAGGAACTTAGTTTGAAAGAAAAAGGATCGTGCGAAATATGTACTTAGTATTAAATAAACAGAGTACGGTTCGAAGAAGTGAATAAAATTGAGTTTTATTGTCTCTTGTTATACATGCATGCATCCCCTCGCATGGGGGTATGCCGCTAGTAGGCGCCGGACTCGTCTAGCCGTGTCCGGGGTTTGAATGATCAATTAAGGTTTTTTGAGTAGCGGAGCCGGATAGGTGTAGGGCTGTCAAGGCAGTCTCCCGTTCTTCCGTGCTAGAGTAACACTTAATACTTCCTCTTAACGAGATGATGCCGCGTGGACCGGGCATTTTAAGTGTTAGAGATGCATAATGCGGTATGACGTTAAAGCGAGCGAAAGCTTCGCGTCCCAATAGTGCTTGATGGCTACTTTTAAACGGGGCGACATGGAAGATTAACCTTTCGCGCCGAAAGTTGTCGGATGAACCGAACACAACTTCTAGCAGTATGGAGCCCGTACAATGGGCATATGGGCCTGGCATTATTCCTTTGAAGGAGGTGTTGCTACGGCGAATTTTGGTTGGGTTTATCCCCATCCTGCGGATTGTGTCCTGATATATCAGGTTTATGTCACTGCCGCCATCCATGAGGACTTGTGTAAAGTGGAATCCGTCGATTATAGGATCCAATATCATGGCAGTCCATCCTGCGTTCCGGATATTTTCGGAATAGTCCTGATGGTCGAAGGTGATTGGTTTTGACAACCAGTGTGCGGCGCGCATTTTAGTGGGCGCCGCTCTGTTTTTCCCTTTGATCATGTGAAGTGAGTTTACTGTTTAAACATATTGTGGTGAATTATTTTGTTTTCGGGCTCGCTTGTGGTGCTCGTCGTCATCTTCACTTGGTGTGTCGAGCCCTTGTGTTCGGGCGTTGATCTGCTGGACTGTTTGAAGACCCAACAATTTCTGTGGGTATGGTTAGCAGGCCTCCCAGGAGTACTGTGGATTTGACATATCTTGTCCAAGATTTTGTTGAAGTTGGATAGCTCATCGCTATTGTCCTTAAGGTGTATCCACCATGTATACATCATGGGATGAGGTGGTTGTCCAGCATCCTATAGGTGCTGGTTCGTTGTTGTCTCCTACATCGTCGTCCATACCGTCGATGTCTTCGGAGTCGAAATCGAGCACGTCGTGTAAGCTTTCGACGGTGGCTACGAAGTGGGTGGTGGGTGGGCGTTGAATTTCTTCATCGTCCGCATCCCAACCTTCGTGTGACTGTAGTCCGGCCAGGGCTCTCCTGATAAAGAGAGAGACTTTAGTGAATTCAGGATGTCTCCAAAGGGCGAGTGCTGAAAGATGTCCGCGGCAGTGAACTCCATGACCGCGCCCAATCGGATTCGATTGGCGGGCGCGGAGGGTTCGGAGTCCGGAGGAGTCCGCACCCCGTAGTCGAGGTCTTCGCAGCGATGTGGATGGAGTTCGGCTCAATCACCGTAGAGATTGTAGCCCCTGAGGCGGTGTCCAACCACTCGTCCTCGATAGGGGAATCCGGCTCCGGATTAAGAATCGGAGTGGATGCTGGTGCGGCCTCCAGGGCACTGTTCGGCTGCAGAGCTAGGTCATGCCCATCGAGACAGTGCGGCATGCTTAGCTGCGGCTCGAATCCGTCGAAGATCGAGTCTCCGCGGATATCGGCCGTATAGTTCAAACTTCCAAATCTGGCCTGGTGGCCAGGGGCGTAGCTTTAGATCTGCTCCAGATGGCCAAGCGAATTGGCCCACAGTGCAAAGCCGCCGAATACGAAGATCTGTCCGGGGAGAAAAGTCTCACCCTGGACCGCGTTGTTGTTGATGATCGAAGGAGCCATCGGGCCTATCGGTGACGACACAGAGGAACTCTCAATGAAAGCACCAATATCGGTGTCAAAACCAGCGGATCTCGGGTAGGGGGTCCCGAACTGTGCGTCTAGGCGGATGGTAACACGAGACAAGGGACACGATGTTTTTACCCAGGTTCGGGCCCTCTCGATGGAGGTAATACCCTACTCCTGCTTGATTAATTTTGATGATATGGGTAGTACAAGAGTAGATCTACCACGAGATCAAGGAGGCTAAACCCTAGAAGCTAGCCTATGGTATGATTGTTGTTCGTCCTACGGACTAAAACCCTCCGGTTTATATAGACACCGGATACGTTAGGGTTACACAGAGTCGGTTACAATGGTAGGAGATCTACATATCCGTGTGGCCAAGCTTGCCTTCCACGCCAAGGAAAGTCCCATCCGGACACGGGAAGAAGTCTTCAATCTTGTATCTTCATAGTCTTGGAGTCCGGCCGTGACGATAGTCCGGCTATCCGGACACCCCCTAGTCCGGGACTCCCTCAGAGAGTCTCTCATTTTGTCACCTTCATATACTAGTGGAAATTTTTCATTATAGAACTTGGCTTGTATATTCCAATGATGGGCTTCCTCAAATTGCCCTAGGTCTTCGTGAGCAAGCGAGTTGGATGCACACCCACTTAGTTTCTTTTGTTGAGCTTTCATATACTTATAGCTCCAAAGGCATCCGTTGCATGGCAATCCCTACTCACTCACATTGATATCTATTGATGGGCATCTCCATAGCCCGTTGATACGCCTAGTTGATGTGAGACTATCTTCCCCTCTTTTGTCTTCTCCACAACCACCATCCTATTCCACATATAGTGTTATATCCATGGCTCACGCCATGTATTGCGTGAAGATTGAATTTTTTGAGAATGTCAAAAGTATGAAACAATTGCTTGGCTTGTCATCGGGTTGTGCATGATTTAAATACTTTGTGTGGTGAAGATAGAGCATAGCCAGACTATATGATTTTGTAGGGATAACTTTATTTGGCCATGTTATTTTGAGAAGACATGATTGCTTTGTTAGTATGCTTGAAGTATTGTTATTTTTGTGTTAATATTAAACTTTTGTCTTGAATCTTTCGAATCTGAATATTCATACAACAATTAAGAAGAATTACATTGAAATTATGCCAAGTAGCACTCCGCATCAAAAATTATCTTTTTATCATTTACCTACTCGAGGACGAGCAGGAATTAAGCTTGGGGATGCCTGATACGTCTCCAACGTATCTATAATTTTTGATTGCTCCATGCTATATTATCTACTGTTTTGGACCATATTGGGCTATATTTTCCACTTTTATATTATTTTTGGGACTAACCTATTAACCGGAGGCCCATCCCAGAATTGTTGTTTTTTTGCCTATTTCAGTGTTACAAAGAAACGGAATATCAAACGGAGTCCAAACGTAATGAAACCTTTGGGAACGTGATTTTCTCACCGAACATGATCCAGGAGACTTGGACCCTACGTCAAGCAACCAACAGGGAAGGCACGAGGTAGGGTGCGCCCTCCCCAAAGCGCCCTCACCCTCGTGGGCCCCCTGTTGCTCCACCGACGCATTTCTTCCTCCTATATATACCTCATTCTCGAACGATCGACACGGAATCGTAAACATAATTCCACCGCCGCAACTTTCCGTATCCACGAGATCCCATCTTGGGGCCTGTTCCGGAGCTCCGCCGGAAGGGGAATCCACCATGGAGGGCTTATACATCATCATAGCCTCTCCGATGAAGTGTGAGTAGTTTACCTCAGACCTTTAGGTCCATAGTTAGTAGCTAGATGGCTCATTCTCTCTTTTTGGATCTCAATACAATGTTCTCCCCCCCCCCTCTCTCGTGGAGTTCTATTCGATGTAATCTTCTTTTTGCTGTGTGTTTTATTGAGACCGATGAATTGTGGATTTATGATCAAGATTATCTATGAGCAATATTTGAATCTTCTCTGAATTCTTTTATGTATGATTTGTTATCTTTGCAAGTCTCTTCGAATTATCCGTTTGGTTTGGCCAACTAGATTGGTAGTTCTTGCAATGGGAGAAGTGCTTAGCTTTGGGTTCAATCTTGCGGTGTCCTTTCCCGGTGTGATGAGGGGCAGCAAGGCACATATTGTATTGTTGCCATCGAGGATAACAAGATGGGGTTTTTATCATATTGCATGAATTTATCCCTCTACATTATGTCATCTTGCTCAAGGCATTACTCTGTTTTCATTAACTTAATACTCTAGATGCATGCTGGATAGCAGTCGATGAGTGGAGTAATAGTAGTAGATGCATGCAGGAGTCGGTCTACTTGTCTCGGACGTGATGCCTATATACATTATCATACCTGGATACTCTCATAACTATGCTCAATTCATCAATTGCTCAACAAGAATTCGTTCACCCACCGTAGAATACTTATGATCTTGATGTAAGCCACTAGTGAAATCTATGGCCCCGGGTCTATTCTCTATCATATTAATCTTCCATCACTTTATTACTGCTTTGCTTTTTTACTTTGCCTTTTATTTTACCTTGCATCTTTATACCAAAAATACCAAAAATATTATCTATCATCTCTATCAGATCTTACTCTCGTAAGTGACCGTGAAGGGATTGACAACCCCTAATCGCGTTGGTTGCGTTGAGCTATTTGTTTTGTGTAGGTACGAGGGATTTGCGCGTGGCCTCCTACTAGATTGATACCTTGGTTCTCAAAACGGAGCAGAGCTATTTGTTTAAGGTAGCAGCTACCGCCTTGCTTGAGCAACCTCGTCGGTTGCCACTCCAGCCACGGCTC
This sequence comes from Aegilops bicornis, assembly GCA_021605145.1. Lineage (NCBI taxonomy): Eukaryota > Viridiplantae > Streptophyta > Magnoliopsida > Poales > Poaceae > Aegilops > Aegilops bicornis. The sequence continues at coordinate 212,558,779 of CM038675.1, read as the reverse complement.
TGCGATGCATCGACTGTTGCGATTGTGGGGAGTGTCCGTCGGCTTGCCTTCGGATTCTTCTCCAGTCTCACCGTCTGCGTCGCTACCATTGTGACTGCGGGGGATGTTGAGTAACGTGATTGTATTAGAAAACATAGGATAAACTATGAAGTAGGCTTCTTGTACTCCAAGTAGATCATGTACTCCTATATATATGCCCATGAGGTTCAAGCAATTCAACACACTAGTTGTCGTGGTTTTGTCATGGCAGATGTCCTCATGAAAGGACTTAGTCGTGGAGCCATCGCTACGGGTTAGCTTGAAGGGGTTAAACCGGACAAGGGACACGGGAGTTTATACTAGTTCGGCCCCTTCGATGAAGGTAAAAGCCTACGTCTAGTTTGTGATGGGATTATTGGGGTTTCGATGATCAGGGAGCAAATACGCTAGCCTGGATCTCGAATTGTTGTTGTCTGTCCCTGAACCGCCGCCGGGTCGTCCCTTTATATATACAGGGTGACGCCCGGCCGGTCTACAGAGTCCCGAGGCTGGCTCATACAAGTGTCCAGCCCGATCTCTTCCTTTGCCTGACTTACAATACAAGTTATACAAATATGGCGGTTTACCACTATGGGCCCTAATCAGCCTCTGGGCTCTGGGCCTCTAGCCTTATCAGTAAAGCACCATCTTCTTTGTCTTCCAAAGCTTCAGTGTAGTTGAGCGTGAACCGGCCCCTCCTGGGCGGTTTACCCTCAGTAGTTATATCCTCCACATTAGGCCCTAGATTGATTTGAACCTGTTCATGTCAATCTTCAATACTTGAAAAAGCTCCTTGAATATCTTCTAACAATTTTCGTAAACCGCCATGACGTCATCCTCTGAACGCTGCAGCGAATCGTCATGACGTCATCTCTGTATAAAAAGATAATAAAGATTCCCTTCACTTAATTAATTCCCGAGGATCGAGGCGACAGCTACGCCCCTTTTGCCGCTTTAGGCCCCTCGATTCTCGCACCTACCATTTTATCCCCCTCTTTTTATAAATAAGACTAGGGCACCTTCCATTTTTTTCCCCTTGCCTCTTCGCATCGTCTTCCTCCTCGCGACCCGAAGAACTCAAGCATCGCCGCCACCGTCGACCTCGAAGCTCTGCCTCATCCCAGGCCGCTGCATCAACCTGAACGTTTCCAGAGATCCGCAACTCTGCTCCGCTGCTCCTGAGAATCTGGTAAGCTTTCTTCCTGTAACCCTAGATCTCCATTATGGCTTCATGTTCTTCCCTGTTCATCAACGTTAAGCAGCGCTTATCCGCTTTCCCTTAGCTTCTTTACTGAATCTTTCTTATGCCTGATTGTTTCTTTGGCTGCTAGATCCATAAATTTAGTCCATCACCTAATAACATCTTGATGTTCCTAGAAAAAACTGAACTGGACCTTGTTTGTTCCTCTTAGCGCCATTGTAGGTCTCAGAAAAATTTCCTCACTGAACCACGGTAGATCCAAAACTATATCACCATCTTGTGAAACTTGTTTCTGCAACACTTAGTATATTTTCAGCTCTGGCCCATTCACCTAAGGGAGGTTTAACCTGTAAACGTTGATGATCCGTCATATGCCATTAGGCCTCACTTAAACCGCCGTCTTGACTTGAATAGCAATGTCTGGTTTACCTCATATGTACGCTTTGATTAAATTTCCGGGTTAACATTGAAGAATACACATGAGCCGTTAATCGTAAACCGGCCTTTATCTTTCCATTACAGTTCTGCTCTTCAAGATGACCAAACAATTTTATGCCTGCAACTGGGTTCCATCCCGGATCACGGAAACACAAATCAACGAATTTGTTGTAACAGGCGCTTTAGCTCCAAAAAGTGTCCTTCATTGGCGAGTCCCTGGCCCTGAGTGCCCTCCTGAGCCTCAAGATGGAGAAGTGATTGTGTTCATGCAACATCTATCCCGGGGTTTCAGCCCTCCCGGATCAAAAAAAATTCGGGATGTACTTGCCAGCTTCCAACTCCATCCTCAGGATATTGGACCAAATTCTGTGTCCAACATATGCAACTTCCAAGTGTTCTGTGAGGTTTACCTGCAAGAAGAACCAACTGTTGACCTCTTCCGGGATTTTTTCCACTTAAACCGCCGAACTGAGTTCTTTGACGGCCCCAATACTGAACTTGGTGGTGTATCAATTCAAAAAAGGAAAGAAGTTTATTTTCCTCATGCCAAACTTCACAGCCATCCTGAAGACTGGAACCAAACTTGGTTTTATTGTCGAACACACCGCCCTATTTGGAGAAAATCCTTTGCGGGCTACCGTGCTCACCGGCTTAGCAATGGCCACCCTTTACCTCCACGAATGACTGCCAAAGAACGACAAGCTTATGCACCTCAACTTGCCAAACTCCGGCTCTCCTCGCCAACGGTTTGGTAGTGTTGACCTCGTCCGCTGTTGGGTTTCATGGTGCGTCCTACCTTTAAGCCGCCGCCCCAGATTGATGTATGAATATACCGGCAAGACCAATGATCCTCAACGGTTTAACGAAATAGAACTGACTGATGATGAAGTCACTGAAAGTGTGAAGAAGATGCTTGACGAACCGATCGCTGTATGAACCCAAACCGGTCTGCGCCCTTTTTAAGCCTCCAACAAACCGCCAGCGGTAAAGATTTTATCCTTGTACCTTTTTAATCCGTCTCCGCTTTAACACTAATATAATGATCCTATGTTTTAATCTTGCAGACCAATAGCTCCTTCTGGAAAAGGAAAACTCAAGATAAACTGGCCAGGGCTCCTCGTGCCAAGAGCAAAGTTACCAAGAAAACAGCCAAGAAGAAAACTGCCGAGTCTTCTGATCCGCCAGAAGATGTCGATGAATCGGCTGAAGAGGTAGAACTTGACTCCCTTGGTTCCTTTTTCGTGCATCTTACTGACAATAACTATTCCCAGGATGATGCGGAGGCCAGCCATGCAGACCATGTTGAGGTAATAGCTCTTTCTTCCGATTCAGATCTGGTGCCGGTTAAAAGATTTTGCCGTGCAGTTCGAAAAGTGAAATACTCTCACCCTCTTGCTTATTTGGATCCAAAACTTTCTTTGAAGACACATCAACCTGAAGGGCGTCGCACAACTCGACACAGTGGCCAGCAAGTCACCTCTTCCGGCATACTGGACACACCAACCCGGAAACGTCGTCCAGAGGTTGCTTGTTCTCCTGAAAAACTTTATCCTTTGAAGGGTTTCTTCCGATACCCTCTCAACCCGTCTGATTTGAATTATCAGGTGTCATCCAATTCGTCTGGCGGTTCATCAACCACTCAGCTGCATCCCCTTAAAACCGTCGCTGGGTAAGTGTACTTGTTTTTTTGGTTTGTTTCTTCATGCATCGGTTTATCGTACTAATCTTTATTTTGATGTTGTAGTACTAAGGCCCGATTGAGCAAGAAAGCCAAGACCAGCGACCCCACTGACTATGTTGAACCGGAGAAGACCCCCGAAAATGCTGGTGAAAATCCTGATACTGTCATGGATGACTCTGCCTCGCAAGACCCAGCCACTAATGCTGATCCGCTGGAAGCTGATCCGGCTACACATGTGGACACCTCAAGTCCACGTGCTACGTCTGCAAGTCCAGTTGTTGATCCGATGAGTTCAACTGCTAATCCGCCAAACCCTGCTGCCACTCCACCAAGCCCAGCCAAAGATAACGTCAATCAACCGAGCCCAGCCAAAGATGATGATGACGTTGTTGTTATCGCACTTGCTATATCTTGCCCGGGCAATCCAGTTATTTTTTCAAAACATACTGCCAAGGACGAATTTGTTGCTATGGGCAAGGGGAAGGAGACTGGCTTGTCAAACTATGCTAATCTTTCTGATCAGGATCTTCATTCCGGATTCTTAAACCGGGTTTACAGAAGTCGAGATTATGAAGTCAGTTTGGTAAATCTGATGAAGGAACGCTATGAGGTAAACATCTTCATCCTTGTCCTGTACCTTTACTGCATCGTAGCCCCCAAGGGCCGGTTTGTCTTGCAAAGTCAAACCGGGACTTTTATTTCCATACTGTACGCTGTTGACTTTCCTTGTGTATTTTCTGGATCAAATCTACATTAGCCCCCAAGTGCCAAGATTGAAACTTGTATTAATCCTTGGGACTTCAGTCAATCAGTAATAAAAAAGCAATCTGCATTAGCCCCCAAGTGCCAAGTGTATAACTGGTTGTATGCTTGGGACTGTCTGATAAAATATTGATATGCCCCTCTGATTGTGGCAGGCTGATATAAATCACCAAGGCACTCAAATTGCTGATCTTCAAGAGAGTATCAAATCCCAACAAGCAGAGTCTTCCAAGGCCAAGGATGAGCTAAAAGTTGCTTTAACCGCCATGGAACAACTTAAAGAAGGGTTCAAGAAGGAGCGTGCCAATTGGGATACTGAAAAGACTGCATTGGTGAAGTGGGCTGAAGACGCCAAGTCGGCTCTTAAACCGGTGGCGGAAGAGCTTACTGGATTGAAACGCCAAGTGAATGCCATGACCTCTGCAGTATTTAGTAAGTACTCTTGCTAAGGCTTCTTAAAGGACTGTCCGTGTAATTTGCCGGTTTAACATGAAATTCTTAAACCATTGCAGGTAGCCGCATTGCTCATTTGGGCTCTGATATGCGGATGAAGCTGAAGGCAGCATATACTCTGATTGAACAACTGTATACCGGTGCAATGGGTCATCTGTCCAGCTTCATACAACAATCCGGCCCCAACACTGATCAAGGATACCTTAGCAAAGTTATCCATGACGCCAGCACAGATAGAAGAGATGAAGCGATCCGCTGCCAGGGCTGGCGCTTTGTTGGCACTTACCTGAGCCAAAGCATGGATAGCCGACCTGGATCCGGTGGACATCGCCAAAGGCTTTCCTAGTGAACAAGAAAACGGGGCAGTGTTTGATGACGAAGCCCTTAAAAATGTGACAAGGGAAATGCGTCCTCTGGCGAGTCAACCGGCAGAAGAAGCTAACTTGACTGTTCATCGGTCTTTCTATGATGCCAACAACAAACGGATTAACACTGTCATGCCGGAAGTGCAAAATCTTATCCCACCAATCCGTAAGCACACCTACGCCCCTGACGTTGATCCGTCCGAACTTATAAGTGAAGAGGTTGTCTTTCAGGCTTTAACCCGGATTGACTGGACCACCGTGGATTACCAGCCATTAGATGGGGAGGAGGAGGCTGAACCGACGCCAGATGACCCATCAACTTTACGTCAACATGGTGATGAGGCTTGATCCGGCAATCTGGTTGATGCTTCATAAACTTAGTTCTGTTGGAAGAAAGTATACCATATTTTGGGCCTTGAAGCGCCTTGTAATATGCTAGTGAAAATACTTTGATCCGCTGCCATCGTGCACTGGGACATACTGTGTTTGGTCCGCGATGATATTTTCAATGCTGGCTTATATACCATGCAATCCCTGTGTCTGCATAAAATAAAATAAAAATCTGCCCTGGCAGTTTACTGTCGGACGGGTCACAATGTCCCATGCAAAGCCAGGCTAATAACCAAAGCTTAAAACATGAAATAAATCATACCTGTGATATGAAATCACTTAGTTGGTTTACCAACATATATTTGTAGTAAGGGTGAACACCCAACTTCTACCATGCAGTGCTGGTATGTATAAAGTAGAACCGGGTTGTAAAACACCGGTTTGATAAAGAAGAAGGTCTGACAACTTATAGTTGACAACCAAGCCGGGTTAACAAACACAGGATTAACATGAATATGATCTAACAACTTGTAGTTGAAAGCCAAGCCGGGTTAATAAACACCGGGCTAATATAATATTACCAAAGAACAAAAACTTGGCAAAAATCAAACAAAAAACAACCGTGTAGTCGAGGCTTTTCAAGGGCTGCCAGACCCAAATTCGAGGCTTTTCATGGGCTGCCAGGCCGCTGAGTTTAACCGTTTTGACAAAGCCTTTTAAGATGGGCCTCCAACTAACCAATCATCGTTTTAACTTTGACAAGTTCAGGGTCTCAATGAGAGTAACTGTCAAATGTTTGACGGGTCATGCCAGGATTACCTGGATAGGAGTGGCTTACTTGATGAAGGCAGGTTAACCCGGGGTTAAGGTGAATACACCAGGCTTCCAAGACGTGGGTCGATACCCGGTTACAAGGGTCCTTTCAAACTCTTTGGTGTTTTACACAAAGAGCCCCCAAGTAACTTTGTGAGTTGTGCTCAATGGGTGCCTATGTTTGAGTCGTGCTTTGAGCAACAGAACTTTCTTTGGCCCCTTGGGTGTGAAGCTCCCAAGCTATGTGGTGGCATGATAGCTGGTTTAACAGGTAGTACCTCACTTTGTTAGCTGAAGCTCCCATGTAAACAGCGATTTGAAGAAAACGGCGGAGACCCTGCTTATAGCAAAGATGCCAGTTTATTATATTGATCATAATATATACATTGTTGAAATATGTACATAAGAAAAGCCTGTGGCTTCAAGTGTAATAAGGCCGTAGGAGAGCTATGTTCCATGGTCGCCGGGTCTCCTCCTCAGAACTGCGTGAGTCTTCTCGAACGTCAATGAGGTAGTATGATCCGTTGTGCAGATTTTTGCTGACCACAAAGGGTCCTTCCCAAGGTGGGGATAACTTGTGCATATCGGTCTGATCCTGGATGAGCCGGAGCACTAAGTCGCCTTCTTGAAAGGTTCTTGTCTTAACCCGGCGGTTGTGATAACGCCGCAGGTCTTGTTGATAAACCGCCGAATGAGCCAAAGCCATGTCCCGTTTTTCATCTAACAGGTCCAGCGCCTCCTGACGCGCTTGCTCATTGTCCGCTTCAACATAATTGGCAACCCGGGGTGAGTCATGACGAATATCACTTGGGAGAACAGCCTCAGCCCCGTAAACCATGAAGAAAGGTGTATAACCCGTAGATCAGTTTGGGGTGGTATTTATGCTCCATAACACAGATGGTAATTCTTCCACCCAACAATCCGGCGTCCGCTTCAAAGGCACCATAAGCCGGGGCTTGATACCCTTCAGGATCTCTTGATTCGCCCTCTCAGCTTGACCATTGGACTGGGGGTGAGCCACGGATGCTACATCAAGCCGGATGTGCTCTCGTTGACAAAATTCCTCCATCTCACCTTTAGAAAGATTCGTACCATTATCTGTGGTAATGCTGTGTGGAAAGCCAAAACAGAAAATAATCCTTTTGAGAAATTGAACCGCTGTGGCTGCATCACACTTGCTGACGAGCTCCGCTTCAACCCATTTAGTGAACTTGTCAACCGCCACCAACAGGTGGGTCTTCTTATCCTTGGAGCGCTTAAAAGGTCCCACCATATCAAGCCCCCAAGTGGCAAACGGCCAAGTAATAGGAATCATCCGTAGCTCTGAGCCGGAACATGAGCTCGACGTGAAAACTTCTCGACAAGCGTCACACCGCTTTACCAGATCCTTCGTGACGCGATGAGCTGTCAACCAATAGAACCCATGGCAAAAAGCTTTAGCCACCAGGGACTTTGAACCGGCATGGTGACCACAATCCCCTTCATGGATTTCTCGTAGAATCTCCTGCCCTTCTTCAGGAGAAATACAACGCTGGAATACGCCTGAGATACTGCAACGGTGTAACTCGCCATTGTGAATAACCATGGACTTGGACCGCCGGACTATCTGCCTGGCGAGGAGCTCATCATCTGGTAACTCTCCACGGTTCATATACGCCAAATATGGAACCGTCCAATCCGGAATGACATGTAAGGCGGCTACCAATTGGGCCTCCGGATCAGGAACAGATAAATCCTCCTCTGTAGGCAATTTAATACACGAGTTATGCAAGATATCTAAAAAGGTATTGGTGGTACCGGTTTACGTTGAGATCCTAGCCGGCTCAAAGCGTCTGCTGCTTCGTTTTTGTGCTGGTCAATGTGCTCAACCTGATAACCCTTAAAGTGACCTGCCACAATATTCACCTCGCGTCTGTAAGCCGCCATGAGTGGATCCTTAGAATCCCAAGTACCAGAAACTTGCTGAGCCACCAGATCAGAATCTCCAAGACAGCGAACCCGGCTTAAGTTCATTTCCTTAGCCACACGGAGACCACGGAGTAAAGCCTCGTACTCTGCCGCATTGTTAGTACAAGGAAATATTAAGCGGAGAACATAACAAATTTTATCACCTCGAGGGGAAGTAAGGACAACTCCAGACCCCAAGCCTTCCGATTGCCTGGACCCATCAAAGTGAATTGTCCAGTATGTATTGTCCGGTTTGTCCTCTGGTGCCTGTAACTCAGTCCAATCATTGATGAAGTCGACAAGCGCCTGAGATTTGATGGCCGTTCGAGGCATATACTTCAATCCATGTGGACCAAGCTCAATTGCCCACTTCGCAACCCGACCAGTGGCTTCTCTGTTCTGGATTATATCGCCCAAAGGAGCAGAACTAACCACTGTGATGGGATGGCCTTGAAAGTATTGCTTGAGCTTCCTACTTGCCATAAAAACTCCATACACCAGCTTCTGCCAATGCGGATACCGTTGTTTTGACTCGATCAGCACTTCGCTGATATACTAAACTGGCCGTTGAACCAGATATTCTTTCCCCGCCTCCTTACGCTCAACCACAATTTCCACACTGACCGCACGGGCATTGGCAGCAACGTACAATAACAGAGGCTCATTATCAACCGGAGCAGCAAGGACCGGCGGTTCAGCCAGCTACCGCTTCAAATCCTCAAATGCCGCGTTGGCTGCGTCACACCAGACGAAATCATCTGTCTTCTTCAACATCTGATATAAAGGAATCGCCTTCTCTCCCAAACGGCTGATAAACCGGCTGAGGGCTGCAATTCAACCTGCCAGACGCTGAACATCATTGATGCATTTTGGTTTAGCCAAGGATGTGATCGCCTTGATCTTTTTCCGGATTGGCCTCAATACCTCTGTTGGATACAAGAAAACCCAAGAGCTTGCCTGCCGGAACACCAAAAACGCATTTGTCCGGATTGAGCATCATTTTGTAAACCCGAAGATTATCAAACGTCTCCTTGAGGTCATCTATCAAGGTTTCCTTCTTCCTGGATTTTACCACAATATCATCCACATAGGCATGAACATTACGCCCAATCTGTGTGTGAAGACAATTTTGCACACAACGCTGATAAGTTGCGTGGGCACTTTTGAGTCCAAAGGGCATAGATACATAGCAGAAGGCTCCAAAGGGAGTAATGAAGGCTGTCTTCTCCTGGTCCTTAACTGCCATTTTAATCTGATGATAACCTGAATAAGCATCCAAGAAACTCAGGCGCTCACAACCCGCCGTCGCATCAATAATCTGATCAATACGCGGGAGAGCAAAAGGATCTGCCGGACAAGCTTTGTTCAAATCTGTGTAATCCACACACATACGCCAAGTGCCGTTTTTCTTAAGAACGAGCACCGGATTAGCCAACCACTCGGGATGAAATACTTCGACTATAAACCCAGCCGCCAACAGCCGGGCTACCTCTTCACCAATGGCCTTGCGTCTTCCCTCGTTAAATCGGTGAAGAAATTGCTTGACCGGTTTAAACTTGGGATCAATATTGAGAGTGTGCTCAGCGAGTTCCCTCGGTACACCTGGCATGTCAGAAGGCTTCCATGCAAAAATGTCCCGGTTCTCACGGATGAACTCGATGAGCGCTTTCCTATTTCGGATCCAGATTGGTGCTGATTCTAAACTGTTTGGATGAGTCACCAGGAACAAAGTCAACAAGTTTAGTCTCATCAGCCGGTTTGAACGTCAGGGTTGGGTCATGCTCAGTGGTGGGCTTCTTTAGAGGGGTCATGTCCGCCGGATCAACATTTTCCTTATAAAACTTCAGCTCCTCTGTAGCACAAACTAACTCAGCATAAGCCGCTTCACCTTCCTCACAATCCAAAGCGATCTTTCGACTTCCATGTACTGTGATGGTTCCCTTGTGACCCGGCATTTTGAGCTGTAAATAGATATAACAGGGCCTCGCCATGAATTTTGCGTAAGCCGGCCGTCCAAAGAGCGTGTGATAGGGGCTCTGGATTTTTACCACTTCAAAGGTTAATGTTTCAGACCTGGAATCATGCTCATCTCCAAACACAACCTCCAAAGCAATCTTGCCAACAGGATATGCTGATTTACCTGGTACTACACCATGAAAAATAGTGTTTGACGGTTTAAGATTCTTGTCTGTCAACCCCATGCGACGAAAAGTCTCATAGTACAGGATGTTAATACTGCTCCCTCCATCCATCAGGACTTTGGTAAACTTATAACCTCCCACCTGAGGTGCTACCACCAAAGCTAGCTGACCCGGATTGTCAACCCGGGGCGGGTGATCCTCTCTGCTCCACACAATGGGCTGCTCGGACCACCGTAAATAACGTGGCACTGCCGGCTCAATAGAATTAACTGCCCTCTTGTGAAGCTTCTGATCGCGCTTGCACAGGCTAGTGGTGAACACATGATACTGCCCACCATTCAACTGCTTGGGGTGACTTTGATAACTTTGATCGCCGACTCCTTGATTATTCTGTTGGCTATTATTACCTTGGTTGTTACGGTGGCCCTGGTTATTCTGAAATCCAGAGCTTGAACCGCCACCACCATGAAAACTGGACTGAACCGCCCGACGGACCCTGATCATACCGGTAGAGATCACAATTTTTGAACTCCTTCATAATGTAACAATCTTTCCAGAGATGTGTGGAAGGGGCCTCCTTTGTCCCATGCTTTGGGCAGGGTTGGTTTAACAGCCGTTCCAGATTCATTCCTCCATCGCGCTGGGGCGGTTTACCTTTACGACACTGCATATTGGTGTTAGCCACAAAATCTGAATTGTCTGCTTTGCGCTTACCATTATTCCCATGGCCTCCTTGGTTGTGATGTTGTCCTTTTGCACCGCCGTTCTTCTTTCCCTTCTCCGGTTTCTCCTCGTCATACTCGAGATCCTTGGTATTATCAGAATCGGCATATTTGACCAAGGCTGCCATGAGCGTTCCCATGTCATTGCAATGGCGCTTGAGCCGTCCCAACTTCATCTTTAGTGACTTAAACCGGCAGTTACGCTCCAGCGTTATGATCGCTTGGCCAGCGTTAATCCGGTCTGACGAATGCAAAACTTCTGAAACCCGGCGCACCCAATGAGTTGTTGACTTGTTCTCCCCTTGTACACAGGCGTCCAGATCCACAATGGACATAGGCTATTTGCAAGTGTCCTTGAAATTGGCTATAAACAGGGCCTTCAACTGATCCCATGACTCGATGGAGTTGGCTGGTAGGTTTTTCAACCAAGTACGGGCTGTCCCTTCCAACATCATTGTGAAATATTTTGCACAGGCCGCTTCATCCACATCCAGCATCTCCATTGCCATCTCATAACTCTTGACCCACGCCTCAAGTGGCTGATCCACAGTGTAATTTGGCACCTTACGCGGACCCTTGAAATCTTTAGGCAGTCGCACATTACGGAGAGCCGGAATAAAACACGGCACTCCCCAAGAGCTAAAAGCAAGCCCGGTGCCACGGTCTACTGATGCCGCTGGCTGAATCAGGGCGGTTTGATAGCGACCCACATGCGGTGCTGTCAAAGCGGCCTCCCTTCGTGCTCTACCATTATCCACCACATCCTGAGCATTTACCTCACCGCGCGCCGGATTACGGCGCCGGGCACTGCTAGACACTTCCGGTTCATCCATGTGCCTGCTATAGCTTTTGCTCGGACGAGGGGTCGAATGAATTCTATCTCGTCTATAAGAATAAGCCTGCTGCTGTACCACGACGGTTTGAAGAAGATCCCTGGCCCGCCATGTCTCGATCGCTGCCAGTGAATCGCGCTCCATTGGAATAGCTGCCAGACGAGATGCCGCAGCAATCATGTTATCCAAAGGGCTCGAAAAGTGACCTTGTGGTGTTAGCACATACGGCAGTGGGTTGTCCATTCGTCGAGGTGGCTCCATTATCCGTGGTTGATCTGGCGCTGCTCCAGGCGCATCGGTTTGGTTTGCAGCTGCCGAATTACTCGTCCCAGCCCCCGGCGTATTAAAGAGATTCAATCCTCCGAAGGCCAGCTGCATACGCGATCGGTACTTCCTTCGCATCACGTCGTTTGACGCGTTCTGATCCAACATGAGCCGGAAATTCTGTTCCTGTATCTGCTGTGATTGGGCATCCAAAGCGGCCCGTTCTTCAGCCATCCTGGTATCCTCAGCTGCCAGGTCCTCCTTAGCCTGTGCTATCTGGTCTTTCAGCTTTGCGACTTCTGCATTATGCTGATCCTGCATCTCCGGAGTAACTGCCGTGGCTAACAAAGCTGCCCAGGCATCCATCAAACCGGAGAGAACTTGAGCCGATCGGCGCACCAGGCCTCCTGCCGCGGCCGCTGATCCAGAATTCATTGCTGTTGTAGATGAAGACTGCAAAGTGGGTTGTGTTCCAGCCATGTAAACAGCAACCCGACTTGGCGGTTCAAGGAGGTCCGGAATACTGTGGCCATCGGAATAGCCTCCGAACACTCCATGAACTTGGTATAAGGACTCGGTTTCACCGGTGGATGACTCGCCGTCAGAATAAACAGTCGTCTCGTCTTCGGACACCGATTCAGATCCGATCCCATGGACACATCCTACGAACGCACGCTTCGTGGCAGGCTTAACCTGGGCAGGACTTGCACGCTGAGCCGTCTCGACGAGGTCGGTGCAGGTGTCCGGCTCAGGGCCCGGTTCGCCGATCTTGCCGATGAAGACATGAATTCTGCCAAAGGGGACCCGGTACCCGTACTCGATTGAGCCGGCCTCGGGGCCCCATCCTTCGTCGTCGATGTAGAGCTTGCCGCGACTACTTTTGGTCATCCGGCCCACAGCGTAACCCTTGAGTCCTTCGAAACTGCCCTCCAAGAACTTGAAACCATCGTGCGGTAGCCCCACGATGGGCGCCAACTGTCGTGGTTTTGTCACGACAGATGTCCTCGTGAAAGGACTTAGTCGTGGAGCCATCGCTACGGGTTAGCTTGAAGGGGTTAAACCGGACAAGGGACACGGGAGTTTATACTAGTTCGGCCCCTTCGATGAAGGTAAAAGCCTACATCTAGTTTGTGATGGGATTATTGGGGTTTCGATGATCAGGGAGAAAATACGCTAGCCTGGATCTCGAATTGTTGTTATGCATCCTCGAACCTTATTTGGGTCGTCCCTTTATATATACAGGGTGACGCCCGGCCGGTCTACAGAGTCCCGAGGCTGGCTCATACAAGTGTCCAGCCCAGTCTCTTCCTTTCTCTGACTTACAATACAAGTTATACAAATATGGCGGTTTACCACTATGGGCCCTAATCCGCCTCTGGGGTCTGGGCCTCTAGCCTTATCAGTAAAGCACCATCTTCTTTGTCTTCCTAAGCTTCAATGTAGTTGAGCGTGAACCGGCCCCTCCTGGGCGGTTTACCCTCAGTAGTTATATCCTCCACACTAGTAGAAAACAGGGCTTTGGTTCGGGCCTGGCCAGCCCATTAGTCCCGGTTCAGTCATGAACCGGGACCCATGGGGGCATACGTCCAGTTCATGAGCCCGAGGGCAGCCGGGCCTCGTGGGCATTGGTCCCGGTTAAATGCAGACCCATTTGTCCGGTTCACAGCACGAACCGCGACCAATGGGCCTCGCTCCTGGCCCACGTACATTGGTCCCGGTTGGTGGCTCGAACCGGGACAGAAGGGAGAGCTTTAGTCCCGGTTCCAGCCACGAACCGGGACAAATGAGTTGCCTATATATACCCCATCACCGCAGCAGAGCACTCCACAGTGCTCTGTTTTTTCTGGCCGGCGAGGGGAGGGCATTTGGGTGCCCTAGCTCACCTACTATGCACATGAGGTGTTCGATGAAATGCCTGAGCCACACTAGTTAAACTTTCTCCTCTCGAAGCTCGACCTCCAAGCTCCATTTTCCCCGAGATTTGCATAGGTTTAGCGGTCCGTCACGTCCCGTCCCCGTCTTCACCACCGTCGATCGCCCGCGCCGATCTTGTCGCCGGCACCATCGTGGTGAGCCTCTTGTTCTTATCTTCTTTTTGAAAGAAAAGAATTCTTACTTTAGATAGATACTTGTCTAATTTTCTTACTTTTATTATTTCTTGTTATTATATAGTGTGATGGTTTTGGTATCCGCCCCCGTCGGCCCTCGTCCTGTCTATGATTCGGATGTGGTATATATTATCTTTTTATAACTATTTGGTTCATTTATTGTTTATTACAATTATGCCGACCAATGTGACATAGATTTTATTTATGTAGGAGGTAGTTGAACCAGAAATTCCAACCGACCCTATTGTCGAGAGGTTAAATTTAGTCGAAGAAGAAAACAATTACTTGAAGGAAAAAATAAAAAAATTGAGGAGGAGAAGATGATATTGGAGTTGCATGTTGCGGATGTCGTCGATAATCACAAGATCAAGATGGATGCAATGCGGTTGAAGATTAGAAAGATTAGAAAATATGCCATTCATACTGAGGCTTGGTATCATTATGCCGTTGGATCAATTGCTACCTTGGTTGTGATTATTATCGCATTTTTTGTTGCATTGAAAGGTTTCACATAGTTTCAATGTATGGTTTAACTAGATGCTCTGGAGAGCTATATGTTGTTTAATGAGAACTATGTATGTACTTTGTTTTTAATGTGATGATGAACTTCTATTAATTTGGTCACTTATCTATCCATGTGAATCTGTAATGGTTTTTGACACACATAATTATATATAATGCACACAGTGCATCCAGTTTTTGCAGTAACCCTCTCAACTTTTTAGCACATGCTATGTGGGTGAAATGATGATACCATGCCAACTTTCAACCTTTTTAGAGTTCATCTGTAGTGCTTTTCAATTTCAGGGTCATTTAGCTCAAAAAATCAGTAAACGCATGACAAATGAAAAATGAAGTCAGAAAGGGTTGAAAATTGATGATATGGCTTTGAACGGTGCATTTTGAACACACAAAAAGTCTAGAGTTCAAATAAGTTCAAAAAATGAAATCCCTTTGTAACAGATGAGTTTTCGTCCGAAACCCTGATAATTTGAAAGAGATTGTCCATTTTGTACACGAAGTGCATCCAGCTTTTCCCGTAACCCTCTCAACTTTATAGCACGTGCTATTTGGGTGAAATGATGATACCATGCCAACTTTCAACTTTTTCAGAGTTCATTTGTAGTGCTTTTCAATTTCAGGGTCATTTAGCTCAAAAAAATTAGTAAATGCATGAAAAATAACAATTGAAGTCAGAAAGGGTTGAAAATTGATGATGTGGCTTTGAATGGTGCATTTTGAACACACAAAAAGTCTGGATTTCAAAAAAATTCAAGAAAATTAAATCCCTTTGTAACATATGAGTTTCCGTATGAAACCCTGATACTTCGAAAGAGATTGTCTGTTTTGTACACGAAGTGCATCTAGTTTTAGCTGTAACCCTCTCAACTTTTATGCACATGCTAAGTGGGAGAAATGATGATACCATGCCAACTTTCAACCTTTTCGTAGTTCATTTGAAATGCTTTTGAATTTCGTGGTCTTATAGGTCAAAAAAATCAGTAACTGCATGAAAAATAACAAATTAAGTCATAAATGGTTGAAAATTGATGATGTGGCTTTGAATGGTGCATTTTGAACGCACAAAAAGTCTGCGGTTCAAATAAGTTCAAGAAAATAAAATCCCTTTGTAATAGATAAGTTTCCGTATGAAACCCTGATACTTCGAAAGACATTGTCTGTTTTGTACACGAAGTGCATCTAGTTTTTGTTGTAACCCTCTCAACTTTTATGCACATGCTATGTGGGTGAAATGATGATACCATGCCAACTTTCAACCTTTTCAGAGTTCATTTGAAATGCTTTTGAATTTCAGGGTCTTATAGGTCAAAAAAATCAGTAAATGCATGAAAAATAACAAATTAAGTCATAAATGGTTGAAAATTGATGATGTGGCTTTGAATGGTGCATTTTGAACACACAAAAAGTCTGCGGTTCAAATAAGTTTAAAAAAATGAAATCCCTTTGTAACAGATGAGTTTTCGTCCGAAACCCTGATACTTCTAAAAGAGATTGCCCGTTTTCTACATGAAGTGCATCTAGTTTTTGCCGTAACCCTCTCAACTTTTTTGCACATGCTATATGGGTGAAATGATGATACCATGCCAACTTTCAACCTTTTACGAGTTCATTTGTAGTGCTTTTTCAATTTCAGGTCATTTAGCGCAAAAAGAATGAACTAATAGCAAAAATAATGAACTTAAAATAATCAATTAAAATATTATGTTATGATCAACTAAAACAAAACTTTAATATGCTTCAATAGCAAAAACAATCAACGAAAAAGTTTTTATAAAACTCTAATAGCAAAAGGAATCAACTAAAAAGCTTTTATAAACCTCTAGTATTTTTTAAACTAAAATTATATAAAATTTATGCAACTAAAATTATCAAAGTATTTTCTATTCAAAACATTAATGGCAAAAAGATTTTTCATAAAGAATTTTTTTGTAAAAAACTTTAATATAAAACTAAAATAACAAAATATGTTCTTGATTAAAACAGAGATTTAAAATAACCTAAAATTACCAAATTTAATATAATGATAAAACACAATAATATTAAATAGGTGGAAAAAGAATCACTCAAAAATCTATTTTTTAGTAAAGTTATTCACAAACTAGTAATTCACACTAATTTAAAAGAATTCAAATTTAAACTATTCAAATTTGAAAGTTTATGGCACTTACAGAAAGTCTATAATTTTTGTGACCTAACAACAAAAAGAATTAAAGAAATAAAGCAAAAAAAACAAAACAAAAAACTAGAAAAAAATGCCACCTACTGGGCCACCACGGCCTGAATACGACTAGAAACCCTATTGGGCCAGTATTCAGGCCCGCTGCAGGCCCAGCAGGCCCACAGGCACAGAGACAAGTTTAGGCCAAAAGGCCTGCAATAGTGAGGAGTTCGAATGGGATGGCACATCGGCGCTTAGAAACAGGTGCCAGAGCTCCTCAACTAACGAGGTGGGACTAAACTTCCCACCGCACCGCGCCAGTACAAGGCCTTTGGTCCCGGTTGGTTGCACCAACCGGGACGAAAGGGGTGCATTGGTCCCAGTTCGTGGCACCAACCGGGACCAATGCCACCCTTTCGTCTCGGTTGGTGCCACCAACCGACCAAAGGCTCGCTTCTGCCCTTTGGGCTACTGAAAAGAGACTTTTGGTCCCGGTTGGTGGCACCAACCGGGACTAAAGGGGGCATTGGTCCCTGTTGGTGCCACGAACCGGGACCAATGCTTCGTGTATATAAGCAAGACTTGTGAAAAATTTCACTTCTCATCTTGCATTTGCCGCCCCGACGACGCCGCTAGGCTGCCGCCCCCGACCGCCTGCCTCCGCTGTCAGCCGCCGCCTGCCCGCTACCTGCCGACCTCACCGTCACCGAGCCTGCCCGACCTCGCCAGGCGCTTACCCCGACCTCGTCACAAGACGCCGAAGCGCCCTGCCTCGACTCGCCTGGCCGCCTGCACCTTGTGAGCCTCACCGGCTGCTCCCCTCCTCTCCCCTTCCCCCTGCCGCTCCTCCAAGGTCTAGCAAGATCAACAGAGGCGGGAGGCAATACAGATTCAGTCCATCTCTCAAGCCTCTAGAGAATTTACCATATGAGAGGAGCGTGGAGGAAAACGCGAAGATCGTGGAAGCTGAAGTGAGGGACTTCTTTGAAGGGGTGAAAGCAAAGAAACATCCACCTCCGGAGGAGAAGATAGATCCGGTGAAAGCAAAGCGCACTATGGATGCCCTGAAGAAACCACCACCTTCTCCGGCACAATCCAACTATGATCGCATTATTGAAAGGTCATATATCAAAGCGGAGCGGTCGGGAAGTACTATCAGTGATCAAAGGTTAGCAGAACGATGAGCTGGGAAAAAAATTGCCCAGCTCGGCGAACAAGCGAAGCAATCGTGCCCCCCGCTCAAGGTGTCTAGCGATTTCGTCGCTAATCATCCGAAGATTTTGCCCAATACCAATCTTGGAGATTACCTGCCCAACGATGTACATTATGATTTCTTGGAGGTGGACGAACA
Source organism: Aegilops bicornis (assembly GCA_021605145.1). NCBI lineage: Eukaryota > Viridiplantae > Streptophyta > Magnoliopsida > Poales > Poaceae > Aegilops > Aegilops bicornis. Next base: position 212,540,672 of record CM038675.1, on the reverse strand, counting down.
CAAATACCATTACGGGAAGCCTCTCGTCAAAGATGAAAGATCTCTAACATCGATGATGCGAAGATTCCATGATTGGTACATGAAAACCTACAGAGAGACTGGGGGGAAGGATGTCGGTGTCAAAACCGGTGGATCTCGGGTAGGGGGTCCCGAACTGTGCGTCTAGGATCGATGGTAACAGGAGACAGGGGACACGATGTTTACCCAGGTTCAGGCCCTCTCTATGGAGGTAATACCCTACTTCCTGCTTGATTGATCTTGATGAATATGAGTATTACAAGAGTTGATCTACCACGAGATCGTAATGGCTAAACCCTAGAAGTCTAGCCTATGGGTATAAGGTAATGAATGTGTCCTTTCCAGACTAACCCCTCTGGTTTATATAGACACCGGGGGAATCTAGGGTTTACATGGAGTCGGTTACATAAGAAGGAATCTTCATAGTTGGTCGCCAAGCTTGCCCTCCACGCCAAGTAGAGTCCAATCCGGACACGGTGCAGTCTTCCGCTTTCATGTCTTCACAGCCCATCTGTCCGACCCACGGATAATAGGCCGGACGCCCGAGGACCCCTTAGTCCAGGACTCCCTCAGTAGCCCCCGAACCAGTCTTCAATAGCGAGGTATGCGGCACACATATTGTCTTCGGCATTGCAAAGCGGGTTCCTCCTTCGGTTATATCCAAGTAATGTGTTCGGCCATTGATCCAGTGTCGCCTCCTTGGCTTCTGCACGTTAAATAACCTTCGTCCTCCACGTGTCGAGCGAATCACGGAAAGTCAGGGTATTTTTGCAAATAACACCCTATCTACTCGAGGAAGAGCGCCTATTTAAAGAGATTGGATCCCAGATCCATTCAGCGCTACGTAGAAGAAATCCCCAGAGACTGCCTAGGAGAAAACATTCCAGCATGGCTAGTTTTCCCAGCTCCTCCGCTCGTCCCGGCCCAGAGAAAGGCGAGTGGGAGAGGTGCTCTGTGTCTCATAGCCAATTAGCGAAGTTGCAAACGCAGGGATTTCTTCCCCCTGCGGATCTAGTCCCTGTTCGAGCGGGGCTAACTTCCTTCAATGGCGGGACTCAAGCAGAGGTCTTCCCCAATCCGTCCAGGGGAGATCGAGTGTGTTTCGTCCCCTTCCTGCTAAGAGGCATTGGATTTCCGATCCATTCCTTCCTCCGAGGGCTGCTAGAGTACTACGGCCTCAAGCTGCACAACTTCACTCCGGCCTCCATCCTGCATATTGCGGGTTACGTCGCTTTATGCGAACTGTTCCTGGGTGTCGAGGCTCATTTTGAGTTGTGGAGGAAGTTATTATGTCTTGTTCCGCGCAATCACGAAGGGTCAATATTTGAAGTGGGCGGGGCCGAAGTATGGCGCATCGCCAACACCGGATATCCATCCGGCACACCAAGGAAGGCACCTGATGGATGGCCCTCAGAATGGTTCTATATTGAGGACGCCGCTTCTCGACCCGGTTCGAAAGGGTCTCCACTGAATTCCAGGCGTCCCTTCCAAGAAACGCCATAGTTGGCGCCCCCAGAGCCTTGAAGAGGAAGATAGTGCGGAGGTTCGTCAGCTGATGAGCAAGATAAAAGAGCTCACTCAATCCGGACTCATAGTAATCGAGGTCATGGCGATCTCCATAGCGTGAGGGGTTCAGCCACTCCAGTACAGAGGGCTTCCAATGTGGCACTACAATGGGGAGGATGACGCCTCTCGCTGCAGCCGGAAAGGTCCAGATACCCCGCTTTGGCTAAGATATTAGCCGAACTGTTCAAAGGGGAGGAAAAGGGATTTCTTCATATCAAACCGAGGGACGGGTACTCTATGTATAACCTTCCCAGTTGGGTAAGGCTCGACCCCTCTGTTTTTATTCCTTCCATCTCCGAATTGCCTTTGATAAATTGCTAGTTTGTTTGCTTACAACAGCACTGGCGAAAGGTCACCGAGGGATTTTATAGTCCCGCCCCACAGCCAGAGGACCACAACCGGGAGCTTGATCCCGGGTTCGAAGAGGATCCGGATATATTTGTGGTGCTCATGGAGGGGTGTTTTACCGACGAGCTATGACGGCACGTATGTCCATCATCGCCGACTACCTTGGTCTTCTTCCCGCTTCACGTAAGTAATCAAGAAACACCTTCTCTGAAAGGGTGCTCTTACTCTGCCTCACCCACCGCATTGTCGCGCGTTCTACAGGGGAGGCGTTTGACGATACCGAGGAAATCGGTTCCCGCGCCGGGCAGGCCTTCGAAGAGGAGGGCTGGTGAAAGCACCGCCGGGCCCTCATCGAGGAGGTATGGATAAATATATTTTTTCAGTGGCCCTGTCCAACTGTGACCTATTCGCCTATTTGATTACAGGAAAAAGGTTCGCCGGACTGCGTCCGGGGGTCCGGCCGGCCGCGCTCCCAACAACCAAGATGTGGACCCAATAGGGGAGACGGGGGCCGATGTAGGAACAAAGCCGGACTGCCCTTCGGCCGAGGGTTTGGACAACATGTCTATTACCAACTAGGAAGTGGAGAGCGCAATGAATCATCGGCGCTGCAGAGCTGTTTTACGAGACCCGAAGTTCTCGGATGAGGCTTTTAATGCCTTTAGCTCGGGCGACGCATACATCCGAGCTGCTCGAGACAGGCTTAGAAAAGCCACGAGGCAATATCTGATAGATGTGCACGTAAGTTTTCTTTGTCAAAAAAGGATAGCCATATACCCGTAGCCCCCAAGACTGAAAGCAGTTGGCATGACTGATTTAAGGATTGTTGAACAACCAGGTCCTTGCAGAGAAGAATGGTCTGCTAGCCCAAGAGATGGAGCAGTGTCGGACGCAGCTGAGAGCTGTTACCACCGAATTGGGAGGCTTGAAGAAGTCAAAAAAGGCGTCGCCTGGTAATTTTTCCCCTCCATCGAGAAAATATAATCATATGTCGTTAATGCTAACAGTCCTGCCTATATCATGACATGATTGTCAGAGGAACTCAAAAAGGCGCTGGAAGTCATGCAAGCGAATGAACAAGAAGCCAAGAAGCTACATGCTACGGGCGACCATGTGCTGAAGCAGGCCATTGATGAAAAAAACCAGCTCCAGGATTGCAAAACCCAACTGTATGAAGAGTTGAAGGATGTGCAAGCCCAGCTAGCCGATTCCGTGAAGGAGAACAAGAAGGTGCGGGGCGGCATATTCAGTATGTGTCCGAACTATTATTAAAGTAGTTCGGAGATAGATAGAACTGATATAATTATGATTGCAGGTATATTGACGGGCCGTCCTGAAGAGGAGGTGTCCGGATCAGCTGATGATCTGCTGCAAAGGTGCACGAGCATGCTCAGCTGGCCATGCGGAGTGTGGTCAAGGCCTTATGGCCATCCGCCTCCCCTCCAGGAAGTATGGAGGAGCTTGTATAGCTGTTCAAAGGAGCGCGGTGGCGTATCCGATTATGGAAGATATCGGCCTATCGAGAGGGTGCGCGAGAAGCTTGGGCCATGGTGAAAACTCGGTATACCAAGCTTGATCCTAATCACATGGCCCGGGTCGGACCGCTAGGGTCGGATGGGGAAGAAATTCCTGTTAGTTTAGTGTATGACCAAGTAGAGGTGGCCGCCAAATATTCCCAACAGGATTGTAAGTTAGACCGCCTGTTGGACGGTATAGAGAAGGAAGTGTTTGAGTCCCAATGACTATGTACTTTCCTTACCCTATGTAATTCTAGCTGAATTGTATAGCATTTGTCATGGCAGACCTTTTCGCTTCAACCTCCAGACTCAATGGTGCGGAGTGTTTCCGAATACCCTCGCCGCCGAATAGTCCGGGGTATGCTTGGAAAGCTAGGCGTAAGGGTCATAGTTGCTTGAACAGACAAGTTGTATCCGGCTAGTTATGTTATATTACATTGAAATTGTAAGAAACATCTTCCAGGGAGAATAGTTCCGTTGGTTCCTTTCCCTGGGTGTGCATGCATTAGTAGACATGTCCGAGTTGTGATGTGAAAATCACAATATGTATAGCTTCTAGGGGTTCACAATAGAGTGAGTGCAAAGAGTATTCATCCACCGACCGAATATTCCCTTAAGAACGCTAGCTTTCGGCTTCACCTAGTCTGAGGTACACATCCGGATAACCCGGCAGTAACAATCAAAGAGGTGCTCCCTTTACCACCTAGCCGAACAATCAGGAACTTAGGGGTAAGCACAGGAGCCAGGCAACCCAGCTTGGCAAAAACTTAAGTCATATCGATGCATATAATGGTGAAGAAAAGACATACGGGAATAACACATATGTATGATGAGCTTGATGCTCGGAAGAATAGTATTAACAAGCTTCTGTTAAAGGAGCCCCCAGGTATGATGGGCGTACATATGTAAGAATGTGCGCCAAAGAATGTTCGGTCGAAATAATGAGAGCTTTAAGGCGAAAAGAAGAATTGTGTAAAATGGAGAAAAGTAATGGAAACTATAGGGGAGAAGGAGACTAATAAAGAGTTCGGCGCTAGGCATAGAACCTTCGAAGTCTGGCCGCGTTCCAGGGGTTCGGCTCTAGGCAATTGTCTGATGCGTCACGAAGACGGTACACTCCTCCGGTAAGAACTTCGTCAATTATGAAGGGACCCTCCCATTTGGGCTTGAGTTTGTCCTTTTTCTTCTCCGGCAAGCGTAGAACGAGTTCGCCAACATTGTAAGTCTTGGCCCGTACTTCTCTGCTTTGATATCTTCGAGCCTACTGCTGATAAAATGATGAACGGGCTTTGGCGATGTCGTGCTCCTCCTCCAGGGCATCTAGGTTGTCCTGCCGATCCAACTCGGCCTCTTTCTCTTCGTACATACGCACTCGAGGTGAGTCATGTATAATATCACAGGGCACTACAGCCTCTGTGCCGTACACCATGAAAAAAGGTGTGTATCCGGTAGTACGGTTGGGCGTGGTCCGCAGCCCCCAGAGTACGGATTCAAGCTCCTTGACCCAGTGTCTTTCTGATTCTTTCAAAGACCGCACTAGCCTGGGTTTGATGCCAGTCATAAGACCGTTAGCTCGTTCGACTTGACCATTTGTTTGCGGGTGGTAGACAGAGGCGTAATCGAGCTTAATGCCCGGATTAGCACACCAGGTTTTCACCTCATCAGCTGTGAAATTGGAACCGTTATCAGTGATGATGTTGTGTGGTACACCATAATGGTGCACCACATTGGATATAAATGCGATCACTGGTCCGGACTCGGCCATTTTGACTGGTCTAGCCTCTATCCACTCGGTGAATTTGTCCACCATCACCAACAGATATTTTTTCTTATGGCTTCCCCCTTTAAGGGGTCCAACCATGTCCAAGCCCCAGACCGCAAAGGGCCATGTAATGGAGATTGTTTGTAGGGCCGTTGGGAGCATATGGCTTTGGTTGGCGAAGAGTTGGCATCCAACGCAGCGCTAAACGAGGTCATGTGCGTCTGCCCGGGTCGTAGGCCAATAAAATCCTGTCCGGAAGGCCTTGCTGACAAGTGCCCGGGCTGCGGCGTGGTGCCCACTGAGACCGGCATGAATTTCTGCCAAGAGTTGCCACCCTCCTCCTCGAAGATACACCTTTGAAGGACTGGTGCTTTTCTTGTAGAGCTCTCCCTCGTGAACTTTATAGGCCTTCGAACGCCGGACGATGCGGCGAGCCTCGTTATGATCTTCTGGGAGCTCCTTCCTATTAAGGTAGGCCAAGAATGGTTTGGTCCATGGGGCAATTACTGCCATGATGAGGTGGGCCGATGGTGTTATTTTGGTGGCTGGGCCTCCGATGATATCAGCGTGTTCGCTATCTGTGTTTGTGTTCGGAACGGGACTGTCGTTGCTGTCTCCCCCTTGACACACCACGGATGGCTTAAAGAGCCTTTTGAGGAAGATGTTAGGTGGGACGGGGTCGCGCTTAGCGCCGATGCGAGCAAGGACATCTGCCGGTTGATTACTTTCGCGGGCGACGTGATGAAATTCTAGTCCCTCAAATCGAGCCGACATCTTTAAGACGGCATTGCGATAAGCTGCCATCTTTGGATCTTTGGCATCAAAGCCTCCATTAATTTGGGATATTGTGAGGTTTGAGTCCCCGCGCACCTCCAGGCGTTGTATGCCCATTGATATGGCCATCCGAAGGCCATTTAGCAAGGCCTCGTATTCGGTTGCGTTGTTGGAGTCTGTGTATAATATTTGGAGTACGTACTGGACGATATCTCCTGTGGGGGACGTTAATACGACACCCGCCCCGAGCCCTGCCAACATTTTGGAGCCGTCAAAGGCATCACCCAGTTGGAATATGCGTCGTACTCTTTGGGGAGTTCGGCCTCTATCCATTCGGCGAGGAAGTCAGCCAGTACCTGGGATTTGATGGCTCGACGTGGTTTGTACGTGATGTCGAATGGCAGGAGCTCAATGGCCCATTTGGCAATCCGGCCTGTTGCAACCCGGTTGTTGATTATATCATTGAGGGGCACTTCGGAAGCCACCGTGATCGAGCACTCCTGAAAGTAGTGTCGCAATTTTCGAGATGCCATGAAGACTGCATATGCTATCTTTTGATAATGAGGGTACTGGGATTTGCATTGTGTGAGGACGGTGGATACACAGTATACCGGCTTTTGGAGCGGAAATTTGTGTCCGTCCTGTTCTCGTTCGATGACGAGCACGGCGCTCACCACTTGATGTGTTGCCGATATGTATAGCAACATGGGTTCGCCTGCGTTAGGTGCAGCCAGGATTCGATTGCTTGCTAGGAGGGTCTTTATTTCCTCCAGTCCGGCAGTCGCCGCGTTTGTCCATTCGAAGTTATCCGTGCGCCGTAAGAGGCGATAGAGCGGGAGTGCCTTTTCTCCTAGTCTGGAGATAAAGCGGCTTAGTGCTGCCACGCATCCTGCCAGTTTTTGGACCTGCTTGAGGTCTGTTGGTGTAGCTAACTGTGACAGAGCTCGGATTTTAGTCGGATTTGCTTCGGTTCCTCTATTGGAAACTATGAAGCCTAGCAGTTTTCCAGCAGGGACGCCGAAGACACACTTCTTCGGGTTGAGCTTAATGTCATATGCCCGGAGGTTGTCAAACATGAGACGTAAGTCGTCTATTAGTGTTTCGACGTGCCTGGTCTTAATGACGACGTCATCAACGTAAGCTTCTACTGTCTTGCCGCTCTGTTTCTCCAGGCATGTTTGGATCATGCGCTGGTAGGTGGCGCCGGCGTTCTTGAGCCCGAAAGGCATGGTGTTGAAGCAGAATGGCCCGTGTGGGGTAATAAATGTTGTTGCAGCTTGATCGGATTCCTTCATTTTGATTTGATGGTATCCGGAATATGCATCAAGGAAGCACAGCGAGTCGTGTCCTGCGGTGGCGTCGATGATTTGATCAATGCGGGGAAGGGCAAAAGGTTCCTTAGGGCAAGGCTTGTTGAGATCCTTGAAATCGACACACATGCGCCAGGATTTATCTTTCTTTGGTACCATCACCAGGTTTGCCAGCCAGTCCGGATGCTTGATTTCTCTAATGAATCCGGCCTCGATGAGCTTGGCTAGCTCCTCCCCATGGCTTGTCGCTTGGGTTCGGAAAAGCGCCGCAGTTGTTTGCTTGATCGGGTTTAAATCCTTTTAATATGTTGAAGCTATGTTCGGCCAACTTGCGTGGGATCCCTGGCATATCTGAAGGGTGCCAGGCAAATATGTCCCCGTTTTCGCGCAGGAACTCTAATACTGCGTCGTCAACTGTTGGTGTCAGTTGAGCTCCGATAGATGTTGTCTTCTTGGGGTCCGTTGGGTGGACCTGGAATTTGACTATTTCTTCTGCTCGTTTGAATGAGGTGGATTTGGGGCGTTTGTCGAGGATCACATCGTCCCCGTCCACTATGGATCGTAGTGCAGTTAATTCTTCGGCCACAAGGGCTTCGGATAGCGCTTCCAGGGCCAGGGATGCGGTTTTGTTTTCAGTCTTGCATCTTTGTGTCCGGATCACGACGAGAGTGATTATACCGTTTGGTCCGGGCATTTTGAGCTTCATATATCCGTAGTGAGGTATAGCTTGGAAGCGTGTGAAAGCGTCCCGCCCCAATAAGGCGTGATATACGCTGCTGAAAGGGGCTGAGGGAGTCCTGGACTAGGGGGTGTCCGGATAGCCGAACTATCATCTTTGGACGGACTCCTAGACTATGAAGATACAAGATTCAAGACATCGTTCCGTGTCCGGATGGGACTTTCCTTGGCGTGGAAGGCAATCTTGGCGATACGGATATGTAGATCTCCTACCATTGTAACCGACTCTGTGTAACCCTAACCCTATTCGGTGTCTATATAAACCGAAGGGTTTTAGTCCGTGGGGCGAACAACAATCATACCATAGGCTAGCTTCTAGGGTTTAGCCTCCTTGATCTCGTGGTAGATCTACTCTTGTACTACCCATATCATCAATATTAATCAAGCGGAGTAGGGTATTACCTCCATCGAGAGGGCCCAACCTGGGTAAAACATCGTGTAGGGGTCAAAACCGGCGGATCTCGGGTAGGGGTCCCGAACTGTGCGTCTAGGCGGATGGTAATAGGAGACAAGGGCACGATGTTTTTACTCTGTGTTCGCCTCTCAATGGAGGTAATACCCTACCCGCTTAATATTGATGATATGGGTAGTACAAGAGTAGATCTACCACGAGATCGTAGAGGCTAAACCCTAGAAGCTAGCCTATGGTATGATTGTTGTTCGTCCCCACGGACTAAAACCCTTCGGTTTATATAGACACCGAATAGGGTTAGGGTTACACGTAGTCGGTTACAATGGTAGGAGATCTACATATCCGTGACGCCAAGCTTGCCTTCCACGCCAAGGAAAGTCCCATCCGACACGGACAGTCTTCAATCTTGTATCTTCATAGTCTAAGAGTCCGCCAAAGATGATAGTTCGCTATCCGGACACCCCTAGTCCAGACTCCCTCAAGAGCTCATGAACTAGGCTTCAATGACGACGAGTCCGGCGCACATATTGTCTTCGGCATTGCAAAGGCGGGTTCCTCTTCCGAATACTTCATAGAAGGTTTTGAACACAAGGATAGTGTCCGGCTCGCAAAACAAGTTCCACATACCACCGTGAGATGTAATAATTTTTGCACAGATCTGCTGACGTATTCCGGGGCGTGACATCACACCACGGCCAGGCCTTTATACGAATCGTTTTTTTACTGTTCCACCTTAGCGCGTTTAGCGAGGCAGTTTCCTTGGCATGTCTTATCAAAGCGGAGATCGTGCCCCCTTATTCCGAGATTCCCATCAATACGGACGTGGGTAACCCATCCGCGCCATTGATTACAGCGCTTGGGAGATAAGCGAGTTTTACCAGGTTGGCGGGGGACGCATAGCTTCGTCCGTCCATATAAGGGGATAAGGATCCACCTTTTCACCTACGCCTTCTTCCTCCTTTGCTCATACATTTCACGCCATTCGAGCTCCAGCGCCCAAGTCCGCACATCCCACCTCAACCTTCTCCAACTATGTCCGAGCGGGAGGCAGGTGGATGGCCTCCTCTGTCACGGAGGGGCACATCAAAAGCTGCGGAAGGCCGGATACTTGTCCAAAGCAACATCGCGCAAGACCGGCTACCCGACGAGGCAGCTCATTCCAACCCCAGGCCCCATGAGAGGGTGGTGTTCCTCACCCACTTCCTCCGCTGGACTAGGTTTTCCACTTCACCCATTTGTCCGGGGCTCATGTTCTACTACGGCCCGGATTTCCACGATCCGCCCCAAACTTTATCCTCAACATCTCGGCGTTTATCGTCAGGTGCGAGGCCTTCCTTCAGATCCAGCCCCACTTCGCTTATGGCTGAAGATCTTCAATGTCAAGCGAAGGTAGTGGGCGCCAAGCGGAGTGCGTGGCGCCATGGTTGGCAAGATGGCCAAAGTCCTATGGCTCGAGGGCTCCTTTATGGAGACCATAAAGGTGGCAATCGGGGTGGTTCTACATCACCGAGCCGCGACTCTCAATGGGCGGCGGCCCCGAATTCGATCTGGCTCCCCACATGGCTCTCATCATGGAAAGAGACGGGCTCGACGTGGGGGATTCGGACGAGCTGTCGGACTCCAAACCTCAAGGTCCAAACCTGGTGGACAAGAATCTCAGGCTTGTCAACGTAATCCAGGTGATGCTCATCCGCCGGATTCTCCCATGCCAACAACGGGCCTTCAAATTGTGGGAGTTCGATCCGGCACAACACCCAACTCTGAAAAGGCTCTTTGACACTACGTACGAAGATGCCTGGAAGGTGCTGTTCAAGGGCGCCGAGGTTCTACATCCGCCATCAAGATCGCGGATTCAGCTCGCAATGTCAAGCCAGCGAGGTAAGTTATTTTACCCTTTATGGGACTCTTGTTTTCATAGATTGACTCTCGTGGGATCTAAAACTCCCTAACCTTTGACAGATCGTTGAAGACGTCCGGACAGATTAACTGTCCGGCCCCTTTGCCAGAAGACCCAGTGGACGCCCGATTGACGGGGCTGCTGGCTCCGGCACCTCACGTGGTGCCGGAGAAGAAGGCCAAGAAGAAGGCCACGGGAACTCGAAGGAGCTCCCGGCGCCAGGTGCTGTCGGACTCATTGCCCGACAACCCTGAGGCGGAATCCTCCTCTGAGGAAGAGGAGGAGGAAAAAGAAGCCTCTCCCCCAGCGGGGGGAGAGAAGAAAAGGAAGGCCGCCCCAACTGGGGAGGCCGGAGGGTCCAAGAAGGGAAGGACCTTTCCTCCGGACTTCTCCACCAACGCCGACAACGACGAGGAGGAGTGGCCAACAAGGGCCAAGCCCCTGACGAGATCGTAAGTGTCCGGATACCCATGGCTTTTTTTCATTGCATAGTGTTCTCTAATGCCGAACAATCATGCAGCCCGCCCAAGGACGAGCTCGCCGCTTCGTCGAGCGGGTCCCTGAGTTCGTCGGAAGTGGAGAGTACTTCACTTCCGGCCGCCTCCTCACCTCACGCTGCGGACGACGCCGAGGTGGGGCCCCAAGGGGGGCCTGGTCAAGAGGAGGTGGCGCAGGAGGCGCCGCAAGGCAACCTCCCGGACTCCAGGCGCGAGGGGAGCGAGACCCCCAGGGGCTCTAAGCCCGACCCTCGTCCGGACTCCATACCGGAACCTTCAGCGGTTCCGAAGTCCGGCAAGCGGCCCCTTCGTAGGAAGGGTAAGACGCCAGTGTCCTCCGTCCAACCGGAGGCACCAGATAGCTTCTTGAGGCGCTTAACGGCGCCTCCATCAACGAGGAGCACCGCCTTTGTTATGAGTGTGGTGATCCGGAAAGTTCAGTACGCCAAGAGCGGGCTGACTGAAGCCTGTACCAGCCTTCTAACAGGCTTTGAGGTAAGTTTAGAATATGTAAAAATATTACCGCATAGACAGTAGCCCCTGATGCTTAGTTCGGTGTTCGGAAAGAAAAGCCGAACTAAGGATCTAAAAAGATATACGCAGGAGTCTAACATAAGTATGTCAATATGGGAATGCAGGCTGCGCTGCTGACCTCTGCCGCACTGACTGCCGAAGACAATATGCGCGCCGGACTCGTCATCATTGAAGCCTAGTTCATGGGCTACTGAGGGAGTCCTGGACTAGGGGGTGTCCGGATAGCCGAACTATCATCTTTGGCCGGACTCCTAGACTATGAAGATACAAGATTGAAGACTTCGTCCCGTGTCCGGATGGGACTTTCCTTGGCGTGGAAGGCAAGCTTGGCGATACGGATATGTAGATCTCCTACCATTGTAACCGACTCTGTGTAACCCTAACCCTATTCGATGTCTATATAAACCGAAGGGTTTTAGTCCGTAGGACGAACAACAATCATACCATAGGCTAGCTTCTAGGGTTTAGCCTCTCTGATCTCGTGGTAGATCTACTCTTGTACTACCCATATCATCAATATTAAGGTGAGTAGGGTATTACCTCCATCGAGAGGGCCCGAACCTGGGTAAAAACATCGTGTCCCTTGTCTCCTGTTACCATCCGCCTAGACGCACAGTTCGGGACCCCCTACCCGAGATCCGCCGGTTTTGACACCGACAGGGGCCACTTGGAAGGTTATTTCTTCGGACCGATAATTCTCCGGCATGCCGAATACTACGTCAAGTGTGATTTTGCCCGCGCACCGCGCCTCCTGACTAAGAATAATTCCTCGGAAGGTTGTGTTATTTTGTTTTATGCGGCTCCTATCTATTTCCATTTTATGGAGTGTGTCCTCATAAATGAGATTTAGTCCGCTGCCACCGTCCATGAGGACCTTGGTGAGTCGAAACCCATCCACGATGGGGCTGAGGACTAATGCGGCTGGTGCTCGTACTGTTTTGTACTTTGGTTCGTCACCGGCATTGAATGTTATAGCCGCGTCGTTCCATGGGTTTATTACAGCAATTTGGCAAACTTCGTTGAGCTCACGAAGTGCCCTTTTGCGCTTGTTATTTTGCATGGGCCATCGAGCCGCCCTTCCAGAACGGTGTCGTGTCGTATGGCGGCTTTGTGTTTTTTGACTGTGGGACTGGGCGTGCCATGAGGGTACGCCCTTTTCGCCTGTAGGGGGAGTTGGGTTGGTGCTGGAGTTTCCCAGCGAGTTGCCCGAGTTTCCCAGGCACTTTCCATCGCGCAGTATTTTTGTACGATGATTGCTAAGTCAACAAATTTCAGTATGCGGCGGCGATTGATGGCGTTGACGATTCCTTCGTCCGCGCAATTTTTGCAGAACGCCGATATTGCGTCCTCGTCGCGGCAATCTTTTACCTTGTCCTTGACAAGGAGGAATCTGGCCCAGAAGTGGTGGACCTTTTCCAGAGATCATTGTTTTATTCTCATGAGAGCCTCTGTGTCCGGGTGGGTGGGTGGAACGAAATACGAACCCTGACCCGATTTTGGATCCGGAGTTTGAAGATCTACCAGCCCTGGCAGTTCGGGTTCCGGGATATCGACTGGTTTTTTAGGCTCATCATCCAACTCCATGTTCGGGGGACGGGGCATGCCTTTCGGCCCGAGAATGTCCGGCCCTTCAAGATCGAAGATCCGGACATAGTTCGTCTTCAACATAGTAGAAGAGTTGCTCCGCTCCTCGACTACCGCTATCTGGTGTGTGATCGGTGGAGTTTTAATTTCTCTCTGGTCGGGTTTAAGCCCAACCCGATCGTAGTCTGTAGCGACCCCCAAGGCGGCCATTCGATCCAAGAGTTCGTTCAACGATGATAACTCCGTTGGATCCATCCAGGCGGAGTATTCGGGATCAAGACGGAGGCGATTTTCGATGACTTGAGAGGCCATCGTCGGCTTAAGGGCCGATCCGGCGGTCATGACGAAGCCACCCAGTCGGAGGGTTTGGCCTGGGGCTAGGGTTCCTCCGGAGATGATATTATCCTTGAGAACAAGGCGAGCCATCAACCCTCTTGGCGATGGCACAGTGGAGCTCTCAATGAAAGCACCAACATCGCTGTCAAAACCGGCGGATCTCGGGTAGGGGGTCCCGAACTATGCGTCTAGGATCGATGGTAACAGGAGACGGGGGAAACGATGTTTACCCAGGTTCGGGCCCTCTCTATGGAGGTAATACCCTACTTCCTGCTTGATTGATCTTGATGAATATGAGTATTACAAGAGTTGTTCTACCACGAGATCGTAATGGCTAAACCCTAGAAGTCTAGCCTATGGGTATATGGTAATGAATGTGTCCTTTCCGGACTAACCCCTCCGGTTTATAAAGACACTGGGGAATCTAGGGTTTACATGGAGCCGGTTACATAAGAAGGAATCTTCATAGTTGGTCGCCAAGCTTGCCCTCCACGCCAAGCAGAGTCCAATCCGGACACGGTGCCGTCTTCGGCCTTCATGTCTTCACAGCCCATCAGTCCGGCCCACGGATAATAGGCCGGACGCCCGAGGACCCCTTAGTCCAGGACTCCCTCAAAGGATACTTTGACGCTGTGACTTAAAGAGGAGCATGACCTCGTTGGAATTGAACTGTTGTCTGTTCCATTTGAGGAGTTCTTCCAGTTTTTCAATCAAAAGGCCCTCGATAAATTAACGGTCACTTGCTACTGTCTGTAAGTACTACTTCTGTCATTAAGTCTCTATATATAGGTCAGCTCTTTCATTGCATGTATATATAATTATCCTCACTATATTATGCAGATTGAAGATCGTCGAATTGAAGAAAAGACAAATCAGTGATATTGGGTTCATTAACACAAATCTCATAGATGCATATACGGTTGAATTTCAGGCCAAAGATATCGAGGCCAACTTGCTAAGATCGTTGGTATTAATCAAAACAAAGCTATAATACTCTTTCCTTACAACTTCAAGTGAGTGTTACTGTCTTGTGCATATTCTGTTTCCCTTATTAGTCGAGGTTATAGTAATGTAACTGACGAGTTATGCATGCGTGCGCAGGTTCCACTATATTCTTCTAGAGATTAAGCTTGAGCAGGGACTAGTAACCGTCTTAGACTCGAGACGAAAAGATTCCCAGAAGTATGCGGACATGACTGAAATGCTCGAGAAGTAAGTTAAATCGATCATTATCGCACCATATCGGCAACTTTGTTCATTTCCTGATATCAAGTAATTATTTTCTTTGTCTGGCAGGGTTTGGAAACAATTCACCTCAAAAGCTCCGGGACTGCCGAGGAAGCTGCAATTTACACACCCGAAAGTAAGTACTACTAGCTAGTTCCGCGCATTTCCTAGTGATTCAAGCGCTAGTTTCATCAATACCATTTAGCATGTTTGCTTATCAGTTTGATTGACCTCTATTTCTTGTAAAGTGGTTGTGGCGGGAAGCCGGGAATAATTACTGTGGATACTACATTTGCGAGTCCATCCGCCACACGACCTGTGAGCCGGGCTACTCTAACAAACAATATGAAGTGCGTAAGCAATAATATTCACAATTTTATTTTATTACCATCATTTGTGTTGAGTTTCATTCATTCATATATATGTATTGACCCCCTTCTTCAAATTAGATGTTTCGGATGCAGGATGAACTCCTAGCACCAGATCGCATGCGAGTAATTCAAGAGGAATTGGCGGCATTCTTTCTTGACCACGTGACCGATAAAGACGGAGAATACCATGTGGACCCTGAGTTCATATATAATTAGGGGATTATACTGTAAGAGATCTTATATTGTATATATGTAGCCAGTAGCGTCGGATAGATATACGAAAACTTGTTGTTTGACCAATCTCTCGGAGAAGGAGAGGTCGATATCACTTCTCTCTGTATGCTTATGTTCATGATGATCTTCTTTCCTTCATTTGCTTACTAGCTAGCGTGTCGAGTCCTCTCTATACGTATAGTACATAGCGTCGACCAAGCACGGAGATAAGAAAGGACACTTCTCTTTATTAATTAGCTAGCTAACACAATATATGAAACACCTAAATTAACCCCCCCAAAACCCCCTAAACCCACCCCCTTAAAAGAACAAAAATCTCAGCTCCTGCCAGCTGCTGGCGCGTGGATGGCTTTTGGTCCCGGTTGGTGCTACCCACCGGGACCAAAGGCCCTCCTGGGCTCGCCATGGCAATGCCACGTGGAGGCCCATCTGTCCCGGTCGGTGTAAGAACCGGGACTAAAGGTGTAGGGCTTTAGTACCGACCCTTTAGTCCCGGTTCCCCAACCGGGACAAATGGGCCTTACGAACCGGGACAAATGGCCCTTTTTCTACTAGTGACAACTATTCCACCTATCCTTGCTCCCCTTTAAACAGACTTGAATAGGCATTAGTTGAACATCATCCCACGTAGTACAGGCTTGCAATTCATTATCGCCGATTGAGAGAGTTGGAGAAACCATAACATGCCGCATAACAACATGGAAGAAGATGTCAAAGTCGCCACACCAATAGCCCATCAATTGCCGAAAGTCATGTTCTGCTCCCGAGCTCATTTGAGCTTGGGATGAACAATAAAAAAATGAAAATCATTTTTTAAAATCTGTTTTTTTGGGTGAAAACATTGAAAAAAATTCTCATTGCTTCCAAAATTTCATTCAAAATTGACATACGTACAAGTCGTGAAAAAAAAATCAGTACTCCAAAATGTTTCTGGAAATAACATTTTTGGAGCATCAATTTTGTTTTTGCTGCAACTTCCACGAATGTTGTTTTGTGAGCATTGAGAACTTTTGTCAATGTTTGCACCCAAAAAAATCAGATTTTTTTGAATTATTTTAAAATTGTTTTCGGGTTACTGTTCACCCGAGCTCATTTGAGCTCGGGCTCAAATACATCACGTCCATCAATTGCTCTCTTTGATAGACAAGCCAATGGCCAAGATTCTAAGAGAACCAACAAATTCGGACGGCATAAACTCTCACAGGCCTTTCATGGATACCAAATCGGACGTCATTAGGTAAGGCGAGGCAGGAGAGAGCTTTCCAATACGTCATCACCGCCAATACCTCGTCGATGCTGCTGGAGGGAAAAAACATGAAGAAAAGTAAAACAAAACGGATGGATCCCCACTCCTGTTGCCGCCCACAAGGCCTTCAGACGAGGTAGGAGGGGGTCCACGGTAGCTGCATGAAGGAGACCATTTGTAGCGGAGGCTAGGGTTGGGAGCAGGAGCCTGGCTAAGTGGCTAGCACTTGTTTTCTTCGTCCTTCACTCTTCATTTTACAGAGTACTCCTACGCTGGAGCTACGGTTTAGACCAAAACCTGCACCTTTTCCAGTGCGGGAGGTCGTTGTACTTGCTCTAACCTCGGCAAAAGCCTTCGTCCTCGACGGCAGCTGGTTGCCCATAGGAGGCCATGGCCACCATGGTCTCGACGGGATTGATTCTCCGAGGGGGTACACGTACAACGTGGGCGCAACTGGCTTCAATTTTCCCTTTTGTCCGGCGTTGTTTTGGGCCCCCGATCTCTTTCCATTTCTGCTCACGACCGCCCACAAGTCAGAAGGCCATAATATAGTGCGCGGGTACATGCATGATATGAATCCTAGGACACATGATTCACGCTTCGAACATAGATTAGGCCAACTTCAACGCACGACCCATTCTGTCCACCCGCATTCGTTTGAGCCAAAACAGACAGATGACATGATCCAACGCGCGGCCGCATCCTTCAATTTTGTCCGTTTTGCGTCAGGCCCGCCCCATTTCCGGCGTAAACTTGTGCCCGGTTTACGTCCATACGGACGCCAAACGGACGAGCACGCGGTACCTCCTCGCGCGTCATGAGGACACGTGACGGCCGTGCACCTACCTCCACCGCCCAAATTGGATGCACATGTACGGCGGGGCCTGGCTGCCATTAACACGGGTGTGGGGTCACCGTCCTTCGTAATGTGGAAGCCGTGGACCGGTCAATCCACAGCTTTCACTTCCAAGCCGGCCTGCCTCCTCCATTGCCGACACGAGCAAACCATAGCCACCTCCCCGCCGTCACGCCCCGCTCGCCCACCTCGCTGCCGGTGCCATGGGCTGGCATTGGATCAAGGTGAAGCATGACCGCGAGGCCGGCTCCTCGGGCCGACACTGCTCCAGCAGATCCGCACCGCCTTCTCCTCCATCTTCTCCGCCACCTGCTCCGCCAGTTTTTCTGTATGAGCCGCCAATGTCGGGCATCGCGACAGGCCATACATGCATGTCGATGTATACCATCGCTACTGGGAGATGGAGACGTCGGTGCCGTGGGGAGATGTCCACTTGCCAAATAACTAGCATCTCTCCCACGACCGCGTGCCGACCCCTCCAGTGCCCGTGAGCGGCCGCACCCGCAGCGAGGAGATCAACCGACGGCGTCGGCGCCTCCCGCCGGATCTACTGGCGGGCTCCAGGTACGCCATAGATTCGCCGCTATGGGATACGTGGCTCCGCGGCGAGCAAGACCAGCGGCGGCAATCCTTTTTTTGCCAATCGACCTCCTAGCCCGCGCCACCCGCCCTCCTCAGGCCGATGGCGATGCCCTCCCAAACGAGGGGCGGTAGCCGTGTGCGCGGCATCACGCCGACGCCTTCTCCGTCTCCGTCCCCGCCATCGCCACCGCCCATGACTGAGGAGGAGGAGGCCCGCCTCATGAGGCGTGTCATGGAGGACTCCATGAACACGCACGACGAGCGGCAATGGGATGGCCTGAAAACCGCTCTGGCCCTGTCTACGGCCGGAGGCGTGGCCATCCCAGAGATGGACGTTGACGTCAAGGAGGAGGAGAAGTTGGAGGTGCTGGAGGAGGCGCCCATCGCCGCGTGGAACCCTCGTCTGGTGGGCCAGCGGTGGAGCTAGTCGTGCACGGCGCCGGAGATTGCTGACGCAGTGGGTGTCGGCCCATGGGCAGCCCCACCACCGCGGTCACCAGAGCACGAGCAAGAGCCACGGGAGGAGGTGGTGCAAGCGCCTCCGGCGCAGGCGCCCCCCGTCTGGCAGGGGCCGCCAACCCACTGTGGCAGCCACCGCCCTACGTCGACCTCACCGGCGACGACAACGAGTAGGACAGCGACTCCTGAAGACTCCGACGGCATCGGCGACGGACCTTTATCTACTTGTTTTTTGTCTTTTATTAAGTTTAAGTTTAATTAAGACTTGCGTTGAACTTTGATACTATGAGCGTATGGACGTTTTATGTTTATATTCATGTTTTCGTATTATTTGCAAGTTTATTTTTATTTTATTTTTGCAAAAATTTGAAGTCCGTAACCCCGGACGGTTTGGGGCGAAGCGTGCCCGTTGGGCGCACCGATGCCCGCATAACTGCAAACGGACGGCCGTATCCGTTTTCCTGCCCCAAACGGAGGAAAAACGGATGAACTGGACGTCCGTTTGATGTCGCGCGTTTGGACTGAAGAACATCTGTTCACATGGTTCAGTCAGACAATTACAGCGCGCAGCGTAGCTCAGCGTAGCGCAGTGCTGTGGTTCTTCTCTCACAAGCAACTGGTTATTCCTGGCGTGTTTGAATCGACAGAAAAGTATCTTCACACATTGACCAGATCAGATCAGCGGATCAGTCCAGGCGCAGTTTTCTAGGATGATGTCACGGCAAATTTCTGTTCTCCCATTTTTTGGATGAACTCGTCAGCATTAGCTAGAGAGAAGGCACACTAACAACAACAAAATCCAAGCAATTAACACAGAGTGGTTTCATCAACAGATTGGACATCTCGGTAGCCCGTTCTCGTTGCAGTGTCCGGTGATTTCTCTTGGCGGCTCGGTTCCGGTCCTATTCAGTTGTCTAGGGTGTTTTATTTTAGGTGTGTCGTCTCCTGTTTTCTTGCTTGATGTTGGGTTATGAGCATTTGTGCAACTAGCTTGAATGTGTTTTTTTTTAGCATGCTTGTATGAGGATTTTATCAGCACTTTTGTGTCGGTTCGGCCATTTGTGCGAAAGCCTGTTTCGTGAGGTGCTGGTCGTTGACGAACACACGCAGCACACTGCATGTGGGGAGGGCGACTGCGCCGAGCTTGTCACGCAGCTCGTCACCTTGTCCTTGTACCCGGCATGCATCGAGAGGTCCCGCTCGTCCATGTGCACGTCGTAGCTGGACGGGATCGTGCTCGCCGCCCAACAATCCTTGTACGTCTGCCGGATGCCACAGAGGCTCGTCAGGTAAACGACCACCCGCCTAGCGCTCTCCGGCGGGGGCGGCGGGGAGGTGGATTCTTTTGTGACGCGCTGTCTGCATGCTGATGGAACCTGCCCGTCCACGCAATCGTCGTATATTCCTCAAAAAGCATGAACACTTATATGTAAACACTTATTTTATTACATTATTTTTTGTGAAATGTGCGAGCATTTTAAAAGAAATTGTGTGAATCTAAAAGTTCATTAATGATTTTTGGAATCTCTCATTTTTATTAAAAATAACACTTTTAAAAATATGCTAATAAAGTTTAAATTTATCCAAACATTTATTTTTAAATAAAAATGAAATAAAAGTAATAATAAAAAAGAAGAGAAAAACGAACCACACTGATACGGCTCTGAAAGGGACATATAACAGGGTCCGCTTTTATTAGACCAAGAAGAGAGGAGTCCGTGGTAGGAGTAGAACTTTCTGTGCTCTAGTCCAAGCTCACGTCAGAAGCTTTTAGGACCATAGTTATCGCAGAGGGCCTACTGACGCTGAACCCAGCCCACCAGCAGATATCTCTACTACTATTAAACAAGCAAACATAGGAAGGTCCTAACCGGTGCTCTCAGCGCCGGTTTTGATTACTGGCGCTCGAAAGTGTTTCTACTGGGCCGGCCCAGCATTACTTCGTCCGCTGGCGGGCAAACGCAGAAAAATTAAGCCAAAAAGAAGCGAGCTGCAGGATCGAACTCGCGCCGTCATTGTAATGTACGATTATGGTTAACCACCACACCAACTTGGAACTAGCGACTAAGTGAACAAAAAAATTGATCAAACTTTTAAAGACATCAACATTTATTGGAAAAATGAACAAAAAGGTTGAAATTTCAAAAGGTGAACGATTTTTAAATATACATTGCACATTTTGTGATATACTCTGAACAGTTTTTAAATACACACAGAACATTTTTTTTATGTATGCTGAGCAAATATTTAAATACACATTGAACATTTTTGTGACATACGCTGAACAATGTATAAATATGCATTGAACATTGTTGTGAATATATGTTGAACAATTGTAACATACCCAATGAACATTTTCTTAAGTATGTTGAACATTTTATTAAATATACGATGAACATTTTTTTATATAAATATGCAATGAACTGTGTATAATACACGAAAAAGAAACAAAAACTTCATTGAATTTGAAAGAAGTTCACCGAGTTCAAAAAAACATCGAGTTTGAAAAAAAGTTGATTGAAATTGAATAAAAGTTCATTAAGTTTGAAAAAAGTTCATCGAGTTTGAAAAAAGTTCATCAAATTTGAGAAAAGTTCATTAAATTCGAAAAAAATTCATCAAATTTGAAAAAAAAATTCATCAAATCTGAAAATAGTTCATCAACTTTCAAGAAAGAGTTCATCGATTTTGAAAAATAGTTCATGCATTTAGCAAAAGAGAAAAAAAAACAAAAAAACGAACTAAACCTTCAAAAGAAAGAAACAAAAAAAAAGGAGGAAAGAACAAAAGAACGTAGAAGATGCAATTAGCCACATCGGATCTGTATGGCGGGTTGGGAAGTGGTGCTCGGAATCAGTTAAGACGTCGTGGGTTTGAATCCCTCTCAGGCATTATCTTTTATGCGGAATAAAGCAGGAAAATATGAGAAGATGGGCCGAGCCCAAGTCGCTTGAGGGGTATGCGCCCGATTTCGAAATAGCTGTAAACGGGCGCTGAGGGCGCCGTTTAGGAATTACCGCAAACATATTCATCACTACGTGCATTCAGCCTAAGCTACACAAAACAACACGGAGAAATTACAGCCTCCCGATCAGATAAAACAGTTTGATCTAACCGTCAATCGTCAAGATTACACAAATCCACGTCAAAAGTACGCTTAGCATTTTTTTTCTGGGCGGACGAAAACTCTGCGCGAGCGGAGGAAAGGTTCGTTTGGCAACGACATAATCCCACCCCCAATTAGCGCTAACCTCTACCTCTAATCTCATCCCTAAATTAGCGCGTCCCAGCCTTCCCAAATCGCGGTCTCAGCTCTGCTCTGTGCTCCGCCCTCGCCCACCCGCCCGCTTCGCATGCCCCCAAATCCGCCGCCGCCGCGCCGCGCGCAGCAGCACCACCACCCCGCCATCGACGGCAGGAGGAACAGCAGCAACGAGGACGCGTTCCAGGAGGTGGACTCGACGGGGCGGTTCGGGCGGTACGCGGCCGTGCTGGGATGGGCTCCGTCAAGAAGGTGTACTGCTGGTTCGACCAGGGGGTGCACTGAGGTGGCGCGGAATCGGGTGCGCCTGCGGGCGCTGGACCCCGCCATGGTCGACCGCCGCCATGCCAAGGTGCGCCTTCTCCGCTCCCTCCATCGTGATCACATCATAGGCTTCCACAAGGTCTGGCTCGACCATGACGCCGGCGTGCTCAACTTCGTCACCGAGGTCTGCAACTCGGCGAGCCTCCGCGAGTACTTCGACCGCCACAAGCACATCTCCGTCAAAGCGCTCAAGAAGTGGGCGCTCCTTGAGGGCCTCGACCACCTCCACACCCACGACCCCTACATCATCCACCGCAACCGTACTTGCAGCAACGTCTTCATCAACAGCAACACCGACCATGTAATACCTGCGCCAATCAATCAATCTCGCTCACCTAGCTAATTACCTATCCTCCACACTTCTTGGTCCGGACAGCCCCGACGGCGACGAGGACAAACAGTAGGATCCAACGTAAGGTTCTTGGTCCACCCTTTTCACCGCAATGGATTAGGAATGCGTGCTTGTACCTGGTGCTGATGGTTGGGGTTCTGCAGACTTGGCAGAGATCGCGAATTTTCTCGGTATCATGCAAAGCGATTTAGGTGAGAGGAATGCAGCTCTTTGTTCTTTGAGGCTTACTTTTTTTAGTGTTAGATTTTGTTACACACAGATGGCAGATATCTGCTGTGTGACGAGAATTGCAAACTCAGATTCAGCGGGCGCCATCTTTTGTGGTGTTGCATGGTAGATGCAGACAGTTGGATCTTCTCCGTCTAGTTGTCAACTTGGTGGAAGCTAGCTGCTATACCGACAACACAGAGTGGAGGTTAGTTTAACACTTTACTCTTTGTACTATAATTTCTCTGTGCTGGTTATACAAAACCATTAGTCAGATTCTCATAATCGATAGCTATTTTCAGTTAAACATTTTCCAGCACTGTAAGCAGAAAAGATTGTTTGATGCAAAATGTACTTCATTTACGGAAAGTATTAGATGATGTTTTAACCTCAGTTATTGGTGCATCTGAAACATAAATTACCTGACAAATTGCTCCCTCGTAGTGTTGATGAGCAGTTAGAAAGGATGTACAACTTGTAGATTCCATTGCAGAGAAACATGCATAGATTTTTTTTCAGAAGAGTGCAAGCCTTTTTCTGCTGCTGTCCACATACAACCAATTTACCCCCTGTAAGTGCATCCAATTTTATGTTCTTGTCAGACGTATTATTTAGAAGGCACGGATTTCTAGCACACGTATAATTCTGAAAAGGTATGGATCTGTGTTGCTGTCTTGTGACCCCCCAGATGACAAGCAATTTCAAGAACCACCACCATTTCAGTGTGAACATAGAATAAATATAGTACGGGTGTTTAAAAATCTTCCCTTTATGACTGTTTGGAAATCTAAAGTATCACTACTGTTCTATTTCTAAATGATATTTTAGTATCAGATATAAAAAATAGCAGGCAAATTTCGGAATAATTACGGTGCATAGTTGGTTAATTTATTCAGAAAGGGGAGAATCATAAGTAGTTGTTGCACTTTAAAGTTTTGCTCGGTTTCTTGTTTAGCTCATTTCTGTTGACTTTTTACAGCCAAATCAGGAGCTTGGATGTTGTCAGGTTGAATCTCGAGGTTCTCAAGTACTTGTGATGGTATTCTCTTATATATCTAACTAAGCAGCTATAGATAATACAAAATTTATTTGTTTTCTATAACTTTACTGCACATATCGGCATATGTGACCCATTTTTATGTGACCCCAAAAAGAGGAAGGATAGTAATACCCTGATACAATCGTCATGTATACTGCATTACTGCTGGTCAATGGACATGTGAACCTGTCTTTTAGCAGCTCATATATATGCTGGTTCATGTCATCTTTAGTGCTTAACAACTACTCCCTCCGTGCATAATATAAGACGTTTTTGCAAGCTAAGTTAGCTTGCAAAAACGTCCTATATTATGGGACGGAGTAGTACAAGAGATTGTGCAGGTTATCAAGGGCAAACGTATATTCGATTTAAGGATTAACAATCAATTGAGCTGGACGCCTTCAGGTTACAACTAGAAACTCTTGTATTTATGATCATGCACATATTTAATGCAAAGTAAAAAAAAATTACCATCCACGTGTTCATGTTTTACTCCCTCCGTTCCCAAATATAAGTCATTTTAGAGATTCCAACAAGTGACTACATACAGAGCAAAATGAGTGAATCTACACTCTAAAATATGTCTACATACATCCGTAGATTTGAGATGTCTAAAAAGACTTTATTTAGAAACAGAGGGAGTAGATTACAAAAGGAATGATTACCTCAAAGAGCTCCAGGAACTCATTCTAGAATCTCTAAGAGCACATATTTATTGCTTGGAAGTGATTTATGTCATTATCTATTTATTTCATATATATTTGGGATCATTTTTTGTATTGGCGCGTCATTTGGTTACCATTGTGTATGTGAATGCTTGCTTAATATAGATGTATATGTAAGAGCTAAAACTTCAATACTGATTCTCTGGCCATCTGTTCATGCCATGTTGGCAATAAAATACTATATAATCCCAAGGATGCGAAGCAGGCTGCTACCACTCCTTCAGTCGATCGCCGCCGCTGCCCCGTTGAGGCCCTCGAAAAAGGTAGACAACATCGAGGAAAAGGTAGACTCGGCTCCTCCACTCATGCTTCTCTGAATTTATACAAGCTAAATTCAGAACATGGTTCTCTGAATTTCTACAGGCTAAATTCAGTACATGCTTCTCTGAATGTTGGCCTGCCAATTGGTATTGTATTGCAGACTTCAGAGGATTGTATGCAGACCATTTATGCCAATGGATTACTGCATTTTTATGTTAGTTTTAAGACTATTTCAATGTAAGGACTACACAGAATCTCTGACAATCTACGGCAAATCATTTTCTGCACAGACAATGCAGTACATGCTTTATGAATATCTGGTGGCTCAGGCCTATTATTATCCTTGCCAGTAACTCTTCTAATGGATAACCGGAGAATTTTATTGAATTTGTACACAACTGAAATTATGTTTGCACCATCTATCTCATCGCATGGCATGTTTAGGCACCATGGCTCTAATACTACACATCCACTTACCTTTGTAGTTATCTGCCGAAATTTAGTCAAAATAAATATTTGTAAGTTGAGAATTACTTTTTGGCGGGCTAAAAGGACTGAGTTGTGTGGGAAGAGATGGTTGTTATTGAAGGCCAACTATTGTTGTTCACTCACTTCCTCTTTCTCTTGCTGGTATGAGGTTATTCTTATGATAGCTGGTATTGAAAATGCAACTACCTACCCAAACTCACCAAGCATTGACTAATATGTCTTCATACATAATGATATGCTAAAATTTATGTTTTACTTGCTTGGATGATTGTACCATGTCATTTATTTAGAATAGTACCAGGCCATTTATTGAGAATAGTACTGGATCATATATTTAATTCACGACCTGTTCGGTTTCTCTCCACTCCCGCGACTCAGCTCCCAGAGCGGGGCAAGCTGCTGCAGCTTTTTATGGAGCAGCTCAAACCGAGCTTCGCAGCTCCGCGGAGTTGAGCGGAATAGAGAGGAACTGAACGATGCCTTGATGGGCACATTGCAGTATTCCTTGGAACTCAAGCCTGACTTGTAGGTGAGTTAGAAATCTACTTCTAAGTTATGGGATGTCGCCAAGCGACCAAAATTATACTGGGAGTGCCATTCTTGTTGGCCTTCTACTTGAAGAAGCTTGCCATCTACGCCACAAGTCAGAGCGGTCGTTCCCCTACTCCATAGAGATGTGATACTCAACGGTGTTGATTCAAATGATGACGATGGCAGAATAGAAAGATGATTATGAGAAGTTGGACATGTAAAAGATTAATCATAGTACTAAAAACATATGTAGATCTTGAGTATGTAGAAACATTAAATAGTGATTGTAACTGAGTACTTGAACATGGTATTCAAGATTCATAGAATAAAAAGGGTACTAATAGTTTGAAACATGATTGCACTACCTTTTCTTTGGTGGAAATGTATCTTTTTGTATACAACAATTCATTTTATTCAAATATTGCTCGCTACTATCATATTATCCTTTTACATACAAATAAATTTTCACATATAATTATAATATTAGTCTAGACGTGCGTTGCACGTACACACTTACTAGTAGCATGAAAAACAGGGCGCACTGCAGCCGTGCGCTCACTGTTGTCTCACCACCGGTCGGGCTCGTCGTCGACGCGCGCGCGACACCGCTCTCTCTCGCTGGAAAGCTCACAACTACGGCCTCCGTATCCGCCGTCTACATGCGTTGTCTCACCGCCGGCCGGGTTCTGTACCTGTGCGTGTTGTGCTGATATTTAATTAGTACCACACCGGTAAAGTAGGGTAGCACATCGCCACATATAAGGTGAGGCTCGGGAGCTTGTTACACCCCGTGCGGCATGTACGGGTTAAAGCAAATAACCTAGCAAAATAACCAGAATATGGTGAGTGCTACCCTATGATTCTAATGGGCAATTTGAGAAAATACCACATCTTTCCTGGGACTTCGCTCCCATAGCACACCTTTCTTTTTATTAGATTGTATAGCACACCTTTAACTAATGGCTGGACAAAATACCATAGATTGATTTTTCACCTTCTATTCCACGTCCAAACCCACATCTCTTTTTTATTAGGACGAAATTGCCCCCGGCTGTTTCCTGGTGATATGAAACGATCACAGAACGCAGAGCACAACGCCGCATCGTCGTGACTCCTCCCGACGCCACCGCCTCACTGTGCCAGCTCACCGGTGAGCGTCCGTCTCACCGTGCCTCCTTTCCGGCAGCAGCGCCTTGTCATTCGTCCTCTCCCACTTGCCCTCTGTACGTATGCAGCATGACACCCGTCCAGATGTAGCTGCTCGTGGCTGTGCTGGCTGGAGAAGTGCTTGTTGTACATGCTGCTCCATCAGTTGTAGTTGTAGCTACTGGTTGCTCTGGTTGCTAGCTTTGTTAGCATATGGCTCAAATACCAGTAAGATACACTAACAAATTTGTTACGTGTTGGCGGCTGTAGCAATTGTTGTAAGAAGATATGGATGCTTGTTCGTATGGATGTAATCAAAATTCGGATTGGGATGTAGCATGTAATGATATATTATTTTGTTGGTATAGATATAATCAAAATTTCTACAACATTTTCACGTAAAATTTTGACATGACCTCTCTATATTTCTGTACCTTCTTCACATATCACAAGAATATATATGACAATCCAGAATTAATAGATATGAATTTATATTGGAAGCATAAGGTGAGTCCTAGTATGACAAGTTGCATCCAGAACAAAAAGTGAATAATCATCTCAGTACACACGACAAGATCACAAGACATTATCCTAGAAAAAAGATCACAACACACTGAAAGACATGAATTCAATTGAAAAGCATCGACTTCTTAAAGAAGTGGCATCGACTTAATGCAGATCACTAAAGGCATAACAATATCACGGAATGGCATGCTACACTCTTTTTCTCTTCCTTGGTGTGAGCTTTTTTGCGGCCTTCGCAACTACTTTTGGTGGAGAAGCGGGAGTCCCTGTTTCCATAGAAAGTTGCCTGCATAATACATCAATTTCATGCATTAAAAAATGAGACCGATGTTATACATAATTCAATAAAAACATCAGATTTCTTTTCACCTCCTTGTGGTTGGACCAGGGCTGCCTTGTAGGACAGTGAATGAAGATGTACCTCCAAGAGGGCTATGAAGAGATGATTGACTACACAAAACAACATTGTTTAAAGATAAAAACATTCCACACTTGTAGAGATATTAAAGATAAGCCAAAAGAAATTTACCTCCTCGTTATAGGTCGAGGGCTAGCTTGTGGGACACCCAATGAAGACATCCCTCCAAGAGGGCTACGAGGAGATGATTGACTACCGAGAAAACATAGTTTAAGGTAAAAATATGCCACATTTGTAGAGATATTAAAGATAGGCCAGAATAAAATTACCTCCTCGTCATAAGTCGAGGACTAGCTTGTGGGATAGCCAATGAAGACATCCCACCAAGAAGGCTAGAAAGAGATGATTGACTACAGGAAAAGGCATTTTTTAAAGATAAAAACATGCCACATTTGTAGAGATATTGAAGATAATAAGCCAAAAAAATACCTCCTCGTCATAGGTCGAGGGCTGGCTTGTGGGGCAGCCAATGGAGACATCCCTCCAAGAGGGCTACAAAGAGATGATTGGCTGCACAATATGTAGTTTGAGAAAAAAATACCTCACGCCCACTTGAGAAATTGAAAAGAAGCATTATTTCTTACCTCCTTGTAATAGGACGAGGGCTGACTTGTAGGAGAGCATCTCCTGGGATTGTACATTCAACATCTACTTCGGTGTTTGGTTTTATCTTTCTAGGTTTCGGTTTCCTGTCAACAAATTGAAACAATGTTACAAACTCGAGCAATAGAAGTGAAAATATGAGTTGAGCAAATGTGAATAAATATAAATGACCTTTTCTTCACTCCATTAGTTGGGCATCCAGCTTGCCTATGTCGAAGTTGGTTACACTTCTTGCACCTGTTTTGGCTTCCTAATTGACCTTTTGGTGGTGGTTTCTTTTTATAATGTCGTCCTCCCTTTTCAAGGCAACTTCTAAATCTCAACTTCCTTTTTATTCCTACGGAACTTTTGGGGAGTGGTGCATGCAATACAAAGTCTAATTTAACATTAGACCATTGTGATCTATCTGTGAGGGGCTCTACAACCCCCCTATATGCTGCCCTAAACCTTTCTAGAGAGTAGTACTCATGAAGATAATCTTCCATCTTCATGTTCCTTTTTCCAATCAAGAAAACAAGTGCATGCTCACATGGTTTACCTGTGTGCTGCCACTCAAGGCACGTGCACTCGCTTTTCTCTATGTTAACCACATGCCTCAAATTGTCTTTGTTAATGTCCCTGACCTCACCTTTCCAATTACTTGATCTGGTAACTTTCAAGTGCCCAAGCCCCCTTGTTCTATTATTCACTTGTTGTACAACTGCTGGCAACATTCGTCCTTGTAACTTCTCCCCAATTGTTCTCCTTGTTGCAACCAATTTCATTATCTTTCCATTAAGCGTGTCAGCTAACACATCTACGGGAAGATCTTTGGTTCCTTTTATCCAATTATTGAAGGTCTCTCTCTGCAAGGTTGTTATGAATGTAATCGCACTTGATCTCAGTGTCAAAACTAGACCTCATCCACTTCAAATTATGGTACTCTTGCAAGTACTTGCCCACAGTTTGGCTAGATTCTAGAACCTTGGAGAAGTGGTACTCAAACATTGAAGGTCTATGTGTCTTACCAGCAGCCCACATGCGTCCAATTATGTCACCATTATATCTTTTTGAAAAATTATGCATTAAATGCGTAAAGCACTCCCTCTGTTCTGCTTGAGGGAAAACTTTCTTAACTGCATTTTCTAGGCCTTTGCATGCATCCGTATATATAGCAAGCTTTGAAATTGGCCCTAATGCCCTATGCAACTGTGTCATGATCCATGTCCAATTATCTTCATCTTCAACCTCAATAAAGCCAAATGCAAGTGGAAACATCCAATTATGTCCATCTAAAGTTGTGCATGCAGCTAAATGACCATTCCACTTTCCATTCAATGCAGTTGAGTCTATGCTAAGATAAGGGCTACATCCAGCATGGAATCCATCTACACAAGGCTTAAGTGCCATAAAAAATCTGTGAAAGTAAACTTTACCTTTCGTTAGCTTAGTATCGACCTCAACAATGCTTCCAGGGGACCTAAGTTCCATCTCTGCTTTAAAATTATATAGGTAACGGAAGCTACTACACCAAGAACCATATATCTCATCCTTTGCTCTCTCCCTCCCCTTCCATACAATGTGATAGCCAGTGGTTACATTCCAGTCTTCCTCTAACTTTTCTTGTAAATCCTTGCAACCAATGTTTGGAGTTTTCCTTAAAATTTTCTTGGACCTTTCTTGAACCCAATCTTGCGAGGCCATTGCTGAATTGAGCCTACTACTTGAAACACATGTGTGTGTCGGTCCTATCTGGTTAAACTGCATACATAACAAAGTTGTTAGCGTTGCTACAATAACATGATGCTACCATAACAAAAATAATAGATAAAGTGAAATATTAAGCTATGTTAGTACCCTGGTCTTTGTCTTATCAGCCATAATGCGACATGTTATTTTCCATGGACAATCCTTAGCCATACAATGTGCCATCCACCTACTCTTGTCAGCTCTGTGAGTTCCAAGGTTGAATTCTTCATTGATTGCCCATTGCCTCACAGCCCTCCTACAATCGATCATTGTTGGAAAGATTGAACCTTTCTCAACTTTTGGATGATCTTTGTCATATGACATTTCTATGTCTTCAGGAACTTGGTCATCAACTGGTATAGCTCCCTCGGCTATTAACTCCTCATTAGCATGGCACACAACAACCGGAGCTGGATCATTTATTGGTTGAGCATCCTCAACCTCATCCTCAATTCCAAGTACCTCACACATGTTTTCCTGGGACATAGGAGCTATTATATCATCACCTATAGGAGTTATCTCAAGACTGGACCAGTCAATAGTAACTTGACCATCAGATTGCACATATCTCTCATTATTACGAAGCACATTACCATCGTCAACACATGATGCACTACTAGCATTTGACTGGTAAACAACAGAACTTGAGGAAATGATGTTGTCGACTATCTCACTAGATGGGATATTTTCTGAACAAGATGATGCCGTAAACCCCTTTGCAATTTCCACAACTTGAGCAAGCACAAGCAATTCTTTCTCTTCCCATCTCTCAAGAAATGATGTCAGCAACTTCCAGTAGTTATCAATCCACTCAACTGAGTCAAAATGCTTGTCCTTGCACAAAATATGGACCTCTTGTCCGCTCCCCCAAACAATTTTGGACCCAATGAGTTCTATCATTTTTTCAACCGAAAAACGTTTCATGTTAACCTCAAACTCCACATCATGTTGGGAAACTTGATGCTCGCTGCCATCATCAAGTTTTGCAACAAATCGAAGAACTCTAACAATTAGTTTATAAATGACAACGCGCAATTCTGCACCTTCCTCCCTACAAAATTTTGAATAGAATCAATGATTAGGCATAAATATTCGTCAATATTTGAGTTAACAATTCACGTAACCCTCCTATTCAAAAGCATAGGTTGAACGACTAACGCTTCCGGAACTGCGCCCTCTGGCTCTAACTGTTTCGGAGCTGCACCTTCTGGCACCATCTTGGCGAACAACACCCTTCTACTCCTACTTGTGAAGCCTGCTCACTAGCTCTCCTCCTCCACCATAATCTCCATGGCCTAGGGTTCCACAATACACATGTCAGATCAAATGTGTGTGTGTGTGTGCGTGTGTGTGTGTGGAGAGAGAGAGAGAGAGAGAGAGAGAGGCAACATGTCAGGGGCGGCGGCAGAACGTACGTGTGGATTGTTGGGGAGGAGAAGAAACGGGATGAGGCGGCGGCGGGATGAAGCACGTTGACGTGGCGGGGCGCCTGGAAGGATGGAACGGCAAGGCGTCGGTTCAGGGAGGAGGCATGGCGAGGCGGCGCCACGCCGCGGAGGAGGCACAGCTAGGCGGCGGCGCTGGGAGAAGGAACGACGAGGCGGCGGCGGCGTGCTTCGTTCTGTCTCTCATGGTTTGATCGTTTCGTATCCAGGAAATGACCTGGGGGCAATTTCGTCATAGCAAAAAAGAGATGTGGTTCTGGACCGTGGAAAAGAAGGAAAAAAATCAATTTGTGCTATTTTGTCCAGCCATTAGTCAAAGATGTGCTATACAATCCAATAAAAAGAAAGGTGTGCTATGGGAGCAAAGTCCCAGGAAAGACGTGGCATTTTCTCAAATTGCTCGATTCTAACCCGTGGCACCTGGTGCTGCATTACCCAAACTAATGAATAGACAGTCTCTTCCTTTGCAGGTGGTGGCCTTTTTGTTTATATGTTGCGCTTTGTGGTTGATCATTATTACCATGTACAGTAAAAGGTATGTCGGGTGAGTCGCCGTCAAACCACAACGGAGGGCGACCTCTACGGCTCGCCGCCAAACCACAACAGAGGAAGACCTCTACGAGGCGGCGAGCATATATACCTCTACCCTTCCCAAGCTTACGTCGATCACTCGCTCTCGCACCACCTTAACCTAGAGTTCCCATCCCACCTCTTGCTCGGCTCCCAATTCCATGCCAGTCACTCGCTCTTACTCCACAATATACATTGTTGTATATCGTTCCTATCTCGTTTTCAGGATGAGGACATGCTAATAGTGTACCTGACCGTGATCATCGCTGGAAATATCATTAGCAACCATAGTTTACAATTTGCATCGCATACATACTCTATCTGAGGTAGAGGCTTCACACGCTTCATCTCCATACCATGACATATCTTCCACATGGCACTAATAACCACCCTGCCAGTTTGTAGTCAACATGCGCCATATGCATCATAATGAGGAACATGTGGTTATATTTTTGCCCTACATCCACATGTTCAATCAACACAACATGCGACTTGTGTCCTGAAACCTTCTTCACTCCCACTGTGCAAGAAGTTACTTGAGTAGTCATGTTATAACCATTGGGAACTCGCCTATGATCACATATTGTAAGAGCATGTTCAATAGTCTAGACAACTGTCGGTTGTAGCATTCCTGTATATTATTTATTGTGGAAAATAAATAATAATTAACCGATGGGTTCACTTATCAAGGCTAAGCACACTCAAAGTCGATTATCAAGGCAAGACCAAGTCAACTCAAATAAAGCCTTGTAATGATGAACAAGTTAACAAGGACAAAAAGATAAGAAGACCAAGTCAA
Source organism: Aegilops bicornis (assembly GCA_021605145.1). Taxonomy (NCBI): domain Eukaryota; kingdom Viridiplantae; phylum Streptophyta; class Magnoliopsida; order Poales; family Poaceae; genus Aegilops; species Aegilops bicornis. The sequence goes on along the minus strand of CM038675.1, from coordinate 212,507,980 downwards.
AGGGAAAAGAATTATGAAAGAAGACCAAGGGAAGCTTCAAGGCCCAAGTGGAGAAGCCCATCAAGGTCGAAGAGTGAGATGGGTTGGTCCATGAGAAGGCTATGGACTCCACCTCTCTCCCTCCTAGTCTACCATGGACTCATTGACTTATTGACCAAACATTACCTACTTTTGCCCTTTCACCTCCTTACTTCAGGGTAGCCTTGATCATTTTTCAAGGAACCCAGAGTCTATATAAAACCCCATGGGCATTTAATCAATCACACAAATAAGAATCAAGGGGAAGACACTAGAGCTCCCACAACCTTGCTCATGCAACTCTAAGGTTGGATCCGAGGTCCCTCGTTTGCCTCAGTCCGACATTGGGGAAGGGCATTCGAGAGTGAGATCTGAAAAGCTCTGTCCGACTTAGCACTACTACCAACCTCCTAGACGCATTTCTACAATATGACATGATCGCTTCGTCGAGGAGATTGAACTTATTAAAAGAAAACCATTGTTTCAATCTTTCTACTATATGGCGACTTTTGATATATGGCCATCGTACACACCCCAATTATAATATTTATTGTTTGAAGACATCCTCAGCACTCTTGATGCTAATCACGTTACTCGAGGCACCCCTAGTCCAAAGGTGTTTACATAAAAACATCATCTACAAAATAAACTAACTATTGCATAAACATGGCAATCTTTGATTAACAACTAAACTATGAATATTCCTCTAAAAAACTAAACTATGGCTATAACCTTGTAATCTATCATGCTGCTTATCTGCCACAGCAAACAAATTTGCATAACTATTTTCATCCGATTAATCTACTCCAAAATCTCTCAAATAAATTGATGCCAAATTGACATCTCCACGGAAGAACACATCCCACAAATTCCCCAAACTGAAATAAGAGCAAGCCAATTAAAGACTAGAGAAAATTGCTCGGCATTTTGACTCCTACTCTGCAAATGTGGATCTCTTTATATATTCTCGGGGAGTGTAGTGCGAATGTCAACATGTTCATTTTATATGAATCTTGAGGTACATAATTGTTTCCTTCCATTTTGGAGCAACCCGCACCTCGAGCTTCAAGCTTTTCCACATGATTTCGTGAGCAATCAATAATGTAATGTAAGCTTCAACTTTTCAAAATGTTTCTCCGACCAATGTCCTTACTTTTCTGAATTTCACTCCAAACTTTATTGCCTCATGATAAACTGGTAAAGTGGATTTTTCACTGCTAGGCTATCTTCACGAGTTAAGGCATTTCCAAGCTCATCTAGTGGCTTCTCGAGTGGTTGACCTTGAATTAGTCCATTGCCCTGACAGGTCGATTCAGCGATGAAAATGCTCTCATGTCTTAATGGGTTCTCAAATTCCAACAGAAGCAGTATTCACTGAATTGAAATTGCCCCATCTTTTAGGACTAGCTAGATTCATACCATGATTATTAGTGTGTGAATTCTGGTTTTTACCCCCTATTTTTGACATTTTGGACACTAATTACCCTGTTTGGCGAGATTTCATCCGTTTACTCCATTTAGCAGAAGTGTTGCCACAATTTACCCAGTTTAAAATTTTGTGAGCTATCTGACCGGTGGGTCACAATTGTCTACTTCAGTAGGCATGCCATGTTAGTGGTTTTTCCTAACTATTTTTCTCACTGCTGAACCGGGCCACATAGCTTCTCCTGACCAGCTCGGCCTGATGGAGGCCGCTCGTGTCGCGACCAACACACAACGCCCGAGTTGGCCGCTCGCCATGCTCGCCTCCAGTTGCTTCTCGCTTGCGTTGCTCGCCCCCAACCGATTGTGAAAGAACATGCGGTGCCCCCATGTTTGGTTTTGGTAATTGATGACAATCTCTATGAACTAATGGTTGCCTTGAGTTATATTTGAAGGTTTTGTCCATAGGCTTTTCTTGGAGTACATGCGTTGGTTTCAAGGAGAGTTTGTGTTGACCAAGGTGCTATTAAGGAATTATCCAAAGATTGGTCATGTGAGAGTTGAGCTTATTGCAAGCATGTCTTGAAGAAGAAGATTGTGTGATCATTCATGTTTACCTTCAAGACATCATTCAAATGAAGAGAGTTGGAAAGATTCAAGGTTGATCAAGACTAAGTCAAGAGTGAATCAAGTTGATCAACTCACAAAGCGTAGAAGATGTACCGAGAGGGATCAAGTGATCCCATGGTATGGTAAGCATTGTCCATTGTGCTTTGCCATGGTCTATGTGAGAGTTCTACGTGGGGTTAGGTACGTGTTCATGGGCTTGCGTCAAGAGGAAGATATCACTCAACCCATGGAGAGGATGACATCAAGTGGTGATCGTCATCAAGATTGCCGTGTGCAAGTTCAAGTGGAGCATCGTAAAGAGATCAAGTGCTTGAAGCTTGTCGTCCATTGTGGTGACAATGGACTTGTGAAGATGTGCCTAAGAGTGGCTCACCCATAGTGGACTATGGGGGAGCAATCATCTAGTCTTCATCGAGCCAACACAATCAAGAAAGGTGGTCCAACTTGAGGGAGTCAAGATCGTCATCATCTAGCTCAAGTGGACCATGTGCAAGGCAAATGTTTGCCCTTGATAGGTTTTCTATTTTACTGGTCTCAATGTGGTAGTTGGGATCGTTTGCCGTACTATCAAGGGGGGCTCTCAAGTTGGTAGCTTGATCGTGTCGTTAATAGAGAGCTCAAACCATTGCATCCTTGCATCATGTTTATTAGTTTGTGTTTGGTGTTTCTCTTTGTGAGTTTTAGAGCTTGTGGTCTTCTTCTTGACAAGATCGAGTTCGTCGAAAACGGAGTTCATGTGCATCTTCTATGATGTTTTCGATGTTGGAGGTTATGCCAGTTCTTCTTTGTTGGAGGTTTCTCTCCTCTATTTGTTAGGCATACCTCCCCTGCCACTTATTTACTATAATCAGCCGCTGTTGGATGCTACTCGTCGTCTTCTATCCAACAAGCTTGAGTTTGCTCAATTTGAAGCTCATATGCAGAAGTTGTGGCAGTTTAGGCTTTATTGCATCCTCTGTTTTTTCTGTTGTGTTCCTGAAAGCCTCAAGCGGTAGTACTGCTCTCTAGAGCGGTAATACCGCTTGTAAGCGGCAGTACCGCGGCCTGTGCCGCGCGTAGTACCGCTACTTCTGGGGATGCGTCTTTTTGTGTCAGGTTTCGTGGTAGTAGAGCGGTAGTACCTCTTATAAGCGGTAAGCGGTACTACCTCTCCACCCGAGCGGTAGTATCTCTGATTAGTGGTAAGCGGTACTACCTCTCCTCCCGAGCGGTAGTACCTCTTATAAGTGGTAAGCGGTACTACCTCTCCCCAGAGCGGTACTATCTCTCTGGCAGAACTTCAACTCGTGTTTTCTCTCTCGTTGGGCTGTTTTGACCGTGCTAAGCGGTAGTACCGCTCCTCCGAGCGGTAGTACCGCTTGTGCACGACCTGAGTACATAACGGTTGGATTCGGGAGGTCCTATAAAAGGGGGTCTTCTTCCCCAATTAACCTTATCCTTTGAGCTCGTGTTCTTCCCCCATTGTTGACCTTCTTCGAGCTTGCTAACTCTCAATCCCTCCATGGATTCTTGCTAGTTTTTGAGGGAAAAGAGAGAGGAGATCTAGATCCACATTTCCACCAATCACTTTCTCCTCTATGTGAGGGGAACCCATTGGATCTAGATCTTGGAGTTCTTGGTGTTCTCCTTCTTGTTCTTTCCTCTCATTTTCTTCCCTAGCATTAGTTGCTTCGGTGGGATTTGAGAGAGAAGGACTTGGACACTCCGTGTGCCCTTGCCATTGCATTTGGTGCATTGGTTTGAGTTCTCCACGGTGATACGTGGAAGTTACAAGTTGAGAAGCTTATTACTCTTGGGTGCTTGGTGCCCTTGAGCTTGTTCCTCTTGGGTTCTTGGGCGCCCTAGACGGTTGGTGGTGTTCGGAGCTCAATCATTGTGGTGTAAAGCTCCAGGCGAACGTCGGGGTCTCCAATTAGGTTGTGGAGATCGCCCCGAGCAATTTGACGGGTACCGGTGACCGCCCCCAAGGGTTGCCAAAGTGTACGGGTTCGGTGACCGCCCCTAAGGGTTGCCATTTGTATAGGTTCGGTGACCGCCCTCAAGGGTCCCTTAGTGGAATCACGACATCTTGCATTGTGCGAGGGCGTGAGGAGATTACGGTGGCCCTAGTGGCTTCTTGGGGAGCATTGTGCCTCCACACCGCTCTAAACGGAGATTAGCATCCGCAAGGGTGTGAACTTCGGGATACATCGTCGTCTCCGCATGCCTCGGTTATCTCTTACCCGAGCCCTTTACTTATGCACTTTACTTTGTGATAGCCATATTGTTTCTTGTCATATATCTTGCTATCACCTAAGTAGTTTTTCTTGCTTAGCATAAGTTGTTGGTGCACATAGGTGAGCCTAGTTGTTGTAGGTTTTGTGCTTGACAAATTAACCGCTAGGTTTTTTCCGCATTTGTTCAAGCCTCAACCGTAATTATTTTAAAGCGTCTATTCACCCTCCCCCCCCCCCCTCTAGGCGACATCCACGATCTTTCAGATTGCATTGCCCGTCTAGACTTCTATCGCACGCACCCGTCAGGCTTGCTCGAACATACATGATTTCAGATTATATAAGTATATTTACACCACTTTAATCTGATCCACATAATCATGCATACTTAAGGGTCATATATGATAATGCTGAAGAAAAGCAAACATGTCTTCAGATTATATCAGCAACAATTTCTCCTATAATTTATTCGATGGTAACATGCCACACTGATCAAGTATTGTCATCTCATAAGAATATTTCTTCAAACCGGAAACGAGTAGTCTAAATCCATCTAATATGCATTACAGAGTGAGAGAAAATCTAGCCACAAAAACACCTAACCACCAGGGGTGAGAAATAGAGAATGTGGCCATACATATGGGAGGGGAGAAGATTGTCATACCGACTGCTGCCCGCTTTGACAACCGCTAGCGACCACGCCTCTTGCTTGCCACTCATCGCCTACGTCGTCCTACCCCCTCCTAACGAATGAGGTCGTGGTTAGGGGCAGGATCGTGCGTGTGAGAACCGGTTCAGTAGGGAGAAAACCGTCGATGTGACAGGCCTTGGGACCGCTAATTAGAACACACACACAAATTTAAACATGGTAATTTGTGGCAACAATTTTGCTAAATTAAGTAAAACAGACGAAATCCTGCTAATAGGGTAATTAGAGTCAAAATCTCCAAAATAGGGGGTAAAAACCAAAATTCACTCATTATTTGTGAATTTTTTGATGTACTCAGCTTGCAAAAACGTCTTATATTGTACTCCCTCCGTTCCAAAATAGGGAGTAGAAGAGAGGGAGTAGTTCACTGTCCATCTTCTTTTAAATGAAACAGATGGTAGAGCAGTCTGTGCCTTATATCTGAATGGCAAAGCCATGAGCAGCTTGAAGCTTGGAACGCACAAAAATGCAGGCTAGCCGCAAGCTACAAAAACAGAGGAAAATGCAAAAGAAGCTAACAGCTATTCACCCGGCAGCTGAACAGCTTTATTGCTTGTTTTCTTCAGGATTGACGAGTCCTTCGTTTTACAGAGTACTCTCGCTACGTTGGAGCTACGGTCACTAGACCAAAACCTGCACCTTTTGCAATGCCGGAGGTCGTTGGGCTTGCAAAACCTGCACCTCGGTGAAAACCTTTTTGTCCTCGACGGCAGCTGGTTGCCGATAGGAGGCCATGGCCACCATTTGTCTCGACGGCATTGATTCTCCGAGGGGAGTACATGTACAACGTGGGCGCAACTGGCTTCAATTTTCCCTTTTGTCCGGTGTTGTTTTGGGACCCCGATTTCTTTCCATTTCTGCTCACGACCGCCCACAAGTCACGAGGCCATAAATCCATAATATAGTCGGCTGGTACATGCATGGTATGAGTCCTAGGACGCATGGTTCACACTTCGAACATACTAGAGTCGTAGCTCGACTCTGAGACTAGCCATAGTGGGAAAGCTTGATATCGAGTTCAATTTCGTGAATTTCTTATGTGGCGATGAGTTAACGAAGAGAGGTAGTTGTAGTAACTTAGCTAGTTCTTGTAACATCACATGTCCCAATACAATATGAGTCTATAATATAATAAATGAAAGCTTTCGTATTCTGGCACACTTATGTTACTTCTGCACTATGAAGGTAGTAACATAGTCTAGGGATATGCGTATGTTACTAGTGTATGTTATTATGCACTATAGCTAGTCTGAAGAACATCTGTTCACATGTTCAATCAGAGTCACAGGGCGAGCGCAGTGCAGTGGTTCTTCTCACAAGCAACTGTTTATTCTTTGCGTGTTTGTATCTTCATAGCTTGACCCGATCAACGGATCAGCCCTAGTATGGATGGATGGATGGCAAATTTCTGTTCCTCCCTTCTTTTTTCCCCTTCTCTTTTACGAAAATATTGTATCTATTATAAAGATTCACTGAAGGTACAAAGCATCCCAAATATAATAAAAATTACATCAAGATTTATGGACAACCAAACGACCATTGCCACCGCGAGAACGGACCGCCGATGCATCGCTGTCATCGTTCCCATACCGGAGCCGGGCTGACCTTGTCGATGATAACCGGGAAGTCTTCGTCATGCGCACCTAAGGACCACCGTTCGGGAGCCGCAGTCGTAGACATTGAATTCTTGAATCGATCTGAAGAATCTGACATCAAATCTCGCCATCGCATATGCACAATGAGAAATCCTAAGCTCGCTGCTCCGAGGAGTTGTCAGAAATCTAGCTGGTGCTCCGTCTAATTCGTCCCGACGACGAACTTGAGGAGGATCGGAGCCCGAAAGACGGACTCGAAGAAGCGCCATCCTCCGTCCGATCGCCGCCCTTGCGAGAACTAAAACCCTACCTATCTAAGCCGAGGCATCAGGAATACCCTCCCTACTACTGGCCGCCGAAGCGGCAAGCGAAGGGGAGGCGAATCCACGGACGCGCCGACGAAGATCGAAGGAAAGAAGGCTTTTCCCACTCACATTTCGAGACAGGGGAAAGAAAAAGCTACCTCCGGTTGAATCTTTTCTGACGCGCTGTTCCTCCCATTTTGCTTAACTCTGTACCATTTTTGGATGAGCACGTCGGTATTAGCTAGAGAGAAGGCACACTAACAACAACAACAACAACAAAATCCAAGCAATTAACACAGAGTGGTTCCCTTAGCAGATTGGACATCTCAGTAGCCCGTTCTCGTTGCAGTCCGGGCACCGCCTGAACGCCCCGGCGCCGTCCTCGTCCTCGACGAACACCTTGCAGCTGCCGGAGCAGACGTCGCACGGCACGAACCGCGCGCCCCCGCACCCGCCGCACGGCTCCGCGGCGAAGCCCCCCGGCCCCTCTTTCCCGCCGCCGCCGCCGCCCGGCGCCGCCTCGCAGGCCTCGAGGGCCTCCGCCAGCTCCCCGGACTCGTGCATGCGGCGGACCTCCTCGGCCCCGCCCAGGTGCCAGCCGTCGACGAACACCTGCGGCAGCACGCCGGCGAGGGCGCCTGCGCCGAGCGCGTCGCGCAGCTCCTCCTTGTACCCCGCGTGCATCGACAGGTCGCGCTCGTCGACGTGCACGCCGTAGCTGGACAGGATCGTGCTCGCCGCCCAGCAGTCCTCGTACGTCTGCCGGATGCCGCGGAGGCTCGTCAGGTACACGACCACCCGCCTCGCGCTCTCCGGCGGGGGCGGGGGATTCTTTTGTGACCTGCTGTCGATCCTTCCCTGGAGCACGTCGAGCCGCGCCCTCACTACGCCGGCGAACACCTGGATTTCCTCCTTCTTGACGACGGCTCCTCCGTCGCTCGCGACGTCGGCGAACACCTGGATTTCCTCCTTCTTGACGACGGCTCCTCCGTCGCTCGCGACGTCGGCGAACGCCTGTATTTCCTCCTTGCCGACGGCGCCTCCGTAGCTCGCGACGTCGTCGAACTCCTCGATTTCCTCCTTCTTGACGACGGTCCCTCCGTCGCTCGCGACGTTGGCGTCCGGTTGTGGGGGCGACAGCTCGGCGAGCGCCTCCCGGAACGCCGACAGGACGTCAGGGTCGAACTCCGGCGATCCGCACGCCGACGGAACCTGCCCGTCCACGCAGTCATCGTATTCTTCGTCGTCCTCCTCCGCACCGTCGTCGTCGAGCCCGTCCATGAGCTCCCACACGTTGATCTCCTCGGGATCACGCGCGGGCGTCTTGGTGGGCGTCCTTGGGGGCGCCAGCCTCTGCCGCTTCACCGGCTGGCCCGGCTCCACCTTGGGCGACGCCGGGAACCACCCGGCAAAGGACCGGCACCTCCCCGCCGCGCCCTCCTTGCCAGACGACTTCGCCGTCGCCGTCGCCGCCGCCCCCTCCCCTTCGGCGAAAGAAACCGCCGCGGCGGCCGTGGCGCGGTCGAGGCTGAGCGTGCCGAGCGTGGACGACCGGAGCGCGACGGAGTGGCGCGCCACGAGCCCCGACGCGCACTTCCGCGGCTCCAGCGCGCCGCCGCCGCCATGCAGCGCGTGCTTGGACCCCTTGCACCCCATCCGCCACCGCCGTCGAGGATAGAACCGCGCGCGCCCGAAGCGAAACCTCCGTCTGCCACTCAGCGATCGGTGGAACGAAGGAACGGACGAGGACTGGGCAGCGGGCCCGGCCCAAGTTCGCCTCCGAGCCGAACCGTTCAAACGGTAGGGAGGAACCGTTCGCTGCCGGCGCGTGCAGAGTGGAAAGGAAAGGCTGCGCGGCGCGTGCAACGGGGCCGGCGAGATCCGTGGTGGTGTGGAGCGGAGCGCATATGAAAGGGGGGTGGATCGCGGGTACGAACGGAACGGGAGCCCGTGCGGGTTGAAAGTTGGAACCGGATGGATCGCGGCCGTCCGTGTGTCCGCCCGTGCGTTTATCGCAGGGGTCGGTACGTACTTGGAGGTCCTTGGCCTGCCCCGTGCGTGGCTGTGGAATTCTCGGCCGGGGTCGGGTCGGGTCGGGTCGGGTCAGGTGGATGCCTCCTCCTCCTCGGTGCTGCCGTGCGTACGGTGTGTCAGCAGTCACTGCCGGTTCGGTAGTAGATGGGCAGCTGGCTGCAGATATGTGTGCAGCCCGGATTTGTTCGAGGTGGGCGCCCGAATTCCTGCACCCGGTTGATGGGTTCGCGCGTACCCGTGGCCCGTAACACCCAACAGCCAGCAGCCGCAATGGTTACAGCTCGCGTCTCGACAATAAGGAACCTGATACTAGTGGATGAGATGACTTTGTGATCGATCGGGGACTAATGTATCCAGGGTGTACTACATCAGTCCTGGATTACAGTTAACCAAGCCAAAACGCTTTATTAATTAGTATTAGATTAGATCTAGTGGATGTGACATCTGACAACGTGTTACTAGCTTCTTCGATACGTCCCAGCGTCAAGCATCCAAACTCGGCCCGAAGCAGGCAAAAGTCACGGCCAAGCCTTTAATCCAAAATCAACAAAAAGAAAAACCGACAGAGACGCTTGCATAGGGGTTATAGCTAGCCCGAGCTTTGTTCAACACTTCTTTTGTCTAAAGCCAGATGCCACTCTCTCAGAGCTTTGGCCTGTTCTGCTTCGAACGCATCGACGACAGCTCGACCGGACGTACTACGCCGCGAGCCGGCTTTTACGTACGGCCTACTGTGCTAATCTTTGCTTCTCCAAACGAGGGGATCGACACAACACAAGTAGATAAGCCTGTGTCATGCTTGCTCATTTCAGAGAGATCGAGTCGGCGTCCGATTGCAATGCCTGCCTGGTTCATGCATGGTTGCAATCGACCTGCGAGTAGTCTAGTCAGCCGGTGACGAGTCCACCTCTCTGACTCGCTTTCTTTTTTCCTTTTTGTAATAGACTAGTCCCTTTGCTTGCCTTGGTGACTTGCACATCGGAAGTTTAATGATGCCCTCCCCACCGTTTGTTTACTTGACGCTCACAAGCTAAGATCGGGAGTGTTGCGGCTTTTGAACGAAAGAAAAGAGGGAGGTACGTCATACGTCAACGTGTGTATATATACTTTTGTATACACGACGACACAGTAATCTTCGAGACTGGGACTGTCTCTCGACAAGATCCGTCGAGGCGGGAGTTGGTGGTGGCGCACCATGGCGTTCGGCTCTGACCGACCGGCAGGTCCGGCCGGCTAAAATACATACGGGGTTTGGGTTCGGTCAGTGTGCGGTTGGTTCTGCTTGCGTCTCCGTGCGTCGCCGGAAGAAACTTCGCCGAGGCGATTTTTACCGGCGGCGTCAAAAAACGGCCGGTCGTGCTCGGGAGCCTGATTTTCACCGGCTTGGGCGAAAACAGCGCCGACGGACCCTGAACCGGCGCTCTGGCGAGCGCCGCGAAGCGCGAATGTTTTGGCGCGAAAAAGGCGTGGGCCGGCAGCGTCGGCTGACTTCGGAACCTCGTCTTTCCCCAGCGGTCTCGGTTCAGCGGGGAATCAATGGCAAAGGCTGCGCCGGTTAGCCTTGCCATTGATTCCCCTCAGCGGCGCTTCGCAGGGACGGCGCACGCCTCCCTCGCCCGCAGCGTACACGCGGCGGCCTATAAAAAGTGGCGGCCTCCACTCGCTGTGCCCACCCGTCCCTCGCCGCCGTCCAGCCCCTCCCTCTCCCTGCCTCTCCCGGCGCCGCCGCCCGGCCCTCCTCTACCTCTCCCGAGCCCGCCCCGCTGGCCGCCATGGCGTAACGCTTCCCGAGAGAGGCGGCGGCCAACGGTTCGGCCGCCGTTACTCGCGAACATGAGTCTCCCAACTCTGTTCGGCGAACATCCGGCGCCGCCCGGACATGCGCGCCAGCCAGCGGGGTGGAGGCTCGGCCGGGAGTGCCCATTCCCCATGCGGCGACGCCGTGGCGGCCGAGGTACTCAGCCGAGGAGGTCGACATCGTCGCGTCGTCCTCACCGACGCCTAACGCCTTCCCCGATACGCCGCCGACAACCACGCGGCTCGGACGGGCGTATTTCAGCGCCGCCAAGAAGATCGCTGGCGTCCACCAACGGCGCTCCGGTGGTCGGCGGCCGGCAGAACAACGAGGGGCGCCACCTCTAGTGGGGCGTCCCCGACCGCACACTCGAGGACGTGCTCACGTACCTCGAGGACGACAACGACCCGCCGTTGGCGTACCCCCCGGTGAGGGTGGCCGCCCCAGCGCAGCACCGACGCGTCGGGCCATGGGCGCCGAGGAGGTTCGGCGCTTCCTCTTCTTCCTCCTCATCGCGCTCTTCTTCCCATTTCTCCGGCTCTCCGGCGCTGCTCGGCGTCAAGGCCGAGACCGCAGCGGAGACGCCGCTCGGCCGGCGCACTCGCAGCACCGGCATCGTCATCAACGAGGGCGGCCGGCGCGCCTCGTCCTCGTCGGCTCCTCCGCGCTTCGTCAAGCCAAAGACGGAGCTGGTCAAGCGCCGGTGAACGCGGCGTTCGACGACGACGACGCGGCCCTCGAATGGGCGCGCCAGGACTCCATTGCGTTGGAGAAGGCGCGCCGGGAGAAGGAGAAGGTGCACTCGCTTCGAGGAGCGCCGACGCGGCCGCGAGGAAGGCGGGGTCGTCGTCTTATGCGACAACGACGACGACGACGACGACGCGCCGCCGCCTGTTCGCCAAGCGGCGCCAGCGAGGGTCCAAAGAGGGCACCAGCGTCAAGGAGGAGAAGGCCGGCAGCGATGGCAGCGACGAATTCATCCACTTTCTTTTACTTTAGATTAGGTTAATGTAATATTTGGACGAATTTCGCCAAAACTTGCCATGGTTGGCCGAAATATAACTAGTTTTTATCATAACTTCGCCGAACGGTTTTTTTTTAAATCTGCCGCGCGGCCCGGCTAACGACGATCGACTGGCCCTGCGCCATTTTTTCATCGGCCACCCTGCGCGGCTTTTAGACGCCTGCCAACGGCTGGAGATGCCCTTAGATTATGCGACTCTGAATTGCTCCACATTGCATGCTCCCTCTTTTCATTTTTCTTTTGCTGGACCATCTCAACTGACGACGGTGCGACCGTGACAGCTATGGCACTGTCCAGATGCGGCCTGGCTGCTGCATCATCAAGGTCGGGGGGACGCACGACACAGCATGACTCGTCAGGTCCTAGAAGTCTTGCCGGTGTGCACGGTTAAAGATGCACTTATGAAAAATACTACTATACATCAGACGGGAAACTGTAATGATACTTACCGAAAAAGGGTTTTCCCCGCTTTATATTATATAAAGCAAACATCACCGAGTACATGCGAGATACCGAATAACGCACACACCAAACACACCCAAGGCAAGATACAAAGGTGTCAGGCACCGACACACCACCCCACCGACTATCAATAGAGAGGTGAACTGGCACTACTAGGAAAAGGCCTACTAATGGCACACCTAATTTGGCCATTAATGGCGCATTAGTGGTGCGTCATTAGTGCCACACCATTAGTATATTTTACTAATGGCGCACCACTGATGCGCCATTAGTTTCTGGTATACTAATGGCGGACCTCAGATGCGCCATTAGTATATACAACAGTAAGACATTAGTATGCCTCCCAGGGGGCCATGTATACCCAGGTGCTTTGGAATACTAATGGCGCACAACAACAAGATGCGCCATTAGTAACTTCGGCATACTAATGGCGCACTGTTTAATGATGCGCCATTAGTATCCTTTGGCATACTAATGGCGCACTGTGATGTGATGCGCCATTAGTATCCTTTGGCATACTAATGGCGCACTGTGATGTGATGCGCCATTAGTATGAATATTAGGGGTTTTTTATTTTTTAATTTTCTGTTTTTTGCACAGGTTACAAAATGTGTAATTGGACAAAATATAGACAGCACACATCAACAACACACATCAACAACAGATTCATCGAATACAATAGAAGATTAGTCTCTGAATACAATTCATCATATTAGTCTCCGAATACAATTCATCATATTAGTCTCCGAATTGAAAAGACCGAACAAAGATAGAACATTATATTACAAGTCTCGAGACCGCGAGTAGCGAGTTTGTCTTCACATTACAAGTCGATATCGATCATCTAAACTACCATCACATAGAAGAGATCTGCGGTCATCACCATGAGCATCATCACGATGAAACTCGTCTTCATCCGGTTCCTCCAAATAGCTCCCTCCCTCTCCCGCTAGATAGCGGGCGTATCTAGATTCGCCTCGGCCCTAGTGGTGTACCCTTTATAACTGTTACCGCTGAATCGGTGAGCCTGTCTCCGACACTCCTCCCAGTCGTCGTAGACTCCGGCAACCTTACCCTTGTACACGACATACGACGGCATCGCTATGCACTAGCCAAACGAAACGTTAGTACCAATTCACGCATAATACATAAGCAATATATAAGTATGCAATGTAACGATTGGAAGAGAAAAGCAAGACATTAATAGCATCGATTACATCTAAGTTGAACGACTCTCAAACCAAAGAGACATACTACAAGTTCATTAAAGTTTAATTACAACATGAGCCAATCGATGTTTCGTAACTAGACACAAGCATCACCGCTTTCGACTCGACTCAAGGGACCGGAGCATGGATGAAGCCGCCGCTCACCGTGGGAGTCATGAAATAACGGGCGTTGTCACCGCATTTGTAGCATTGTGTCGATGTCACCGTTGGACGGTTGATTTACGAGGTAGAACTGCCCCGAGGTACAAAGGACATCTTGATGGATGATTTCCGCAAACTCCATTTGGATGCGAAAGAATTCTTGTCTCGATGTCCGCGTCTGGATTGCCGACCACGCTCGCGGCCCAATCTTTGAGTTTACTCGGTAGCGAAGTTGATGATGGTCCCGCACGATCGCCTCGCATGTGATGGATGGCGTAGTAGGCACCCTTCGACCGCCAAAGCGGGGTTGCTTGACGAAGCAGTAACGTCAGACAGGGGAGAACACGTGCTTGCTGTACTTACGAATATGCCCGTGAAGGTGTTCTCAGATTTGGCGTGGCTGGGAGAACATCATCAAGAACCTTCTTGACATTTGTGTAGTCTATGTTCGACTGACGGTCCGTGTCGAAATACGTGGCCATGGAATATTTGGGGCTTAGGAGGATGAGCGTGCAATGTGTGTCACTGCAGAAAACACGGAATGTTAAAAGAAAAACGATCGAAATCTAAGAATTCATATGTTACGGGCGGTTGAGGGAGGACTTACTCGGGAAAGTAAGGCACGAGGAAGTTATCCTTATCTTGGTTTGCCGTAATGACGCCTTTCGAGGTAAGAACTTCGCGACTTGCGGTCCCCGCCGCTGCCCAAGATCTTGGCACGCATGTAGAAGGGGTCGACTATCACGATGTTCGGGTCTTGTCGCGAATGATCCGCATCTCCATACTCAGCGAAAATAGCCGAACGAAGGTGTAGTGCAGCGGATGAAGGTTCAACATAGCGTGGATGTCATCAAACCGCAGGACGATCATACGCCCGATGGAGTTATCCACAAGGCCCTTGCCTTCTGGCACCTTGGCCGCGAAAACCGGGTATGCCACATCCTTCTCTTTGAGACGCCGCTTCTCCAAAGAAAGAACACTGTCATGCAGACTCCGCATAGCACCGGTTGCAGCATTGAGCATATTTGTCGGTAGCATCGCCCTACCCGCCACATGCACCGTCCTCGAGATATCCTGCGGTGAAGGTGGCCCGTCCTGAGCACGGATCGTACTCGGTGCCGGCTGGCCCGCATCCTTGTTAGTCTTTCTTTTGCGTGCCTTCTTCTTCTCCTCTGTAATGGGACCGAGTTCTGCTCACAGACCGCCTTCTTGAGTGTGTTGGGGCTGATAATATTTCGCACCTCGCCTATCTCGAGGCTCGGTGAAGTCGGCAGTGGGCGTCTCTCGAGAGCTGAGCAGCGGGACGGCGCTGTTGCAACTTGGCTTCTCCGCGGTACCAGCTAGATCGCGCACGCCTTTTGTTGGGTTGGGTTCTTGAGAAGGAGGCCCCATGAAGTCGCCACCGTACCCATGATCGGCAAAGTAATCGACCGACGTTGCCAAATGTATCGTCGTCGTCGTCGTCGTTCTGATCCTGTGCCATATGCATGTTTGGATCCAGTGGCATAGGGATGTCCGACACCGTTGCGGCGGTCTTGCCATGGGGCCGACTTGGCGCCGCAAGACGATTGGCGGTGTTGTCTTTGGGTGGTGTCCCCGCCCCCAAACGAATCTGGCTCTTGACCAAAGTAAAGGGGCCAGCTCGAGCGGCGCCGAGGGTCATCACGTCATCATCGCGGCCCCGACGGGTCGAATCGGAGGTAACAACTCGTCGCAGCTGGCAAAGCACCGAACCAGTTGAATCCTAAACAAGTTGGGTGGCATCTGGGTACCGTGGAACAAGGGGTTGCCCGGTTGAACGATTTTGCCCTTGGTGACATCGACCAACTCGTTGTTCACGAAGTGCAGGAGAGTGCACGGAACGTCGGCGGTGCCCTGCGGAAACATGTAGGCGTCGAGGATGCCCTACCAAAGGCAAGGAGATGAAGTCCTCGGCCGAGAGAGGCTTAATTAGTTACCGTGATGATGGCGTCGAGCTCGGCTAATGTCGAGGCACCGCCAACGGCGGGCGTGCAGTTGACGGAGGGGCCGCTTGCTGCAGAGGTGGCGGCGGGTGTACACCCGGGTGCATTAAGCTCCCGTGCCGGCGTCGGAGACACCAATGCCGCCTCCGCCGGAGACACCAATGGCCCCGCCATCGCGTTCAGCGAGTTGCTGGCCGTGAAGCTAGGAATCGGGGGCGGCCCCTGTTGGCGCGCCCGCAATCCACGCACTCAACCCCTCGATCAAAGGTAGGCACAATGGCGGTGATAAATGCGCTCCGAGTTGTTGTTGCACTTGCTCTTGGACAATCTCCGGAATCCGCGCCACCTGTGCCTTGAGTTCTTGAACCTCGCGCGCCTGGCTTTCCGAGCTGGTCTTTTTCTCCTTTCGCCCACCAGTGTTATAGTATGACGACCATTTTGTCGACAAGCCTTTGCCGGCTTACTGAGCTTATCCTTGTTCTTCATTACATTCAACGCCCTATTTAGAGTGGTGTCCCAAGGGTTGCTCTTAGTCGACCCCGCGCTACTGCTTTCAGTCGCCTGCGGAAGGAATGTGAACCATTTAGAATTTTGGCTTCATTAATTAGAATGCAACCATATGGAGCTAATTACGCGGGGGTGTATTCCTTACCAGAACAAGCTCAAGCGCCCTGGTCTTCGGATCCGTGGTAAGCTCCTTTGTTTTCGGGTCGTTTTTGTACCGGCCCCGACAAAGTTCCTGGTCTGCTTGTCACCGTGTTATCGAAGAGGCGGTAGGCCTTGCTCGGCACAGTCCGCCTCCTCCTTGTCCCATATAGGCTCCGCCGCTCTGTAACCGCCCGGGACCGAGTGTGTGTTCCCTAAGTTCAGCTCCGCATTTCTTTCCCCACCGACTTGATTCAGAGTTTGCGGTGCTCGAGCAATTGATCTTGAAGTCGTTGTAGTCATCTTCGGTGATCGAAGGATTTTTCTCCTTGATCTTCTCATAACTCTCACCTTTTTCGATCATTCTCTTCACATTGCTTTTCCAAGTATACAGGGCCTTGCTCATCTTCGTGAGGGCAGCATTGTTCACAAATTCCCTCGGTCAGGATGCCTCAGGTTCTCGGTGTTGATCGAGACGGTGCTCCGGAGAATGCACCCGAGCTGAAGCGAGTACCCCTTGACTATTCGTTCGGGCGCCGTTGGATTCCCGTCGGAGTCCACTTTAGTAACTTCCTCCTTGAGGGTGCGGAGCACGGTCGGGCGCCGATCCTTCCGTTGCCTCTTTGGTTGGCTGCCATCTGTGCGTGCGCCGCCATCATCAGTGGTGGCATCCTCGGCGGCTTTCATCGGTGGTGGCATCGGTGGGTCATCCTCGGCGGTACCATCGGTGGTCTCGGGATCGGTGGGGAAGGCGGCGTCCTCATACAAGTGAGGTTGTTCCTCCATCTCCTGGGACAGCTCCCAGAAAGCCTTGCCGCCCGAACCCCCGGCCTCATCGTTGTTGGCCATGTTTCTCTCTAAATAGGAACAAAGTTTGTTCAAAAAGTTGGTTATTGTCAAGGAACAAGATCATGGTCTCATCATTTAGGGTTTGTCGACACCGAGGCATCCTAAAATCTAAGCTTTTATCATTGAGGGTTTTTCGATGCCGAGGCACACTAAAAGCCTAAGCTTTCATCATTAGTCACAAGTACCCCGGCCCATGCATTAGTCACAAGTACCTCATATGTCCTACTTTTAGCAAAGTCATGCTAAAATTCACGGAAAATTTCAGCATGACCTTTGCTGAAAATAGGACATATGGAGTAATTCCAATTTGCTGGAACGGAAGTTAATCGACATTCCAGCAAACTCAATGGCCTCTCGGGTGGACAAGGCAAAAAGGCCTCCATCACAACATGGAAAATACATTGGCATGTGAAGAGGTGAAACAATATATGCATCTCCAAGCAGTATCATTCAACATTTTGGACAAACCACTACAAGCAATCTGGATCAGATATAAGAAGAATGTGAGAAAATGCGACAAATACTAACAGATTGAGGTGTTTAACTTGTGGTGCTCTTTGTGCTATTAACATTTCAAGTCAAAACCTTTTCTGGTTAGTAAGTGTTTCTTGAGCATATGTATGTAGTAAGTGTTTGTCTGCATTTTGCTTATAAAAGCTAACAATTGTTTTTGCTTATAAAAAAGCTAACAATTGTTTTTGCTTATAAAAAAGCTAACAAGTGTAAGTCAAAACAATATACCCCCAAGTGAACCACCACAACATCTAAAAGCTAACAATTGTTTTTGCTTATAAAAAAGACCAATGGCACATAATACATCCAGAAGCACAATTCCTAGTGATTTCCTGCTTGAGGCAATCTGCTTTCAACCGGGGTGCACAATCTTCAACATGAGTCGGACCATGATAACCGTTATTTTGCTTATCAGTAGATGTTTTCTCAAGCCAAGTTGAGATCGAACATCACATGAAGTGCAGATTCCTTGAAATGGTAATGATAAATATAGTTCCAAAAGATGCAACACATAAGCAGAATTGTATTATGTTTCAATACTTAGCCAGAGTTATAATGCAATATTTCTTTCAGTTTAACTAGTGTTCTGAACTCTTTAACAAAATCGGGTGCAACTTGCTAAACAAGGAGGATTGTCCGCTTCATTTCATCGTCAGCTAAAAGAACATAGAAGGAGCCCTGCTGAGAATACAGTTTGAGATCCAAGATACTTTTCACCGGTTTCAGACCCCATTAACAATATGGGTGTTAAACTTGTATATTCCATGGACAGTGTAAACTGTAACATGTCACACACGCACACGCACAAAAAAAAACTCAGACACAAGAATGTGCAGATTCACAAAACTGAATGTGGGTAGCTGAGCAATCACCAATGTCACATAGTACATCCAGAGCATATGATTGGAGTGAAGTTGAGACAATCTGGTTGAGACCCAGTTCCTGGTGATGTTCTGTTTGAGGCAAATCTGATTTCGGCTAATGGTACTCAAGATGGTCTTGCTCCATTTAGAAAAAATAAAAAAATGAACATTGCAGATTCTGAGTCCAAGGGGAATTTGGAACCTGAGCTTGCGGGCCTCCTCACGCCCTGCCTCTACTCCATTTTTAAGCTCTGAATCTACTCTAACTACTCCATTTTAAACTACTGAAGCTACTGAAGCCTTTTGCCAAACATGACTGCACTTTAGGATCCAAAGCTGGAATTTTGCTTCAGTCAACATTTCTTCAGAGTTTTATTTATTGTTGGTTAGGAAAAGAAGAGCAACAGCGAGTAGCAGGAAAAGAAGAGCAGCAGCAGAGAGAGGTTCAGAGCAAGGGAAAGGAGCGTTTGATAAGGAGAACTGCAAGATTTGATAGACATAATGTCCTGGTTTTTTTAGTTGGAGTACATGCTTAACTGATGGTGCCATTTGGAGTACATTTACTTGCGGTAATACATTCAGTAATTTTAAACTTGCTACTCCATGTGCTTGCTGGAAGCAATGTGCTCTAAGCATCTTGTAGCCCATCTGCAATCTATCTGTATTCTTGAACATGTTCTGCTTGATCCATCTTTCAGACAAAGGAAACTGCATTTGTAATTTATTTGTTTCTGGAATGGTTCATTTCCCTAATTTGTCAGAGAAAGGAAACTGCACACACTCTAAGCAGCAGAAACTGGAGCGATCCTAACAAGCACCAACAGATAAAGGCAAAATGTGAGAGAGGCACGAGGAAGGAGCTCACTCACCAAGCGTCAAGCGCTGGGCCAGCGGTCACCGGAAGTAGCTGCCTTTCTCGAGCAACCTGCGATAAACCGTAACCAAGAAACCTTCTTAAATGGCAGCCAATTTGGGGGTAGTGATAGTTTTTGTCATCGAGATGGAGAATTAGAGATGGGACTCTGTTTGCGAGGCCATGGCGCTGCTCACCGCTCACCGATAAGTCGGAGGAGGGTTCGTCCGAGGCGCAGGAGCGTCAGGAGGGCTCCTTCTCGGACGTCCGGCGACGCAGCGACGGGCGACGAGTCGAAGACGCCCATGAGGGGACGGCGGTGGATGGAGCGGAGGCCGAGCTGCGGTGTGGCGAGCCCGACGAGGCAGCGGCGAGGAGGCGCGTCAGGCGGCGAGGCGTCGAGGCGTCGAGGCGGCGTCGGAGCGGCGTCAAGGCGGCGGGGCAACGGCGTCGGGAGAGGAGAAGGGAAGGGGATCGAGGGCGAGGGCGAGGGAAAGAGAGGGGATAAGTTTGGGCCGGGGAGGAAATATGGATGGGGGCGGCACAATACTAATGGCGCACCACACCTCGGTGCGCCATTAGTATTATTTTTTTGATTTCTGCTCGAGCCAACAGGTTATCTTCCACCTGACCTGATCCACATCAAGTTCCCTCTACTAGCTCGACCGTCACAGCTAGTTCTCACACCAGAGGTCCTGGGTTCGATTCCCTGTGCTCCACAATTTTTTATGCATTTAAAATGCTGTTTGATACTTATTTGTGTTTAAATATGTTCAAACTTGTTTAAATCATAACAGTAATATTTTTTATAAGACAGTAATAATTTTTTTAAAATATCATCAAACAGTAATGCCGGTGGAGCGGGAGGTGCGGGGTGCGGGGGGTCGGCAAGCGTTGAGTAGGGAGGGTGCGGGGGTCGACGGCGGCGATTGAGTAGGGGAACCGAGGGTGCGGGGGTCGGCGGCGGCGACGGTGGACGGGGGTGCTCGTGGCCGGGACCGGATCTGGCGAGGTGGGATAGCGATCGAGATGGAGGGATCGAGATCGAGTGTCCATGAAATTTAAAAATATTCATGATAGTTCAAAAAGTGCCCATGAAATACAATCGAGAAATGAAGGCTACGATTTAAATACAATCGATCTTAGCTAGCTATCTATTCACAATCTTCTTGCCCTTCTTTTTCGCAAATGGAGTTCTTCTGTGGAACTGACGTCCTTTAGGTAGGGTGGTCCTGATTCTACTTGTGGTGTATGCTGCTACTTCATCATCATCGTCATGTTCGATCCTCGGTCGCCGTGCTTGTCGAAGTCTTGCTCATTGGCTACTCCATCCATTCCGATGATCTTCCTTTTGCCTCTCCTCACGACAACATGACTGGGCTTTGACGGTCGGTAATGAAGAAGCATTGGTCAACTTGGGAAGCCGCATCTATGGCTCATTTTTTCAGTGACGCTTATGCGCCCATGATCTTGGATTTTGCTTGGGGTATAACTTTGGTGGTGAAATACCGGACTTCTTTTAGGACGCTCTTTGCCCATCTGACACGGAACATCGTGACCTTCTCTACTGTTTAGCTAAGCTCCAAGATCTCCTCGATCCTTACTTATTATCTGTCCTTGTCATTACCGTGTAGGATTCCATCGTTACCCCGGAGTTACGATAACCATCGCTCTTCATGTCCTTGGCCTCGGTGTAGAATGTGTAGCCGTTGATATAAATGCGCCTCATAGGTCATCAGGTTGTGCTCGGCGCCTCGTGACAAGGCGAATACTGAGTTGTTCTTCCGCGGAAGAATCCTCATGTAAAGGGTACGGCGAAGCTTCGCTTGAACCAACGCGTGAAACATGAGTTGTGCTCTTTGATTATATCTCCGTCCGTCCTCTGTTGGCCTCGGTCATTGTCGTCTTCTTAATAAAGGTTTTGTGCTCTACCACCCAAGGATCGACCACGTCTATGTGTTGTAGCGCCGACTAGGTTTGCTCTTCGAAGTCGGTAGTCGACCCTCTAAGTCGACATGCATTTCAAGGGCGACCCTCACGGTGACCCCATCCAGCGAGCCTGCCGAGGTGCTGTTGACGCGCAGACCAACGGGTTCTCGATGCCTAGATAATTCGTGCGATGGAGATGCACTCTTGATTGAAAAGCCCCGGCTATACTTCCCTCTGGACATGACATGTTGCGAACGTATCCTTTGATGACGCCATTCATCCTTTCGAACGACATCATGTTGTGCAGGAACGTCGGCCCGAGTTGGATGATATCCTCCACTATATGGACCAACAGATGCACCATAACGTCGAAGAATGCGGGCGGAAAGTACATCTCAGGCTCGCATAGTATCACCACGATCTCTTCCTGTAGCCTTCTGAGTTGCCTCACGCCAATCGACTTCCGAGAGATGACGTCGAAAAAGTTGCATAGGCCAAATAGCGTTTCCGCAGACGTGCGCGTCCATGATCCCACGGATTGCAACTGGAAAGTATCTGCGTCATCAAGACGTGACGGTCGTGAGACTTCATTCCATCGAACTTCGCTTCACTGGGTCTAGGTATCTCGCTTATCTTCCCAGCGTAATCGTAAGGAAGTTTTACTCCTAGGAGGCAGGTGAAAAACTACTCGATCTCCTCGACTTAGAGTGAAGCACGGGAGGGTAGTCATTTCTGGTCTTCTTGGCCTTTTTGCCTTTGGCGACGACTTCATCGTGGTCCCGCTTCGCCTCATCATCATCATCATCATCATCATCATCATCATTAGCGTGAAGCTCCTGCACGATGCCCATTGATTTCAAGTCTGCCCTTGCTTTTGGCCCATCTTTGATCCTCTCGGCATGTTGAGCAGGGTACCAAGCAGACTCGCACACGTTCTTCGTGATATGCATGACATCAAGGCTGTGAGGCACACGGTGGATCTTCCAAGACGGCAAGTCCCGTAAAACAGACCTCGTTTTCCATACCTTCAGCGGCCCGGCTCTGGCGCCTTTCGCTTCTTTCGGCTCTGGCGCCTTTTGCTTCTTTCCGGCGGTGGGCAGTCTTTCCAATTTTTCAACAACTTGTCTATTTCCTCGCCGCTCCTCGTGACATCAGGCGTTTTCGGGTTCGGTTTCACCATCGAACAGATCCTTGCGTTTCCTCCACGGGTCATCGTCGCGAAGCCACCTTCGATGTCCCATGAACACGGTTTTCAAGACCCGGATCTCTATCTAGTCTGGCGATACGTTGTGTCATCCATGCACCTTACGCATCCGGAAAATTCGTGGACTACCTGCCCCGCGAGATATCCGTAATCGAGATAGTCGTGGCACCGTCGTGAGCAAAGGCGGCTCTCATAGGGAAATATTCTTTCTCTGTGGCGTCCACGTATTGGCTGGCGTTTTCCACAGCGTGTCAAGCTCCTCTTTCAGCAGCCCCGGTCAGATTGATGTCGTTCCTGGTTGTTTCGGCCCTTCAATTAGCATACTCATGTGAATGTACTTCCTCTTCATGCACAACCAGGGGAAGGTTGTACATCCACACAAGCACATGCCAAGTGCTATGTGTGCTTCTCTCGCTGCCAAACGGATTGACTCCATCGGTGCTCGCGCCCAAAGACGATGTTCCTTGGATCCTTCCCAAATTCTGGGTCTTCGAAGTTCAACGCTTGCCACTGGCTCGCATCCTTTGGGTGACTTAGCATCTTGTCTTTTTTATCTATCTCCGGATCATTTGCGTCATCTTCTCGCTTCTTCTCCTCCCTATCCGCGTGCCAACGCAGGAGCTTTGCTACCTTAGGGTCCGCGAAATACCGCTGCAGACGAGGAGTGATCGGAAAGTACCACACCACTTTTCGAGGAGCTTTCTTCCTCTTCTTGTATCGAGTGACGCCAAGCACACCGGACATATGGTAGACTCAGCGTGCTCGTCCCGATAAATGATGCAATTGTTCATGCACACATGGTATTTCACGTGCGGTAAATCCAGAGGACACCACGATTTTCTTAGCCTCCTCCAAACTGGTCGGGCACTTGTTCCCCATGGGAAGACGTTCGTGCGTAATGACATGTTCTCGTCGAAGCATCGTTGGTCATTTTGTGTTTTACCTTCATCTCCGAGCCATGAGCGTTACTTTCAGGCGGGTATCCTCGGGCCTGCATCCTTCATACAATGGAGTAACCGCGTCTAACTCAAGTTGATCCATCTTGGCTTTCTCTCGGGCGGCAGCTCTTGCGTTACCGTCTGCTTGAGAAGCAGCTCTTGAATATGAGGGTCCTGCACCCAGCCCATCGATGGTCCAGCGTCGTCGCTCCGCCGGCATCATCATCTTCATGATCATGCCCGTCGTGCCGCTCGACATCTTCCTCATCATCATGTCCTGCATCTTCTACATCATGACTGTGTACACAATCACCGTCGTGATCATCTCCTCGGGATTCTTCGTCTTCTCGCCCGCCCGAGCCGCGGTGGTTGTCTTGCTGCCCTTCCTCATTTCTTGCCCGGCCCCCATGGACGACTTCGTAGTCATCTTCATCACCTTGCCACCGATAGCCATCCATGAAACCACGCAAGAGCAGGTGGTCCCGCACCTGCCGGAATCCGGGTCCGCAATAAGGCTCTTCACTTGCATCTTCGACACGGACATCTTATCTCCGTCTCGTTCTTTTGAAGCATCTTGGCCTTCGCGGACCTCAAAACCTATTCACGATGCCTTCGGTCATCGTGCGGACCATGGTCGCTGCAAGGTAGAGCAAAAGCGATATTTTAGAACCAAGAAAAAAATTTGGCATGGCTTTCCCTAAAAATAGGACCAAAAGAATGCTTAATGCCAAAATTCTCGCCAAACGGAAATGAATCAACATTCCGGCAAAATATTGGCAACTATCGCATTTCAAATACCGGTACACCTCCAAACACAAACACATATGCAACACCACAAACATATGCAACACCACGAACATACATAGATCTAGGTAGGCCATAAAAAGTGCATGTGCACATTGTTGTAGGGAGAACAACATAAATATAGCTTCCCCCCTTACTTACCTATCAAAACAAGGTAATTTAACCACTTAATTTGAATGAATCTATGGTGGAAATGAGGTGAAAAAGAGGAGGCACCCGAGACAAGGAGGAGGTGGAGAGACTGAAGTGGGGAGAAAGTGAGTGTGGGTAGGAGAGGCTGTTCAAAATATCCTGTTGCTGCCCACTTACTAATGGCGCACCAACTCTAAATGCGCCATTAGTAATCCATATTACTAATGGCGCACCTTCTGGTGGTGCGCCATTAGTAGTTTTGCAAAAAAAAACATACTAATGGCGCACTGTTCCACAGTGCGCCATTACTAGTTTAAACTAGTAATGGCGCATGGTGTAACAGTGCGCCACTAGTAGTTTTGCAGAAAAAGGAATAAAAAATATAATAAAAAAACAATATTAGTGGCGCACTTTCTGACAGGTGCACCATTACTAGTTGTAACTAGTAATGGCGCACTGAGTCTGGATGCGCCATTAGTATGTTTGGACAGGCGCACTAGTTCAATTTTTTTTTGATACTAATGGCGCACCTGGCCCAAGGTGGTGTGCTGTTAGTATATACTAATGGTGCACCGCTTGTCTGGTGCGCCATTAGTGTCAATCCCATCTATAGCCCTTTTTCTAGTAGTGTGGACCAAAACGAAGCCATGCCTCCAAAGCGGTGCCTCCAAGAAGGATACGACCATGGGTAGCCGCCACCGCCCGATCAGCAAAGATCAGGTTTTCACCCGGAGCAAGACGACAAGAGTGTGAATGCCGCGACGGAGCCTTCAGGAAGGGTACGGCGGCAACGGCCACCGCCACCGTCGGCCAGTCAAAGGACTGGACAAGTGGTGTACCCCGGCACTCACACCCCACCGATGAACCTTAACTCCGTCATCCGCCCGCAACCACGCCACCCACGCGGCCATGTTTGCCTGCCCGCACCTGAGACGCACGCTCCGCCCACGAACGTCACGCCTCCCGCCGCCAGAGCCGCCGCCCTGCAACCAGACAACCCCGAGACCAACACAAAGGCCCCAACTTTGGACCAACCGATGGCCCTCGACCGACGGAACCACCCGCAGACGCGCTCCGGTAAACTCAGGCTAACCCGCCCACGGCCGAGGAAAGGGGGAGAAAGGGGAGCGGACAAATCCGGACCGGCATACCGTGCCGGCGACAGGTGACGCGACCGCATCGAGGCCACCCATCCCTCCAACCAAGCTCCCCGCCGAACACGGGGAAAGGGGGATAAGGAGGAGCGGACGCATCCTGACCGGCAAACCGTGCCGACGACAGGTGGCGCGACCGCATCGAGGCCACCTATCCCGCCTACCAAGCTCCCCCGCGAGCACCCCCATGTCGCCCCACCATGGTAGCTGACACACATCTCCGCGAGGCCATCAGCAACCGCGAGCCCACCGACGAGGGAGACCAAATCAACCCGCAACTACAGCCATGGAAGCTCACCGGAGATGCCTCCTCGCGCCGTCCGTCGACGTCCGAGCGCCAGACCAGGAAGGTTCTGACGCAGACTCGACCAACACGCCCCGCCAGCCACCACCACTGCGCCGCCACCCCCACCAGCCCGAAGCCAGGGCAGGGGCGGCCGCCCACAGATCCTTGTCGCCCGCGACCCGCACCACCGCAGCGCCAAGCCAGGAGCCGGCCCAGGCCACCGGAGCCCGCCACCGACGCCCTGCCTCGTCGCACCCGCCGCCACGCCAGATCCGCCCGCCGCCATGACCGCCCGCACCAGCCGCTCGCCGCCCCGCCGCTTCCACGCACCGCGCGTCCTCCGACGCCCAGCCCGTCGCGTCCTCCGACGCCCGGCCCGTCGCGCCACCGTCACGAGCAGCGCCATCACCACACCGCCGCGCCGCAACGCTGCCTCGCCATGGGACAGCGAGGCACCCCGATCCAGCCGCGTCGGCCCGCACCAAAAGGCCGCTGGGAGGGAGGAGGCCTCACCGGCGCCGGCGCCGGCCAGGCTTCGCCCGGCCGCGCCCTCTGGCGGCGGCGAGGGACGAGGAGGGGGCGGAGAAGGGAGCTGGCGGCGGAGCGGTAGGGTTCCTCCCGTCGCCTCGCGGGGGGCGAGCGGGAGGGAAGGGAAAGTTTTGATGTGAGATATCACTGTAATGATACTTTGACCGTGCTTCTACGTGAGCAACAACGTCAGTAATACGTATATTGAGCACACTAATAGATCCATTGCGAAGGCTTTTGGACATGACCTATGCATGGAGCACATAAATAACATACTACTCCTTCGGTCCGGAAATACTTGTCGGAGAAATGGATTACTTCACTTCCTCGATCACTGGACCCGCAGCGGAGAGGTTCTTCCCTAAATCGTTCAACATGCATACCACGCCCTCGCAGTCTGTACGCCCTTTTCCACAACCAGCTTGACAACCCGTCAACACGCAAGTAGTTCAGCATAATCTGGGCTTGAGACCATGGGGAAGACGAGGAGGCCACACCCCTAAAGGCTCCAACAGCATGTATGGAAATGATTTTGCCTCTTCCTCACTTCCCAGCCTTGGACAGGGACACGACTACATTCACTTTAATCCAGCCGACTTCACGCAGTTGCCTCTCCGTCTCCATCCGTTTTGACTGTCGCACCTTTGGTGGATGCATAGACTGCCATTCCTGCAAGTGTGCCATCACCGAACGTGCAATTTCACTTCATATTCCGGACCTCAACATCCTGCTGCCCATGGTGTTTCAGCAATCTTCTTACCCTCCCTAGTCTTGTTGCTGGCTAGCCAAAGTGCGTAAAGGCCCTGCACCATCACTCTCTCTCCTCCTCCGATGCTTCACCGAACCATGACAACATCTAGCTTGCGAGCACACTCTAAGAGCAAGCTGTAACCAGTGGGATTTTCGCCGGAGCTCCCAATTCCGAGCATAAGAATTTCCAAAACAAAGCCGAATGTGGTCACTCCCGAAACATGTGGTACACTGTCTCCTCCCTACCACACTCAGCAGAAAACACTCTCTCTTTGATCCTTCTACGGAGAAGCTCAGCACCGACATCAAGGCCGTTACACATCAAACACCATGTTTGAATTTTTGCTTTGTTTGGCGTCGTTGTGTCCCACAGGCCAAGCCAACCCTTGTGATTTACAACCGACGAAGAAGACTCCGACTATCCGTTCTTCATGCAGTTCATAGCTATACAAAGATGGTATGCTGATTTGACAGAAAATTGACCATCTTTAGTGTAGTTCGAGGCTATATAATATATAGGGGGGCCCACCACAATCATCAAGATGTCATGTGTATCATCGGGTGATAGCATGTATCCACTTTCTCTCGATTCAAATCATCCCCTTGTTCGGTCAAAAGATCACTCACATGTGATATCCCATGCACATAGTCCTGGCTCGGTGGTTGAAGACACCCTTTCCTCAGGATCTAATTATCATGATGAACTGTTATCGCGAATCCATCTCAGATTCTCCATATGAGCCCCTCTTGTAGCAGGACCCATCGATGAAGAATGGTATGGAAGGTGAACGAGCCACCACTCGGGCATGTGGCATTTAAAATATTACCTGTCGTGGTTCTAAGTCTGACAGTAGAATGGGGGGTAGGTATGGAGAGGCAAGTTCCTAGCTATAGAGTAGTTGTATACGCTAGGGATTTACGAGTTCAGGCCCTTCTCGGAGGAAGTAATATCCCTACGTCTCGGAGCCCGGAGGCGGTCGACTGGATTATATGCGTATGTGTTACAGGGGTGCGAACCCTTCTACCTGTGGAGGGGGGTGGCTTATATAGAGTGTGTCAGGACCCCAGCCAGCCCACGTAGTAGAGGGTTTAAGGTGCGTTAAAGCTAGGCGTTACTGGTAACGCATATACATAAAGTGTCATTAAGATCATAAAGACTATTTAACTACAGACCGTTTAGGCACCGAGTGGCTCTTGGACTCCTGGTGGTCGAGTGGGTCTTCATGGTCGAGTGTCTTTGAACCTGTCGAGTGGAAACCTACCAGGTCGACTGGAAGGCCGCTTCTCTTGCGAGTGTCCTTGTGGAGGGTACCTTTGGGCAGGTCTATGACCCTACCCCAGGTACATGACTTCATCATTAGGCCCTGAATGGATCGAGGTTTGAGTGAGGAAGGAGTTGATAATCTTTCCGACCTGTTCTTTGTGTTGCGAGTGTGTCTTACTCTGGATCAACGACCTTTTAGTGATGGCATCAACTTCTCTTTCAGTCGCTTTGATCCATTCTTCACGTTTTGTCAAGTGAACTCTGTGAACTTGAGGATTTCGGCGACGATCGGAGGAAATCTATTATCTGACGGGTTGCTCCGCGGTTAGCGGATTTCGCGGGATCTGAATTTTGGGAAGCGCGAAGCGGAGAAAACTGCGGCACTCGGATGGGATAAGACGATGACGCCGATCTTCGCGCCGCCTTTTTCGCCACGTATCGGCGTCTTGGCGCTGTCTTGAGATTTGACGGATTACTGGGCCTACCGGTCAGCCACTCGGAAGCGGCCCCATATAAAGCGTAGGACAGGGTATTTTGAACAGTGCAACCCCAATCTTCTCCTCCCTCCGCCTCCAAACCTTCTCGCTGCGCTCTTAGCCTGTCCAGCGCCGCAGCTCAGTACTTGCTTCGCCGGCGACCATGGTGAAGGAGAAGACCGCAGCCCTGGAACGGGTGAAGAAGGCGGCGGCGAAGGCTAAGGGGAGAGCGCCCAGTCGGGGCGGATCCTCTTCGCGGTCCAAACTGCCGCAAGGCTGGGTCCAAGGAGATTGGATCCGCTCGACCATCACCGAGAAGGACCTCACCGATCTGGCTAATGAAGGACTGATCCCCCATGGGTCGGCGAGGCTTCCGGGAACGGAGTGGCAACCGCAGCTTGAAGAGGGTGAGTGCGTTCTCCTGGCCACCCACGTAGATCGGGGATTTTCTCTGCCACCGAATCCTTTTTTCCGGGGGTTTCTGAACTTTTTTGGAGCGCAACTCCATCATTTCACTCCCAACTCCATTGTCTATCTTGCTACTTTCATTTCGTTATGCGAGAACTTCTTGGGTTGTCGACCGCACTGGGGTCTCTTCAAGCACATATTCACCGTCAGCTCTCGGGACGGTGAAGAAAAGCGAACCCGAATGACGAGAGAACCCAAGTAATCCAGATGTGTGGGGACTCGGGGTCCGGATGAGGGGAAGAGCGCCTTCGGCTATGACTCTCCCTGACTCGGTTAGAGGGTGGCGATCGACTGGTTCTATCGCTAAGACCAGCCCGGCCTTGGGGCGATCATTTGGGCTCCCTCCTTTCTCCATGAGTCGAGTGAACAAGCCATCTTCCTGAAGGTGTTACCAGAGGAGAAGGCCCAAGTAAAATTACTGATGGAGCGCGTAGTCCAGCTCATTCGCGACGGGGTGACCGGCATGGATCTCCTGGAGGTTTTCCTTCGACGGCGTATTCAGCCACTCCAATACCGAGGTCATCCAATGTGGATGGACTCTGGTACGGATGATACCACTCGGGTCCATCCAGAGGAGGTCGATGAAGCCACGCTGGAGAAGTGGCTGACTGCCATCACAGAAAACAAAGATAACCCTCGCGAGCTAGGAGGATTCCACCACCGACCAGACTTACGAAGTAGACAATGTACAATCACTTATCTCCGACTGTGATTCGGCTGCATTCACTCTGTTTAGATGCCAACTCGTCGACTGACTTTCGCCTTGTTTTGTTGTCTTCTAGGTCACCACTGAGATGTACTCGATGCCCAACGGGGCGCAGGAAACAATCAAAGAAGAAGAAGGAAGTGGAGGTGAAAGTCAGGAGGAATGGGAGTCCAACGGCGAGGAGGATGAGGAGGATGACAGCTCTGATGAAGAGGAGGAGGAGGAAGAGGAGGAGGAGGAAGAGGAGGAAAACGTCGATCCTCCTCGCTCGGAGGGAAGGTCCAAGTTGACGCATGACCCGACGGCCGGGCGCGGTAAAGCTGTTGTGCCCACTGGGCAGTCGACGAAGCGACCTAGGACAACTTCCCCTGCGCCGACTGAGAAACCGCTGAAGCAACCTCGAGCAACGTCGTCAAAGCCGGCGAAGGCTCTGCCCAAGATGCGGATGGTCATCCCCACCATCTCCTGCAACCAATGTAACCTTGTATTTCCTTATTCCACATGAATGAACTTTTGGTCGACTTGATGACTGATCACGATTCTTGAAATCTCAGTTGCCGCTACCTCCGAGACTTCAGCCAAGCACGAAGATCAGGAAATGGAGGATGCTGCCACTTCCAACCTTGGTATGATCTCTGAGGTTTCGCTTTTAGTCGATTGGACTTCCATGTTTTACTTTCGAATCTTTCTTGTAGTTCCGCCACATCATTGATCTCCCGGTGATGACGAGGAAGCGCCATTGAGGAAGAGGAAGAACAAGAGAGTGCCTCACGGGCAAGGCTGCCCCAAATCATGGCGATTCCCGAGACGCTGATTTCCGAGGGAGGCAACCCCACTCGGGCTTCGTGTCTTCATTTGCATCACGACAAGTGCCCGACCCACTTCATCGATCGCTGATCCACCATCTCTCTTTGCTATACACCACGTCCCTAAGACCAAGTGAGTGTCGCTAAGGAGGCCATACGCCAGCAGGGATCATGATGGAGCAAGTGAAAGCGGTCCGAGAGGCTAGCCAGCGGCCTATGATGCTAGTTCAGCTCTCGCAGCAATGTCCACGTAAGTCGATTGTTGCTTGCTTTGTTAGGATATGCTACCAAACCGCTTCTTTCCGGAGATTTCCATATCCGTACACCCACCGGGTGGGTGTGTCGATTGAATTTTTGTGGGGCATCACGAGTGCACCCATCGGGTGTAATCCCCAAGACTATGGTCATTGCGTGCGATGGCTATAGTCTTTATGCTGTGAACTTCTTCACTCGACCTGGACAGACCAAGTCGAATGGAACCGTAAAACCGGTGGGGGCACGCTAAGTGCACCCACTTGGTGTAGTCCCCGATACTATGGTCGACTGCATGCAGCCGACTATAGTCTAAAGAACTATGTCTTGTTGTCGTTTTTTTTTCTTTTCGCGGCTGACCGCTGACACATAACCTTTTTGCCTCTTTTGGTCAACTGGTCGAACCAAATTGGTAAAACCAGTGGGGGCACGCTGAGTGCACCCGCTGGGTGTAGTCCCCGAGACTACTTTCGAATGTTTTGATTCGACTGTAGTCTTAGAAATGCTACTATTTTTCCTTAATCACTCGGAAGTGATCTGTCTTTGATGTCTTTCGTTGGTTGACTCTTTGTAGAAATCTTGCGAGCTTGTGGCTCGCTATACTGAAAGTTAGAGAACAAACATATCCAGCTCAACCTCGATTTGAAGCTTGCTCAGAGAATTTGCGAAGGCAAAGGATGAAGCAAAAGGTATGGCTGGTGAGAACTTTTGACGATCGCTTTGTTTTTTTCTGTTCATTCTCAACTCTGTTCTCATTGTTGCTTTGGCAGATAAACCGGAAGAGACTTTGAAGAAGAAGGACCTTGACCTTGCAGAGAGTATAAGGCGGCTTTGGAGAAAACAAAGCTCATTGAAGAGAAGCTTGCCTCGGTCGACAAACTTGAAGATGAAAATGCCATCGAAGTCAGCTCTTGACGCGACTAACAAGGAAGTTAGTCGATCAAGAACGGCAAGATTGCTCGTTCGACAAGGCTGGCCAACCGGGCGGGAAGCGAAATGACCTCGAGATTTATCTTGGAGGGCTCGCCAAGAAGCTGTTTCTCATGCTTGAAGGTAATCTCTTTTACCCGATCGTCTTTGCTATCACCAGCTCATTACATGATCGTTATTTTGAATCGAGCTGTGTTTTAGAATTCTCACAAAACTTCAAGAAGAAACCAACAGTGGAAACCAGCTTGGACCCCATCAACTCTCTGTGAAGGACGGTTGCTATGAATGTGCTCCGACCGAGTCTCGCGTTGCTAAGCGTGGTGGATTATCTTGCTCGACCGAAAGTTGCAAGGTCGCGGATCGACTCGACTCTCCGCCGGATCGGATGCTTCAGAATGACCTTGAATCCTTTATGACTCGATCGAATGAGATTCCAAGTCGAGTGCAAGAATGGAAAAGTCTTACGCTGTGTGGTGCTGATGTTGCTCTATCTCTGGTTCGTGTCCACTGCAAGGAAGCGCAAGAGGACGAGCTGGTGTCTCTCAAGGTTGCCAACACCAGGAAGCACAACTTCATATCTTTCATGGAGACTTTCATCGCTGTCGCTACCCAGTATTGCCGACGGAATCGACCTCGACCAGCTTTGTTGCACCTTCCAGTCCTCTCCACGGAGGAGTAAAAAACTTCTAAGTCCCACCTTAAATTTGCCTCGGAATGCCGAGTGGTTTTTGTAACCGATAAACTTTAACAGGCTTAACGCCTGAGCACCTTTGGATCCGTGGGACGTTTATCCGAACTTGAATTATCCTTTAACATGCTTTGTTTGCCTTCGAGAGAACTTTGTTCCTCATTCGGAAGATATTTCGTTGAAACTCCAGTCGACTTGTGCTTCATCTATCCTGCAGGTAGAGATGGAACACAGACTGCGACTGACCTCGTCGTCCTTGCGGATTGGGATGAACCGCACGTTGTACTTGTGGCGAAGCTCCGAAGGAGGAGGTAGCAGTCGACCTGCACCTCATCGTCCTTGCGGATTAGGATGAACCGCATGTTGTACTTCGGCGAAGTTCAAGGAGAAGGTACCAGTCGACCTGCACCTCGTCGTCCTTGCGGATTGGGATGAATTCCTTACTTAAGATAGCACTGGACCGTAGCTAAGCCCCTGAGTGGGAGGTTTGCTCTCCACTCGGTAGGGTTTTTATTACTTAGGCGAGCACTGGGCTGTAGCTAAGCCTCCGAGTGGGAAGTTTGCTCACCACTCGGTAGGATTTCTATTACTTAGGCGAGCACTGGGCTGCAGCTAAGCCTCCGAGTGGGAGGTTTGCTCTCCACTCGGTAGGATTTTTATTACTTAGGCGCAGCACTGGGCTGCAGTTAAGCCTCCGAGTGGGAGGTTTGCTCTCCACTCGGTAGGATTTCTATTACTTAGGTGAGCCTTTGGGCTGCAGCTAAGCCTCCGAGTGGGAGGTTTGCTCTCCACTTTCGGTAGGATTTTTTTATGGCGCAACTTTGAAGGAGAAGGTAGCAGTCGACCTGCACCTCGTCGTCCTTGCGATTTTCATTATTTTGGATGTTTAAGGCGAATCCTTGGGCTGTTGCAAGCCCCCGAGTGGGAGGCTGGCTCACCACTCGGTAGGATTTGAATACTTAGGCGAGTGGTTGGACTGCAGCTAAGCCTCCGAGTGGGAGGCTGGCTCGCCACTCGGTAGGATTTTGAATACTTAGGCGAGTACTTGGACTACAGCTAAGCCTCCGAGTGGGAGGCTGGCTCGCCACTCGGTAGGATTTTGAATACTTAGGCGAGTACTTGGACTGCAGCTAAGCCCCCGAGTGGGAGGCTGCCTCACCACTCGGTAGGATTTTGAATACTTAGGCGAGTACTTGGACTGCAGCTAAGCCCCGAGTGTGAGGCGGCTTGCCACTCGGTGAGGATTTTGAATACTTAGGCGAGTACTTGGACTGCAGCTAAGCCCCGAGTGGGAGACGGCTCGCCACTCGGTAGGATTTTGAATACTTAGGCTAAGCGGATTCAAGAGCTAAGCCCCGAGTGAGAGACCTGCCTGCCACTCGGAAAGGATTTTTTTACAAACTTAGGCGAACCGGATTCGCAACTAAGTCACCCACTGGGGGAAATTTCAAAAAAAAGTAATAACAATCACTGGGAAAATTATAACATTCTTGTCTTAGATAAACAAACTACAAAAGTACTTTTATTACATCTCAACCGAGTGAGTACTAAGTGTAAAAGGGGCGGAGCAGCTCCGCCTTACAAGCTCGAGGCTCTTCGATCTGGCGATCAACGTTGTAGAGATGACACGCTCCGTTGTGGAGAACTCTTGTGACGATGAAGGGACCTTCCCAAGTGGGAGCGAGCTTGTGTGGTTTCTGTTGATCCACTCGGAGGACCAAATCTCCTCTTGGAAGGCTCGACTCTTCACATTTCTGGCATGGAATCGACGCAAGTCTTGCTCATAGATAGTCGAGCGGATCAGGGCCATTTCACTCTCCTCTTCCAAGAGGTCGACTGCATCTTGTCGGGCTTGTTCCGCTTCTTCTTTAGAGTATAGTTCGACTCAAGGCGCATTGTGAAGCAGGTCACTCGGCAGAACTACTTCAGCTCCATAGACCAGGAAGAATGGAGTTCTTCCAGTCGACCGATTAGGAGTGGTCCTCAATCCCTAGAGAACTGATGGAAGTTCGTCGACCCAAGCTCCTGCTGCGTGTTTGAGATCACGCATCAGCCATGGCTTCAGCCCTTTGAGAATGAGGCCGTTTGCACGCTCGCTTGTCCATTCGACCGAGGATGAGCCATCAAGCATAGTCGACCAGCGTGCCTTGAGAGGCGCAGAAGGCTTTGAACTTGTCATTATCGAAGTTTGACCCATTGTCGGTGATGATGCTATGCGGAACTCCATATCTGAATATCAACTCTCCGATGAAACCGATAGCGGTGCATGCATCGAGGTTCTTGATGGGCTTGGCTTCGATCCACTTGGTGAACTTGTCGATCGCTACTAGCAAATGAGTGAAGCCGCTTCGCCAGCTCTCAACGGTCCAATCATGTCCAATCCCCAAACAGCGAAGGGCCGACGAGTGGAATGGTCTTCAAGGCTGAGGCGGGCTTGTGCGACATGTTGGAATAGAACCGACATCCTTCACACTTGTCAACTATTTCTTTTGCCATTTCATTTGCTTTTCGCCAAGAAAATCCCGCCAAGATGCTTTAGCCACAATGGTTCGAGAGGACGCTTGATGGCCACAGGTCCCCGAGTGGATATCCTCAAGAATTATCCGACCTTCTTCTGGCGTGATACACTTCTGGCCGACTCCAGTCACGCTTTCTCTGAACAACTGTCCCTTGATCATCAGAAGGCCTTTGGATCGCTTGGACGATCTGTCGAGCCTCTTCTTCATTCTCTGGGAGCTCTTTCCTTAGGATATATGCGATGTACGGCACCGTCCAGTCGGGAGTGATGACCACAACTTCCGTAGTTAGATCGACCACGGCTGGGACCTCAACTTCAGTCGGATCATTGGCACTCTTTTGTTGCGGGGCTTCTTCTGTGAAAGGATCATCCTGCACTGATGGTGCGTGAATGTGCTCCAAAAATACATTACTAGGAATGGCTTCCCTCTTGGATCCTATCTTCGCCAAATCATCCGCAGCTTGATTTTTCAGTCGGGGTATATGATGAAGCTCTAACCCCTCGAATTTCTTCTCCAGCTTTCTCACTGCATTACAATAACATGTCATAGCTGGGCTTCTGACATCCCACTCCTTCATCACTTGATTAACAACCAGATCCGAGTCGCCATAGACCATAAGGCGACGGACGCCGAGTGAAATGGCCATGCAACCCATACAAGAGTGCTTCATATTCGCTTCGTTGTTGGAAGAATCAAAGTGAATCTGGAGAACATATTTGAGCCTATCTCCTCGGGGAAACCAATACAACCCCGCACTGTAAACGTTCAAAGATCTTGGAACCGTCGAAAAACATAGTCCGGTGTTTCGAGTGAACTTGAGTCGGAAGTCATTGTTCACCCACTCGGCGAGGAAATCTGCTATTGCTTGGGACTTGATGGCTTCTTTGCCTCGAATTTGATATCAAGGGAAGGAGTTCAATCGCCCATTTTGCCACTCGACCAGCTTGCATCTCTGTTATGAAGAATTTCCGACAATGGGGCGTCGCTGACGACTGTAATGGAATGATCGGAGAAATAATGAGCAACCTTCTTTGTGGTCATATAGATCCCATAAACAAGCTTCTGATAGTGAGGGTATCTTTGCTTTGATGGGGTCGGCACTTCAGAAAGATAATAAACTGGGCGTTGAACTTTGAAGGCTTTTCCTTCTTCTCCCCGCTCGACCGTAAGTACGGTACTGACGACTTGTCCAAAGGGCTGCAATGTAAAGCAGCAAAGGCTCTTTGCTGATTGGGGCAGCAAGCACCGGTTGGTGGAGAGCAGAGCTTTGAGCTCTGCAAACGCTGCATCAGCTTCTAGAGTCCACTCGAACTTGTCTGACTTCTTCATCAGTCGGTAAAGAGGCAATGCCTTTTCACCAAGGGGAGAGATGAATCGACTTAAAGCGTCCAAGCATCCAGTAAGTTTCTGGACATCGTGCACACGCATAGGGCGCTTCATTCGGAGTATGGTGCCAACCTTTTCGGGGTTAGCATCGATTCCTCGCCGTAAACGAAAACCGAGTAACTTTCCACCAGAACTCCAAATGTACACTTTGATGGTTTAAGATTGATATCATACCTCCCGAGATTGGCAAATGTTTCAGCAAGGTCGGGCCAACAGTAGGAACCCTTTCGTGACTTGACCACTATATCATCCATGTACGCTTCCACATTCCGACCGATTTGAGTGAGCAAACACTTCAATCATCCTCATGAATGTGGCTCGGCATTCTTGAGACCGAATGGCATGGTGACATAATGTAAGCACCCGAATGGAGTGATGAACGTTGTTTTAATCTCATCGGGTCCATACGCACGGATCTGATGGTACCAGGAATAGGCGCTCTAAAAAGACAACCTCTCACATCCCGCAGCTTGAGTTGACTATTTGGTCAATGCGAGGAAGAGGGAATGATCTTTCGGCAGGCCCGATTGATATGCTTGAAATCGATGCACATGCGCAACAACTTGTCCTTCTTGGGGACCATGACGACATTGGCGAGCCACTCGGAGTGGTAGATCTCTGATGAACTCTGCCGCTAAGAGCCGAGCCACCTCCTCGCCAATGGCCTTTCTCTTCTGGACGGTGGACCGCCGAAGATATTTTTTAACCGGTTTGAATTTTGGGTCGACTCGTAGGCGATGCTCAGCCAGCCCCCTGGGAACACCCGGCATGTCAGCAGGCTTCCATGCAAAGATGTCCCAGTTCTCATGGAGGAACTGGATGAGCGCTTCTTCCTTTTTTGAGTCGAGTGTTGTTGAGATGTTGGTCGGAGCAGCATTGGGATCACGGGTGAATGTGAACCTGTTTCGCCTCACCGATCGAAATGTCGACTCCGTGAAAGGTGCTTCTTAGCTCGCAACAAATCACTCGGATTCGCGGTTTCCTCGATACTCTTGTAGCTCTACCATCGCCAACCGAAAGCATCGGCGATCTTAGAGCCTTCTCGAAGCACTCTTCCACCTTCTTCCGATTGCCCGTGAATCGTGATCACGCCCTTGG
This sequence comes from Aegilops bicornis, assembly GCA_021605145.1. Taxonomy (NCBI): domain Eukaryota; kingdom Viridiplantae; phylum Streptophyta; class Magnoliopsida; order Poales; family Poaceae; genus Aegilops; species Aegilops bicornis. Next base: position 212,470,398 of record CM038675.1, on the reverse strand, counting down.
GACCAGGCATCTTCGCTTAAGATACACGTAACATGGTCTCGCCATGAAACGTGCATAAGTCGGGCCTTCCTGCATAGCGTGATAAGCGCTCCTGAAATCCACGACCTCAAAGGTCAACTTTTCTTTCCGGAAATGCTTTGAGTCACCAAAAACTACATCAAGAGCAATTTGGCCGAGTGACTCAGCCTTCTTTCCGTGAATGACTCCATGGAAGCTCATGTTATCGGGTAATCAATCGACATCGTAATGCCCATCCCTTTCAACGCCTCCGCGCATAATATGTTCAAGCCACTACCACTATCCATCGTGACTTTGGTCACCGAAAGTGCCCTCAACAACCGGGTCGACCACCAATGCTTGCCTCCTGTGGTGGCAATGTGCGTCGGGTGATCGGGACCGGGTCGAATGTGATGGCGGTCCGGGACCATTTCAGATAATTGGGAGTCGCCGAGCAACCAAGTTCACTTCCGATTGATAACCTTCAATCGACTTTTTGCTTTCGATGTCGCAAGAAAATCATCAGGGTGGAATTGACCTGGGGATATCCATCATCACTGCCATCTTTGTCCTCAACTTTGTCTGTTTCCTTATCCTTATCCTTTAGCTGTTTCCCTTGGAACTGCTGAATCAAGATCCGACACCGTCGAGTGGTATGTTTCGGGTAGATAAGTTTACCCTCTTCATCTTTCTTTGTATGAATATGACATGGCAAATCCAACACGCCGCTTCCATCCTCGTCTTTCACCTTCTTGGGGTTCCAAGGACCCTTGGGTTTCCTTGAACTTTCCTCGGGTCACAGCCAAGGCCTCTCCGGAGCGGGCCGGCTCGGCTTTGCGCTTCTACTTCCGACCGAATTTCCTCCGCTTACCTCATTGGCGGCCGATTTGTATTTACCACTCGAGCCGATCCTCTTCTTCACCATTTGCATACTTGGTGGCAATCTCCATCATCCCACTCGTGGTCATATCTCCTGTTCGACCAAATTTCAAACTCAACTCTCTCGTTCTTGACACCTTCTTTGAAGGCACAGATCGCTGGTGATCGATACATTCTCGATCGCGGTGGTGCAAAGTGATCCACCTCTGGATATAATCTCTCAAAGTTTCACTCGACTTTTGCACACACGATCGCAACTCCGTCAATCCTGCCGGTCGCTTGCAAGTTCCTTCAAATGTCCCGACAAACACTGCAAGATCTTCCCAAGTGTAACATCATGGTGCTAATCGATTCAACCACGCTCGCTGAACCCTCCAACATAAGAGGCAAATGTTTCATGGCTACCCTCATCGCTACACCGCCGATCTGAACAGCCACTCGGTAATCTTCAAGCCAAGTGCGTGCTTGGATTCACCAAAGGAACTTATCGACTCCAAATACCAACCCGAAGTTGGGAGGAATCACCACGGCTCGATGGCTCAATGAAACACCCCGGTCCCAAGACATGAACTCGCTGCTGGAAGGAACATCTCTATCATGGCTGCCTCGGTGAGCTCTGCTCTGTCGACCAAACCTTGAACGATAATAGATCTCGCATCAAAGCTGGTTCCTCGGGTCGATCGAACCCTTCGCCCAACATTGTGCCGGTGTCGGCTGCCCCGCCGCCGAGGAGCGTATGATCCACCTCTTGGGGAGGAGGGCACTCGACGCCGATCGCTATGATCGAATCGGTGCTCATACTGCCGCGCCCTTGTAATCGATCATCACGCCGCCCCCACGCTCCTCACTCGGGGCGATCTCGGACTATGGGCCGACTGGACTGAATTCGCAGCCGACGGATCGGCTGTGAATCCTGCTCCGCGACAGATACAACTGAGTTTTGATCTCCGCCGCCCGAGCAGATCTCGATTTGCAAGAAACCTCTACGCCATTCGATCGAAGGCTGAATTGACTCTGCTATACGGGCGGCATCTGCTAAATTCTGAATCGGAGTTCGATATACCTGAGTTGGCGGTTGAAAGAGCTGACGTCGACTGGATTCTGGAAACCTTGGTCGCCTGCTGGCCGAAAGAGTACCCGCTGAAGGTTCTCCAATGAAAAGCGCCTAGGTTGGCTAAGCATGCATCCTCCAAGGCACAAGCCTCGGGGTTTCTCCAACGATAGGAGTGTGAAGTGCATCCATGTTCCGACGGGCGAAGCTCCTCCTCTCGAGCGGCGTGAGGGGCTCGGCAGGTACTCTTCGTGGGCTTGTTCGATCGCTTCCACCGCCACCTCCGCTGGTGCGGTGAACTGGGGACCGCGTGGTCCATCGACCATCGTAACCTCTGCCGCCAGTCACAGCTATCGCATTCGGACGTAGTCTCTGCGGAGCCAGTCGACAGGTCGAACAAGCTGTAGAGAGATTCGTCGGGCTCGATCGCCGCGACTTGGGGGGTGGCCGACTGGCGGGCCACCGCATGCCTCACCCACCACTGAAGCCTCGACCAACCGGAACGCTTGCGCCGGTGGGAGACTGAGAGCGAAGACGGCACAGGAGCCGACCTATACTGGGTCGACGGTTGCCGCAGGAGGACGCCGCGGACACGCGCGCGAAAATGCGCCGCCTTCATGGACGGGAGCGCGCCCACGCCGAAAGTGGAGCCTCCTGAAGCCAAGCGGAGTCGCCGGCGAGGAACGTGAGCGCACCGAGACGGATCTCGTGGCTCACAACCGTAACTCCACCTGAAACCATAATGTAGGAGATCGAAAAATCTCAACTTCTCCAACAAATCGCTAGAACACCGCCCCACGGTGGGCGCCTAACCGTCGTGGTTCTAAGTCCGACAAAGAGAATGGGGGTAGGTATGGAGAGGCAAGTTCCTAGCTATGGAGTAGTTGTATGCGCAAGGGATTTACGATTTCAGGCCCTTCTTGAGGAAGTAATAGCCCCACGCCTCGGAGCCCGGAGGCGGTCGAATCGGATTATATGCGTATGTGTTATGTGGGTGCGAACCCTTCTACCTGTGGAGGGGGGGTGGCTTATATAGAGTGTGCCAGACCCCAGCCTGCCCATGAAAGTGCAGGGTTTAAGGTGCGTTAAAGCTAGGCGCATCGTAACGCCTTACATAAAGTGTCATTAAGATCATAAAGACTATTTAACTATGCACTGCTTAGGCACCGAGTGGCTCTTGGACTCCCTGGTGGTCGAAAGTGGGTCTTCATGGTCGAAAGTGTCTTTGAACTCGCCGAGTGGAAACCTACCAGGTCGACCGAAGGCCGCTTCTCTTACGAAAGTGTCCTTGTGGAGGGTACCTTTGGGCAGGTCTATGACCCTACCACCGCCTCGATCAAGAAAGATCAGGTTTTCACCCGGAGCAAGACGACAAGAGTGTGAATGCCGCGACGGAGCCATCAGAAGGTTACGCGGCAACGGCCATCGCCACTGCCGGCCACCAAAGGATCGGACAAGTGGTGTACCCGCACTCACACCCCATCGATGAACCTTAACTCCGCCATCCGCCCGCAACCACACCACCACCCACGCGCCATGTTTGCTCGCTTCGCACTGAGACGCACGCTCCGCCCATTTAACGTCACGCCCCGCCGCCAGAGCCGCCGCCCGCAAACTGCATAACCCCGAGACCAACACAAAGGCCCCAACTTTGGACCAACCGATGGCCCTCGACCGACGGAACTACCCGCAGACGCTCCGCTGGTAAACCTGTGCTAACCCGCCCACGGCCGAGGAAAGGGGGAGAAAGGGGAGCGGACAAATCCGGACCGGCATACCGTGCCGGCGACAGGTGACGCGACCGCATCGAGGCCACCCATCCCTCCAACCAAGCTCCCGCCGAACACGGGAAAGGGGGAGAAGGAGGAGCGGACGATCCGGACCGCAAACTGCGTGCCGGGCGACAGTGGCGCGACCGCATCGAGGCCACCTATCCCTCCTACCAAGCTCCCCGCTGAGCACCCCATGTCGCCTCAAAGATGGTAGCCGACACACATCTCCGCTGAGGCCATCGGCAACCGCGAGCCCGCCGACGAGGGAGACCAAATCAACCCGCAACTGCAGCCATGGAAGCTCACCGAAGATGCCTCCTCGCGCCGTCTGCCGACGTCGTCCGAGCGCTGCACTGTGAAGGTTCTGCATGCACTCGACCAACACGCCCGCCAGCCCACCACCATCAAGGCCGCCACCCCCACCAGCCCGGTTGGCAGGGCTGGCCACCACGTATCCTTGTCGCCCGCGACCCGCACCACCGCAGCGCCAAGCCGAGCCGCCCAGCACCGGAGCTCGCCATCGACGCCTCGCCTGCCGCACCCGCCGCCACGCCAGATCCGCCACCGCCATGACCGCCGCACCAGCCGCTGCGCGCCCCACCGCCCATGCACCGGTCGGCCCTCCGAGGCCCGTCGCGCCATCACACGAAAGCGCCATCACCACACCGCTGGCCGCAACGCTGCCTCGCCTGGGACAGCGAGGCACCCCGATCCAGCCATACGGCCGCGCCAAGGCCGCTGGAGGGGACGAGACGCTGCCGCCGGGCGCCGGCCAAGCTGCCGGCCGCCCTCTGGCGGCGAGGGACGAGGAGGCGGAGAAGGAGTCAAGGGCGCCAGGGTTCCTCCGTCCGCCATGGGGCGAAAGCGGAGGGAAGGGAAAGTTTTGATGTGAGATATCACTGTAATGATACTTTGACCGTGCTTCTACGTGAGCAACAACGTCAATAATACGTATATTGAGCACACTAATAGATCCATTCACTACAGGAATCGAACCCTATGCCGACGGCCAGGGCCGTCGGCATAGCCCTGACTAGCGGTCGGGACAGGCCTATGCCGACGGCCCTGCCGGCATAGGGGTCGCTGGCAACATATCCGCTTGCGTAGTTCGGATGACCGTCGGCATAGAACGGCCGCTTGATAGACCCTATCCCGACGGTGGTCAGACATCTATGCCGGGCATCGGGCCGACAACGCTTATCGCTTAACGGCGGTTGCCGCCAATCGCCGAAAGCAATGGCGGCTCGCACGCGGGTTTCTATGCCGACGGCTCGGCCGCCGGCTTAGTTGTCAACGCCGACGGCCGTGCCGTCAGCATAGGGGTGCCACGGCGAGCAGTTAGGCCTACCGCAGGACGCCACGCAGCATGCCGGCGGCCGACGGCCCGCCGGCTTAGTCGAACGTACGCCGACGGGCCAGTGCCGCATAGGCGCGCCACAGCTCCCATTTGGCCGACGCTGCGGCACCATATGCCGACGGGCTTAGTTTGAAGCTATGCCGACGGCTACCCCTGCCGGCATAGGTGCCACACGTCAAGAATCGAGCTCACGCTAGTTCTATGCCGACAAGCATAGCCGCTTCATAGTTTGCTTCGATTTTTTTTTTTTTTCGCTTGTTTTAAAATCAGTTCAATTCAAATAACAAAGACATATCACAGAAAGACATATCAAAGAACGTAAGCATAAGCATCATCACACACACAAGTCTCTAAATGATCATCATCACAACCAACATAAGCATAAGCATATAGAAAAGCACCACACACAAGTCTCTAAATGATCATCACCACACACAAGTCATCTCAAGCATCATCCCCACACACTAGGCTTAAGCGCCAGGACGCCGAAAGCACCGCTGGAGGTCGCCACCGCTAAGACCGCCAAGCCTGTGTCATCATCAAGAAGCGGCAGCAGATCGCTAAGACCGCCTCCACCTCCGCCTCCGTGGATCGGAGTGGTCGGGCCTGCGGTCTCCGGAGTGCTGCGAAGACCACCGCCAACGGTAGATCCATCTGCTCCTCGGATGTTGAAAAGACATATTAATGGGATATATGATCGTGTTGGAAAGGCATGACATGCTTGGGGTGAATAGATTGGGGATGAACTAACCGCGAGGGGCCAGCTTCGTGCCACAAACTCCTCAAAGGTCAAGAAGACTGGGTTGTGCTGGAGAGCATTATGTCAAGGCAATCGAGGACACCGCCGCCGCCATTTCCCTAAAAGCTCCTGCCCAAATTGGGCGATCCTCTCGCACTTGGTGTTCATGAAGCCTCGATGCCACGCCATGGTCTCCGGCGTGTGTACTCCATGTAGGCCTACGGTATGACATGATGGAACTCATAAAACTACTAGATGCGGAAAATAAAGTGAGCAATGAAGATAAGAGGGAAAATACTTACGCGATTGTTGCTCCCGAAAGAGGGACTGTGAACTGACACCGCTGGCTCATGCGCTGCTCAGTTTCCTCGGTCGATCCGACGGTTGTGTGTAGGAGATAGTCGGAGTGACCACAAGATCGAGAACCGCCTCCCGACTGTGCTCCTTGGGCTCCATGCTCACCACCGCCTGTCCAGATCCGCCAGAATGGGGTCAGTGTGTCAGATGTAACTTCAGACACGCCATGGAGTAGGCCTCCTTCCTCCACGCGGTCTTCTTGTCAGAGTACTTGGGCTCGCCAGCTTGGGGTCCTTCCACAGATGGGCGATCTCCCACGCCTGCATGTGTGAGAGCGGCCGCCTGCCTCCCGCACCACCAAACAGATGTTAGTCATACATAAGAAAGTGATGGTAAATAGAAGAAGAAGAATGTTTAATGGGGTTAGTCATACATTAACTGCCTTGTGGAGATAGTGGTTTCGGTTTCTGAGCATGTACTCCCTCATTCCCCTAAGGTTAGCCTTATTTTTTATTCTCATAGCCTGTGCTCCAAAGCCCCATCACACCAAAGATCCACCAATGCCGCCAGACTCGCCTTTTTCCATAACACCAATTTGGACACACCTACATAATAAAAGCATAATGGCATGTCAACATGAAACGGTGAAATGTACCACATGGTAATGAAAGCATAATGAAAGCATAATATATGAAAGCATAATGAAAAATCTTTTATACTTACCACCAAGTACTCGTGCCTCTCCAAGGTAATGCCCATCCTCCGCGCTTCTTCCTTGGTCATCTTCACACCAAGAACGTCGTGGTAGTATGTCGAGATGGCCACATAGTGCACCTCAGATCGCATCTCGGCGGGCCTTCTTCTTGCATTACGCAGCACGATCTGGTCCGCTCTAGCCTCAGGTTCTAAGAACTCGATAGAATTTCTACAATCATGCATGAAACAAGAATGGAAGAAGCCATGAGTTAAATCATTCATGAAACTAGAATGGACTCGTGCTTCAAGAGAACTCACCTGTAAAGTAGTGGTCACGGCCTTGGCATGGGTCTCATGGTCCGCGTGGAGGGCCGCCTCTGGTCCCAGCTGCGGGCCAAACCCGACGGTCCGCTGTCGACCGATCCGACAGATACAACCCCCGGCCAAGATAACTTCAACAAGACGGTGATGAGGCCGCTGGGAATACGGACCCTTTAGAACATATCCAAAGCTGCAAAAGAATGAACTATTAGCATGTGACAAGCAAAATAAATAACAACCAGAATATGCATGTGACAAGCAAAATAATGAACCGCTTACTTTTTCCCAGGCTCAATGAGCCACTTCTGCTCCTCAAGAGAGCAGGAACCTGCTTTTGGTAGCTTTATGCTGCCACGCAGCCATCCCTTGTTGTCAACCCCTTCCCGTCACCACCCTCATCCCCGCCACCACCCCCCTCCTCGCCGGTCTCTCCCTCCCCAACCTCCTCCTCCTCCTCCTCCTCCTCCTCCTCCTCCTCCTCCTCGCGTGCCTCCTCCTCCACCTCCTCCTCCTCCTCCTCCCTAGAGTGTACCACCACTAGAGGAGGGTACCTCACTAGAGGAGGGCCTCGAAGACAACACACCTAAGTCGGTGAGGGTGCGCCTTTTCTGCTGACCCCAGAGTGGCTCTCCCCAAAGACCTCGTCCTCTAGAGGCTCTCCCCCCGCCCCCTCCTCCTCTAGGGGCACCCAATGGTCCACATCATCATCACCCAATGGTCTAGCGTCATCGTTTCTAACCACATCATCATCATCATCATCAGGTTGCTCTTGATAGAACACTCCCTCGTATGTCATGGGGTTAATGTTGTAGTAATCGCCTTCATTCGGTTCTCGTAGCTTACCATGTGGCTACACCTTGAACACAACTTCCCAACCCTTTAGATACACTTTTCCGCATGGGTAAGGCAGATAATATACTTGTGTAGCTTGGGTAGCCACAATGAAGAGATCGGCTCCTAAGATAGACGGTTGATGGTTTAACTTCGACCAAACCAATGGAAGGCGATGTTTTACCCTCCCGCTGGATCGAACCATCGGCATTTGAACACGTGCAGACTTAGGGTCTCACGCTCGGGCGGAATTTAACCTCAGATATATTTTGTACCCTTCCATAGTAGTCTACCGAATTTTGACCGGGGTGTACACTCCAAGATTTATAGTTTTCGGATCGGGCGGCTGTTTTGGTGCTCCTCTGTATGGAAGTGATACCCATTCACATCATACTTTGTACATGTCATGACGGCAGGTCAAAACCCATGGAAACCCATCTCAATTCATCATCCATAGATATGTTCGGATCTTTTCCCTACAAGTATAATGGAAATTGTTGCGCATTAGTTCGTTAACTAATAAATGTTGAAGTAGGTATTTAATAGGGGAGTGTGGAAATTTACTTTCTCCATGAACCAAGCAACAAAATTTTTACGTCTGTGGTTTCCATGACGGAGAAGAGTAAGTGCCTCCGCCTCAAGAGGGAGGATTCACTCCGCCCATTCCTCTTGAACGAAATCACTAAAAAGATAAGCGGTGTTAGACCGACTAAGTGAACATGAAACATGATGATGTGGAAGACATAAAGGAATGGTGTAGTGGTATTACCTCATCCACACTTCCTCAACTTCCTTGATGTTGTGCAAGATATAGAACATGAGGTCCTCCCACTCTTGTCGTGGCATGTTATAAGATTTCGAGGCCCCAGCCCTCCCACCTTGCGCGTTGAATAGATCGAGCCTGGGTTGATACTTGGGCTCTTCTATATTGTATCGAGGCACCTTGTTATGAAGATGGGGAACGTGGTCTGGATAGCTGTTTTTTCTCACCATCCTCACGGACCACCTCAATGTACCGAGATGAACCGCACTTCCTACAAGATTTGTCATCCGTGATACTGCGTGCCTAAACAAAAGGCAATTCTTCTGCAAACATCTATTTTCTCATAATCCATAGAGAGTGCCTTCATGATTTTCTTTGTATCGTATATGCTTTTCGCGCAGTTCATGACCCTCGTGGAGGCTGTTAGCCCATATTCCTGTGAATGCTTCAAGCATTTCTGGTTACATACCGTATTTCAGCCTTGACTGCAATCGCCAAGTAGATGGCATCCAGCTGAGATATTTTCGCACCCGCATAAAGAGGTTTCTTCGACGAGGCCAAGACCTCCAAGAAGGCCTTTTGCGGTTGCCTCCGCTCCTCCGGTTCATTCTCCGAAGGTGTCGATTTGCCGCTTCTCGCAACAATGACATCATCTAGCATGTCCTCGACCCCGTCAGTCCTCATATCCATCGATGCGTTGTCGCATCACCTCCTCTCTACCACGGTCCCGATCGGCTATGTTTATCGGGCGGCAAGTCAAAGTTTGGCATATATCCGCGTATGCGAAGGTGCTCACTCATGTCCGCCTGATTTCTACGGTGACGCTCGCACATCTCGCATGGGCATGGTGGGATAATTCTCATTGACGACGGAATATCTCCTTCAAATACACATCGGTTTTCGCGATCCACTCGATGTTACTCGATTCCGACGGATAAAACCACCGTACATCCAATGATTATCCGCCATCCTCTCGCTATTTTGCAAACCACACAACATAATTAAGGATTCACTTAAATTAATCACATCAAATTTTCAGTTTCTACCGCGTTGAATCCACCACATCTCTAATAGGTAAAGATGGGTCTTATCTCACTCGAGGATGTGTAGATTGAGCACGTTCTTCATTTTGCTCGCTCGAGACAAAATTTCGGGCAGCACCTCCCGCTGTTCTCCAGATACACGCCTCGTCAAATAGCCGAGAGAATGTGCTCCGAGAATAATGGGGAGGCGCCAACAAATCCTGTCTCGAACGGGTAGAACATGGAGAACATACCCAATCTACACATCCTCGGGCTGTCCGTGGAAAACGCCGACAATCCAAATAATCAAGCGGTGATAAATATGCAATTGAATGCATATTTATCGATGCAACCCTTTCGGACGGGAGACGCCTAGGTTACGCCAATGACTTGAGAATGAAATCTAGTGACATCAAAAATGGAGGAGATGGACTTGTAGCTCACCCTCGGCTGTAAGGGAAGGAGTCGAACAACGAGAGGGATGCTCAGGGAACAATGCGCTTGGACGACGGTCACTTTGATGAAATGCAACACCACAAAGCCTCGCAAATTCCATCGACAAAAAATTTAGAACATCACAACTCATAGAGCATATTTAAAACATTTAAACATGCATTCATTTATTTTTGCATCATGTAGGCAAAAAACTAAAAACATTAACAATATATTCATCATCGCCATCACATATTCATCATCATCATTATCACCTATTCATTATAATCATTGATTCATCTCATCGAACCAAATTTTTTGCAAGATATGCAACATATAGCATCTCATCTAACCAAATTTTTTTACTACCTATCTCACTCATCTATCTAACTATCTAACTATCTACCTACTAACTATCTCACTATCTATCTAACTATCTACCCATCTAACTATCTATATAACTATCTATCTAACTAGGTATCTAACTATCTAAATATCTATCTAAATACCCATCTACCTAGCTACAAAATTACTAAAAAACACTAAAAATACATAAAATTTTCACCTTCGAGAGGGCCGGCCGGAGTTGGGGCGGGAGGCGCTGAGTCGGGCGGGAGGTCGACGGGGTTCGGGCGGGCGGGAGGCCGAGGGGGGTCGGGCGGGCGGCCAAGGGGGGCCGAGGCAGGGCAGCGGGTCGGGCGGAAGGCCTGAGGCGGGCGGGAGGGCGGCTGGCGAGGGGGCCACAGGCGGGCGGGCACATGGGCGCCATGAGTCGAGGCGGGCGGCTGCTCCTGGGGTCGGGCGGTGGCTCGGGTCGGGCGGGAGGCGCGGGCGACGGCGGGCTCAGTGGGCGGCGGGTTGAGCGGGAGGCGCGGGCGCATGCGTTTCTGGGCGGGCGAGCGGGCGCGTGCCTGTGGCGGGCGGAGGAGGTGGGCGGCGGCGGTAGGGGTCGGGGTCGGGTGCGCTTGAGGGAGAAATGAGTGGAGGAGGTCGGGTTGGTGAGGATAAGGTTGGTCCTATGCCGACGGCATGGCCGTCGGCATAGGCCTGGACTCCACATGTCAGCAGCCTGGGGGAGTGGATAACATGCACATATGCCGACGCACAGGCCGTCGGCATAGGTGGGAGGCCTATGCCGACGGCTAGGCCGTCGGCATATATGCAAACCACAATTTTTTTTAAATAGTCCCACCTCGCCGAGTGGAAAGCAATTTGACCTGTTTAAATAGTTCACTAATCCACACGCTACAAGCTCCTAGATTCATTAGACTTATATGAATATTATTAAATACTCGAGCTGCCTCGGTGTGCCCCTCACGGACGGCGCCGCCACGCACCTGGAGGCGGACGGGGCACTAGGGGTAGTAATGCCACCGAGCGTCAGACCGCTCTCATACATGCGGGTGGTGTGGTGGCATGTCCGAAGAGGCGGCACGCTGTCCGGGGTGTGCCTCACGGACGGCGCCACGCCGCACTGGAGGGGGAAATGACGCGCCGGGTCTACACGGAGGGGATCTTGTTGTGGGTCCGCCCAGATGTTGATCCAAAGTGTTCCTATGGGCTGACCTAACACAACCGGGTGGAGAGGCCCACCGTCAAATCCCGTCTGCGGCAAAGTCAAAGGGCTAGATCCGTGGTCAAACGCTACAGGTTAGGCGGACGGGGCCCCGGGGTAGCAATGCCACCGAGCGTCAGATCGGGCCCCTCATACATGCGGGGTGGTGTGGTGGCATGTCCGAAGAGGCGCACACGCCTCCGGTGTGGCCCTCACGACGGCGATGACACGGTAGTAGACGCTCACCAAACGATGCGGCGTGAATATTATTAAATACTCGGAGCGCGATAAAATCATGAGTTTTTACATGACCTGGGCACATGTGCTATAGGACCGGCGGTAATTTTTCATAATTTTTCGTGATGGAGAAGTATCTGAACACTTCCCTCTACGCGATTGCTCTTCGCCTCACGATCGCGGGCCGCGGCCTCCGGCCAGTATACCGTCACAAATCTTGTGTAGGCGGCCTCACAAGTATGGAAGTGTTGTGGCGGTTGCAAATGCCCGCACGCGTGTCCGGTGTGCCTCACGGACGGCGCCGCCACGCAAGACCGGAGGGGGGGAAACGGGCGTGTCGGGTCTACACGGAGTGGATGTAGCTGTGGGTTTGGCCCGGATGTTGCTCCCGGTGTCCCTATGGGTCGAATCGACACAACCGGTGGGGAGGTCCATCGATCAAAGCCCGTCTGCAAAGTCAAAGGGCTAGATCGCGTGATCAAACGCCACAGGTTAGGGCGGACGGGGCACCGGGGTAGCAATGCCACCGAGCGCCAGATCGGGCCCTCATACATGCGGGGTGGTGTGGTGGCATGTCTCAAGAGGCGGCACGCTGCAGAAATTGGTGTGCCCCTCACGGACGGGCGCTACCGGGCCGCACTGGAGGGGGAAACGGACGCCACGGGTCTACACGGAGGGGATCTTTGCTGTGGGTCCGCCCGGATGTTGCTCCAAAGTGTTCCTATGGGCTGACCTAACACAACCGGGTGGAGAGGCCCATCGTCAAATCCCGTCTGCAAAGTCAAAGGGCTAGATCCGGTGGTCAAACGCTATAGGGTTAGGGCGGACGGGGCCCCTGGGGTAGCAATGCCACCGAGCGTCGATCGGGCCCTCATACATGCGGGGTGGTGTGGTGGCATGTCCGAAGAGGCGGCACGCTCCGGGTGTGGCCCTCACGGACGGTGTTGACACGGTAGTAGACGTTCTACGGAAATGATGCGCGTGAATATTATTAAATACTGAAGCGATAAAATCATGAGTTTTTACATGACGTGGGCACATGTGCTATAGGACCGATGGTAATTTTTCATAATTTTTCGTGATGGAGAAGTATCTCAACACTTCCCTCTACGCTGATTGCTCTTCGCGCTCACGATCGTGGGCCGCGGCCTCCGGGGCTAGCATACCGCCAAATCTTGGCGAGGCGGCCTCTCACAAGTCTTGAAGTGTTGTATGTTGCAAATGCTCGCACGCTACTCGGTGTTGACGGCGCCGCTGCCGGAAACGGACGCTGTCTACACGAGTGGATGTCGTGGTTTGGCCCGGATGTTGCTCCCGGTGTCCCCATGGGCTCACCCGAGTCTCGTCGGGATGAGACGGATCATCTACACTTCTCTACGACTCGCCGGGCGGCCTCCGGCCAGTATACTCGCCATAGTCGAGACGCGCTAAGAGCAATCCGCGAGAGGGAAGTGTTCATACTTCTCCATCACGTAAAAATTATGAAAAATTACCATCGATCCTATAGCACATGTGCCCACGCCATGTAAAAACTCATGATTTTATCACGCCCGAGTATTTAATAATATTCACGCCAAGCATCGCTTCCGCAGAACGCCTACTTCCGTGTCATCGCCGTCTGTGAGGGGGGGCCACACTCGGAGATGCGCGCCGCCTTCTTCGACATTCCACCACACCACCCCGCATGTATGAGGGCCCGATGCGACGCCCGTGGCATTGCTACCCCTCAGGCCCTGGCCCCGCCTAACCCCTCAGAAGCGCTTGACCATCGGATCTAGCCCTTTGACTTTGCACGGACGGATTTCACCAAGGGCCTCTCCACCCGTTGTGTTAGGGTCAGCCCATAGGAACACTTTGGAGCAACATCCGGCTGCACTCCACAAAGAAGATCCCTCCGTAGACCCGACGCGTCTGCTTCTCACAGGTGCCAATGGCGGCGCCGTCTGTGAGGGGGGCACACCCTGATACACGTGTCCGCTTCTTCAGACATGCCACCACACCACCCTCAAGCATGTATGAGGGGTCCCAGACGATGCTCCGTGGCATTGCTACCCCCCAAAGGCCCCCTGGCCCCGCCTAACCTCAGAGCGCTGACCACGCCGATCTAGCCTTTGACTTTGCACGGACGGGCTTTCACCAGCTGGACCTCCCCACCCGGCCAGTGTTAGGGTCAGCCCATAGGAACACTGAGCGACATCCGGCCTGACCCACAAAGAAGATCCTCCGTAGACCCGACGCGTCTGCTTCTCCAAAGCCAAGCGGCAATAGCGCTGTCTCGTGAGGGGCACACCCCGGAGCCCCAAGACGGGCGTACGCATGCATGAACACTTTCACATATGCATCGGGACCCGTGCGATGTTTCGGTGACATAGCTACACCCCGAATCCCCCCACCGACCAGAATTCCTACCGTGTCGATCGCTTCTCCCCTCGTGACACGGCGATAGCGACGCTCGTAACGGGGCAATCGATATACCATCGGGTATGTTTTTTAGATAAGGCATAATTATCTTATACAAAAACAAAAACTAAAATAAAGTAAAAATAACAAAACAGAGTAAAAATAAAAAATAAAGTAATGATACACGTATGTCGACGGCCAGGCCGTCAGACATATCTGCGGCACACACGGAGGTTGTCCCACGATCGCTGACGTGGCGTGGCACACGGATCACGACGCGGGCAGAGGGGTTTGCGCCGACGGCTTCGCCGTAGGCATACCTTCGCCATCGATATGCCGACGGCCGCCGTTATCGCCCGTCGGCGAGGGTCAACGCCGCCAAATGGTCGGGCCACGACCGGGCAGGTGGGCCACGGCTATGCCGACGGCCTGCCCTATGCCGACGTGGGCCCCGTAGGGCGCATTTCGGGCGGTCCCGACGGCCTGGTCTATGCCGACGGCCCCGTCGGCATAGATGGATGTATGCCGACGGCTATTCTACGCCTACGGCCTTTCCTTCGCCGTCGGCATAGGTCAATAGATGCCGACGGGGGCCGTCGACATAGATTTGGCCATCGGCAACCCCCGTTTTTCTGGTAGTGATTGTGAAGGCTTTTGGACATGACCTATGCATAGAGCACATAAATAACATACTACTCCTTCGGTCCGGAAATACTTGTCGGAGAAATGGATTACTTCACTTCCTCGATCACTGGACCCGCAGCGGAGAGGTTCTTCCCTAAATCGTTCAACATGCATACCACGCCTCGCAGTCTGTACGCCTTTTCCACAACCAGCTTGACAACCCGTCAACACGCAAGTAGTTCAGCATAATCTGGGCTTGAGACCATGGGGAAGACGAGGAGGCTACACCCCTAAAGGCTCCAACAGCATGTATGGAAATGATTTTGCCTCTTCCTCACTTCCCAGCCTTGGACAGGGACACGACTACATTCACTTTAATCCAGCCAACTTCACGCAGTTGCCTCTCCGTCTCCATCCGTTTTGACTGTCGCACCTTTGGTGGATGCATGGACTGCCATTCCTGCAAGTGTGCCATCACCGAACGTGCAATTTCACTTCATATTCCGGACCTCAACATCCTGCTGCCCATGGTGTTTCAGCAATCTTCTTACCCTCCCTAGTCTTGTTGCTGGCTAGCCAAAGTGCGTAAAGGCCCTGCACCATCACTCTCTCCTCCTCCGATGCTTCACAGAACCATGACAACATCTAGCTTGCGAGCACACTCTAAGAGCAAGCTGTAACCAGTGGGATTTTCGCCGGAGCTCCCAATTCCGAGCATAAGAATTTCCAAAACAAAGCCGAATGTGGTCACTCCCGAAACATGTGGTACACTGTCTCCTCCCTACCACACTCAGCAGAAAACACTCTCTCTTTGATCCTTCTACGGAGAAGCTCAGCACCAACATCAAGGCCGTTACACATCAAACACCATGTTTGAATTTTTGCTTTGTTTGGCGTCGTTGTGTCCCACAGGCCAAGCCAACCCTTGTGATTTACAACCGACGAAGAAGACTCCGACTATCCGTTCTTCATGCAGTTCATAGCTATACAAAGATGGTATGCTGATTTGACAGAAAATTGACCATCTTTAGTGTAGTTCGAGGCTATATAATGTATAGGGGGGCCCACCACAATCATCAAGATGTCATGTGTATCATCGGGTGATAGCATGTGTCCACTTTCTCTCGATTCAAATCATCCCCTTGTTCGGTCAAAAGATCACTCACATGTGATATCCCATGCACATAGTCCTGGCTCGGTGGTTGAAGACACCCTTTCCTCAGGATCTAATTATCATGATGAACTTTTATCGCGAATCCATCTCAGATTCTCCATATGAGCCCCTCTTGTAGCAGGACCCATTGATGAAGAATGGTATGAAAGGTGAACGAGCCACCACTCGGGCATGTGGCATTTAAAATATTACCTGTCGTGGTTCTAAGTCTGACAGTAGAATGGGGGGTAGGTATGGAGAGGCAAGTTCCTAGCTATAGAGTAGTTGTATACGCAAGGGATTTACGAGTTCAGGCCCTTCTCGGAGGAAGTAATAGCCCCACGCCCTGGAGCCCGGAGGCGGTCGATCGGATTATATGTGTATGTGTTACAGGTGCGAACCCTTCTACTGTGGAGGGGGTGGCTCATATAGAGTGTGCCAGACCCCAGCCAGCCCACATAGCAGAGGGTTTAAGGTGCGTTAAAGCTAGGCGCATCGGTAACGCCTTACATAAAGTGTCATTAAGATCATAAAGACTATTTAACTACAGACCGCTTAGGCACCGAGTGGCTCTTGGACTCTGGTGGTCGAGTGGGTCTTCATGGTCGAAAGTGTCTTTGAACCTCGTCGAGTGGAAACCTACCAGGTCGACCGGAAGGCCGCTTCTCTTGCGGTGTCCTTGTGGAGGGTACCTTTCGCAGGTCTATGACCCTACCCTGTACATGACTTCATCATTAGCCCCCGAATGGATCGAGGTTTGAGTGAGGAAGGAGTTGATAATCTTTCTGACCTGTTCTTCATGTTGCGAGTGTGTCTTACTCTGGATCAACGACCTTTTAGTGATGGCATCAACTTCTTTTTCAGTCGCCTTGATCCATTCTTCACGTTTTGTCGAGTGAACTCTGTGAACTTGAGGATTTCCGAGCGACAGATCGGAGGAAATCTGTTATCTGACGGGTTGCTCCGCGGTTAGCGGATTTCGCGGGATCTGAATTTTGGGAAGAAGACCGCAGCCCTGGAACGGGTGAAGAAGGCGGCGGCGAAGGCTAAGGGGAGAGCGCCCAGTCGGGGCGGATCCTCTTCGCGGTCCAAACTGCCGCAAGGCTGGGTCCAAGGAGATTGGATCCGCTCGACCATCACCGAGAAGGACCTCACCGATCTGGCCAATGAAGGACTGATCCCCCATGGGTCGGCGAGGCTTCCGGGAACGGAGTGGCAACCGCAGCTTGAAGAGGGTGAGTGCGTTCTCCTGGCCACCCACGTAGATCGGGGATTTTCTCTGCCACCGAATCTTTTTTTCCGGGCGTTTCTGAACTTTTTTGGAGCGCAACTCCATCATTTCACTCCCAACTCCATTGTCTATCTTGCTGCTTTCATTTTGTTATGCGAGAACTTCTTGGGTTGTCGACCGCACTGGGGTCTCTTCAAGCACATATTCACCGTCAGCTCTCAGACGGTGAAGAAAATGAACCCGAATGACGAGAGAACCCAAGTAATCCAGATGTGTGGGGACTCGGGGTCCAGATGAGGGGAAGAGCGCCTTCCGCTATGACTCTCCCCGACTCGGTTAGAGGGTGGCAATCGACCTGGTTCTATCGCCAAGACCAGCCGACGCCGGGGCCGATCGGGCTCCCTCCTTTCTCCATGATTCGAGTGAACGAGCCATCTTCCCTGAAGGTGTTACCAGAGGAGAAGGCCTAAGTAAAATTACTGATGGAGCGCGTAGTCCATCTCATTCGCGACGGGGTGACCGGCATGGATCTCCTGGAGGTTTTCCTTTGATGGCGTATTCAGCCACTCCAATACCGAGGTCATCCGATGTGGATGTACTCTGGTACGGATGATACCACCCGGGTCCATCCAGAGGAGGTCGATGACGCCACGCTAGAGAAGTGGATGACTGCCATCACAGGAAACAAAGATAACCTCATGAGCTAGGAGGATTCCACCACTCAACCGGACTTACGAAGTAGACAAGGTACAACCACTTATCTTCGATCGTGATTCGCCGCATTCACTCTGTTTAGATGCCAACTCGTCGACTGACTTTCGCCTTGTTTTGTTGTCTTCTAGGTCACCACTGAGATGTACTCGATGCCCAACGGGGCGCATGAAACAGTCAAAGAAGAAGAAGGAAGTGGAGGTGAAAGTCAGGAGGAATGGGAGTCCAACGGCGAGGAGGATGAGGAGGATGACAGCTCTGATGAAGAGGAGGAGGAGGAAGAGGAGGAAAACTTCGATCCTCCTCGCTCGGAGGGAAGGTCCAAGTTGACGCATGACCCGACGGCCGGGCGCTGTAAAGCTGTTGTGCCCAAGGGCAGTCGACGGCAAGCGACCTAGGACAACTTCCCTCATACCGATCGAGAAACCGGCCAAGCAACCTCGAGCAACGTCGTCAAAGCCGGGCGAAGGCTCTGCCCAAGATGCGGATGGTCATCCCCACCATCTCCGGGTAACCAATGTAACCTTGTATTTCCTTATTCCACATGAGTGAACTTTTGGTCGACTTGATGACTGATCAGCCGATTCTTGAAATCTACAGTGCCGCTACCTCCGAGACTTCAGCCAAGCACGAAGATCAGGAAATGGAGGATGCTGCCACTTCCAACCTTGGTATGATCTCTGAGGTTTCGCTTTTAGTCGATTGGAGTTCCATGTTTTACTTTCGAATCTTCTTGTAGTTCCGCCTCACGTCATTGATCTCCCCGGTGATGACGAGGAAGCGCCATTGAGGAAGAGGAAGAACAAGAGAGTGCTCACGGGCAAGGCTGCCCCGATCGCGGCGATTCCTGACGCTGATTTCCGAGGGAGGCAACCCCACTCGGGCTTCGTGTCTTCATTGTATCACGACAAGTGCCCGACCCACTTCGCCGATCGCTGATCCACCATCTCTCTTTGCTATACACCACGCCCCGGAAGACCAAGTGAGTGCTGCTAAGGAGGCCATACGCCGTGCAGGGATCATGATGGAGAAAGTGAAAGCGGTCCGAGAGGCTAGCCAGGCGCCTATGATGCTAGTTCAGCTCTCCAGCAATGTCCACGTAAGTCGATCGTTGCTTGCTTTGTTAGGAAATGCTACCCAAACTGCTTCTTCTCGAGATTTCATATCTCAGTACACCCACCGGGTGGGTGTGTCGATTGAATTTTTGTGGGGCACGCTGAGTGCACCCACCGGGTGTAGTCCCCGAGACTATGGTCGATCGCGTGCGATGGGCTATAGTCTTTATGTCGTGAACTTCTTCACTCGACCGACAGACCAAGTCGAATGGAACCGTAAAACCGGTGGGGGCACGCTAAGTGCACCCACTGGGTGTAGTCCCCGAGACTATGGTCGACTGCGTGCAGTCGACTATAGTCTAAAGAACTGTGTGTTGTTGTCGTTTTTTTCTTTTCGCGGCTGACCGCTGACACATAACCTTTTTGCCTCTTTTGGTCGATCGTCGAACCAAATTGGTAAAACCAATGGGCACGCTGAGTGCACCCGGTGTGAAGTCCCCGAGACTCTTGTCAATGTTTTGATTCGACCGTAGTCTTAGAAATGCTACTATTTTTCCTTAATCACCGAAAGTGATCTGTCTTTGATGTCTTTCGTTGGTTGACTCTTTGTAGAAATCTTGCGAGCTTGTGGCTCGCTATATCGAAGTTAGAGAACAAACAGATCCAGCTCAACCTCGATTTGAAGCTTGCTCGGGAGAATTTGCGTAAGGCAAAGGATGAAGCAAAAGGTATGGCTGGTGAGAACTTTTGACGACTGCCTTTGTTTTTCTGCTCATTCTCAACTCTGTTCTCATTGTTGCTTTGCAGATAAACCGAAGAGACTTTGAAGAAGAAGGACCTTGACCTTGCAGAGGTACGTATATGCTTTGGAGAAAACAAAGCTCATTGAAGAGAAGCTTGCCTCGGGCAAACTTGAAGATGAAAATGCCAAGTCGAAAGTCGCTCTTGACGCTGCTAACAAGGAAGTTAGTCGATCAAGAACGACAAGATTGCTCTCTGTCGACAAGGCTGGCTAACCGCGGGGAAGCGAAATGACCTGGAGATTTATCTTGGAGGGCTCGCCAAGAAGCTGTTTCTCATGCTTGAAGGTAATCTCTTTTACCCGATTGTCTTGCTATCACCGGCTCATCACATGATCGTTATTTTGAATCTGAGCTGTGTTTTCAGAATTCTCACAAAACTTCAAGAAGAAACCAATCAGTGGAAACCAGCTTGGACCCCATCAACTCTCCTGTGAAGGACGAAGCTGCTATGAATGTGCTCCGACTGGAGTCTCGCGTTGCTAGCGTGGTGGATTATCTTGCTCGACTGAAAGTTGCAGTGTCGCGGATCGACTCGACTCTCTGGCCAGATCAGATGCTTCAGAATGACCTTGAATCCCTTATGACTCGACTGAATGAGATTCCAAGTTGAGTGCAAGAATGGAAAAAGTCTTCTGCCAGGTGTGGTGCTGGTGTTGCTCTATCTCTGGTTCGTGTCCACTGCAAGGAAGCGCAAGAGGACGAGCTGGTGTCTCTCAAGGTTGCCAACACCAGGAAGCACGACTTCAGATCTTTCATGGAGACTTTCATCGCTGCTGCTACCCGTATTGCCAACGGAATCGACCTCGACCAGTTTGTTGCACCTTCCAGTCCTCCGCCGGAGGAGTAAAAAACTTCTAAGTCCCACCTTAAATTTGCCTCGGAATGCCGAGTGGTTTTTGTAATCGATAAACTTTAACAGGCTTAACGCCTTAGCACCTTTGGATCCGTGGGACGTTTATCCGAACTTGATTTATCCTTTAACATGCTTTGTTTGCCTTCGAGAGAACTTTGTTCCTCATTCGGAAGATATTCCGTTGAAACTCCAATCGACTTGTGCTTCATCTATCCTGCAGGTAGAGATGGAACACAGACTGCGACTGACCTCGTCGTCCTTGCGGATTGGGATGAACCGCACGTTGTACTTGTGGCGAAGCTCCGAAGGAGGAGGTAGCAGTCGACCTGCACCTCGTCGTCCTTGCGGATTGGGATGAACCGCACGTTGTACTTGTGGCGAAGCTCCGAAGGAGAAGGTACCAGTCGACCTGCACCTCGTCGTCCTTGCGGATTGGGATGAATTCCTTACTTAAGAGAGCACTGGACTGCAGCTAAGCCCCTGAGTGGGAGTTTTGCTCTCCACTCGGTAGGGTTTTTATTACTTAGGCGAGCACTGGGCTGCAGCTAAGCCTCCGAGTGGGAGGTTTGCTCACCACTCGGTAGGATTTCTATTACTTAGGCAAGCACTGGGCTGCAGCTAAGCCTACGAGTGGGAGGTTTGCTCTCCACTCGGTAGGATTTTTATTACTTAGGCGAGCACTGGGCTGCAGCTAAGTCTCCGAGTGGGAGGTTTGCTCTACACTCGGTAGGATTTCTATTACTTAGGCGAGCACTGGGCTGCAGCTAAGCCTCCGAGTGGGAGGTTTGCTCTCCACTCGGTAGGATTTTTATGGCGCAGCTTTGAAGGAGAAGGTAGCAGTCGACCTGCACCTCGTCGTCTTTGCGATTTTCATTATTTTGGATGTTTAAGGCGAGTCCTTGGGCTGTTGGAAGCCCCCGAGTGGGAGGCTGGCTCACCACTGGGTAGGATTTGAATACTTAGGCGAGTGCTTGGACTGCAGCTAAGCCTCCGAGTGGGAGGCTGGCTCGCCACTCGGTAGGATTTTGAATACTTAGGCGAGTACTTGGACTGCAGCTAAGCCTCCGAGTGGGAGGCTGGCTCGCCACTCGGTAGGATTTTGAATACTTAGGCGAGTACTTGGACTGCAGCTAAGCCCCGAGTGGGAGGCTGGCTCGCCACTCGGTAGGATTTTGAATACTTAGGCGAGTACTTGGACTGCAGCTAAGCCGCCGAGTGGGAGACTGGCTCGCCACTCGGTAGGATTTTGAATACTTAGGCGAGTACTTGGACTGCAGCTAAGCCCCTGAGTGGGAGACTGGCTCGCCACTCGGTAGGATTTTGAATACTTAGGCAAAGCGGATTCACAGCTAAGCCCCCGAGTGAGAGACTGGCTCGTCACTCGGAAAGGATTTTTTTTTACAAACTTAGGCGAACCGGATTCGCAACTAAGTCACCCACATGGGGGAAATTTCAACAAAAAGTAATAACAATCACTTGGAAAATTATAACATTCTTGTCTTAGATAAACAAACTACAAAAGTACTTTTATTACATCTCAACCGAGTGAGTACTAAGTGTAAAAGGGGAGGAGCAGCTCCGCCTTCCAAGCTCGAGGCTCGTCGATCTGGAGATCAACGTTGTAGAGATGACACGCTCCGTTGTGGAGAACTCTTGTGACGATGAAGGAACCTTCCCAAGTGGGAGCGAGCTTGTGTGGTTTCTGTTGATCCACTCGGAGGACCAAATCTCCCTCTTGGAAGGCTCGAATCTTCACATTTCTGGCGTGGAATCGACGCAAGTCTTGCTGATAGATAGTCGAGCGGATCAGGGCCATTTCTCTCTCCTCTTCCAAGAGGTCGACTGCATCTTGCCGGGCTTGTTCCGCTTCTTCTTGAGTATAGTTCGACTCGAGGCGCATTGTGAAGCAGGTCACTCGGCGTAATCGCTTCAGCTCCATAGACCAGGAAGAATGGAGTTCTCCCAGTCGACCGATTAGGAGTGGTCCTCAATCCCTAGAGAACTGATGGAAGTTCGTCGACCCAAGCTCCTGCTGCGTGTTTGAGATCACGCATCAGCCGTGGTTTCAGCCCTTTGAGAATGAGGCCGTTTGCACGTTCTGCTTGTCCATTCGACTGAGGATGAGCCACTGAAGCATAGTCGACCCGCGTGCCTTGAGAGGCGCAGAAGGCTTTGAACTTGTCATTATCGAAGTTTGACCCATTGTCGGTGATGATGCTATGCGGAACTCCATATCTGAATATCAACTCTCCGATGAAACCGATAGCGGTGCATGCATCGAGGTTCTTGATGGGCTTGGCTTCGATCCACTTGGTGAACTTGTCGATTGCTACTAGCAAATGAGTGAAGCCGCTTCGCCAGCTTCTCAACGGTCCAATCATGTCCAATCCCCAAACAGCGAAGGGCAGACGATTGGAATGGTCTTCAAGGCTGAGGCGGGCTTGTGCGACATGTTGGAATAGAACTGACATCCTTCACACTTGTCAACTATTTCTTTTGCCATTTCATTTGCTTTCAGCCAGTAAAATCCCGCTCGGTATGCTTTAGCCACAATGGTCCGAGAGGATGCATGATGGCCACAGGTCCCCGAGTGGATATCCTCAAGAATTGTCTGACCTTCTTCTGGCGTGATACACTTCTGGCCGACTCCAGTCACGCTTTCTCTGAACAACTGTCCCTTGATCACTGTAAAGGCCTTGGATCATCGGACGATCTGTCGAGCCTCTTCTTCATTCTCTGGGAGCTCTTTCCTTAGGATATATGCGATGTATGGCACCGCCCAGTCGGGAGTGATGACCACAACTTCCGTAATTAGGTCGACCACGGCTGGGACCTCAACTTCAGTCGGATCATTGGCACTCTTTTGTTGCGGGGCTTCTTCTGTGAAAGGATCCTCCTGACCGATGGTGCATGAATGTGCTCCAAAATACATTACTAGGAATGGCTTCCCTCTTGGATCCTATCTTCGCCAAATCATCCGCAGCTTGATTTTTCGATGGGTATATGATGAAGCTCTAACCCTCGAATTTCTTCTCCAAATTTCTCACTGCATTACAATAACCTGTCATAGCCGGGCTTCGACATCCCACTCCTTCATCACTTGATTAACAACCAGATCCGAGTCGCCAGAGACCATAAGGCGACGGACGCCGAAAGTGAAATGGCCATGCGCAACCCATACAAGAGTGCTTCATATTC
Source organism: Aegilops bicornis (assembly GCA_021605145.1). Taxonomy (NCBI): domain Eukaryota; kingdom Viridiplantae; phylum Streptophyta; class Magnoliopsida; order Poales; family Poaceae; genus Aegilops; species Aegilops bicornis. The sequence goes on along the minus strand of CM038675.1, from coordinate 212,446,421 downwards.
TGCTTCGTTGTTGGAAGAATCAAAGTGAATCTAGAGAACATATTTGAGCCTATCTCCTCGGGGAAACCAATACAACCCCGCACTGTAACTGCTCAAAGATCTTGGAACCGTCGAAAAACATAGTCCAGTGTTTCGAGTGAACTTGAGTCGGAAGCTGCTGTTCAGTCCACTCGGCAAGGAAATTTGCTATTGCTTGGGACTTGATGGCTTTCTTTGCCTCGAATTTGGTATCAAGGGGAAGGAGTTCAATCGCCCATTTTGCCACTCGACCAGTTGCATCTCTGTTATGAAGAATTTCCGACAATGGGGCGTCACGACGATCGTAATGGAATGATCGGAGAAATAATGAGCAACCTTCTTTGTGGTCATATAGATCCCATAAACAAGCTTACGATAGTGAGGGTATCTTTGCTTTGATGGGGTCGGCACTTCAGAAAGATAATAAACTGGGCGTTGAACTTTGAAGGCTTTTCCTTCTTCTCCCCGCTCGACCGTAAGTACGGTACTGACGACTTGTCCAGTGGCTGCAATGTAAAGCAGCAAAGGCTCTTTGCTGATTGGGGCAGCAAGCACCGACTGGGTGGAGAGCAGAGCTCGAGCTCGCAAACGCTGCATCGCCTTCTAGAGTCCACTCGAACTTGTCTCGACTTCTTCATCGACCGGTAAAGAGGCAATGCCTTTTCACCGAGGCGAGAGATGAATCGACTTAAAGCGGCCAAGCATCCAAGAAGTTTCTGGACATCGTGCACACGACAGGCGCTTCATTCGGAGTATGGTGCCAACCTTTTCGGGTTAGCATCGATTCCTCGCTCGTAAACGAAAACCGAGTAACTTTCCACCGGGAACTCCAAATGTACACTTTGATGGTTTAAGCTTGATATCATACCTCCCGAGATTGGCAAATGTTTCAGCAAGGTCACCAACAGGTCGGAACCACTTCGAGAATTGACCACTATATCGTCCATGAACGCATCCACATTCCGACTGATTTGAGTGAGCAAACACTTCTCAATCAACCACATGAAAGTGGCTCCGGCAATCTTGAGACCGAATGGCATGGTGACATAAAAGAAGCACCCGAATGGAGTGATGAGCGTTGTTTGAATCTCATCGGGTCCATACAGACGGATCTGATGGTACCCGGAATAGGCGTCTAAAAAGACAACCTCTCACATCCCGCAGTTGAGTCGACTATTTGGTCAATGCGAGGAAGAGGGAAATGATCTTTCGGGCAGGCCCGATTGATATGCTTGAAATTGATGCACATGCGCAACGACTTGTCCTTCTTGGGGACCATGACGACATTGGCGAGCCACTCGGAGTGGTAGATCTCTCGGATGAACTCTGCCGCTAAGAGCCGAGCCACCTCCTCGCCAATGGCCTTTCTCTTCTGGACGGTGGACCGCCGAAGATATTCTTTAACCGGTTTGAATTTTGGGTTGACTCGTAGGCGATGCTCAGCCAGCCCCCTGGGAACACCCGGCATGTCAGCAGGCTTCCATGCAAAGATGTCCCAGTTCTCACGGAGGAACTGGATGAGCGCTTCTTCCTATTTTGAGTCGAGTGTTGTTGAGATGTTGGTCGGAGCAGCATTGGGATCGATCGGGTGAATGTGAACCTGTTTCGTCTCACCGATCGGTGAAATGCTGACTCTGTAGCGAACTTCTTAGCTCGCAACAAATCACTCGGATCTGCGGTTTTCGATACTCTTGTAGCTCTACCACCGCCACGGTGAGCATCGGCGATCTTAGAGCCTTTCCGAAGCACTCTTACGCCTTCTTCCGATTGCCCGTAAAAGTGATCACGCCCTCGGGACCAGGCATCTTCGCTTAAGATACACGTAACATAGTGGTCTCGCCATGAAACGTGCATAAGTCGCCTTCCCAAAATAGCGTGATAAGCGCCTGAAATCCACGACCTCAAAGGTCAACTTTTCTTTCCGGAAATGCTTTGAATCACCAAAACTACATCAAGAGCAATTTGGCCGAGTGACTCAGCCTTCTTTCCGTGAATGACTCCATGGAAGCTCATATTATCGGTAATCGAGTCCGACATCAGAATGCCCATCCCTTTCAACGTCTCCTCGTACAATATGTTCAAGCCACTACCACCATCCATCAGGACTTTGGTCAGTCGAGTGCCCTCAACAACTGGGTCGACCACCAATGCTTGCCTCCTAGGGGTGGCAATGTGCGTCGGGTGATCAGACTGGTCGAATGTGATGGCGGTCTGGGACCATTTCAGATAATTGGGAGTCGCCGGAGCAACCAAGTTCACTTCCCGATTGATAACCTTCAATCGACTTTTGCTTTCGACATTAGCAAAAATCATCAGGGTGGAATTGACCTGGGGATATCCATCATCACTGTCATCTTTGTCCTCAACTTTGTCTGTTTCCTTATCCTTATCCTTGAGCTGTTTCCCTTGGAACTGCTGAATCAAGAGCCGACACCGTCGAGTGGTATGTTTCGGGTAGATAAGTTTACCCTCTTCATCTTTCTTTGTATGAATATGACATGGCAAATCCAACACGTCGTTTCCATCCTGGTCTTTCACCTTCTTGGGGTTCAAAGGACCCTTGGGATTCCCCTTGAACTTTCCTGGGGTCACAGCCAAGGCCTCTCCGGGAGCGGCTGGCTCGGCTTTGCGCTTTTGCTTCCAACTGGAATTTCCTCCGCCGGCCTCATTGGCGGCCGATTTGTATTTACCACTCCGGAGCCGATCCTCTTCTTCACCATTTGCATACTTGGTGGCAATCTCCATCATCCGACTCAGGGTCATATCTCCGGTTCGACCAAATTTCAAACTCAACTCTCTGTTCTTGACACCTTCTTTGAAGGCACAGACTACCTAGTGATCAGATACATTCTCGACTGTGTGGTGCAAAGTGATCCACCTCTGGATATAATCTCTCAAAGTTTCACTCGACTTTTGCACACACGACTGCAACTCCATCAATCCTGCTGGTCCTTTGCAAGTTCCTTCAAATGTCCTCGACAAACACTCGGGCAAGATCTTCCCAAGTGTAAATCTTTGTTGGAGTGCTAATCGATTCAACCACGCTGGCTGAACCCTCCAACATAAGAGGCAAATGTTTCATGGCTACCTCATCGTTGCCACCGCCGATCTGAACAGCCACTCGGTAATCTTCAAGCCAAGTGTCGCTTGGATTCACCAAAGGAACTTATCGACTCAACCGCCAACCTGAAGTTGGGAGGAATCACCGCTGGCTCGATGGCTCTTCCGAAACACTCGTCCCGAGACATGAACTCTGCTGCTGGAAGGAACATCTCTATCATGGCCGTCTCGGTGAGCTCTGTTCCTGTCGACCAAACCTTGAACGATAATAGATCTCGCATCAAAGCCTGGTTCCCTGGGGTCGACTGGAACCCTTCGCCCAACACTGTGTCAAGGCTCGGCCGTCACTGCTGCCGAGGAGCGTATGATCCACCCCTTTGGGGAGGAGGGCACTCGGCGTCGATCGTTGTGATCGAATTGGTGCTCATCTTTGCCATGACCCTTGTATCGATCATCACGCCGGCCCCCACTTTCCTCACTCCTCGGGGGCGATCTCGGACTATGGGCCGACTGGACTGAATTCGCAGCGACGGATCGGCTGTGAATCCTGTTCCGCGACTGTGATACAACTGAGTTTTGATCTCCTGCCGCCGGAGCAGATCTCTGATTTGACAAACCTCTCTGCGCCTCCATTTGGGAAGGCTGAATTGACTACGCTATACGGGCGGCTGCTAAATTCTGAATCGGAGTTCAATATACCTGAGTTGGCGGTTGAAAGAGCTGACGTCGACTGGATTCTGGAACCCTTGGTCGTGCGCGCTCGTCGAGTACTCGCTGAAGGTTCTCCAGTCGAGTGCGCTCAGCCAGGTTGGCCAAGCCCGCATCCTCCAAGGCACAAGCCTCGGGGGTTTCTCCAACGATAGGAGTGTGAAGTGCATCCATGTTCCGACGGTGAAGCTCCTCCCTCTGGAGCGAAGTGAGGGCTCGGCAGGTACTCTTCGTGGGCTTGTTCCGGATCGCCTCCACCGTCACCTTCGTTGGTGCGGGTGAATCTGGGGACCGCGTGGTCCATCGACCATCGTAACCTCTGCCGCCGGGTCATCGCTATCGCATTCGGACGCAGTCTCTGCGGAGCCAGTCGGACAGTCGAACAGGCCGTAGAGATTCGTCGGGCTCGATCGCCGCGACTTGGGGGGTGGCCGACTGGCGGGCCACCGCATGCCTCACCCACCACTGAAGCCTCGACCGACCGGAACGCTTGCGCCGGTGGGAGGCTGGGAGCAAAGACGGCACAGGAGCGGACCCATACTGGGTCGACGGTTGCCGCAAGAAGAGGCGCCATGGACACCGCAGCGCGAAAATGCGTCGCCCCGCGGACGGGGAGCGCGTCCACGTCGAGTGGAGCCTCCTGAAGCCAAGCGGAGTCGTCAGCGAGGAACGTGAGCGCACCGAGACGGATCTCGTGGCCGTCAACCAGAACTCCACCTGAAACCATAATGTAGGAGACCGAAAAAATCCCAACTTCTCCAACAAATCGCTAGAACAGCGGCCCCATGGTGGGCGCCAACTGTCGAGGTTCTAAGTCTGACAGTAGAATGGGGGGTAGGTATGGAGAGGCAAGTTCCTAGCTATGGAGTAGTTGTATACGCAAGGGATTTACGAGTTCAGGCCCTTCTCGGAGGAAGTAATAGCCCTACGTCTCGGAGCCCGGAGGCGGTCGACTGGATTATATGCGTATGTGTTACAGGGGTGCGAACCCTTCTACCGTGGAGGGTGGCTTATATAGAGTGTGCCAGACCCCAGCCAGCCCACGAAAGTGCAGGGTTTAAGGTGCGTTAAAGCTAGGCGTTCTTGGTAACGCCCATAAAAGTGTCATTAAGATCATAAAGACTATTTAACTACGCACCGCTTAGGCACCGAGTGGCTCTTGGACTCCTGGTGGTCGAATGGGTCTTCATGGTCGAGTGTCTTTGAACCTGTCGAGTGGAAACCTACCAGGTCGACTGGAAGGCCGCTTCTCTTACGAGTGTCCTTGTGGAGGGTACCTTTGGGCAGGTCTATGACCCTACCACCGCCCGATCAGCAAAGATCAGGTTTTCACTCGGAGCAAGACGACAAGAGTGTGAATGCCGCGACGGAGCCATCAGGAAGGTTACGGCGGCAACGGCCACCGCCACCGTCGGCCAGTCAAAGGACTGGACAAGTGGTGTACCCCGGCACTCACACCCCACTGATGAACCTTAACTCCGTCATCCGCCCGCAACCACACCACCCACGCGACCATGTTTGCCTGCCCGCACCTGAGACGCATGCTCCGCCCACGAACGTCACGCCTCCCGCCGCCAGAGCTGCCGCCCTGCAACCAGACAACCCCGAGACCAACACAAAGGCCCCAACTTTGGACCAACCGATGGCCCTCGACCGACGGAACTACCCGCAGACGCTCCGCTGGTAAACCTGTGCCAACCCGCCCACGGCCGAGGAAAGGGGGAGAAAGGGGAGCGGACGAATCCGGGCCGGCATACCGTGTCGGCGACAGGTGACGCGACCGCATCGAGGCCACCCATCCCTCCAACCAAGCTCCCCGCCGAACACGGGGAAAGGGGGAGAAAGAGGAGCGGACGCATCCGGACCGGCAAACCGTGCCGGCGACAGGTGGCGCGACCGCATCGAGGCCACCTATCCCTCCTACCAAGCTCCCCCGCGAGCACCCCCATGTCGCCCCACCATGGTAGCTGACACACATCTCCGCGAGGCCATCGGCAACCGCGAGCCCGCCGACGAGGGAGACCAAATCAACCCGCAGCTGCAGCCATGGAAGCTCACCGGAGATGCCTCGCGCCGTCCGTCGACGTCCGGCGCCGGACCAGGAAGATTCTCGACGCAGACTCGACCAACACGCCCGCCAGCCACCACCATCGCGCCGCCACCCCCACCAGCCCGGTTGTGGCAGGCGGCCGCCCACGAATCCTTGTCGCCCGCGACCCGCACCACCGCAGCGCCAAGCTGTGAGCCGCCCAGGCCACCGGAGCTCGCCATCGACGCCCTGCCTCGTCGCACCCGCCGCCACGCCAGATCCGCCCGCCGCCATGACCGCCGCACCAGCCGCTGCCGCCCTGCCGCTCCACGCACCGGCACGCCCTCCGACGCTCAACCCGTCGCGCCACCGGCACGCGCAGCGCCATCACCACGACGCAGCGCCGCTTCGCCCTGGGACAGCGAGGCACCCCGATCCAGCCGCGTCGGCCCGCGCCAAGGCTGCTGGGAGGGGGAACGAGGAGGCCTCGCCGCCGCCGGCGCCGGCCAGGCTTCGCCCGGCCGCGCCCTCTGGCAGCGGCGAGGGACGAGGAGGGGGCGGAGAAGGGAGCTGGCGGCGGAGCGGTAGGGTTCCTCCCGTCGCCGCTGGGGCGAAGCGGAGGGAAGGGAAAGTTTTGATGTGAGATATCACTGTAATGATACTTTGACCGTGCTTCTACGTGAGCAACAACGTCGATGTCGTATATTGAGCACACTAATAGATCCATTGCAAAGGCTTTTGGACATGACCTATGCATGGAGCACATAAATAACATACTACTCCTTCGGTCCGAAAATACTTGTCGGAGAAATGGATTACTTCACTTCCTCGATCACTGGACCCGCAGTGGAGAGGTTCTTCCCTAAATCGTTCAGCATGCATACCATGCCCTCGCAGTCTGTACGCCCTTTTCCACAACCAGCTTGGCAACCCGTCAACACGCAAGTAGTTCAGCATAATCTGGCCATGGGGAAGACGAGGAGGCCACACCCCTAAAGGCTCCAACAGCATGTATGGAAATGATTTTGCCTCTTCCTCACTTCCCAGCCTTGGACAGGGACACGACTACATTCACTTTAATCCAGCCGTCTTCACGCAGTTGCCTCTCCGTCTCCATCCGTTTTGACTGTCGCACCTTTGGTGGATGCATAGACTGCCATTCCTGCAAGTGTGCCATCACCGAACGTGCAATTTCACTTCATATTCCGAACCTCAACATCCTGCTGCCATGGTGTTTCAGCAATCTTCTTACCCTCCCTAGTCTTGTTGCTGGCTAGCCAAAGTGCGTAAAGGTCCTGCACCATCACTCTCTCTCCTCCTCCGATGCTTCACCGAACCATGACAACATCTAGCTTGTGAGCACACTCTAAGAGCAAGCTGTAACCAGTGGGATTTTCGCCGGAGCTCCCAATTCCGAGCATAAGAATTTCCAAAACAAAGCCGAATGTGGTCACTCCCGAAACATGTGGTACACTGTCTCCTCCCTACCACACTCAGCAGAAAACACTCTCTCTTTGATCCTTCTACGGAGAAGCTCAGCACCAACATCAAGGCCGTTGCACATCAAACACCATGTTTGAATTTTTGCTTTGTTTGGCGTCGTTGTGTCCCACAGGCCAAGCCAACCCTTGTGATTTACAACCGACGAAGAAGACTCCGACTATCCGTTCTTCATGCAGTTCATAGCTATACAAAGATGGTATGCTGATTTGACAGAAAATTGACCATCTTTAGTGTAGTTCGAGGCTATATAATATATAGGGGGGCCCACCACAATCATCAAGATGTCATGTGTATCATCGGGTGATAGCATGTATCCACTTTCTCTCGATTCAAATCATCCCCTTGTTCGGTCAAAAGATCACTCACATGTGATATCCCATGCACATAGTCCTGGCTCGGTGGTTGAAGACACCCTCTCCTCAGGATCTAATTATCATGATGAACTTTTATCGCGAATCCATCTCGGATTCTCCATATGAGCCCCACTTGTAGCAGGACCCATCGATGAAGAATGGTATGGAAGGTGAACGAGCCACCACTCGGGCATGTGGCATTTAAAATATTACCCTCCTCAAAATATCACACTTTTAGAACACGCGCACATAAGGACAAAGGAACCTACAAAATCCACCATGCTTTCTTAGCTAGAAATGCTTGGTTGAAAGCTTCATGATCTTCAAAATCAAGGGGCCCCCTCGTGTTTCTGAGTACACATATTGTCCCATGCAATCCAGTGCACAGCTGCACCCCACCAGAAGTTCAAAGAGATCGAAGATAGGTTCCAACACATTTTCTTTGTGAGTTCAAAACATCTCATGGTGTAAGTTGATGTTGACTGAAACAGATATTTGACTAACATTTCCTAGCAGCTTTTGAGATACCTTGGCCTTTCCATCCAACAACCTTGTCGCTAGCACACCCCCTGACATGCTTGAGCTCGAAAGTCCCATCTTTTGACCTTCCAACCAGTGTTGGGAGGCCAAGATACCTCTCACTAAGTGCCTCAGGAATCAATTTCGATGACTTGTTTGTGTAGGAGATATGCCCTAGAGGCAATAATAAATGATATTATCTCCAAGTTCATAATTATGTTTATGTTCCATGCTATAACTGCTATGGTTCTTGAGTCTGCAATAACACGAGGCTCGGAGGAAGACTCATATGCACGTGCGGAATAATAAACGGTAAGAAGTATTCTTAGTCTAGGCTCTAAGACTAGCTCAAGTGTTGCATGATGGTTCTGTTTTCCTGATCATGGGCATGTCAATGCCAGCAACTTTGAGGCACAATGTTAAAGAGAACATTTGTGTTCAATTGACCCGGGTTGATGTTATGCTAAGAGATTCATTCGTCACAAGTTAATGGTACATAACACAGAGATGGTTAACGTTTGCACGATTCCTTAGACCATGAGAGTATCGAGTTTCTTCATGCTAGCTTCATGAACTTTGGGGTTTGTTAAACGTCATCCGTAAATGGGTGGCTATTACGGCGGCTTACGGGTTCATGGAAAAGTGTGTCAAGTAACTTGATAGCTCAAGATTGGGATTTACTCCTCCGAAAATGGAGAGATATTCTCGGGCCCTCTCGGTGTTACGGCATCCATCATCGTCTGGCCAGACACAGTGTGATTTGATCACAGGGATGCCGGAACACGGAAACGAGAAAAGAGAACAAAACCAGTAACGAGGTAACTAGCATAGTGGACAATTGTTGATCCACAGGAATGCAATAAATCTCACCTCGGGTGTTTATGACATATCGCGAAGCAACAGGAATAGCTCACGGCAACTGGAGGTTCACTCGAATATTCATTCGTGTGGGTATAGGGGCCAATATGGGTGTCCACGGCTCCGATGTTGATCATTGACCGGAAGAGGTTCCAGGTCATGTCTATACTTCACCGAACCTATAGGGTCACACACTTAAGGGTCATATATCTGCTGAATACTAGACAGGGAGTCTGAGAGAAAGCTTTCGGAAAAAAAAATCGGAGACATCAGAAAAGTTCTGAAAAGAGAGGTCACCGGATGAGTTCTAGTAAAACCGAAAAAGTTGTTTTGGGGCATGCCATTAAGTCAAAATGGTTTCGGCACATGCCTGATAATTCTTGGAGGGTGCCAGAATCATTTTGGAAACCTTTTGGAATTTTCAGAAATAAAAACCGAAAATGTTTCGGAGCTGCCGGTACCGTTTTGGTTGTTTTTCGCACATGAAATTCGCTAATCTGAAATTGTTTCAGAACGAATCCAAAATCATTTTAGTGGGTACTGGAATTATTCTAAGACCCACTGATATATTTTCGGATTTAATGGACGCGAAAAATTGTCTTCATGAATAGTGAAAACGCATTCTTGTTTGCTTTTCGCAGATGAAAATCACTAAACCGAAATTGTTTCGGAACGCGTTGAAAATTATTTTAGTGGGTACTGGAAATGTTCTGAGCCCACATAAATATTTTCAGTTCGAACGGATGCTGAAAAATGTCGTCATAAATAGTGAAAGTGCTTTTTGCTTGGCTTCTTGGAGAAGCCACCTTGAGGGCCTTTTTGGTATTCCCCCCTTGGCTTCTTGGAGAAGCCACCCTTGGGCTTGGCCTATAAATAGGGGTGGAGGGGCTGCCTAAAGGATCATCCCTTGCTCTCATACACATGCCATGCATTATCTGGCTTCTTCTCTCCCTCCCATGAAAAGAGTTTCGTAGAGCCGTAAGGCTGTCTGGGTTCCGGCAGGAACTAGTTCTGGACGGCGAAGCCCTGCCGGATAGATGACACCGTATGTGTGCAACCCACGTAGAGAGGTCGTAGTGTAGATCATTTTGCCCGAGGGGCTGTTTTGAGAGTGCCTCCCGAAGGGCTGTCCAAGTGACGGTCCGAGTTCTGTGAATCCTCCCGAAGGGCTGTCCGAGTGACCGTCCGAGTTTTGAGGGTCCTCCCGAAGGGCTGTCCGCGACACCGTTCGAGGGACTGTCCGACCGCCTCCCGGAGGAATGTTCGTGGGGCGGATGAGGGTATACATCCTCACGGTTGGGATGTTGTAAATCATAGCTGCGGGGATCTGCACCGCCGTTCGTCATCGACTCTACTTCCGCTGCGCTACGAGTCGGTAACGAAAAAGATCAAACCATGTATGCAGTCTCCATAATGGTCCTGGGCTGGTGCGTAGGTTGGAATTTTTTTGTTTTCTGCTGCGTTACCCTACAGTTTGAGAGTTGCTTTGTCCTCCTCTCTGATTCTATTCTCAAAGAAGATAGATGATTTTTGCAAGTTAACCTTTTGTCCCGAAGCCACCTCATAGTCATGCAAAATATTACGCAGTGCTTCAAAGTTTGTTTGGAAACCCTCCAGAAAACAACACTATCGTCAGCAAATAACATGCGAGTTACCATGGGGCCAGTGATCCCAAAAGAGACTCCTTTTATATCATTCATACTTCATGCATTTCTGAGTAAAGCAGAGAAGCCTTCCACGCAGAACAAAAATAAGGACGGGGAGAGTGCCCCCCCCCCCCCCCTGCTGCAACCCTCTCGACGGCATAAGCCTGCATGAGAGCCCACCATTTAGCTTCACAGAGAAAGATGTTGATGTGACACAAGGCATAACCATTTGAATCCACCCCCTATGCAAAACCAAAGCGTGACATCACATGCTCAAGAAAAATCCACTCCACCTTGCCATACGCCTTCATCATATCTAGGTTGACCGCACATTACGCTTTCTTCCTCGTCCTAATCGCATGTACATACTCATATACCACAATGACATTAGAAGTGATAAGCCTGCCAGGGACAAACAATATGCTCTTGTGAGATCATAACAAGAAGAACCCCTTTTAACCTGTTTGCCAAAACTTTGGATGTATTCTTATATAGTATGTTGCATAGGCTAATAGGCCGAAACTGAGTTAGCAACTCCGGTGAGTTGAATTTTGGGATCATAACAATGATTGTATAATTACAACCATACGATGTTTTCCCTTCTAAAAATTCTTTAATTGCCTTGAACACATCCTCTCTAAACAACTCACGGTGGCATTGCTAGAACATGGCCGGAAGTCCATCCGGCCTCGGAACCTTGGTTGGCCCCATTTGAAGCAGAGCCCTCTAAATTTCATTTTCAATGACTGGCATACTCAACCCCGTGTTCATATCCCCTATCACCACGCCATCTATATGTTGCAGCACACGTGCCATCTCCTTAGACCCCTTGTGTGAGGCCCGGATAATTAGACTACAGTAATTCCCTGCTAATGATGCCACGTCACCTATGTCACTGTAGTTAATCTCGGGATAGTCCAAAACCGATTCAAATTCAAAATTGAATTAAAGGCAAACAACAAAAGTTTTCAAACTTTAAAACTAAAATATCTCGGTTGTACCAAATAATGCAAAGTTAATTGTGGTGAAGAAACCCCACTTTTATAAAATGCTTAATACTCTAAAAAGATTAAAACAGTAGTTGAAACGATTAAATAAGTGCATTTGATATTTTATAAAATGATAAAGTATTTATTTTGAGGTAGAACTTTTTAGGGTAGTGGGTTATTTTGAAACACTATTTTTAAATCTATTGTCATATTTTACTAAACTAAAAATAAAGTGTAACTAAAATAAAACAGAAAAGAAACAAAAACAGAAAACAAACAAATACAAAAAAACAAACTTAGAAGATCCCCCTCCCCTGGGCCGTTCGCCCAACTGGCCACCAGTGGCGCACCCACTCCTCTCCATAACCACCCTCGAGGAAACCCTCGCCCGACCGACTCCCCACTCCCCACACGCCTCTCCTCCCCCGTCCTCGTTCTGGATCTGGGCGGAGCGCCCGACCCCGACATCCCTCGTGCCCGATCCCGCTCGTCGTCGTCGTCCACCGCCCCCAACCGCTCCGACTCCCCCCTCCACCACTTGCTCCTTCCCCGATCTCTCCTTCCTCTCCCTCCCGCATCTGGATCGTGTGGGGGCAACAGCCCTGCGAGCCGCCCAGCTCCGTTCAGCGCCCGCCATGCCTCCATCACTGCCGCCCCATCGCGGACCTCCCCTCCTCTGCTCGATCCCGTCTGGATCAGGGGATCTTGCTCAATGTCGCCGACATGGCCTTCCGCCTCATCCGCGACCGTGCCGTCACCGGACTGCCTCGCCCCCGTCGCCGTCGTCCGCCTCGTCCTCTCCCTCGCCGGACCACCCCAAGCCGCCTCGAGCCCATCGCCCCTCCTCTGACAGCGGTGAGCCATCGCGCCGCGCCTCCCTCTCCTTCCCCTCTCTGCTCTCGTGCTTCCCGTGGTCGCCGCTCGTGCTTTCTGCGACCAGCCCTCTCGCGACAGCCCAGACGCGCTCGCCTCTGCGTCCCACAGGGACTGCGGTGCAGCGCCGCCTACAACTGCTGGGCATTGTCGTCTCGGCGCTCGGCCACCCAGCGCCTCCCTTCATCGCCCACGCGGCTCGACCCCCCACGTTCGAGCGCGGCCAACCGCGTCTGGTTTTGAAGGAAATATGCCCTAGAGGCAATAATAAAGTTATTATTTATTTCCTTATATCATGATAAATGTTTATTATTCATGCTAGAATTGTATTAACCGGAAACATAATACATGTGTGAATACATAGACAAATAGATAGTCACTAGTAAGCCTCTACTAGACTAGCTCATTAATCAAAGATGGTTGTGTTTCCTAACCATAGACATGTGTTGTCATTTGATTAATGGGATCACCTCATTAGAAGAATGATGTGATTGACATGACCCATTCCGTTAGCTTAGCACTTGATCGTTTAGTATATTGCTATTGCTTTCTTCATGACTTATACATGTTCCTATAACTATGAGATTATGCAACTCCTCCGTTTACGGAGGAACACTTTGGGTACTACCAAACGTCACAACGTAATCGGGTGATTATAAAGGAGTACTACAGGTGTCTCCAAAGGTACTTGTTGGGTTGGCGTATTTCGAGATTAGGTTTTGTCACTCCGATTGTCGGAGAGGTATCTCTGGGCCTTCTCGGTAATACACATCACATAAGCCTTGCAAGCATTACAACTAATGAGTTAGTTGTGAGATGATGTATTACGGAACGAGTAAATAGACTTACCAGTAATGAGATTGAACTAAGTATTGGATACCGACGATCGAATCTCGGGTAAGTAACATACCGATGACTTAAGGGAACAACGTATGTTGTTATGCGGTCCGACCGATAAAGATCTTCGTAGAAAATGTAGGAACCAATATGGGCATCCAGGTCCCGCTATTGGTTATTGACCGAGATATGTCTCGGTCATGTCTACATTATTCTCGAACCGTAGGGTCCGCACGCTTAAGGTTTCGATGATGCTTATATTATGAGTTTATGTATTTTGATGTACCGAAGGTTTTTCGGAGTCCCGGATATGATCACGGACATGACGAGGAGTCTCGAAATGGTCGAGACACAAAGATTAATATATTGGACGGATATATTTGGACACCGGAAAGGTTCCGGAGAAGTTTGGAGCTCCTGGAGGTTACTGGAACCCCCGGGAGGTATATGGGCCTTATTGGGCCCATGGAGGAGGAAGGAGAAGGAACAAGGGAAGGCGCGCCCCCAAGCCCAATCCGAATTGGGGGAAGGGCGGCCCCCCTTTCCTTTCTCCTTCCCCTCTTCCTATTCCTACTACTAGTACTACTTCCTAATACTAGTACTCCTTCCTTCCCTCCAAACAAGATAAGGAAGGAGAGGGAAACCTACTTGGAGTAGGTTTCCCTCCCTATGGTGCGCCCCTTGAGGTCGGCCACCTCCTCCCTCCCTCCTTTATATACGGGGAGGGGCACCCTAGGACAGACAAGTTGATCCTTGAGATCGTTCCTTAGCGTGTGCGGTGCCCCCTCCACCATATTCCACCTCGGTCATATCGTGGCGGTGCTTAGGCGAAGCCTGCGTCGGTGAAACATCAAGATCGTCACCACGCCGTCGTCTTGACGGAACTCCCTCTCCCGGAGCTTTGCTGGATCGGAGCCCGAGGAGCGTCATCGAGCTGAACGTGTGCCAAGAACTCGGAGGTGCCGGAGTAACGGCGCTGGGATCGGCTGGATCGCGAGGAGAACGTACGACTACTTCCTCTACGTCGTGATCAACTCGGAGGTGCCGGAGTAACAGCGCTGGGATCGGCAGGGTCGCGAGGAGAACGTACGACTACTTCCTCTACGTTGTGATCGCTTCCGCTTTGGTCTACGAGGGTACGTGGACAACACTCTCCCCTCTCGTTGCTATGCCATCACCATGGTCCTGTGTGTGCGTAGGAAAATTTTTGAAATTGCTACGTTCCGTTGTTCCGTTGTCTATGTTTACTGTAGATATTTTTGAAATTGCTACGTTCCGTTGTTCCGTTGTCTATATTTTTGAAATTTTTGAAATTTTTGAAATTTTTGAAAATTTGCTTGTCTATGTTTACTGTAGATAGATGGCTCGTGCTGTTGTTCCGTTGAATTTTAATGCGTTCCTTGAGAAAGCAAAGTTGAAAGATAATGGTAGCAATTACACGGACTGGGTCCGTAACTTGAGGATTATCCTCATTGCTGCACGTAAGAATTACGTCTGGAAGCACCGCTAGGTGCCGAACTTCTTCTTGAGAACAACGCCGGAAGTTGTGAACGTCTGGCGAGCAAAGTCGATGACTACTCTATAGTTCGGTGTGCCATGCTTTACGGCTTAGAACCGGGTCTTCAACGACGTTTTGAGCGTCATGGAGAATATGAGATGTTCCAAGAGTTGAAGTTAATATTTCAAGCAAATGCCGGATTGAGAGATATGAAGTCTCCAATAAGTTCTATAGCTGCAAGATGGAGGAGAACAGTTACGTCACAAGTGAGCACATACTCAAAATGTCCGGGTATAATAATCACTTAATTCAGCTGGGAGTTAATCTTCCGGATGATAGTGTCATTGATGAAATTCTCCAATCATCGCCACCAAGCTACAAGAGCTTCGTGATGAACTATAATATGCAAGGGATGACTAAGACAATTCTGAGCTCTTCGCAATGCTAAAAGTCATGGAGGTAGAAATCAAGAAAGAGCATCAAGTGTTGATGGTCAACAAGACCACCGGTTTCAAGAAAAGGGCCAAAGGGAAGAAGAAGGGCAACTTCAAAAAGAACAGCAAGAAAGTTGCTGCTCAAGAGAAGAAACCCAAGTCTGGACCTAAGCACGAAATCGAAGTGTTTTACCGCAAGGTGACCGACTTTGGAAGCGGAACTGCCCCAAGTATTTGGCGGATAAGAAGGATGGCAAGGTGAACAAAGGTATATGTGATATACATGTTATTGATGTGTACCTTACTAGAGCTCGTAGTAGCACACGGGTATTTGATACTAGTTACATTTGCTAATATTTGCAACTCGAAACGAGGGACTACGGAATAGACGAGCAGCAAAGGGACGAGGTGACGATGCACGTGGGAAAGCGGTTCCAAGGTCAATGTGATCGCGGTCGGCACGCTACCTCTACATCTACCTTCGGGATTAATTTTAGACCTAAATAATTGTTATTTGGTGCCGGCGTTGAGCATGAACATTATATCTGGATCTTGTTTAATGCGAGACGGTTATTCATTTAAATCAGAGAATAATGGTTGTTCTATTTATATGAGTAATATCTTTTATGGTCACGCACCCTTGAAGAATGGTCTATTTTTATTGAATCTCGATAGTAGTAATACACATATTCATAATGTTGAAACCAAAAGATGCAAGAGTTGATAATGATAATGCAACTTATTTGTGGTAATCGCCGTTTAGGTCATATCGGTGTAAACGCATGAAGAAACTCCATCTTGATGGGCTTCGGAATCACTTGATTATGAATCACTTGGTACTTGCGAACCGTGCCTCATGGGCAAGATGACCAAAACGCCGTTCTCCTAACTATGGAGCGAGCAACTGATTTGTTGGAAATCATACATACCGATGTTTGTGGTCCAATGAATATTGAGGCACGCCAAGGGTATCGTTATTTTCTCACCTTCACAGATGATTTGAGCAGATATGGGTATATCTACTTAATGAAACACAAATCTGAAACATTTGAAAAGTTCAAAGAATTTCAGAGTGAAGTGGAAAATCATCGTAACAAGAAAATAAAGTTTCTACGATCTGATCGTGGAGGAGAATATTTGAGTTACGAATTTGGTTTACATTTAAAACAATGTGGAATAGTTTCGCAACTCACGCCACCGGAACACCACGGAGAAATGGTGTGTCCGAACGCACGTAATGTCGTACTTTACTTGATATGGTGCGATCTATGATGTCTCTTACTGATTTACCGCTATCGTTTTGGGGATATGCTTTAGAGACGGCCGCATTCACGTTAAATAGGGCACCATCTAAATCTGTTGAGACGACACCGTATAAACTATGGTTTGGCAAGAAACCAAAGTTGTCGTTTCTTAAATTTTGGGGCTGCGATGCTTATGTGAAGAAACTTCAACCAGATAAGCTCGAACCCAAATCGGAAAAATGTGTCTTCATAGGATACCCAAAGGAGACTGTTGGGTACACCTTCTATCACAGATCTGAAGGCAAGATTTTCGTTGCTAAATTCGGATCCTTTCTAGAGAAGGAGTTTCTCTCGAAAGAAGTGAGTGGGAGGAAAGTAGAACTTGATGAGATAATCAGATTCTGCTCCCTTATTGGAAAGTAGTTCATCACAAGAAAGCGGTTCTGTGGCAACTACACCAATTAGTGAGGAAACTAATGATGTTGATCATGAATCTTCAAATCAAGTTGCTACAGAACTACGTAGGTCAAGCAGAATAAAATACGCACCCGAGTGGTACGGTAATCCTATTCTGGAAGTCATGTTACTTGACCATGGCGAACCTACAAACTATGAAGAAGCGATGGTGAGCCCAGATTCCGCAAAATTGCTGGAAGCCATGAAATCTGAGATGGGATCCATGTATGAGAACAAAGTATGGACTTTGGTTGACTTGCCCGATGATCGGCAAGCCATTGAAAATAAATGGATCTTTAAGAAGAAGACTGACGCCGATGGTAATGTAACTGTCTATAAAGCTCGACTTGTTGCAAAAGGTTTTCGACAAGTTCAAGGGGTTGACTACGATGAGACTTTCTCACCAGAAGCGATGCTTAAGTCTGTCTGAATCATGTTAGCAATTGCCGCATTTTATGATTATGAAATTTGGCAAATGGATGTAAAAACTGCATTCTTGAATGGATTTCTAGAAGAAGAGTTGTATATGATGCAACCAGAAGGTTTTGTTGATCCAAAGGCCGCTAACAAAGTGTGCAAGCTCCAATGATCAATTTATGGTCAGTGCAAGCCTCTCGGAGTTGGAATAAACGCTTTGATAGTGTGATCAAAGCATATGGTTTTATCTGCACTTTTGGAGAAGCCTGTATTTACAAGAAAGTGAGTGGGAGCTCAGTAGCATTTACGATATTATATGTGGACGACATATTATTGATTGGAAATGATATAGAATTTCTGGATGGCATAAAAGGATACTTGAACAAAAGTTTTTCAATGAAAGACCTCGGTGAAGCTGCTTACATATTGGGCATCAAGATCTATAGAGATAGATCAAGACGCTTAATTGGACTTTCACAAAGCACATACCTTGATAAATTTTGAAGAAGTTCAAAATGGATCAGGCAAAGAAAGGTTTTTTACCTGTACATAAGGTGTAAAATTGAGTCAGACTCAATGCCCGACCACAAGCAGAAGATAGAGAGAAAATGAAAGATGTTCCCTATGCTTCAGCCATAGGCTCTATCATGTATGCAATGTTGTGTACCGTGACTGAAGTATGCTTAGCTTTAAGCTTGGCAGGAAGGTACCAAAGTAATCCATGAGTGGATCACTGGACAGCGGTCAAGAACATCCTGAAATACCTGAAAAGGACTAAGGATATGTTTCTCGTATATGGAGGTGACAAAGAGCTATTCGTAAATGGTTACGTCGATGCAAGCTTTGACACTGATCCGGACGATTCTAAATCGCAAACCGGATACGTGTTTTTGTTAAACGGTGGAGCTGTCAGTTGGTGCACTTCTAAACAAAGCGTCGTGGCGGGATCTACATGTGAAGCGGAGTACATAGCAGCTGCTGAAGCAGCAAATGAAGGAGTCTGGATGAAAGAGTTCATTTACGATCTAGGTGTTATACCTAGTGCATCGGGACCAATGAAGATCTTCTGTGACAATACTGGTGCAATTGCCTTGGCAAAGGAATCCAGATTTCACAAGAGGACCAAGCATATCAAGAGACGCTTCAATTCCATTCGGGACCAAGTCCAAGTGGGAGACATAGAGATTTGCAAAATACATACGGATCTGAATGTTGCAGACCCATTGACTAAGCCTCTTCCACGAGCAAAACATGATCAGCACCAAGACTCCATGGGTGTTAGAATCATTCTTGTGTAATCTAGATTATTGACTCTAGTGCAAGTGGGAGATCAAGGAAATATGCCCTAGAGGCAATAATAAAGTTATTATTTATTTCCTTATATCATGATAAATGTTTATTATTCATGCTAGAATTGTATTAACCGGAAACATAATACATGTGTGAATACATAGACAAATAGATAGTCACTAGTAAGCCTCTACTAGACTAGCTCATTAATCAAAGATGGTTGTGTTTCCTAACCATAGACATGTGTTGTCATTTGATTAATGGGATCACCTCATTAGAAGAATGATGTGATTGACATGACCCATTCCGTTAGCTTAGCACTTGATCGTTTAGTATATTGCTATTGCTTTCTTCATGACTTATACATGTTCCTATAACTATGAGATTATGCAACTCCCGTTTACCGGAGGAACACTTTGGGTACTACCAAACGTCACAATGTAACTGGGTGATTATAAAGGAGTACTACAGTGTCTCCAAAGGTACTTGTTGGGTTGGCGTATTTCGAGATTAGGTTTTGTCACTCCGATTGTCGGAGAGGTATCTCTGGGCCTTCTCGGTAATACACATCACATAAGCCTTGCAAGCATTACAACTAATGAGTTAGTTGTGAGATGATGTATTACTTGAACGAGTAAATAGACTTACCAGTAATGAGATTGAACTAAGTATTGGATACCGACGATCGAATCTCGGGTAAGTAACATACCGATGACGAAGGGAACAACGTATGTTGTTATGCGGTCTGACCGATAAAGATCTTCGTAGAAAATGTAGGAACCAATATGGGCATCCGTGTCCCGCTATTGGTTATTGACGGAGATATGTCTCGGTCATGTCTACATTATTCTCGAACCGTAGGGTCCGCACGCTTAAGGTTTCGATGGCGATGTTATATTATGAGTTTATGTATTTTGATGTACCGAAGGTTGTTCGAGTCCCGGATATGATCACGGACATGACGAGGAGTCTCGAAATGGTCGAGACACAAAGATTAATATATTGGACGGATATATTTGGACACGGAAAGGTTCCGGAGAAGTTTGGAGCTCCGGAGGTTACCGAAACCCCGGGAGGTATATGGGCCTTATTGGGCCCATGTAGGAGGAAGGAGAAGGAACAAGGGAAGGGGCGCGCCCCAAGCCCAATCCGACTGGGGAAGGGGCCGCCCCTTTCCTTTCTCCTTCCCCTCTTCCTATTCCTACTACTAGTACTACTTCCTAATACTAGTACTCCTTCCTTCCCTCCAAACAAGATAAGGAAAGGAGAGGGAAACCTACTTGGAGTAGGTTTCCTCCCTATGGTGCGCCCCCTTGAGGCCGGCCACCTCCTCCCTCCCTCCTTTATATACGGGGAGGGGGCACCCTAGACGAACAAGTTGATCCTTGAGATCGTTCCTTAGCCGTGTGCGGTGCCCCCTCCACCATATTCCACCTCGGTCATATCGTGGCGGTGCTTAGGCGAAGCCTGCGTCAGTGAAACATCAAGATCGTCACCACGCCGTCGTCTTGTGGAACTCCCTCTCCCCGAGCTTTGCCGGATCGGAGCCCGAGGAGCGTCATCGAGTGAGCGTGTGCCAAGAACTCGGAGGTGCCGAGTAACGGCGCTGGATCGGCTGGATCGCGAGGAGAACGTCTGACTACTTCCTCTACGTCGTGATCAACTCGGAGGTGCCGGAGTAACGGCGCTGGGATCGGGTGGTCGCGAGGAGAACGTCGACTACTTCCTCTACGTTGTGATCGCTTCCGCTTTGGTCTACGAGGGTACGTGGACAACACTCTCCCCTCTCGTTGCTATGCCATCACCATGGTCCTGTGTGTGCGTAGGAAAATTTTTGAAATTGCTACGTTCCCCAACAGGTTTGGCCACACCGGACGATGAGTCCCGAACCCCGCCGCCGTTTTCTGTGCCCGCCGGCGGGCACGCGCGCACGCACGTTTAGCCAGTGGGTTGACCCACTGACGCGTGGGCCCGACTGGTTTAACTAACCGCTAAACGCTAGTTAAAAAAACAATTAATTTCAGTTAACTAATCTCTGTTAAGTTAATGACTCCATGACAGAAGGGCCCCACTGTAAATTAAACAAAATTTGGTTAATCTAATAAAGCTAGAGGCAATGACAAGTGGGACCCAATTACTATTCCCCTTTTGACCAGTCAACTTTTGACCGGGTCAACTCAGTCAATGACACCACCTGTCAGCCTCTTGTACACTTCTGTGTATGCAGAGCTGGGTGCACCTAGCATTTAGCTATTTAAATTCGAATTAAATTAAATCAAAAAATCTAGAAAATGATTAAATCTTTATAAATTAATATAAAATAATCTATAACTCGCATGAAAATACTTTGTACATGAAAGTTGCTCAGAACGACGAGACGATTCTGGATACGCAACCCGTTCGTCCGCCACACCCCCCTAACCTATCGAACTCGCAACTTTCCCCCTCCGCCTCTCGCCTGAAAACGCTAAACACCGGGATATTTTCCGGATGTGTTCCCCTTCACGCAGATCACCTCATACAACGTTAGAACACGTCTAGCTCTGCTGTTATCCCGTTATGCACTTGCTTGCTATGTATTTACTGTTTCTCCCCCTCTTCTCTTGGTAGACCCGTGGCGATCTTTGATGTCCACAGTGGTCGACTACGCCACCGACGACCCCTCCTTCTTGTCTCGAGCAACTGTGCAAGCCCCCCCTTGATCACCAGATATCGCCTATTCTTCTCTATACCGCTTGCATTAGAGTAGTGTAGCATGTTATCGCTTTCGCTAATCATATCTTTGCATAGCCTTTGTCCTTTCTACTACTGTTGTTACCTTTACCTGCTATCCTATCGCTTAGTATAGGATGCTAGTGTTCCATCAATGGCCCTACACTCTTGTCCGCCTCGCCATGCTATACTCTTTGGGCTGTGATCACTTGAGGAGGTGATCACGGGCATATACTATATACTTTACACTATTACATTACACCGTGATATTGTTAGGAGATGGGGGCTGAAAGGACAGTGGCTCCATCCCGGTAGAGGTGGGCCTGGGTTCCCACGGCCCCGATCATACTTTGTGGCGGAGCGACAGGGCAGGTTGTGGCCACCTAGGAGAGAGGTGGGCTGGCCTTGGTCGGCGTTCGCGGATACTTAACACGCTTAACGAGATCTTGGTATTTGATCTGAAGTCCGCCATTTGGTCTATACGCACTAACCAACTACGCGAAGCGATTATGGGCACTCGGCGTCGTGGTATCGGCGCACTTCGTGATGTCACGATCGAGCGGCGCGCCGGATTGGACCGAACGCCTACTAGGCTAGGTCTGCTTTCGGCCGCCCTGCATAGCGTCTTGGTGTGCTATGGGCGATGGGCCCCACTGTCGCTTAGGTTTAGACCGGCGTCTTGACCTCTCTGTTGTGCCTAGGTGGGGCTGCGGCGTGTTGATCTTCAGCGGCGGGCATGACCCGTAAAAGTGTGTCCGCCAAATGGGATCAAGCGTGTTGGGTTATGTGGTGCACCGCAGGAAGTTCGAATAGCCGTGATCTTGATAATGAGACGACTTGGAGTTGTACCTTGACCTTATGACAACTAGAACTGGATACTTAATAAAACACACCCTTCCAAGTGCGGATATAACCCAGTGATCGCTCTCTAACGAGCAATGAGGAGGGATCGCTGTAGGATTATTGCTATGCGTTGCTACTTGGAGGACTTGATCTACTCTCTTCTACATGCTGCAAGACGGAGGCTGCTAGAAGCGTAGTCTTCGGCGAGATTAGTTACCCCCTCTTATTCTCGGCATTCTCAGCTCAAATTAATCGATATGGCCCTTTACACATATACCCATGCATATGTAGTGTAGCTCCTTGCTTGCGAGTACTTTGGATGAGTACTCACGGTTGCCTTGTTCCCCTTTTCCCCTTTCTTTCCCGATTGCTGCAACTGCAGACGATGGAGCCTGGGGCGACGCCACCATCGGCGATGACTCCTACTACCCGGAGGTGCCTACTACTACGTGTCGACGTCGGCGGCGACCGGGAGTAGTTTAGGAGGATCTCGAGGCAGGAGGCATGCGCCTCTTCGACCAGATCCCAGTTTGTGTTAGCCTTCTTAAGGCAAACTTGTTTAACTTATGTCTGTACTCAGATATTGTTGCTTCCGCTGACTCGTCTATGATCAAGCAGTTGTATTCGAGCCGTCGAGGCCCCTGGCTTGTATTATGATGCTTGTATGACTTATTTATGTTTTAGAGTTGTGTTGTGATATCTTCCCGTGAGTCCCTGATCTTGATCGTACACGTTTGCGTGCATGATTAGTGTACGATTGAATCGGGGGCGTCACAAGTTGGTATCAGAGCCGACTGCCTGTAGGAATCCCCCTTCTATACTCCTTGGCCGAAGTCGAGTCTAGTCAATACAAAACTTTTACTAACATGGCTGTGTGTCTTACGGGCACACGTCGCCATTGGGTGGTAGTAGGATCTTTTATTCCTCGACCTATACTCTGGGACTCTGACATCTCTTCTATTCGGGTTAAATGAATTTTGCTAAATCTAACATTAGGATCTCGTTATCACTTTCACCCGGAGAGCCCCTTATTACTGATGATAAATGCGCTACACATGAAGACCCTGAAGATACTCTCCGCTATTAACCCGAGAACTTGTGTTCATCGCGTTTGCAATTCCCCTTGCACCGTCAACCCTTATGGATAACTACTTGCAGTTGTTATTCTTACATTAATCCCCGGTTGGTCTTGTTATTACAAGATACCCCGAAACACTCGTCGTTGTTTCGATAATCCTTTGAGCTTGCTGCCTTGCTGTTCTTTGTCACCTGAATACCCCTACGGATAATTCTCGCACTTATCGAGTATCCGCTCATCTCCCAGTTGTTCATGTGTTTCACAATGGTCTTCGGAATACTATTCGATCCTCCAAAAATCCTTAGTAGCTTATTGCTCGCAATACTGGTCTACTTGCATGATGGATGCTTTCCATACGTCGGCAATATTCGTTAGTATCCTTAGACATCGCTATTTTGATCCTTTTGATTCAACATGAGTGCGAATGCACGCAATCATCAGTTGATCCTTTTAAATTATCTTTCCGGCTCAGACGTCATTTTAAACATGAGCTGGTTCTCAACCAATCCAAATGTCGTTGATAGTACCCCTAAGGCTATTCAACTTATCCACCCCTAATCGTAACATTGCTTCGCTCCCTTGATTTGAAAATCATAATTCCTTTGCATTTGAGCTCTGGATTAGTCATTGTTTCTATAATCCAATGCCCTTGCATTGTTACTTCCTCGATTGTGTGCCGATGCTCACATCAGCTCTGTTATGGACCCGGCGGATCCTTTAATGGATTTTATCCGACATTGTCCTTCATATTCAATAACCTTGTGAGCCTTCCCTTGGATACATATTGCCTTTGGTAAATTGTATCATCTACTTTCTCAACCTTGCTCTACTTTCGAGCTTGTGATATTTACTCTTGAAACTTGTGGCATATGTTTCTAAGAAGCCCCTATTGGTTGAACCTATGCTTTCCTTAATATGTGTGAACTCGAAAGTTTTCACGAGTCATACTCTTCTGATATTTTGCTAGATAAAATTTCAACACTATGACTTCTTCAAAAGTGAGAGGTGAATGGAAGGTTATACATTGAAGAAGTGGGAGTCGACCTTGAACTTTGTGTTCATGCCCATGGACATGATGTAGATCTTATCATTAAATCTTCTCTTAAATTAATTACTCCCTTGGTATAAGTTCATATTATATCTGGGATCTGGCCTTTTGCAATCGTGGTTTCGACCATATTCTCTTTTAAGTACCATTTCTCGTGCAAGTTTAAGCACTTGTCTTCTGCAGAGCAATACCCCAGTCCAACCTCTATTTTGATCTGTCGTCGAGTATTATCCCCTGGTATCTCAAGAATACCACGGAATACATAACTTCTTATGAGTTCTTCATCAACTAATATTCTTGCCGATTCCATTTTTCCAACGGGTTCTCAGTTGTTAGAACACCTCAAGGACACCGACAACTGAATTGAGTCTGCACTACGGTTCAACAACTTTTAGTAATCTTCTTTACTTATGGGTTTGTACCCGATCACGTCATTCCTAGCCTGTTCGGCTATATCATTATCATGCTAAACTTTAAGCTGTGCTACGGTCCGTAATCCCGGAGCACAACTTTCGATGATGAGCTAAGCTTACGTCGATCTTCCTCGTCATATCAGTTCGCCTTGGGCGACAAGCTTGATATCAAGTTTGTGTCCTACCCATGGTTCCAATAACCTTCCGCTTCATCATTCCTTTGACTTGATGCCGTCGCTGATTGATTACTTCTTCATGAAATCTATCGACAAATGTGTCGTGATCATCATCAACCTTATGAGCTCTTCCAGGATATCAATTGAGTTCATGATGAGAAATACCATCCTTGCCCCCGATGATTTGTGTTATCTTTGACCACTTTATTGCCTTCCGTTCAACACAAACTTGTTCGTGTTTTGTGTTATACCTTGAGCTCCCTGCTATCCAAAGCATTTGTTCTTCTTTACCTTGGAGTATTACCATCCTTTAATATCAAGGATGTTGTGAGGACTGCTCCACCTCTTAAGGAATTCCTGGTATTTGATGCTTCTCACCATCACCATTCTTTCTTGATCCTCGTGTTGATTCCAACCGGTGTACCAACAAGTGAACGGTGCTGTTTGAATTCTACCCTTCTAGCAACCCTATTGCTTTGTAGTTAATGGTCGGCCGTTCATTCTTAGACTATTGATTATTGAATCACCATTCCGACGTAGGTCATGCAACCCAACCCATATTTCGGGCGCACCTTTCAACAAATGTTTAATTGTGTATGTTTTCCTCGAACATACATCATTATAACAATTGATCTGACAAATGTTATCTCCTTGTTCACATTAGTGTGGAACTCCATCTTTTGAAAATCTCAATGAATTGTAGCTGAGTCAATCAACCTCCTACTCACCTCCCCTTGATTTAATGATGAACTCGTGTGTCGAAACTCGCTCCATAGTTCATTTCCCGAGAATATTACAATGTCATCCTGTCAATTGGTGTTGCGACTTTTATTCTCAGGCATCCCGAGTCTGAGGTATCCCGACACCAATTAGATCTGGACCTCAATCAGATATGATGGTTTGAACATATTTCCAAGGGTTATAACATTGGTCTTTAACCCGATAAGGTGATGTCATCCTAACACACCTGCCCGGAGGGCCTATTGTTATAGTTCTTCCTTTTAGCAATGTTAGTCATTCTTCCGTGAGGAAATTGTAGGACTTATTCTATAAGTTGTTCCTGATGGATCCTTTGTGTTTCCAAAGTCTGACCTTTTGCTTGAAGACCATGTCAATGCTATCCTAGAGCATGTCTGTGGTAATCCGATTTTCAAACCAGAACATTTGAAGCCCAATGCTAAATGCTTCTCGCTCAATTATCCAAACACCGTTGTATGGGTAATGTCATGAAATTTCTCTCACCTTACCTAAAGGGTTTTCTACATTATATCTTGTCCTGGATATCATGCTCGCTTGTCCTTGGGAAGGATATACCCTTTAAATATGTGGTTAAACACATTTTCCTTTCCATTGTTCTGTTTACCCTGATGATCACATTTTCCTTTCCATTGGCTTGCTTAACCCTTCTTGTAATCTATATTATATAAGCAGTAGTATTCTTACGCTTAAGTAGAACACCTTGGTGTACAACCGTGTCAGTAAGACCCTGTTGCTTTTATTGATAGCATTCCGGTAGCCACCGATGGACGAGAACTTTGCCTAATGGTCCGCCTCGTTCAACGAGCGGGAAAATGGTTCTCTTCGTCCCTCGCCCTTGGTACCTACATTGTTGCAGATATAACCGACATGCTATCCTCTGATATGCCTTGCTTACATGATTGTGCAAGACGTCACCTCCTTTCCTATTTTTAACCCACATGGTGGGCCCATAGCCCACAGTTCCACAGGATCGAAACCTGACTCACCTGTACACCCCTGGTTTCCAAAGTTATTCCTCGCGCTTGACTTCTTATGTAACTCACGGGCCACCTGCCAAGTGATCTATTCGGGTATCAGACGCAATACTTATTCCCGATTGCTTTGAGCCCCTTTCACGCCCTGTTTCAGGCATCGAACGGTTGCTGCTGCTCAAAACTTCCCATGAAACCTCATTACTTTGCTCTCGATATTTCCTTAAGTTTCAATTGAGAGTTACTTTACGCCACCTTCCTCGATGATATCGACCAGACAGTCAACTTGGTAGAGGTTCGTTCTCCTAATACCCCTTATTTTTACGTAAATGCGATGGAGTTCTGAAGGAAGGACGACAACTTCATCTTGATGACTGAAGCGAGAGAAATGAAGACATCAATGTAATGGATCAACCTCTTGAGAAGAACAACCAAGAACAAGAACACTCCCTGGAATTTCGTAACCCGAACCTTCCCCCTTTACTTCCCTCTTAAATCTCGCGACGAGATTTCTTGTAGTGGAGGAGAATTGTGACGCCCGGATAATTAGACTGCAGTAATTCCCTGCTAATGATGCCACGTCACCTATGTCACTGTAGTTAATCTCGGGATAGTCCAAAACCGATTCAAATTCAAAATTGAATTAAAGGCAAACAACAAAAGTTTTCAAACTTTAAAACTAAAATATCTCGGTTGTACCAAATAATGCAAAGTTAATTGTGGTGAAGAAACCCCACTTTTATAAAATGCTTAATACTCTAAAATGATTAAAACAGTAGTCGAAACGATTAAATAAGTGCCTTTGATATTTTATAAAATGATAAAGTATTTATTTTGAGGTAGAACTTTTTAGGGTAGTGGGTTATTTTGAAACACTATTTTTAAATCTATTGTCATATTTTACTAAACTAGAAATAAAGTGTAACTAAAATAAAACAGAAAAGAAATAAAAACAGAAAACAAACAAATACAAAAAAACAAACATAGAAGATCCCCCCTCCCCTGGGCCGTTCGGCCCAACCGGGCCACCAGGCCGGCCCACCCCACTCCTCTCCATAACCACCCCTGAGGAAACCCTAGCCCGACCGACTCCCCACTCCTCACACGCCTCTCCTCCCCCTTCCTCGTTCTGGATCTGGGCGGAGCGCCCGACCCCGACATCCCTCGTGCCCGATCCCGCTCGTCGTCGTCCTCCACCGCCCCCAACCGCTCCGCCTCCCCCCTCCACCACTTGCTCCTCCCCCGATCTCTCCTTCCTCTCCCTCCCGCATCTGGATCGAGCGGGGGCAACAGCCCTGCGAGCCCGTCGCCGGCGCCCGTTCCCGGCGCCGCCCCGCTGCCTCCATCACCTGCCGCCCCATCACCGGACCCCCCTCCTCTGCTCGATCCCGTCTGGATCGGGGGGGATGCGGCTCCCGTGCTGACGCCGCCTCATCCGCGACTGTGCCGTCGCCGGACTGCCTCGCCCCCGTCACCGTCGTCTGCCTCGTCCTCTCCCTCGCCGGACCACCCCAAGCTGCCTCGAGCCTTTGCCCCTCCCTCTGACTTGTGAGCCGTCGCGCCGGCTGCGCCTCACCTCTCCTTCCCCCTCTCTGCTCTCGTACTTCCCCGTGGTCGCCGCTCGTGCTACGCGACCCGGCCACACCACTCGCACAACCCCGCGCACGCTCGCTCTGCGTCCAGGGGCTGCGATCGAAGCGCCGCCTACAATCGCCGCTGGGCATTGTCGTCCTCGGCAGCTCGGCCACCCAGCGCCTCCTTCGCCCCAGGCGGCGGCTCGACCCCCGTTGACGCGGCCAACCGCGTGCGGTTTAGCCACCGGATGGCGAGTCCGAACCCGCCGCCGTTTTACATGCCGCCGTGGCACGCAGCGCCTGCGTTTAGCTAGTGGGTTGACCCACTGACGCGTGGGCCCGACCGGTTTAACTAACCGCTAAACGCTAGTTAAAAAAACAATTAATTTCAGTTAAATAATCTCTGTTAAGTTAATGACTACATGACAAAAGGGCCCCACTGTAAATTAAACAAAATTTGGTTAATCTAATAAAGCTAGAGGCAATGACAAGTGGGACCCAAATACTATTCCCCTTTTGACCAGTCAACTTTTGACCGGGTCAACTCGATCCAATGACCCACACAATGTCTCTACGGTACATACGTATGCATAAAGTGGAGTGCACCTAGCATTTAGCTATTTCAATTCGAATTAAATAAATCCAAAAAATCTAGAAAATGATTAAATCTTTATAAATTAATATAAAATAATATATAACTCGGATGAAAATACTTTGTACATGAAAGTTGCTCGAGCAGCGAGGCGATTCCGGATCACGCAACCCGTTCATCTCGCCACACCCCTAACCTATCGAACTCGCAACTTTCCCCTCACGGCTCCTTTGCTGAAAGCCTTGAAACACCGGGATATTTTCCGGATGTTTTCCCCTTCACCAGTATCACCTCATACTGCGTTAGAACACGTCTAGCTCTGTCTGTTATCCTGTTATGCACTTGCTTGCTATGTATTTACTGTTTCTCCCCCTCTTCTCTTGGTAGACCCGTGGCGATCTTTGATGCCCACTGTGGTCGACTACGCCACCGACCCCTCCTTCTTGTCTCGAGCAACCAGGCAAGCCCCCTTGATCACAAGATATCGCCTATTCTTCTCTATCTTGCTTGCATTAGAGTAGTGTAGCATGTTACTGCTTTCGATTAATCATATCTTCTTTGCATAGCCTTTGTCCTTTCTACTCTTGTTGTTACCTTTACCTTTATCCTCTTGCTTAGTATAGGATGCTAGTGTTCCATCGATGGCCCTACACTCTTGTCCGTCTGCCATACTATACTCTTTGGGCTGTGATCACTTGGAGGTGATCACGGGCATACTATATACTTTACACTATTACATTACCTGTGATACTGTTCGGAGATGGGGGCTGAAAGGACAGGTGGCTCCATCCCGGTAGAGGTGGGCCTGGGTTCCCAATGGCCCCCGACTGTTACTTTGTGGCGGAGCGACAGGGCAGGTTGTGGCCACCTAGGAGAGAGGTGGGCCTGGCCCTGGTATTTGATCTGAAGTCCGCCATTTGGTCTGCGCACTAACCAACCACGCTGGGAACGATTATGGGCACTTTCGGCGGCGTGGTATCGGCCGAAACGCCGTGACGTCGGCGGCCCGAAGCGGCCTTGGGATTAATTTGGAGCACGCCTGCTAGGCTAGGTGCCTTCGGCCGCCCTACATAGCGTCTGGTGTGCTATGGGCGATGGGCCCGGACCCTGTCGCTTAGGTTTAGACCGGAGTCTTGACCTCTCTGTTGTGCCTAGGTGGGGCTGCGGCGTGTTGATCTTCCGCGGTCGGGCATGACCCGAGAAAAGTGTGTCCGGCCAAATGGGATCAAGCGTGTTGGGTTATGTGGTGCACCCTGCGGAAGTTAATCTATTGAATAGCCGTGATCTTGATAGCAGGGGCGACTTGGAGTTGTACCTTGACCTTATGACAACTAGAACCGGATACTTAATAAAACACACCCTTCCAAGTGCCAGATATAACCCGGTGATCGCTCTCTAACAGGGAAATGAGGAGGGGATCGCCGGGTAGGATTATTGCTATGCGTTGCTACTTGGAGGACTTCAGTCTACTCTCTTCTACATGCTGCAAGACGGAGGCTGCTAGAAGCATAGTCTTCGACATGATTAGTTACCCCCCTCTTATTCTGGCATTCTGCAGTTCAGTCCACTGATATGGCTCTTTACACATATACCCATGCATATGTAGTGTAGCTCCTTGCTTGCGAGTACTTTGGATGAGTACTCACGGTTGCCTTGTTCCCCCTTTTCCCCCTTTCTTTCCCTGATTGCTGCAACCAGACGATGGAGCCGGGAGCAGACGCCACCATCGACGGCGACTCCTACTACCCGGAGGTGCCTACTACTACGTGCGGCGGCAGCGGCGACCGGGAGTAGTTTAGGAGGATCCCAGGCAGGAGGCCTGCGCCTCTTCGTCTGTATCCCGGTTGTGTTAGCCTTCTTAAGGCAAACTTGTTTAACTTATGTCTGTACTCAGATATTGTTGCTTCCGCTGACTCGTCTATGATCGAGCACTTGTATTCGAGCCCTCGCGGCCCCTGGCTTGTATTATGATGCTTGCATGACTTATTTATGTTTTAGAGTTGTGTTGTGATATCTTCCCGTGAGTCCCTGATCTTGATCGTACACATTTGCGTGCATGATTAGTGTATGATTGAATCGGGGGCGTCACACCTTGGATGTTAAAATATGCTCATAACATGAAGCCGCCATCTGCATCATCTCGTCATCTGTAGTGCACCTGGATCCATCCTCCCAGCATAGTGCATGTATAGTGTTTTTCCCTTTTTCTATGGGAGGCTTTGTTTTAAAAAATACTTGGTGTTCTGGTCCCTGCTGAATCCAGTAAGCCCTAGATCAGTACAAGTTATAAATCTTAGCGAGGATAACATAGACACTATTGCTTGGAAAAACACCACTTTTTTCTTTTGAAAAATGAACAACAACACTTTGGGAGAGTACACTACCTTCTCACCCTATATGGCCTTGTCTATGAACATCACCAATCCGCCCATGAAACCAGAGGTCTGAAAGATTTGGGCGCCACCAAAGCATAATTGCTATGCGTGCGTCATCATTAAATATCGAGTTTGGACTATGGATCTGATTTCACCGGAGAGGTTGGCCCAATTGTCGGCTATGCTAATTGTGCCAAAGGAAGCCAAAGATGGCAGCACGTATTTTTATTCAATTGTAACTAGGCGCATTTGGGACAAAATTAGAAGATGGATGTGGCTGCAACACATGAACATTGACGACTGGGACAACTTCAAGTCAGTTAAAGATTGGTGGCACTCTGTGATCAATGTCAATGGAAACTCAAGAAAGGGTTTGGATGTACTAGCCATATGCTTGTATCATGGGAAATGGGTTGTAAGAGAAATGCCAGGTTTACCGAGAGGCTTAGTCGATGTTGGGCTCCAGCGTGCCCAAATCAAGACTGAGGTCATGCTATGGGGAATGGCAAGAACAAAACACTTAGCATCTTTGATGCCACGAGAGTAGTTTCTTATGTAACTCTGACTGCATTTATATGATTGTTCATTGGGTTCTTACCCTTGTTTGTAAACTCTTCTTTAATTAGTGAGACGGGCCAAAGCTTCTGCCTTCTATCAGGAAAAAATATAGTATATTTTGAACCTTTTGGAGA
The DNA here is from genome assembly GCA_021605145.1 of Aegilops bicornis. NCBI lineage: Eukaryota > Viridiplantae > Streptophyta > Magnoliopsida > Poales > Poaceae > Aegilops > Aegilops bicornis. The sequence continues at coordinate 212,414,456 of CM038675.1, read as the reverse complement.
GGATGCAAGATCGCAAAAATCGATTATGTTCCCAACAATTCTCAGGATCAAGTTCATTGATGTGATCCCTCTTTCTCTCTCTATGTGTCTCCTACTCTCTATGTCACCTTCTCTTTTGTCTCTCCATCGTTGTGTGTCCGTCTCTCTCTCTCCCCTCCCTCCCTCTTGATCTGTACCGACAAAAGACTATATAAAGTTTGTAAATCTAGGCTAAATATAGGTACAAGATAAAGAGTATGGAGGGGGGGGGGAGGGCAAAGGCCCCCTACCTCAAGCCTCTCCTCATTTATATAATTCATGTTGTTTGAGGGGGAACTTCACAGACTGCATCTCTTTACCACCTCCTTCCCTCCCACATGACTACCAACAAGGCAAATAGTTCATATTCAAGTTCAACAATGGGGAGCATTACTACTATGCATGTTTGCACAATGGCCTGTGAAGAAGGTCTCGGGCCACCATCTTTCACACCCATTGGTGATGTAAAATAAAAGGTAAAAACTAAAAGAAAAAAATAGAAAAATGGTTTACAAAAGGTTTTAGAACCGCCTTAAAACCGTGGCAGAAATGCATGTGAAATTTACCACCCTATGTGGGAAATAGGATCCACTGTCCTTCAAAAAGAATACTAGTGTTGGGCTAACAAGAATTTAAAGTACTATTAGGCCCGATGCAAGATGAGTAAGGCCCAGATGGTAATAATATGGTGGAGGTCAGAAAACAAAACATATCAAGCGGTACACCGGTAAACCGGATGTCGTAGAACATTTTAAAAATCGATAAAAAAAATCTAGCACATTGACACAACATCAATATATGCTGTCAAAAAATTTCGTATCAAAATTTGAAACATTTCTTTAGATACAAAAATAAGAAATTAGGTGGTAATGGGCCAAATCGAAAGCCCAATTTAGGTTATGTACTATTCAATGTTGATTTTTTAAAAAATAGAGCTATCTTTCAAATTTTGACTTGAAACTTTGTGGGAACCTATATTAATGTTGGGTGGATGTCCTAATTATTTTTAGATATTCTTGAACATTTTAAAATATGCAACGTGAGTTTGGTGTATCGATAGCACTACACGCATCGGTGCACCACATATTCTCCTGATTTAGTCGAGTGAAACTGGCGAATTGGTACAACCACAACACAAATGCTATGTTTCTCTTATAGCAACACATATGATAGTGCTCGCTCACCACATGCATTCGTAGCAGGCCGACCCATTAGCGAGAGTGGGAGGTGTTGTAGCGGTTTTGGGTAGTTATTCCATTGGTTTTGGAAGCTTCCATCGTTTTTCCTTCTTTGTATTTCTGTGCTGGTTTTCTAGATATCTTGCCAGTTTTTTATTTATTGAATTTCTTTTTTTGTTCTTCCTTTTTCTTTTTGTTCATTTTTATTGTATGTTTTTCCTTTTCCTTTTCTTAAAAACTTGACATTTTTAAAATTCCAGAATATTTTTCAAGTTCTTGAACTTGTTTTAAATTCATGAACTTTGATGGTGTTATGACTTAGGGGTGCGTCACCTTGTCGGTTTCCAACCCAATTAGGGCGGCCCGAGGCCCTTAGGCCATTTCCGCCTTGAGGCATCAGGTTGGCCCATGGGCTCTATGGAATGAAGACTTTGAAGCCCTGCTGCTCAAGAGAAGGAAGCCGGATTCGTGGAGAACTCTCTCCATCGTTGTAGGTGGCTAGGTTGTGTTTCCCTAAAAAAAGGTGGCTAGGTTGTGTAACCCTAGTGGCCCCCAGTATCTTATATAAACGGGGCCGAGGTGGTCGATAAAGCACATTAGAATCGCTCGGTCTGTACTTTCTACACCCCAATCGCAATATACACGAGCAGGAGTAGTGATTCACCTCGTAAGGAGACCTGAACCTGCGTAAATCTGTCTCATGTTTCCCCTTTGACCTAAATCGCCACGCCGGGATACCCTTACGAGGGATCTGTCGGAATCTTTTCTGACAAACCTTTTTTAAATTCATGTTTTTTTAATTAGCAAACACTTTAAAATTCACGAAGCATTTTTAATTCATGATTTTTTGAATTCATGGACATTTTCAAATTGTGTTTTTTTGAATTCATGATTTTTGAATTCAAGGCCATTTACAAAAATTGCAAACATTTTCAAATTCATGAATATTTTTTGAATTCGTGGACATATTGTAAATTTCTGAACATTTTTTGAATTCATGAATTTTCTGAAATTTGTGAATAGTTTTCAATTCGTGATCAATTTTTCATTTTTGTGCACACTTCTGTAATGCACGGACACTTTTTATTTTTTAATTGAAATGATACCACTGAAAACAAGAAACCGGCAAACCAACCTGTGGTTGGATGGTTAGAGGGACTGTGGTATCACCAGCCCACCAGGGTTTAAATCCTAGTGCTCGCATTTATCCCTGAATTTATTTCAGGATTTCGGCGATCTTGCATTCGATTGGGAGGAGACGTTTTAAATCGGCGATGAGGCGTCTATGGTGACTTCAGTAAATCTAAAGATGATATCTTGGCCTAGTCTTTCGGAGGTGCTCATAGGGGCATGGTGTGCATGTGTGCGTTCATATGGGTGAGTGTATGCGTGTGTATATGAGCGCTTGTGTCTATACTGATGTTAAAAAAAACAAGAAGCCGAAGGTAAAAAAGACCAACTAAAAGGACCAAAATATATATTTAAAAAATTTAAATAAAACTCACCGTGCGCTAGCTTGCTCTGCGGCGCGCTGGGTCAAGCCTATGTAGTCGCGTGCGACTCGAGCTGGCGTCGTGAGCGACGCGAGGCGCAATTGATCGCAACGAGCGACACATAGCATCGCCCCAGCCACAATGCCACCCGCGCCGGCGACGGCTACGACGGCGGCGGCGGCGCAGCACCTTGAGTCCGTCCTCCCTTGCCTGACCACGCTCTCACACTACAAGCAGTTCCACGCGCAGCTCATCACCTCGGCCCGCCTCTACTTCGAGCCCTCCCTCCGAGCCCGCTTCCTCGACCGCCTCGCGCTCTCCGCGCACGCCGCGGCGCTGCCGCACGCCCTCCTCCTCCTCCGCTCCCTCCCGTCCCCCGCCACCAACGACCTCAACGCCGCCCTCCGTGGCCTCGCCGCCTCCCGCACCCCGCGCGCTCGCTCCTCCTCCTCGCCGGCCGCCTCCTCCCATCGCCGTCCCCACCGCGGCCCCGCCTCGACGCGCTCTCCCTCTCCTTCGCGCTCAAGGCCTCCGCCCGGTGCTCGGACGGCCCCGCCACCCTCCAGCTCCACGCGCTCGTCCTCCGCCTCGGCTGCACGGCTGACGTGCGGCTGATCACCACGCTGGTCGACTCGTATGCGAAATGCGACGACCTCGCGTCCGCACGGAAGGTGTTCGATGAAATGACCGTGCGCGACGTGGCCTCGTGGAATGCGCTGCTTGCTGGGCTGGCTCAGGGGACTGAGCCTACCCTGGCCCTGAAGCTGTTCCACAGACTAGTAGGGAGCTTCCGGGAGTTGCCACCAAGGGAGGCACCCAATGAGGTGACCATGGTTGCCGCGCTTTCTGCGTGTGCACAGATTGGTTCGTTACGGGACGGATTGTATGTGCATGAGTTTGTTCGCAAAATGGGCGTCAGTGGCAATGTTCGTGTTTGCAATGCACTTATTGACATGTACTCCAAGTGCGGTTCATTGGCCCGGGCGCTGGAAGTGTTCCACTCCATCAAACGAGAAGACCGGACACTTGTGTCATACAATACTGCGATACAAGCAATTTCCATGCATGGGCATGGGGGTGATGCACTCAAGTTGTTTGATGAAATGCCGACATGTATTGAGCCGGACGAAGTGACCTACATCGCTGTGTTGTGCGGATGCAACCATGCTGGGCTCGTGGATGACGGCCTCAGGGTTTTTCATGGCATGAGGGTTCCTCCTAATGTAAAGCACTATGGCACTGTTGTGGACCTTCTTGGCCGTGCAGGCCGCCTTGCCGAGGCATATGATACTATTAAGTCCATGCCGTTTCCTGCAGATATTGTCCTCTGGCAGACATTACTGGGTGCGTCCAAGACGCATGGTGATGTTGAGCTCGCGGAGTTAGCTGCTACAAAGCTTGCTGAGCTTGGTTCAAATGTTGATGGTGACTATGTGCTCCTCTCCAATGTATATGCGTCCAAGGCACGGTGGGCAGATGTTGGTCGAGTCCGTGATACCATGCGAAGCAATGATGTGCGGAAAGTACCTGGCTTCAGCTACACAGAGATAAGTGGTGTAATGCATAAGTTCATTAATGGTGATAAAGAGCACCCAAGGTTGCAGGAGATTTACAGAGCGCTAGAGGAAATTATGTCAAGAATAGGTGAGCTGGGATATGAGCCGGAAACAAGCAATGTGCTTCATGACATCGGGGAGGAGGAGAAGCAGTATGCATTGTCCTATCATAGCGAAAAATTGGCCATTGCATTTGGGTTGATTGCCACGCCACCTGGGGAGACCCTGCGGGTGATAAAAAATCTCCGAATCTGTGGGGACTGTCATGTAGTGGCAAAGCTAATATCTAAAGCCTATGGCCGAGTGATTATCATCCGGGATAGAGCAAGATTCCATCGGTTTGAAGATGGGCAGTGCTCTTGCAGCGATTACTGGTAAAACACTGGTGTGTTCGGTGATTTACAGGGCTGATGGAGTTGATAATGAGCCACTAACTTCACAGATCAACAGACTACAGGTTTGTCGGGAGTTCATACAAACCCAGCTTGCAAGTGTAATAAACCCGTATGATTCAACTTTCATTTGAGAAGAATCTTGCAAGTGAACTCAACCCAACGAGCTTGAACTTTACTCTGTGTTTGTGTTACTACATGAGTGTTCACAATCCATTAAAGTGTATGATCACTGAGAGGCCATCAGATATTACACTTACAAGATGTAAACAGATAATAGCTTTGCACTAGCGTTATTCTGGTGTGCTATTAGAGAGAGCAACCAGGCATGATATTTTTCCGTTCTGGGAGCCCAGAGAAATTTCCGTATTTGTGGAAAATATTTTCCTTTACATTGCTTTCTAGTTCCTCCTAACAATCTTACAGTGCCATATTATACTCATGGTTCTTATTTATACTAATGTCCATTGACTTCATCTGATATCAAAATGTCCAACCTTTTGAGGATGCAATTATTTTATAAGGTCTTTGAGTCTGCAGAATAAGATCCTCCTTCACACTCTTTTTTGTAGAAGACTGTCTGCCATAAGACCATAGTGTTTAATGGAGTCAAAATAGCTTCAGGTTGTTATGAACACAACCTTTTGCTCCTTTCTCCATTTTGTCCTGCACAGTCATGGTTGCACAGATTTAAAAACATATAATGTTCTCTCAGAAATGTCACTCTTGACATGTCATTTTTTAAAGCAAATTTATTAGCAGCAGGTATGAGTTTTCACTATGCAAAATGGAGTTACCCATAAGATATTGTTTTCTTTGAATATTTCTGGAGATTTAAGCTACCAAGGAACCTCTTTCCTCTGATCGCAAAAAGAAAAAAGCAACTTCTTTCGTTGACTTATTTTTCCTATGTATGTTCCAACCGCTTTCAGTATGCACTAAGTTTGATTGTCCCTTTCATCCAAGCATGAATTGCAGGTCATGTTCTATGATGAATATGTAAATTGGCAGGTTGCATCTGTCACATCTCATAGTTTGGTATTGTTTTCAATAACTTTTTGTTATACATGCTGATACGTCCAGAAACTCTTTGCAGCACTTTGTAGACGGCTAATTCGATTTGAAGGTGCCGCTGGTCAGGCATTCATTGTTTTGTTGTTGGCTGCACAGAGACAGCCTTAAGGAAGAATGAGAGAAATTCAATGAGAAATGAGTAGATCTGTAGATACGATGCATCCAACCAGAAGCATTCTGCTCTTGTAAAGGTAAGCCAGCTATTCCATGGCAGTATAATATTGCGATAGTTCCATTTCTCTTGTGAGTTGTGAAGGCGAATCGAGTCAGCCATACTCTGCGGACAAAGTAATGAAGTTTATCATGTATCTAAATTTCCTTCATGGAAAAAACATGAACACAAACTGTTCATTGAAGAAGCTATGTTCGTACTGAATTTCTTACTGTGTACTGTAATTATCTATGCAAATTTAGATAGTGTTTGGACATTTGATAATGTTAGAGCTAATGCTGCATGGGACTGGATTACTCTTGCAGTGGGGGAGAATAGAGGTTAAAGGGGCAAGAATGAAAGTGAGGAAAGGATGATCACTCTCAAAGCTTCAATATTCAGAGTTGATGCAAAGTCTCTGGTCTACCATGCTCCTGCCCTTTCTCAGAAGTCTTGGTTGTCCAGAAATGGGCGCAACCGAAATGCATTCAAAGACATTCACATGGATTGAGTGCCACCTATCGCTTTGGTTGTCAGAGCTCCCCATTGGCTCTTAACCAGCCCGCTTAACATCTACCATAATCGGCATTGGTGTTGTCAATTGTAAGCCTATCCCTTGTCACCAGGGCTACTGCTTATGCAGTGCATTCCGCCGTTGTGTAAGTTCAGTTATGAAGAGATTGTAAAAGTACGTTAAATGAAGTTTGGGGTCTTATGTTACTGGGCTGAAACCATCTGTCCCTGAAAGCTAATGCAGCTCCTCTACTTTAATGGAAGAGAGCCTGGAGCATGTGGAGGTGACCGCATCAGATGTGCATCAGGCTTGAGTTCATGACACTAAACCTGATAAGATCCTGTGATCTCATAGTTACTGTCGATGCTGTGCAAATTATACAGTGAGAAATGTTTGGCTGAACCATGCACCTCCATGGGCCTCGAATGTTCAATGCAGTGCCTGGTTCAATGCTTATTCCGGACATGTGCCGCTATGCCATTCTACCACACCTCTATATTCAGGCACCTCCATTTTATCCGTGCAACTTTAAACAATCTACTCCACCTATAAATTCAGGTGCTGCTATTCTATCCGTTCAATCTTTCACACATATTTGTAACGTTCAGTCTTTATCAAATGTTTCTAATATTTTTATCCAAGATGGACGGGCACAGCAAATCACGTCTTGCAGTCTCGGTCTTTTGTTATGCGCGCAGACAGAAATTTACATGATTCCTGGAGAGAGTGCGCATGTTCTTATTTGCAGTACATTATTTAACACGGAAGATTCACATGGTACAGGCAGCACCATTTAGCATGATAACAGATAGGGAGTAGATGGCATGGCTGTTTTATTCTCACATATCACCGTTTTTTGTAGTTTTACTTCTTTGGTGTGTCTGCATGGTTCCAGTTGGTATGCGCCAAGGAAGTATAACTCCTTCCACCGACCACATCTTCTTCACGTATCTGGCTGCTAATTTCTTTCAGGTCATCTTCCGTGAGCTTTATCTTTAAGGAGTCAATGTTGGAGTCCAGGTTCTTGATCTTTGTTGTCCCTGAGAAATTAGAGAGCATATTTATCGGTGATCAAATGCCAGTCTACTGGAAAAATGGACTTGACTGCTAATGCACACGTTTGGAACTTGGAAGTGACAAGAATTATGAATTAGCACATGTTTGGAGGTATTCAAACATCAGGACAAACTGTAGAGTAAATTCATTGCCAAATAAAGCTGGACTGCAACTGAAATATTTCACTTCTACCAGAATGCATGCAAGAAAGACGATCTTGAGTATTTCTGCCTTCTATGAGAATTATGATCTCAATAAAACCACCCCCCTTGGTGACATGAGAAGGGACTGCAACATTTACCTGGTATGGGAACCACATCATCTCCTTGATGCAGCACCCAAGCTAAAGCTAGCTGAGCAGGGCTGCACTGGTGCTTCCTGGCTAGTTCTTCCATTTTCAGATAGAGATGCTTGTTCTTGTCCAGATTTTCTGCTGAAAACCGTGGGTGCCTTTTCTGTGAGAAAGATACAGCAATGCCTAAGTAACTGAAACGAATTGACTGTCGCAAATGAAGCATTTGTTTGTCTCGGTACCAGATTGGATTCATCAGACACTTGCTCCGTGACCCCTCTTCCGCCGAAGAACCCGCGTCCGATCGGGCTGTAAGGAACAATTCCTATCCCCAGTTCCCTGGGGTCCATAGATAAAAGCAGAAGAATCACTTTGGACTGCCCATTATGGTGATCTCACGAGTATGTATAATTTGCAATGCAGAAAATTCACCTGCAGAGCGGCACAATGTCGGGCTCGATGTCGCGAGCCCACAGGGACCACTCCATCTGCACCGCCGAGATCGGGTGCATGGCGTGTGCACGCCTGATGGTGTCGGGGCTCGCCTCCGATAACCCAATGTATCTGACCTTCCCCTCCTCCACCAGCTTCTTGAGCTCCCCGATCTGCAGAAGAAGCACGTCTCAGCACAAGAATCACAGTGAGCAACCGCACCAGTCAATCGCTCATGCATAGTACAGCTATTAAAACAGGATGAAGGGACTGATCAGGAGAGGAGACCGTGTCCTCGATGGGGGTGGTGGTGTCGACCCGGTGCTGGTAGTAGAGGTCGATGTAGTCGACGCCGAGGCGGCGCAGGCTGGCCTCGCAGCAGGCGCGCACGTACTCCGGCCGGCCGCACACGGCGCCCCTGCCCTCGTCGTACGCGTACTCCTGGATCCCGAACTTGGTGGCCACCTGCACCTGCTCCCTCGGCAGCTGCTTCAGCGCCTGTGGTGCACAAAGACAGACACACGCTTGATTAGTCTGCACTGCAAAATCAGTGAAGAGAGCAGACCTTGCCGAGGAGCGTCTCGTTGGTGTGGGGGCCGTAGAAGTCGGAGGTGTCGAAGAAGGTGACGCCGCGGCGGAAGGCGTGCGCGACGACGGGGGCGCCGGCGTCGTCGCTGAGCGGGGCGCTGTAGGAGCCCGTCAGGCCCATGCACCCGAACCCAAGCTTAGACACCTGCCTCGTCGTTGGGTTGTTAGTTAGATTCTGAGCCCAACAAGAAGAGAAGATGATTAATGGATGGAGAGGGCAAGGGAGAAACCACCTCCAGGCCCTGGGCGCCGAGCCTGACGCGAGGAACCAGTGGCAGTGGGGTTTCCTCCATGGCGCAGCAAGGACCGTCGACGAGCAAGTCACCGGGGCGGAGACGGAAGCGCCGTGCTGAATATTGCCGGAACTTGCAGGGCAGTAGCAGCAGTGAGCAGTGACTCGGGTGGCCAACTGAGCGTATGTGCAAGGTAGCAAGCTTCGAGCATTTTATAGTACTTCCTCCGTTCACTCCTCCCTATGCATATATGCATAGGTAGCAAGACGTTTTGGATATTTTAATACAGTATGAACTACACACAAATTAAATTGAGTGAATAAATACATTAAAACGTGTCCATATACACTGGATTTAGAATAAAAGTTAAAAACATCTTACAATAATGAACGGAGGGAGTATATACTATAGTGGCTCTCACTAACTTGGGTAGTGCGAAAGTCAGAGGAAACAGTCCACTTTTGGGGCCATATCCTTTCCTTTTTCATATCTATACCTAATCTATATCTATATCTATATATCTAAGCTATATCTACATCTAATCTATATCTACCTATATATATATATATATATATATATATATATATATATATATATCTGACTATCTGTATCCACATTTATTTATATTATTTACACATAAAGGGAGAAGCATTTCTCGGAAATTTTCGTCCACCGCATGCGTAGGATTTTCTTCGTACTTTGGCAAAAACTGTATTTTGTAACCTTGCCGATGCTGCCCATAGCTTCCTGAGGTGATCATAAATTGTATCAGCATGTACCAGCGATGCTTTGTTCTATGGGCCGCGTGATGATTTTATTCCGTGTCCCATCTGGCCCAAAGCCAGCCCATGCAGGTGCAACTCATGTGTTGCTTTACGGGTACGACAACTCGTGTGTTGAATTTCATATATCACTTTATGTCGTACATTTCAATAACTTAGTTATTAGATGCATTTCAATTACCAAATCACTTTGTTACCATGTGCATTTCAATATCGGATGCTTCACTATCAGATCAAATTGACAGCATATGAATTGCAATACCAAATGCATTTTAATTACCATACCACTTTCAGTAACATATTCATCTGGATAACATGCACATGTTTCAATTTCAATACTACTTTAAAACAATATTTCAATAAAATTTAGTACCACATCCATTTCAATGCAGATGATAAATTTCAGTATCGTATGCATTTCAATAGCAGAGGCATTCCAATACCAGATTACTTTGTTACCAGGTGCATTTCAATACCATATGCTTCACTATCAGATCACTTTGTTAGCATTTGCATTTCAATGCCAGATGCACTTGAATTAGTAGGCCACTTTTTTTTAAATACCATAACCACTTTCAGTACCACATCCATTTAAATACCATTCATCTATCCGATTATCTTAGGAAATATATTCTTGATATGTTTTAGATATTTAAAATATATATTTAAACAAATCATATATTTCAAAACATTGATTTTAATTATTTAAATATAGTTTTAAATTAATGTGATACGGTATGAAACTAAAATTTCAGTCACAACTGTTAATGTGAAACTGAAATAGTGAAATATAAATCACTTTGAAATGTATTCAAAATTGAGCTTGGTCAAAAGGTCTTGTCGCCAGGAATTCAAATATATATAATATAAAAAATGAATTTTGGTTTAGAAGCTATGAATGATTTAAAATATCACTTGAAAATAAAAGCGTTGTTTTATGTATGAGGACTGGGGAGAGGAAGAATAGAAAGCATGAATGCAACGTCCTTCCCTACACCTCTCTTTCTCTTTCGAGACACAATGACAAAAGGCTGGCATGTATTGCTTCTTTTATGGCATAACACACCCATATGATGCAAAAAGGTTTGCAAGAATCTCTAAAAAAGTGTTAGATGGTGGATCTTTACCCGGTAGATACATGCTCCGCTAAAAGGAGTTCGACCACCAAACGGTTTCAAACGATACTTCTCCAGACGTGGATCCTCATCTAACACTTGTTTTCCCCTCCCCGTGTTGGATTTCTTCACACGGGCAGAAGGTGGAGAAACGAGAAGGAATTAGGGAAACTCCAACACAGATCACCAAATCGCCCGTAAATGTCTAGACCGGATAGTTTGGGCATTTTTCGCCATTCAGCGACGGTTATCAAAATCATCTGGATCGGCCTGGATGTCTGAATTCCCGCAAACTAGCATCAAACCTATTGAGGTTTGGAGGAGTTCGGACGTCCGTGGTGTCGTACTCTGACATCGCCGGCCCACAAAAATACCCCACCTAGAGCCCTTTTTCGCACCCCGTGGTGCTTCGTCTCCGCACCCTCGGGGACCGACGCTACCGTTGTACCACTCCGACCACCACCCATGCCTTGTCGGACCTTCGCCGCTCCAACCAGACACCCGACCGCCTTCTCCTACGCCGACATTCCACCCCGGATCCCACCGATGCCTAGGTACCATCTGCCCGTATTACCACCGTCCATGATGGGCGCCACATCCGGCAAGTGTTCGACCAAATACCATACCCAAACATTTTGACGTTATTGTTGTTGACTCTGAAGGAAACACGATGGTTGCAAATTCGGTGAAGGAGGATGAATTGTTATGTCAAGCCAATGTGGTGAAACCCAAATAAGCAATTGTTTGGTCATTTTGTAGGATTCCGTGAGTCAACATTGTGGCGGGACACCGCGTGTCTAGTTTGAAGTCCAGGTATTATGGATCATTTGTCAATAGAAAGGATGCAGAGAGGGGTGTGAGTCCCTGTGGTTGTTTATCAGTGGTGACTATGAAGTGTGATGGTTGGCTCTCCTGGTCTGTGGATATGAACCAAATCAGGGTTCTGAATGCGAGTTATGTCACTGCGTCATGTATGAAAGGGGAATCATATAACTGTTACCTCTACGTGAAGGATGCCACAAGCTCATGAACGTGTCTACTTTAAAATACCTTGCTATAAACTGAAGAAGGCAAAAACTAATTAATATATGCCAGTTCAAACCATGGAAGTATTGTGATTTGACACTCAGATGAAACTAGGAATACCCTAGTCCCAGTTCATACTCAGACTTTTGGCGTTTGGCTATGTGCATTCTAATTATGCAGAGGCCGGGTGTTACTCATAATATTTTGTATCCGCTTGATGCTACATTTGAGATAATTAAATCGCCCTTTAGCGAAAAAAAAGGAATACCCTAGTCCAACCTTTAGTTGTTGCTGCTTTGTATGCAATCTGTGTTGAGTACAATCCAACTTGCAAACATTAGAGAAGATTTATCTTTTTGTGATTTTATATCGTGGTTTGTCATACATATGTGGTTTTATATCAAGAAACAACAAGAAGGGAATTTTGTCAATTTTGATTGAATCCAAATTGCAACTTGGACTGCAAGTCTGAACATGAAGATGAGGACTCGAAGTTCTAAAAGTCGAGCTTTATTGATTGCTTAGGTATGTGCAGAATTACAATTTGACACAAGGGTCTGTCTAGAACTCAGTCGACTGAGACTTAACGGAGTCTCAGTCGAGTGACGCATCGCAATTTTTTTGCTGCAAGCGGCACGGCTAGATGCTACAACCGTTGATGAAAAATGTTGCGACATTTTTGCAAGCAATGGCAATTGACGCTGCAACCAGTGCGACTAAAAATGCTACAACCGCCAATGGTGGATGTTACAACTAGTGAGACGTTGTGCTACAATCGATGAGGGGCAACATGCTACAACCAACAAGACGGATGCTGCAACCAGTAGGAAAAAAAGTTGCAAACGTCGAGACAAAATGCTGCATGGACGACTGAAACTTGGTTAAATCTCAGTCGACTGAATTTTAGCAAGCCCGCTTGACACAAACACATCTTTCCCAACATGACGAGCAATTTCTTCCCAAGTTCTTTGAACATGTCAGTAGATTTATAAGACCGAATCTCACTTCCAAGTTCCAATCCATCAACTTCCTTAGATCACGTACATATCAGACAAGCAAGCAACTGCATTACAATAATGCTAGTTACAACTGCAGCACTGAATGTTCGAAAAGAAGGATACTGACAAAAATTGAAAAAGTGAGATGACACGAGTTTAGATCTTTCCAACTGTCTGAGCTAGAGCCCTAAGCCATGTGAAGCTGCGTCCTGATCGCGAAGGTTTTCTTCTTGGCCATGGAGCTGGTGCACCTCCTGATTGGCTGCATCATCTTGGGCGCGTGCACCGATCGTGTCCTGCGCAGCCGTTTGGCGTCCTCTGCTTCTTGGTAACCTTGGCGGAACCTGCGTTTCGCGGCTTCCATCTTCTCCTCGGAGCAGAGGCCAGCATGGTCCCCGGCGGCGGAACCGAACGCATCCTTTCTCATAGCGGTTGCCACCGTCTTCATGACCGGCGCCATCGTCTTGGCTACGTCAGAATCGGCGGAGACACGTTGCCGCTGACCGACGCTGATCTCCTTTGTCTGCGGCATGTTGATGTTGTCAAGCTTGTGCAGGGCGTCTCTGACCATGGCGAGCTCGTCCTGCATCGACGCCCTCCACCCGCTCACGACGCCTCTGGCCAGGACGCGGACGCGCTCCGACTCGTGCCCGCGGAGCGCGCGGACGGACCTGGCGAGGCCCGTGGAAGCCAGCATGCTGGGCGTCACCGGAACGAGCCGCAGCGTCTCCAGGGACTGCGCCATGTGGTCGTCGAGGATCCCGCAGAGGCGCTCCGCCTGATCGTCGTCGTCCGCGGCGCTGCAGAGCTGCTCCACGACGTCAGCCCTGGCGCGCCGGAGCTCGTCGCGTGAGTGGTCAGGGTCGGAGGGCTTGATGGCGGCATCCACGCAGTCGAAGGCGCGGAAGAAACGCTTCCACCGGCGGAGCGGGCTGGTCTGCGTGGGCGCGGCCATGGCGTGGCGGCGAGCGCGAGCTCTGTCCTCTGTGTGACCTAGAGGTGGTGCTCTTGTCTCGCGGGCGTAGGCAGAAGGTTGGCGATCAAGGAAAGCGATGAGTTCTCTTGTGGATGTAGTGCGCTTATAACTTGGAGGTCGAGCTCCACTACAAGCAGTCGGATTAAGGAAGCGCGTCCGGAATCCGAGTTCAACATGGGCAGACGCGCGAATCCGTCCGGCCAAGGCCAGGATTATTGTTGCGCGAGCGCCACGAAAACTTACAATCCAACGTCCATCTTCGCTAGTACTACCAGTTTTCGCGGGGCGCTCAGATGCAAACCCTCCACCAGATTCTTTTTCTCCCGACATAAGGTCAGCTCTAAAGCGGCGCCCCATTTCATCCGCCCCATATCCGTTTCGGTCGACACGGATAAAAACGTAGCTAAACGCGGAGACGTAAAAAAACGTGTATTTTTTTGTCCGCCGTGACCCATTTTGGGTCCAAATTTGGATCAGATTTACATCGGAGCGAATGCTCACAACGCCCTCCCTTGTCCTCCTCTGACCTGTTCCTCGATGGGATGTCCACCGCATTTCCCCCTCCCCCTCAAAACCCTCCCACCCTTGCGCCATAGACGACGCACCCAACCTCGTCGCCGCCTCCATCCCAGACGCCACGGCCAACAGCATGGCCGCCTATGCCATGCGCCCAAAGAAGAAGCTGAAGAAGGAGCTCACGTCGGAGTAGAGGGCCGTCGAAACAGCAAGGAGGACTGGCTGGATGAAGGTGATGGCAGACCAAAAAGATGTCACCACCGCCCAAACCGCAGTCGAGGTCGCGCGGCCCAAGGACACCGATGCAGAGACTGATCTTATCGTCGCCTAGGCCATGCAGCGTGCCCTTCTCATGCTAGGGATTCGCAGTGAGCCAGCCATTCTTGTTGCTGCCGCTGCGGCCGCGACCAACATGGGCTCGTCGGTTACCTGCCTGCCATATTCGGAGTCGCAGCACACCTCGACGTTGTTGTCGTCGTACGGGTTCCATCCTCAACACGACCTGGGCACGTGCTGTTTCTTCAGGTCGCCTCGGGACGACTCGCCGGTAATGAGTGAAATTGCACCGGCATTCCCCGTGGTGGCGGCTCTCGACCTCAACGTCGCACCAGTGGCTGGCCAGTCCACCGAGACGCAAAGGAAGCATGCGCGGGAGATCCTTACGGGCAGCTATCCCGATGCCCGCAAGCTGTTCGAGGAACCATTTCAGAAGTGCATAACTATTTCAATTTATGTCTTGGTTGTTTTATCGAAACCCAACTGTTAACTTTTTTGAATGGCAATAAACATTTTTAAAATACACAAACCATTTTTTTTACAATGTATAACGTTTTTTGGAACTCAATTTTTTTAAACACATGACTTTTTATATGTCACATATTAACAAAATTATTTTTTGTAATATATGTATTTAGTTTTTCTAAAATATAAACAAAAGGAAAAGTGAAAAATTACATACATGATGGCAGCATGATGATGTCAACACGATGAAACACATGGTTACAAGCCGGCCCACTACCGACTCTTTGTAGTGACACGGTCTTGTGTCTCGTAGCAACTGAGACATAGACTCACCCAGAGTCACCGGCTCGCTACGCGACGGCCTCTCATCATTGGAGGGGGATGCGTAAGGCTAGGCCCCTCATGGGGTTATCCATTGATTATGTGCACATTTTACTTGTGAACTAGAACAATGTACGTGCGTTTCAATGGGATATAAATATTTTAGTATGTTAGCTTGTGATTTACCTGTCAATAATAATATGATTGTGTAAATAAATGTTCATCAAATTCTGCCCATGTACCTTGTATTTTGATTAGAAGTTTGATAAGTAAATTAAAGTGGAATTGGTTCAGAAGGTAAGTAAATTAAGATGATTAGTTATCATATACATGGAAGGTTGGACGAGGGGGGGGGGGAAGAAATGTGAAATGGGAACTTTACGTTCTTTTTAAGCAGTAAAGATACAGATAGAGAAATCTTACACCTACGAACGCATTTACGAAACATTTCATAAATTATGTCCTCCCCACCTCCTGAATTCAACCAGGGTGGGCCCCAGCCGCTAATCCCACCCCAATTGATTTGTTCGACATCAGCCTTTAAGATGAGTTACATAGAAATTGTACATAGATCTAGCACAGACATGCCTATGTCTCGCTTAACATGGGACGTAGTGAACTCTCGCGTGAAGGCAAGCGCAAGATGAGCCGGCCCAGGCGCGCGGGAGGCACAACCTCATTGTTGTTGTGTTTTTTCATGTTTGTTGTTGTTGTTGTTGTTTTCTGCTTTCTTTTTTTTTTACTTTTGTTTATGCTTTCAAATGTTCTAAATAAATATACTAAAAATAACTTACATCAAAAAATTGAAAAAAGTTAACCAAGCGTTTGAAAAAATTTAAATGTGTATTGAGAAAATGTTTCTCATGTATAAGAAAAATGTATAAAAAAGTATACAATGTGTTACAAAGGTTGATCATGTATTTATAAAAATATTAATCAAGCATTGTAATAAAAAATGTTAAACAAGTATTTGAAAAATATTAATCAAGAATTTAAAAAATGTTCAGTGTGTACATAATTTTTTGACCATATGCAGGTACCCAGCCTCATGAGGCTACCATGACGCAGGCCATGATGGCCAAGGCCAGGCGGGTGCCAGCAGGCGCAGAGGAGGCATTTCCCTCTTTGGTGCTAAGGAGGCAAGGACAGGTGTGGGTTCCCAAGGAATCTGGCAAAGGTTTCCATTCTGGTGCAACGAGACCAAGACCACGGGCGTGGCAGGGCGGATGTCATCGTCGAGCCCACAGCTGCGTCACGACCTGAAGCTTTGCGGGCGAAAACCACCTTTCGTCAGGATAAGATGTACTACTGTCCCCTTCCAAATTGGCCACTGTGGGATCCCTTCCCGCCTGCGTTTTGGGGGAAGAGGACCGAGGCCAATATAAGTATAGGGTAGCCACCACCAAAGAAGGGGACGGACTCCCGATCGGATCCTTTCCACTCTCACCATCATAGCCCTCGCGAGGCTATTCATCCCCTGTACTAGTTCATCCTCAGCCCTCCACGTGAGGCCAATCCACCACAAAGCAGGAATAGGGTATTGCACCGCAAGGTGGCCCAAACCTGGATAAACTGTCGTGTTCATCTTCTTCCCCACTCACGCGAGTCCGGCTAGGCTAGGTCGTGGGGCGACGAGTAGGCAGGCTTGTGAGGTTGAGTTCTTCGCACACGCCCCTGAGTTCAAACCTTCTTGGGTCTGCGGAGCCCTGAATCCGACAAGATCTATTCTATGTAATCCTTTTTTGCGGTGTGTTTGTTTGGGATCCGATGAATTGTGAGTTTATGACCAGATTATCCATGAATATTATTTGAGTCTTCTCTGAACTCTTTTATGCGTGATTATTATAGCTTTGTATTTCTCTCCAATCTATTGACTTGGTTTGGCCAACTAGATTGATCTATCTTGCAATGGGAAAGGTGCTTTATGATGGGTTCAATCTTGCGATGATCTATATCCCAGTGACAGAAGGTGACAAGAACATATTTATATTGTTGCCATTGAGGGTAAAACGATGGGGCTTATTCATATTGATTGAGTTTACTTTGTCTACATCATGTCATATTGCTTAAGGCGTTACTCCGTTCTTTATGAACTTAATACTCTAGATGCATGCTGGAGTAATAGTAGTAGATGCAGGCAGGAGTCGGTCTACTTGTCTCAAATGTGATACCTATATACATGATCATTGTTGTAACGCCCCGGATCCGATGCGCCAGGTGTCTTCCAGTTATTCGCCTTCGTTGCCATGTCATTTGCTTGCGTGTTGCATTTTATCATGTCATCATGTGCATCGCATTTGTATACGTGTTCTTCTCATGCATCCGAGCATTTTCCCCGTTGTCCGTTTTCCAATCCGGCACTCCTATGTCATCCGGCGCCCCCTCTTGTTTCTTTTCGTGTTCGGGTGTTAAATGGTCTCGGAATGGACCGAGGTTTGTCAAGCGGCCTTGATATAGCATCGGTAGACCGCTTGTTAAGTTTCGGGTCATTTGAAGGTCGTTTGATACCCCATTGGTTAACCGGGTAACCGCGAAAGACTCCTTTATGTGCAGCCCAACACCCCTGATACAGGCCAAATACTAATAACAATTGGAAGATCCAAACTATGTAGCATTAGGACTTGCCACAATGGCACTACCATATAGTTTTCCTACTGCAGTTTGGCAAGACATAGTAACTAAACCAGTTTTTGTCAATGTATTTTAACCACACGTCCTCACCAACAGGTAGAAAGGATAAACCTCAATGCATATAATAAATGAATAGATACATATTAAAGATTCTGGACCTCGCATTCTGCAACTTCTTTACTAAACCCTCTACTGCTAAGTCTACTATTATATGTTCCAGTAAACCATGCTCAATGAATAAGCATCACTTGTCATTGCTCAGATAGTTTACAACATCACACTTGGAATTATGGTACGAAGTTAACTCCTTTTCTGAAAAATGAAATTGTGATTCAATATAATAGGTTCGCATAATCGGTGAGCTCACAATCGGACAGAGTTATCTCCATATAGCATCTCAGGGATCGAAACTATCACCATACTACACATTGGACTTCAAGCATGATAACTGAGGCCCATAAAAACTAGAGAACCGGATTAAGCTTCTAGCATGAAAGCTACATGTATGGGCTCAAAACTATCACCATACTACACATTGGACTTTGCTGATGTTGTTACAATAAACTACACCGAGTCTAGCTATTCTATAACAAGACATCACTTTTAAGGTCCTCTTGTAGTACGCAACATAACCTAACTGCTTTGTCCTAGGTGAGGTGATGAATATGATGTGCAGCATTAACGCAACTGAGAAGTGAATGTTCAACTGAATCTATGCAACTAAAGTATTAGTGAGATATCAACTCTTTACTGTTGGTATGCAAGATCAAACTTTTTTTTCTAGCATGATGCAAGATCAAACTCTAAAATCACTAGTTTGGAGAACGTAATTAGATCTGGAAGAAACAAGGTTACCACAACAATGAACAAGTGCTTACACATAAATCATTACTGACTAAACGTCAGCCTCAGCCTGGCACCCAAAGCCTTCTGCTAGTCTTGGCTTCTTGCGCTCTCGTTCGCCTTCATAAGGGACTTGAAACTGTCCATCAGTAGCAGGCTTATTGTGATCAAACATCAACTTAATCAGAAGAAGTAAGTATAACAACCGAGCAAATCAAATGCAATCTAATAAGTTCTGCCAGGACCAAATCAGTATTTTTCAACATATGGAATTTCAAAAAACTTTAATTACCGTCAGTATCTCATCATCTTCATCTTCACGGTCCTCCTCATCTTCATCCACCTCATCGTCTTCATCTTCATCCACCACGTCCTCCTCATCTTCATCCACCACGCCCTCCTCATCTTCATCCTCTTCCTCGTCCTTGGCCTTGCCTTCGTTGGGGAATGCTCCAACGGCACCAGAATACTTGGACTGTTCCAGAGCCTGAGTACGTATTACAGGGTTGTATGTTAATATTTTTTATTCCATAGTCCAGACTCTGAATAAACGAGTGACCAACTAAAGGTAAAACAAGGATTAGGGTTGGATTCTGAATGCACTTCAAATGACTGATAACAACAGACATTTCAGACACCGGCCTCCACCACATGATTGCCTTCTGTCCTCAACACGGCGCCATCTGGTCATCCCCTCCAACAGAACCCTCTCCCTCGGCTCACAGCCGAGGTCACCTCATCTTATCCAGCGGCTACCTCTGCCGCATACACGCCGATGTTGGAACGGCCCACTACCTAAGTCTACCACCACCAGAACTTTTAAGACTAGGCATCCGGTTAACCCCTAACACTAATCACTACCCTAGCCACCGACTGGTCACTGATTTCCCCAAACAGACTCGTCGACCGAAGGATCAAATCGGATGAACCAAATCTTACCCCAAACAGGAGGAGCAGAAATTGGACGCACCTTAGTGAAGGCTTCCATCTGTACCTCGTACGAGCAATTGACAACTTCGGCCAACGCGGCCGCGACGCCCTCGAGGTCGTAGTCGCGGAACAGGCTAATAGCGTACGCAGGAAACGGCTTCATCTGTCCGGCAACGGTAAGGATGGAATCCGTGGCACCGCCGTTGCTTTCGCCTGGTTGGCTGCCTGCCATGCTTGCCTTGGATCGGCGGCGGCGGATGATTCGGCGGCTGTCGAGAGGATTGCGCGTGAGTGGGTTCGATGCCGAAGACCACGGGCTCGTCGGCCCACTTATTAGATAGGCACTAGCGGTTAGTGGCGCCACTTGAGAGTAAGTTGGGGCGGTGCTAGGTGGGAGGCGTCCTTTCCATTTCCCTATTTATATTGAAACAATCATGGTTGGTATAAAGATTCACACAAATAATTGAATGAACTTCAACAAAATATTCAAAGCTAATTTAACATTGATCGGTCACTGGTTCAATAAAGTAATTATACTTTTTTATTAAAATATAATACATTTTTTTAGTAATGTTGTGGTGAGCCTTTTATGTTATAGTGGTTGGGACGCCACCCTGTGGCGCCGCCTGAGAGATAGGGCGGTGCCAGGTCGGAGGCGCCCCCGCCACGTTGTTGGGTGTAGTTCACAATGTTATTGCATGGTCTTGACTGAAAAAAGAGAACAGTGAAAATGCAACACACCCATACCATGGATCAGCCTGAGGAGTCGCAGATATTACCGTCCTTATAGTTTACATGACCGACGACATAAACGACAGTGGTTCAAAAGCAACTCGCGCGGCACAAAAGCGAAGGTACAATACGAGCATTTTCATCTCTTGTTGTGAAAAAGAATTCCTGACCAAAGAATTTCCTAAAGTGAAGATATTGTAACATGTACTCCACGCGAACCTCCAGTGAAGTGGCTTAATTCAGCTGATGATACTTGTAAGATATATATATCCTCACTAATTGTCTGAAAATACATGGACGTACAGAAGCCAAATCAGTTCATAGTGATGGTTCATGACTTATTCCAACTTGCATTGAATAATCATCTCGGAGGCAAAAATAACTTGTCTTGCCAAGTTCAAATAAAATGAAGGAATGTATCTGACATGATCACAAAGGGGCATCATTACAGCCAATATAAAAATATAAGTATCTGCTGCAAACACAAACAGTTACAGATTCACTTGTTGAAATTATATCTGACCAAAAAATCCAATAATCTTAGCTAAAGTAGATCACCAAATAAATAGAGTATCCGTCAAGATTCACATCACCGGTCATCACTTTGAAAATAGTAGTATACTAAAGAGTAAACACATAACTATATTTTAAATTTATTATAAATATAAAAGGCAACATTAAAGCGAGCGGAAAAATAGTGAAGCTAACCTCAACGTATTAACCATCTGAATGAGCTCGAACCAGTTTCCTCTGAATCACACTAAGCCCAGTCTTGCTGGACCAACACTTGTGGAGTGTGCACCTCTAGAATTCCTTCCATGAAATCAGACTCACGCTGTGTAAGGAACAATGTATGAAAAAAAGGAAGACAAAGATATCAGATCAAAAGGAAATATGAGGAATCCATCTATCATGCCTCGTGGATGTGTGTGTAACTTCTCATAGTGAAGAAAAACCTGACAGGAAATCTTCAGCATAGCAAAGGGAGACCAGGCAAACACAAAATGAGGAACACCCTAATGACTACTAATCCAGGAAACTATCAATTCCAGACTTTTGTTTCAATAGGAACATCGCCATCTTCATGAACCAAAAAGAGGGCAAAAATGATGAGCTATATATATTTAGGAATGATGCTAATGCATACAGTAATGAAGCAAATCACCATAGAAAAGAAATCCTTCTAGGTTCATTGCTCATGCACAAGCAGCAATGAAATGTGAATCTTCTGTGCTTATGCCCATGATCAAACCTCTTGTCCTCTTGCACATAAAAGCTACCACGAGACCTAAAAGCGAGGGCGGCTGGAGAAGTAGAAAGGAGAGAAAGATGACCTGCACCGTGAGCCTCCTACAGTTCAAGCGGTCGTCGTGGCACACTATAGCTAATGTTCAGAGTACTCTCAACTCATCATGCGATAATTGCTCAGAGTAATCCAAGCTCCTAAAATAAGTGCCCAGAACAATCCAAACTCCTACAAAACAATACATAAATTTTTTGCTTCAGTTTGTGAAGAGTTCAAAATTATTATACTAATCCTTGCAAAACAAATCCCATGAGAAGAACAGTGATTGCTTTAGAAGTTCAAGCTGAAACTCTGTCGGCGCAAATAAAATTTTAATGAAGAAGTCAGTATAGATGTCTACAAATAGCATATTCAAGGTTGATTGGTTGCTAGTCCTTACCAGCATCTTTAATGCAAAGGAATATGTGATCTACAATAAAGGATATGAAGGAAGATCCTGCTGCTTCTGCATGCTGTTCAAAATAGGAGAAGACGACAAAATTCAGCGAACTACCATGTCAATCAGTCAACAAAACAGCAGATACACTACCATGTCGAAACCACATATAGATATAGATATAGTAAAGGCAAAATTCTGTAAGTAAGACAAGACCCTCACCGAAATACTGCACCCTCGCGATGGTCTCGAGCACGAAGAACTTGGCATAGTCGCGGTCACAGTACAATGCATCGAGTATCAGGATGACCGTATCCTATGGACATACCAAGATGTAAGATAACCACATGTTCAGCTGGACACCAAAGAACTTGGAAGTGGATCGTTGAATTAGCCAAAGTAGTAATGATATGGCAACACCGATTTTGATAATGACTATGCAGACTGAAATGACAGCAGCACAGAACATTAGCACTTAAGTTCATCTTCAGAAAATATACATCAGTACAAAGTATCATTTGAATCCGGAAGAACTAATGCACATTTATACACCTCGGAATCCGGCAGAACTAATACAACAATACATAGTACCTCTGTAGTTTCCATGCCAAATTTTGGGTGGTCAAACAATTAAAAGGCAAGATCATGAGAACAACATCAGTTTCAAAGACATTATAATTAGTCCTGGTACCTGGTAACAAATATTCCTTCATCTACTCAATTGTAGATACCTGGGAGTAACAAAACTGCATTAGCTTGACAATAATGTTTTATTTGTGCCATGAGGACCAACTCCTAAACTGAACACACAAAACTGTGAGCACATCTGCAATTTGTAGAAGAGAAAGGTGCAACACTCAAAAAAACTATCAAACTAACAGATCCATCAATCAATTATGCACTTCTTACATCTATCATGGGCAATCTCAGAGTTTTGGGTAGACTTCGCAAACTGACAATTATGCAGGATTGAACTTTAACCTGGACACATAGGGCAAAGACATCAGCAAATCGACCAATCAAAACATAGAAGCAACCATGCCAAATTATGGTTCCACCCTACAAGCTGCAAGCCAATAGAATGACCTGAAAAGCATAAGAGTACAGATGCAAAGCTAAGCAAACTACATCCATACTACTTCCTGAAAAGTGGGAACAACGAAAGGGATAAGTCCCAATAGAGAAAACATCATATTTCAGGACACACCTATCTTGCCTGTTCGATTCAAGGGTAGGGGAAAGATGAAGGGGATGGCGCCCGACAGAAGCCGCGGCCGGGGTATTGGCGGTCTGGCCGAGCTATCTTCCTACCTGATCCCTGCCTCCTACCCCTGTAGACGACCTTCTCCGCTCCTCTTTTGTTTTCTTTCGAGAAAGATCAAAATTGTTGGAAATCCTCTCTTGACGAAATTTAAACATCACGCCCAACCGAATAAAACAGAGTCCAACCTAATATAGATTTTAATGCGGAAGGTTTGAGGAAGATATATCACCTCGTCCTCCTGGACGGACACACGAGAACAAGAATCGGAGGCGGTGGTTGTCGTTGCGGCAGTGGCGGCTTCCATCTTGACCCCGTTCGCCATGGCGAACACCATCTTGATTGGTCTCGACAACGATGGGCGGCGAAGCCGGCGATGGCCGAGGAAGACGAGACGACAGGAGCAGGGGCAAGAGCGTCTGCCTGCGGTGGTGGGGTGGGAAGAGCAGCACAGAATGGTTGTGATCCCGTCCTCCGCGGGCTTGCGCGACCACCATCGCCCGCCGGCTCTCCAGATCGCGCCCGGCCGTGCCGCCGCCAGATCGGCACGTCACAGGAGTGGCGGAGTGGGCACGGCGGCCATCACAGGCAGTGCAAAGCGGAGACCGCGGGGCGCCACGGAGACGCTGGCGAAGCAGGGCGAGCTGAGTTGCTGGCGGCGATGGCGTTTTGGGGGAGAGGAGAGGAGAGGAGAGAAATTGTGTGTGGAGGAAGAGCAAAGAGGAACAGTATCTCGGGAGGGGAGGGGAGGGCATACCTGGGAAAGGAGGACCTGGGAAAGATTTTCTGGCCAATACGTGTACGAGCCTTTTCGTTCTCTCTGTCTGCCAGTACGCGTGCGCAACGCAGCCCACAACCAATCGCGAAGGAATGGGCGAACAGTGCAGTTGCTGACGTGTACAACGCGAGAGAGCGCCGTTGATGCACACCTGAATGGTTTTTAACATGGATGGGAATGGGTACCCATTACCCACGTACCCTGCGGGTAAAAACCCTATTAGGGTAAGGGTATGGGTTAAAAAATTATCCTTAGGTATATGAATAGGGAAATGTTAAACCCATCGGGTAGAGTGGGTACGGGTATGGGATCATGTAACCCATACCCACATACCCATGTACCCATATAAAATCTATATGAACTCAAAATTATCTCTACTTTATCATGAATTTCTGAACTCAAAATATATGACTGTGTGATGATGTTTTGAAGTGTTGTTGTTTACGAGAAAGTGATGTTGTTTATTATATATGATGTTGTTTATGATGTGTTGTTGTTTAAAAGTGTGTTGTTGTTTTTGTTATAATATATTGTTGTTTATAGATTATAATTATATGTTGTTTTATGACTATGAGTAGTTCAAAGTGATGCTTTGCAAACATGGGTAATTTTACCCATGGGTACCCATGTACCTGTCGGAAGCAGTATGGGAAAAAATTATACCCATTGATGGGTACGGGTAAGGGTGATGGGTAAGCTCATAGGGGATGGGTAAGGGTATGGGGTGGCTCCACCCGTACCCAAACCATGCGGGTGCCATCCCTAGATAGGCATGACGGTATATACTACATGAGGACCTAAGAGTAAGGAAGAATTACATACCAGTGCTTGCCATTTACTTAGAGCACCCTGGATCATAGATCTAAAACGCAGTTCAATTCATAAAAGCTTCATAGTAGGGCCAAGCCCACTACCACTGGGGACTACACCCCCTGGGTGGAGGACTCGCCGGAGCACCCGCACCGGTTGCTCATAAGAACAATAGAAAGTTGGCACCCGCACCGGGGGCTCAACTACATCCATTACTACAACATATATTTGACTGTTCTGCAACTGAGAGGAATCAACTGATGATGTCTTCTTGATGTGCATGTACGCTAAGGAAATTTGGAATTTTATGAAGGCTGAATTTAGCATTCACCTAAACCTTCCAAAAAAATAGTTGGTTGGCAGAAGATTCAGATGTTGATGCTACTATTTTTACGGTCTACACTTGGCACATTGGGAAGCGACAAATAATGGCCGCAATAATGGGGAAATAATGATGCACCCTCGACGTGTTGCTGAGAAAATTAAGGCTTATGTGGAGATGATCATGCATTTCACCTTCTAGTACAAGACTTCCAACAGGTGTGGGCCATTCGTTTCTCTTAAAAATGGACTCCACCGCCGAAAGGGGTGGTGATGATAAATGTCGACGCTTCTTTCCTCTCCGGCACTAGGCAAATGGGTGTAGGCATGATGATTCATGACTGAAAGGACATCCACACCTTATGTGATTTTTGGTGTTAGTGGCATTATGATTAGCCAACTAACTATGTGTTCGAGTGTGCTTTTAGCATACACATCATTGGAAAAGGAACATAAAGTCGGTTGGTGATACCCTAAGCTAAAAGGATAAAAGAAGATGACACGCCGATTTCTACCAACGACCTTTTGTTTTTAATCGTAGGTATGGCATACTATCAAGAGGAGATATGCTATGGATCTTGTGTGTGAATAGTTGGACAGGACAAGCCAAAAAACTACCCACACCCCAAGTGATAAAGAGCCCCAATTATCACCTTGGAGTTTGCTGCTAACCAGGGTCAAACACTAGATCAAAAAGTCCAACCTGATGTACGACATGTGGTTTGCTCTCTGGGACGGTTCAATTAATCCGACTTACGTTGAGATGTACGACACACCGAAACATCCGACATGATGTCTGATCTTATGCCCAACCTTGTATAGAGGCAACTGTATAAACTCGAACATTGTGTCGGACCTCGAGTCAGATAGTCCGACAAGTAAGGCTATCCGGCATGTGTTTGGACAGTCTGATCTATCAGCAGAATAGCATAGCATGCAAAAATTGGATTGACATATGTATACTCCTTATTCCTCCCAAGGTGGGTGACGAACCCATCCCTCTTTCCACCATTGATCCAATTCAAAAGCTTGAAATCTCCCTCCCTAGCCATCCACTTCACATATACCTCTAGGGAGAGGAAGAGGAGATCACAGTGTACTACTTAACTAAAGAAAAATCTGAGTTCGTCGATTTCCCCGTGAGATTCTATGTGATCATGTTACTCTTAGGTTTGTGGGGAACCCTATACAGTTGGTTTTTCCCATGAGATTCTGCTACTCTCGTAGGAGTTGTTGGATTTCCTTGAGGAGGAAGGGTGATGTAGCACAACAGTAGAAAATATTTCCCTCAGTTAAGAACCAATGTTTATCGAACCAGTAGGAGGCAACACACATACTACGTTAGTAGGATCTGCACACACTAAAAACACTTTTGTGATGATACATGTTTGTCATAGTATGTCACATTTTCTGCCATGCATGTACACTCGTGAAGACTTTATGATAGAATCAAGATAGTCATACATGTGTTGTCGTAGAAGAGTTCCATGACAATACTAAAATTATCATCACGGAAGTGTCCACTTCCATGACGATAAATGGCGCATCATGGAAGTGTTTCCGTCAAGGGTAACCGACACGTGGCATCCACCATAACGGGTCGCCATTAAGCTACCGGGTTCCGGTTTGGATCCGATAACCTGTTAACATCCCGGACCAATGGGGATTTTCCACATGTAGAATTCTCATTGGCCAAAGGAACCACGTGTCAACTCCGTTTTGCGACAGTTGGCATCCATACAATGGATGAGTGGCGCCTATGAAAAACTGACACGTGACATGTCCCAATAGTGGCCCATTTAGATTGAAAAGGCCGGCCCATTTGACTTGGTCAAAAGTTAGCGGGCCGGCCGTGGAAAATCTGTTAACTGTATGTTCACATATAGCCCATTTATGACCCGGTAACTCAAGGCCCGTTATGGCATTTCAGAATTCGGTTGAGATACGTGATGCTGTTTATTTTTGGGATCATCCCCAAGTAGTTATAGCAAGGTAGTTCTACAACCAGAATAGTTTGTACTTCTGCTCTAGTTCAACAAACTATTTCTTTACTTGTCTCTGAACAATAAAGTAATTATTCCTTATGTCATGTGTAGTGTAGTGCATATATTTGAACAATGTGTAGTGTAGTCCAGTGAGTCTTGTTCTACTGTAGAGAGGTTTGAACATTTTTTACGCAATCTAGTGCAGTGTAGTGAGCACTGAACCATGTTCAGTGTTGAATTGATTCTTTTTTGGACTTGCTGTTGGAGTAAATTCAGTAAATGGTAAGCATCATTCATGAGAATCAAGTGTTGGAGTACTATGACTATCATGAAAGTATTCATTTTACTGTTAGTGTACCAACAAGTTGACTGAACCTGCAAGTACTCATTTTACTGAAGTGACATTTACAGATGCCTGTCGTTTATTACCGAACCCATTCATTGCTAGATTACTCCGCATGCCGCTTTTCTGGACGCATTAGCCACTGCCACAACAAGCCATGTTCATAAATTTCAAATCTCAAGCCATGATTCTCATTTTATACTTCTCAAGCCAGCGCAATCAACAAGAATAATATAAGTTCGGCAAGATATTCTTGCTGTGTTGTTTGTATAGCTCAAAGTTGTCCTAATTTTGATAACTCGACAACAAGTAAAAGAGTTCAGCAAGCGATTATGTGCCAACAATATTGGAACTCAATTTTGTTTTTTTCAGATAGAAGATGGAAATACTAAGAAAAGAGAAGGCCAATATCTTGATACCGAAGAACAGTCATCAATAATGCACAATGGAAAGTTGCCAAAAGAAATAAGGTTCTCCTCTTTTTTCGAAGATCCCTCATGTTGCTCTAGTGGTTATTTTTGGCTTACTTTTTTATTACTGCTTCTATCTTAGGTTTCATACTCTCAAGATATGGACTGTATTGATATGTTTCTGGACAAGGTGCATTCACTACCTCCTAACCAAAAAGCACGTGTAGCAAAGATGGGATTCGAGACTTTCCTGAAAATGCCAATGTGTTGCAATGTTGACAATATCTTCATTTGTCTACTGAAACATTTCAACATACTGAATTCTTCAACTAAACTTGAAAATGGCTTCAATTTCCCAATAACTCATGATATGTCTCCAACGTATCTACTTTTCCTAACGCTTTTCCTCGTGTTTTGGACTCTAATTTGCACGATTTGAATGAAACTAACCCGGACTGACGCTGTTTTCAGCAGAACTACCATGGTGTTGTTTTTGTGCAGAAATAAAAGTTCTCGTAACGGAACTGAAAGAACATGCGGTGCCCCCATGTTTGGTTTTGGCAATTGATGACAATCTCTATGGACTAATGGTTGCCTTGAGTTATATTTGAAGGGTTTGTCCATAGGCTTTTCTTGGAGTCCATTTGTTGGTTTCAAGGAGAGTTTGTGATGACCAAGTTGCTATTAAGGAATTATCCAAAGATTGGTCTTATGAGTGTTGAGCTTATTGCAAGCATGTCTTGAAGAAGAAGATTGTGTGATCATTCATGTTTACCTTCAAGACATCATCCAAATGAAGAGAGTTGGAAAGATTCAAGGTTGATCAAGACTAAGTCAAAGAATGAATCAAGTTGATCAACACACAAAGCATAGAAGATGTACCGTGAGGGATCAAGCGATCCCATGGTATGGTAAGCATGGTCAATTACGCTTTGTGTACTAACCCATGGTCTTCGTGCGAGTTCTTTGTGGGGTTAGGTTGCGGTGTGCAAGCTCAAGTAGAATCATCACGAAGAGATCATATGCTTGAAGCTTGCCGTCCATTGTGGCGACAATGGACTTGTGAATATGTGCCGAAGAGTCGCTCACCCATAGTGGACTATGGGGGAGCAATCATCTAGTCTTCATCGAGCCAACACAATCAAGAAAGGTGGTCCAACTTGAGGGAGTCAAGATCGTCTTCATCTAGCTCAAGTGGACCATGTGCAAGGCAAAGGTTTGCCCTTGATAGGTTTTCTATTTTACCGGTCTCATGGTGGTAGTTGGGAGACCGGGTTATAGGATCGTTTGTCGTACTATCAAGGGGGGCTCTCAAGTTGGTAGCTTGATCACATCGTTAGTAGAGAGGTCAAACCATTGCATCCTTGCATCATGTTTCCTTGTTCTTGTTTGGTTCTCTTTGTGAGTCTTAGAGCTTATGGTCATCTTGATGACAAGCTTGAGTTCATCGATAACGGAGTTCGCATGCGTCTTCTATGATGTTTTCGGTGTTGGAGGTTTTACCGGTCTTATCCTAGGAAGGGTTCTCACCATTTTCTTATGGGCCTTTTCTCATTTGCTTATTATTGATATTTCTATCAAGATTGTGTTAGCCCTTGTTGCTAGCTTTCCAACAAACTTGGTTTCATCGAATTGAGCTCGTGTCACGAAAGTTGTGGCTGTTTTGATATTGCTTGTTTTACATAGAGAGGTTGTACTGCCCCGTAGAGAGGTTGTATCGGTTGACCGGTACAACCGGTGTTTGGAGCGGTTGTACCACTCCAGAATTGGTCCAGAGGTTGTACCGGCCATGTACCACTCTACCACCGGACTAGTTTCTGTTTTGGAGCGGTTCTTGGCGGTTGTTGACCGTTTAACCTACTACGGTTCCCAGGCTGTTATGTACCGCTTAGAGCTTTTCCCGAGTTGGTTTTTCCTCTGCTTTGGCGGTTGTGCAGTTCGTGCACCAGTTGTACCGGTCCTACAGTTTTACGCACATAACGGGCAGATTCGTGGGGACCTATTTAAGGGTCTTCTTCCCCAATGGTTCCCCATCTCTTGAGCTCGTTTTGCCCCCATTGTTGACCTTCTTTGAGCTTGCTAACTCTCAATCCCTCCATTGATTCTTGCTAGTTTTTGACGGAAAAGAGAGGAGATCTAGATCCACATTTCCACCAATCACTTTCTCCTCTATGTGAGGGAACCCCTTGGATCTAGTTCTTGGAGTTCTTGGTGTTCTCCTTCTTGTTCTTCCTCTCATTTTCCTCCCTAGCATTAGTTGCTTTGGTGGGATTTGAGAGAGAAGGACTTGGGCACTCTGTGCCCTTGCCATTACATTTGTGCATCGGTTTGAGTTCTCCACGGTGATACGTGGAAGTTACAAGTTGAGAAGCTTATTACTCTTGGGTGCTTGGTGCCCTTGAGCTTGTTCCTCTTGGGTGCTTGGGCGCCCTAGTCGGTTAGTGGTGTTGAAGCTCAATCATTGTGGTGTAAAGCTCCGCAAGCGTCGGGTCTCCAATTAGGTTGTGGAGATCGCCCAGCAATTTGACGGAGTTCCGTGACCGCCCCAAGGGTTGCAAAAGTGTCTGGGTTGGTGACCGCCCCAAGGGTTGCCATTTATGCGGGTTCGGTGACCGCCCTCAAGGGTCCCTTAGTGGATTCACGGCATCTTGCATTATGCTTGGCGTGAGGAGATTACTGGTGGCCCTAGTGGCTTCTTGGGAGCATTGTGCCTCCACACCGCTCCAAGCGGAGATTAGCATCCGCAAGGGTGTGAACTTGGGATACATCGTCGTCTCTGCGTGCCTCGGTTATCTCTTACCCGAGCCCTTTACTTATGCACTTTACTTTGTGATAGCCATATTGTTCTTTGTCATATATCTTGCTATCACATAGTTGCTTATATTGCTTAGCATAAGTTGTTGGTGCACATAGGTGAGCCTAGTTGTTTTAGGTTTTGTGCTTGACAAATTAACCGCTAGGTTTATTCCGCATTTGTTCAAGCCTAAATCGTAATTATTTTAAAACGCCTATTCACCCCCCCCCTCTAGGCGACATCCTCGATCTTTCAATTGGTATCAGAGCCTCGTCTCTCTTTGTTGGGCTTAACCGCCTAGAGAGTAAAGATGCCGACTAGGGTATTAGGATTCTCTGACACTCTTAGTTTCGATGGCACAAATTTTGATGTTTGGGTAATTCGCATGCTTAATCTCTTTAGGGTCATGGACCCAAATTTAGAGCGAATTGTAGATATGGGTTTTTCTCCTCCAAAGGATCCCCAAAGATTATCTTTAAAGGATGAGAAAAACTCTTATCTCAATGCTCAAGCTTCTAATGTGCTTTTTGATGCTTTGAGCAATGTAGTTATATTTCAACTCATGCCGTTCCGAGATGCTCATGAGTTGTGGGCCGAAGCTTCAAGATAAATATGGTGTGTCCAAGATTTGTGGGGATGATTGTTCTCCCTCCACCTCCGTCGTATAGTCTTCTCAACTTCTTCTACTTCACCTACATGTGGTTTGCCACAAGGTAATGATATGGTGAGTAGTGTTGGTCATTGCAATGATGATAGTATGCTTATTGTGGATGATCCTTCATCACTATATTATTGCAATGCTCCTTCTTTGGGCTTTAACACTTTGAGCACTCCAAATGTTTCACATGCTTGTGTTGATAGTCCTTGCATATCATGTAGAAATTGCTTGACTAAATCTCATGATGATATGCTTGCTATGTCTTGTTTCCATGATAAAATGCATCTATTTCCTCGAATTGTTGTGCTAACAATGTAGAGGAAACCCAACACTCCATGGAACAAGATGTGGTGTTTAATGGTGCCTCAAGGGATCCTACACCATCATCTATTGCTTTTTGCCTTATGGCTAAGGCGTCAAAGGTATCTCCTACTTTGTACCCCAATATGTCTCTTGAAGATGATGTTGATACTAATGATGATGAGGATAATGATGAAGATAATGATAATGTTGCCTCCTTAAAAACTAAGGGGGAAATGATTTTTAAAGCTCTTCATAAAAATAAAATTGCTCGTTCCAACTTCATGGAAATAATGTCCATTGCGATTGATGGCAAGAAATACATTGAGGAGTTGGAATCTCATCTAGAGGAGCATGAGGCCACCATTGAGAAAATGGAAGCTCATGGGCGTGATTACGTGAGATGAGATCGCGGAGCTATCTCAAGCTCTTGAACATGAACAAACCACCTCTGAATCTCTTGAGGAGACTTTTGCTCTAGAATTATCTAGAGTGAGGGAATCTCATGATAGAGCTCTTGAGGTGGCCAACGATTTCAAA
This sequence comes from Aegilops bicornis, assembly GCA_021605145.1. NCBI lineage: Eukaryota > Viridiplantae > Streptophyta > Magnoliopsida > Poales > Poaceae > Aegilops > Aegilops bicornis. The sequence continues at coordinate 212,381,986 of CM038675.1, read as the reverse complement.
ACTAAAATGCTAAGCTTGAAGTTTCTCATGCTAGACTCCTTGAGGATTTTGAGCACCTCGAAAATGGCTCAAGGGTCATCAAGGGTGAGCTCATCAAACTCACCGAGTCTCATGCCCAACTTGAAGCTTCTTATTTAAAAGAGCTTGCCAAGTTGCCTTCTCCTCTTGTTGTTAATGATGATGCTTGTGCTACTAATTCTATTACTTGTGAAGCATCCATTTTGAAGCAGAATGTTGAGCTACGGGCTCAACTTGAGGTGCTATCTAGCAATTATGGGAAATTGGAAGAAAGTCATGAAAAGCTCTCAAGCTCTCATGATGATCTTCTAGTATCCCATAGTGTGCTAAAGATAGCTCATGAGGCCATGATTGCTAAGGTAACATCTAGTGAGCCTCATGTGGGTACTAGCACTACTTCTAGTCAAAATAGTATATTGCCATGTGCTAGTCCTTGTAATTCATCTACTCACAACGTTGGTACATCTTGTGATGAATTGCTTTCCTTGCCTTGTTGCTCTAACGATGAAGCTTATACTTCCTCTAGTACTTGTGTTGAGACTAACCGTGTAGAGGAAATCAAAGAGCTCAAGGCCCAAGTCACTTCTTTGAAGAAAGACTTGGAAAAGTGTCATGAAGGAAATCCACACTCAACAATATCTTGAGTGTGCAAAAATCCCCCAATGACAAAGGTGGACTTGGATTCAACTCCAATAAGAAGAAGAAGTCCAAGATGAACAAAAGGAAGGGCCACGAACAAGTCAAGAATTCGGCCAAGATTGTTTGCTTCAAGTGCAAAGTAGAAGGGCATCATGTTAGATCTTGCCTATTGAAGAAGAAGGCCATTAGTGTCAAGCAACAAGGGAAGAGGGCACAAGTTCAATCACATGCTCAACCTCAAGTTGAAGAAAGGCCTCTTCCCAAGAAGACTCAAGTTAATGCTTCTCAAGTTGAGAAATCAAGTGAGAAGAAAGTGAAGAGTAGACGTTGCTACCTATGCTTTGTGAGAAAGGTCACCTCGCTTCTTCATGCACTAGTGGTAACTTATCCAACCCAATTATTATTGATGATGTCTATTCTCTTGGGAAGGATAAGGTTGGCAATGTGGTTGCCAAGTTTGTTGGTACTCAAAGTGGTTTGAAGCAAAGAACCATTTGGGTAGCCAAGCCTATTGTGACTAACCTCTTAGGACCCAACTTGGTTGGGGACCAACTAGCTCAAACTTGATCAATAGGTGTTGTTGGAGGGCTTTGGAGACTTGGATACTTTATGAAGAATTAAGGGGACTTCATCACTCTGATTGTCTCAACCCAAGTCAATTGAATCATCAAGTTTATATCTTATATCCAATGTGCCTCCTTGCGGTAACTTGTACTTAAATTGTTTACCTTGAAAGTTACTTGCCCCCTTGCATGTTTTGGTTTTGTTCCTTGCATGTGTTTGTATATGTTGCGCTTCCAACTTGCTTATCTTGAGCAATCAAGTATGTGTGTGTTGGTTTGCACATCATGTACGTGTGCGTCGTGCGTTGAGCCTTTTTGCTTCATGTTTGTATCCTAGTTGGCTCGTGTGAGAGATCAATGGAACATCCCATTTTGGGGGAGTGATGTGCTTTGTGCACCTCACAATCCTATAAATGTGTGTGCATGAGGAATACCATCTAGTATTGATATTACAAGATTATCTAGTCGGTAGGTGGTATATCTCTCATGAGAAATTCAAATACTAAAAATTCCATTGATTATCTCGTGTTGGATCCTCTTATTGCCTCTTGTTAAGTTCTTATTGGTATCACATTATGGGGGAGTAATATGGTAAGTGCATATTACAAGCCTAGAAAATGTGTACATTTGAGATATTGTCACCTAGAATTGATATTGTAAATTATCTTGTTCCTAGGTGGCATGTTAGCTCTACAAGTTGCAATTTGCTTGTGTTTGTTGTGAAGATGATGTTGGATGTCCTTCTTATCTACCATCGGGAATTATTTCCAAATACTTCTTGTATTTTGACAATTGGTAGTCACTTATGTGTGGTAGAATTTGTCGATCATCTTTACTTTGGTTTTTGTTTTTATTTGCGTTTTCTCTTGCCAAGGTTTGTGTCAACTCCCGGTGTCTTCCCTACCACTTGTGGATCTTATTTATTTCTTGTTCTTGTCTAGTGTTTTCTAGATATAGTGAAAGTAGTGATCCCACCTTGTGCATTTTGTATTCAAATGCAAATCCTATATAATGCACAACTCGTGGGGGAGCTATCCTATTTTCTTTAGAACACTCTTCTTGTGATCCTTATCAAGTGTGTTTTGGTGGAAGGCAAGCCATTTCTTTTTGGTACTTTGTGCCATCATGAAACTTTGTTGAGAGCTTGGTTTGTTTGGAACCATCCTCTCTTTGGGAGTTTGACATCTTTAGTTTAGTGTGTATCAATGGACATCTCATTCCTTGATGTATCTTTATTGATATCTTCCAAGTGATGATTTCTCCATTTGGTATCCTTTTCACTTGGCATTTCTTTGTCTTTTGGTATCAGTTCTTGAAAGTTTTGAGCATGCATATTTACTTCATGTATTCTATTTGGCTTGCTTTCTTTCGTTGACTCAATATATAGGGGAAACTCCACCTAGTCTCAATTTGGATGAGATGTGCATGAAATTCATTTTCATATCTATATGCACATATTTATGTGGAGTTTGTCCTATGTATTGGTGTTTCTAACTATTTGGTCCCGATGAGTTTGGGTACCATTTAGTTTGTGTTGTTCTTCTAGGAACATTTGGAGATGCATTGGATGCTCGGCTCACTCACAAGGAAGGTGTTGTCACCATGTGCATATTGGAGTCAAGCAAGGATGATCAATGAACTACTATCTGTTGGGGAACGTTGCAGAAAATAAAAATTTTCCTACGGTTTCACCAAGATCCATCTATGAGTTCTACTAAGCAACGAGTCATGAGAGATAGTTTGCATCTACATACCACTTGTAGATCGAGTGCAGGCGTTCGAGGGAGTGGTGATGATGAAAGGCGTTCCCAACGTGATTCCGATCACCGATGACCAAGTGCTGAGCGGACAGCACCTCCAGCGTTCAACACACGTGCGGAGACGATGGCGTCTCCTCCGTCTTGATCCAGCAAGGATGAAGGAGAGGTTGAGGAAGACAACTCCAATGGCAGCCTGACGGCGTGGTGCGGTTAGTCTGGCGATTCTCGGCGAGGCTTCGCCAAGCTTCGCGTGGAGAAAGAGAGGTGTTGGGGAGGGAGGGCTGTGCCTTCAATGGTGTGTGCAGCCTCCCCCACCCCTCTATTTATAGGAGGAAGGGAGAGGGGCGGCCCCTCTAGATGGCATCTAGAGGGGGCGGCTGACCAAGGGAGGAGGAAAGGGGTGGCTTGCCCCCCAAGCCAAGGGGCGCCCTTTTGCCCCTTTAGGGTTTCCCTACATGCCCTAGCCGCATGGGCCTAGGTGGGGGCGCGCCCAGCCACAGGCTGGCTCCTCTCCCACTTAGCCCATGTGGCCCCAGGGAGGTGGCCCCTCCCGGTGGACCTCCGGAACTCTCCGGTGGCCCCGGTACATTACCTGTAATGCCCCGAAACTTTCCGAGTCCGTTTAACCACTTTCCATATATAAATCTTTACCTCCGGACCATTCCGGAACTCCTCGTGACGTCCGGGATCTCATACGGGACTCGAACAACATTCGGTAATCACATACTTGTCTTCCTATTAACCCTAAGCGTCCACCGAACCTTAAGTGTGTAGACCCTACGGGTTCGGAGACATGCGCACATGACCGAGACCACCTCAGGTCAATAACCAACAGCGGGATCTGGATACCCGTGTTGGTTCCCAGATGCTCCTCGATGTTGTCATCGGATGAACCACGATGTCGAGGGTTCAAGCAACCCCGTATGCTATTCCCTTTGTCAGACGGTATGTTACTTGTCGAGACTTCGATCGTCGGTATCCCAATACCTCGTTTAGTCTCGTTACGGCAAGTCACTTTACTCGTGCCGTAATGCATGATCCGTGATCGGACACTTGATCACTTTGAGCTCATTATGATGATGCATTACCGAGTGGGCCGATGATACCTCTCCGTCATACGGAGTGACAAATCCACAGCTCGATCCGTGTCAACCCAATGTACACTTTCGGAGATACCTGTAATGCACCTTTATAGTCACCCGATTCGTTGTGGCGTTTGGTACACCAAAGCATTCCTACGGTATCCGGGAGTTACACGATCTCACGGTCTAAGGAAGAGATACTTGACATTGGAAAAGCTCTAGCAAAACGAACTACACGATCTTTGTGCTATGCTTAGGATTGGGTCTTGTCCATCACGTCATTCTCCTAATGACGCGATCCCGTTGTCAATGACATCTGGTGTCCATAGTCAGGAAACCATGACTATCTGTCGACCAACGAGCTAGTCTACTAGAGGCTTACTAGGGACGTATTGTAGTCTATGTATTCACACGTGTATTACGATTTCCGGATAATACAGTTATAGCATGAATAAAAGACAATTATCATGAACAAGGAAATATAATAATAATGCTTTTATTATTGCCTCTAGGGCATATTTCCAACAGTCTCCCACTTGCACTAGAGTCAATAATCTAGTTACATTGTGATGAATCGAACACCCATAGAGTTACGGTGTTGATCATGTTTTGCCCATGGAAGAGGTTTAGTCAGCGGATCTGCGACATTCGGATCCGTATGTACTTCTACAAATTTCTATGTCTCCATCCTGAACATTTTCACGGATGGAGTTGAAGCGACGCTTGATGTGCACTGGTCTTCTTGTGAAACCCGGCTCCTTTGCAAGGGTAATAGCTCCGGTGTTGTCACGAGAAGAGTTTGATCGGCCCGACGCATTGGGTATGACTCCTAGGTCGGTGATGAACTCCTTCACCCAAATTGCTTCATGTCTTGCCTCCGAGGCTGCCATGTACTCCGCTTCACATGTAGATCCCGCCATACGGCGCTGCTTGCATTGCACCAGCTTCTTGCTCCACCATTCAACATATACACGTATCCGGTTTGCGACTTAGAGTCATCCGGATCTGTATCGAAGCTAAGCGTCGGCGTAACTTTATTCTGACGAGCTCTTCGTCACTTCCATAAGCGAAACATGTCCTTTGTCCTTTTCGGTGCTTCAGATATTCTTGACGCTGTCCGGTGTTCCTTGCGGGATTACTTTGGTACCTTCCTACCAAACTTACGACAAGGTTTACATCAGGTCTGGTACACTGACATGGCATACATAATAGATCCTATGGCTGAGGCATAGGGGATGACACTCATCTCTTCTTTATCTTTTGCCGTGGTGGGGCATTGAGCTGAGCTCAATTTCACACCTTGCAATACTGAGGCAAGAACCCTTTCTTGGACTGATCCATTTTGAACTTCTTCAAAATCTTATCAAGGTATGTGCTTTGTGAAAGACCTATGAGGCGTCTCGATCTATCTCTATAGATCTTGATCCCTAATATATAAGCAGCTTCTCCAAGGTCCTTCATTGAAAAACACTTATTCAAGTAGGCCTTAATGCCGTCCAAGAATTCTATATCATTTCCCATCAAAAGTATGTCATCTACATATAATATGAGAAATGCTACTGAGCTCCCACTCACTTTCTTGTAAACGCAGGCTTCTCCATAAGTCTCATAAACCCAAACGCTTTGATCATCTCATCAAAGCGAATGTTCCAACTCCGAGATGCTTGCACCAGCCCATAAATGGATCGATGGAGCTTGCATACTTTGTTAGCATTCTTAGGATCGACAAAACCTTCCGTGCATCATATACACTCTTCCTTAAGATATCCGATTAAGGAACGCTGTTTTGACATCCATCTGCCATATCTCATAATCATAGTATGCGGCAATTGCTAACATGATTCGGACGGACTTAAGCTTCGCTACGGAGAGAAAGTCTCATCGTAGTCAATCCCTTGAACTTGCCGATAACCTTTAGCGACAAGTCGAGCTTTATAGATGGTGACATTACCATCCGCGTCCGTCTTCTTCTTAAAAATCCATTTGTTTTCTATCGCTCGCCGATCATCGGGCAAGTCAGTCAAAGTCCACACTTTGTTTTCATACATGGATTCTATCTCGGACTTCATGGCTTCTAGCCATTTGTTGGAATCTGGGCCACCATTGCTTCTTCATAGTTCGAAGGTTCATTGTTGTCTAACAACATGATTTCCAAGACAGGGTTGCCGTACCACTCACAGTGCGGGCGCTTCCTAGTGGACCTCTGAAGTTCGGTAGCAACTTGATCCGAAGTACCTTGATCATCATCATGAATTTCCTCTTGATTGGTGTAGGCATCACAGGAACATTTTCTGAGCTGCACTACTATCCTGTTCAAGAGGTAGTACTTCATCGAGCTCTACTTTCCTCCCACTTACTTCTTTCGAGAGAAACTCTTTTCGGAAAGGTTCCGTTCTTGGCAACAAAAATCTTGCCCTCGGATCTTAAGTAGAAGGTATACCCAATGGTTTCTTTAGGGTATCCTATGAAGGCGCATTTTTACGACTTGGGTTCGAGCTTTTCAGGTTGAAGTTTCTTGACATAAGCATCGCATCCCCAAACTTTTAGAAAGCGGCGACTTAGGTTTCTTTCCAAACCATAATTCATACGGTGTCGTCTCAACGGACTTAGACGGTGCCCTATTTAAAGTGAATGTAGCTGTCTCTAGGCGTGTCCCCAAAATGATAGCGGTAAATCGGTAAGAGACATCATAGATCGCACCATATCCAATAGAGTGCGATTCTGACGTTCGGACACACCGTTCTGTTGAGGTGTTCGGTAGCGTGAGTTGTGAAACGATTCCACATTTTCTTAAGTGTGTACCAAATTCGTGACTTAAATATTCTCCTCCACGATCCGATCGTAGGAATTTTATTTTTCGGTCACATTGATTCTCTACCTCATTCTGAAATTCTTTGAACTTTTCAAAGGTCTCAGACTTGTGTTTCATTAAGTAGACATACCCATATCTACTCAAGTCATCAGTGAGAGTGAGAACATAACGATATCCTCCGCGAGCCTCAACACTCATTGGACCGCACACATCGGTATGTATGATTTCCAATAAGTTGGTTGCTCGCTCCATTGTTCGGAGAAGCGGAGTCTTGGTCATCTTGCCCATGAGGCATGGTTCGCATGTGTCAAATGATTCATAATCTAAAGACTCCAAAAGTCCATCGACATGGAGCTTCTTCATGCGCTTGACACCAATGTGACCAAGGCGGCGATTGCCACAAGTATGTGGGACTATCGTTATCAACTTTACATCTTTTGGTATTCACGCTATAAACATGTGTAATACTACGCTCGAGATTCATTAAGAATAAACCATTGACCATTGGAGCATGACCATAAAACATATCTCTCATATAGATAGAACAACCATTATTCTCGGATTTAAATGAGTAGCCATCTCGCATTAAACGAGATCCAGATACAATATTCATGCTCAAACTTGGCACCAAATAACAATTATTAAGGTTCATAACTAATCCCGTAGGTAAATGAAGAGGTAGCGTCTTGACGGCGATCACATCGACTGAACCATTCCCGCAGCGCATCGTCACCTCGTCCTTTGCCGATTTCCGCTTATTCCGCAGCTCCTGCTGTGAGTTACAAATATGAGCAACGGCACGGTATCAAATACCCAAGAGTTACTACGAGTAATCGGCAAAGTACACATCAATTACATGTATATCGGATATACCTTTGGTGTTGCGGCCTTCTTGTCCGCTAAGTATTTGGGCAGTTCCGCTTCGATGACCCCTCCTTGCAATAAAAGCACTCGATCTCGGGTTTGGGTCCATTCTTTGACTTCTTCCGGCAACTTGCTTGCGGGCGCGGCAACCTCCTTGCCGTCCTTCTTGAAGTTCTTCTTACCCTTGCCCTTCTTGAACTTAGTGGTCTTATTGACCATCAACACTTGATGTTCTTTCTTGATTTCAACCTCGGTGACTTGACATAGAGAACACTTCAGAATGGTCTTTACCATCCCCACGCATGTTGTAGTTCATCACAAAGCTCTTGTAGCTTGGTGGGAGCGATCGAGGATTCTGTCGATGACCGCCTCATCGGGGAGGTTAATATTCAATTTGGGTCATACGGTTGTGCAACCTGAGACATCTTGATATGTGCTCACCGACAGAACTGTTTTCCTCCATCTTACAACTATAGAACTTGTCGGAGATGTCATATCTCTCGACCGGCGTGAGCTTGGAAGACAAGTTTCAGCTCCTCGAATATCTCATATGCTCCGTGATGCTCAAAAGCGCTTTTGGAGCCCGGTTCTAAGTCAGTAAAGCATGCCGCCTTTGAGCGAGGGAGTAATCATCGGTAGCGAGTTTGCCAAGCATTCATAATGTCTTGGTTCTGCAGGGACGGGAGGCGTCACCTAGCGGTCCTTCTAGGACATATTGTTTCACAGCAGCTATGAGGATGATCCTCGGGTTAGGACCCAGTCCGTATAGTTGCTGCCGTCATCTTTCAGCTTGGTTTTCTCTAGGAACGCGTTGAAGTTTAAGTTGACATGAGCGTTGGCCATTTGATCTACAAGACATATCATTCAAAAGTTTTTTTTAGACTAAGTTCATGATAATTTAAGTTCATCTAATCAAATTATTTCAATGAACTCCCACTCAGATTAGACATCCCTCTAGTCATCTAAGTGTTACACAATCCGAGTCGACTAAGCCGTGTCCGATCATCACGTGAGACGGACTAGTCATCATCGGTGAACATTCTCATGTTGATCGTATCTTCTATACGACTCGTGTTCGACCTTTCGGTCTCCGTGTTCCGAGGCCATGTCTGTACATGCTAGGCTCGTCAAGTAAACCCTAAGTGTTTTCGCGTGTGTAAATCTGTCTTACACCCGTTGTATGTGAGTATAAGAATCCATCACACCCGATCATCACGTGGTGCTTAGAAGCGACGAACTTTGGCAACGGTGCACAGTTAGGGGAAATACTTCTTGAAATTGTTGTAAGGGATCATCTTATTTACTACCGTCGTTCTAAGTAAAGAAGATGTATAATCATAATAAACATCACATGCAATTATATAGTTGTGACATGATATGGCCAATATCATAAAGCTCCATTGATCTCCATCTTCGAGGCTCCATGATCATCTTGTCACCGGCATGACACCATGATCTCCATCATTGTGCCTCCATGAAGTTGTCACGCCAACGACTACTTCTACTTCTATGGCTAACGCGTTTAGCAATAAAGTAAAGTAAGTTACATGGCGTTCTTCAATGACACGCAGGTCATACAAAATAAAGACAACTCCTATGGCTCCTGCCGGTTGTCATACTCATCGACATGCAAGTCGTGATTCCTATTACAAGAACATGATCTCATACATCACAATGTGTCATTCATCATTCATCACAACTTGGCCATATCACATCACATGACAATTCTTTTGCAAAAAACAAGTTAGGCGTCCTCTAATTGTTGTTGCATCTTTTACGTGGCTGCAATTGGGTTCTAGCAAGAACGTTTTCTTACCTCTGAATAACCACAACGTGATCTTGTCAACTTCTATTTACCCTTCATAAGGACCCTTTTCATCGAATCCGCTCAGACTAAAGTAGGAGAGCAGGACACCCGCCGACCACCTTATGCAACTAGTGCATGTTAGTCGGTGGAACCGGTCTCACGTAAGCGTCACGTGTAAGGTTGGTCCGCCGCTTCATCCCACAATACCGCGGAAGCAAGATAAGACTAGTAGCGGCAAGTAAATTGACAAGATCCACGCCCACAACTAAATTGTGTTCTACTCGTGCAATAGAGAACTACGCATAGACCTAGCTCATGATGCCACTGTTGGGGAACGTTGCAGAAAATAAAAAATTTCCTACGGTTTCACCAAGATCCATCTATGAGTTCTACTAAGCAACGAGTCATGAGAGATAGTTTGCATCTACATACCACTTGTAGATCGATGCAGGCGTTCGAGGGAGTGGTGATGATGAAGACGTTCCCAACGTGATTCCGATCACCGATGACCAAGTCTTTGAGCAGACGGACACCTCCGCGTTCAACACACGTGCGGAGACGATGGCGTCTCCTCCGTCTTGATCCAGCAAGGATGAAGGAGAGGTTGAGGAAGACAACTCCAATGGCAGCACGACGGCGTGGTGCGGTTGGTACTGGCAGTTCTCCGGCGAGGCTTCGCCAAGCTTCGCGTGGAGAAAGAGAGGTGTTGGGGAGGGAGGGCTGCGCCTTCAATGGTGTGTGCAGCCCTCCCCCACCCTCTATTTATAGGAGGAAGGGAGAGGGGCGGCCCCTCTAGATGGCATCTAGAGGCGGCGACCAAGGGGAGGAGGAAAGGGGTGGCTTGCCCCCAAGCCAAGGGGCGCCCCTTTTGCCCCTTAGGGTTTCCCTCCCATGCCCTAGCCGCATGGGCCTAGGTGGGGAGGCGCGCCCAGCCCACCAGGGGCTGGCTCCCTCTCCCACTTAGCCCATGTGGCCCCCCGGGAGGGGTGGCCCCTCCCGGTGGACCTCCGGAACTCTCCCGGTGGCCCCCGGTACATTACCGGTAATGCCCCCGAAACTTTCCGGAGTCCGTTTAACCACTTTCCATATATAAATCTTTACCTCCGGACCATTCCGGAACTCCTCGTGACGTCCGGGATCTCATACGGGACTCCGAACAACATTCGGTAATCACATACTTGTCTTCCTATTAACCCTAGCGTCACCGAACCTTAAGTGTGTAGATCCCTACGGGTTCGGAGACATGCAGAACATGACCGAGACCACCTCGGTCAATAACCAACAGCGGGATCTGGATACCCATGTTGGTTCCCACATGCTCCTCGATGTTGTCATCGGATGAACCCACGATGTCGAGGGTTCAAGCAACCCGTATGATATTCCCTTTGTCGACGGTATGTTACTTGTCCGAGACTTCGATCGTCGGTATCCCAATACCTCGTTTAGTCTCGTTATCGGCAAGTCACTTTACTCGCATCAGTAATGCATGATCCCGTGATCGGACACTTGATCACTTTGAGCTCATTATGATGATGCATTACCGAGTGGGCCCGATGATACCTCTCCGTCATGCGGAGTGACAAATCCACTGTCTCGATCCGTGTCAACCCAACAGACACTTTCGGAGATACCGTAATGCACCTTTATAGTCACCCGATTACGTTGTGACGTTTGGTACACCAAAGCATTCCCTACGGTATCCGGGAGTTACACGATCTCACGGTCTAAGGAAGAGATACTTGACATTGGAAAAGCTCTAGCAAAGCGAACTACACGATCTTTGTGCTATGCTTAGGATTGGGTCTTGTCCATCACGTCATTCTCCTAATGACGTGATCCCGTTGTCAATGACATCTGGTGTCCATAGTCAGGAAACCATGACTATCTGTCGACCAACGAGCTAGTCTACAAGAGGCTTACTAGGGACGTATTGTAGTCTATGTATTCACACGTGTATTACGATTTCCGGATAATACAATTATAGCATGAATAAAAGACAATTATCATGAACAAGGAAATATAATAATAATGCTTTTATTATTGCCTCTAGGGCATATTTCCAACACTATCTACCTTCAATTGGTATCTACTACATCCTTCCAATGATATCTCGGTAACAAGTATCTATTCATGCTTTCTCCTCTTGCATTCAACCTTGTGTAGGTTGCATCTTGGCATGATATTCATTTCATATCTTGTGATACTTGTTTCCTTTCTCAAAGCATCCCAACGATGATCTCTTGTTGCTAGTTGTGATGCCTTTGATGGATGTGTGTTTGGACTTCATTTATATACAATAAGACCATATCTAGCCAAGTGCTATGCTTTCAAGCTAATATCTTATTGGTATATGTATGACTTCCTTTTGGATATCTCATTCCTTCTTGTTGTAACTATTTGGTGTACATCCTTCTTTGTAGATATATATCATCATGATTTCGTCTACCTAGAACATTATACACTTGAGAGAAATTACATCTCTAGATGATATCCTTTCTTTCACGTCCACCTTGTCTCTCTTTTGTTATTTCTTTGGTGGCTCCGTGAAAGCTTTTGCCTTGAGTGTGTGTCCTCTATCGTTGCATCTTGTTGCACTCTTGTGTGGTGAAGATTATTTTCCTCTTGCTTATCTTTACGAGGTTTTTGCCATCTTAATTGGTATCCCTCGTCTTGATGAGCCTCCCCTCGTTTATCTTCACCACTGGTTGTCACAAGCATAGGTTCTCTTTTGCTTATTAGTAAGCTTGTGAACCCATTTGCCAGTTGTTTGTGGGAATTATAGGCCTTGCACCATGTGCCTCATTCTTCCAAGACTATGTTGATGCTTAATGCTCATCCTAATCTTAGTCTTCTCAAGTGCTTCGCCATGACTCACACACATCATTTTGGTTGAGCCTATTCTTAAGTTGCCTCTTTTACATGTTGCTCAACCATGTGCTTGTTGCAAGCGCTAGGCTTTGTTTCCTATTTGCTCACTTGCCTTTGGATGTGAGTTTCTATTGATTTTGGGGAGCTATGATCCTATTTTGTGCACTTTGTATTCAAATAAAAAAATTCTTATGTGTGCACAAATCATGGGGAGCTTCTCTAGTTTGTTTAGAACACTCCTTTGCGCTTATCATAATGTATTTATTCTTGTAGCATGTAGGATCATTGGTCTAGTTGGTTCAATTGATATCCGTTGATTGCTTGCTTCAATTGGTATCTTTTGGTTGCTTGTTTCTCTCGTTGTTATGTCTTTGTGGCATATCTTTCTTTTTTTGCAATCTTTGTGCCTCAATATAGTTTGTCTTCCTCCAAGTATTGTCAGTTGGATATGTGTATTGCATTCCACTCTCTTGTTGAGAAATACACAATTTATGGAGGACCACAATTTATATTGGCCTTCCAAACTTTTCGCCCATTTTGGCAATCAATGCCAATGGGGGAGAAGTTTCACAGAGTTTTGTGGAGAAGTTTAGAGAGCTATCTCCTCTTTCTTTGGTTTTGTTCCTTAGCTTTTGCATATCATTGATTGCACTATTATTGCATTGCATGGTGATGCATAATTGCTTATATAAACTCTCTTGAAAGTGATTGTCATCAATTACCAAAAACGGGGAGACTGAAAGAACATGCGGTGCCCCCATGTTTGGTTTTGGCAATTGATGACAATCTCTATGGACTAATGGTTGCCTTGAGTTATATTTGAAGGGTTTGTCCATAGGCTTTTCTTGGAGTCCATTTGTTGGTTTCAAGGAGAGATTGTGATGGCTAAGTTGCTATTGAGGAATTATCCAAAGATTGGTCTTATGAGTGTTGAGCTTATTGCAAGCATGTCTTGAAGAAGAAGATTGTGTGATCATTCATGTTTACCTTCAAGACATCATCCAAATGAAGAGAGTTGGAAAGATTCAAGGTTGATCAAGACTAAGTCAAAGAATGAATCAAGTTGATCAACACACAAAGCATAGAAGATGTACCGAGAGGGATCAAGCGATCCCATGGTATGGTAAGCATGGTCAATTACGCTTTGTGTACTAACCCATGGTCTTCGTCTGCGAGTTCTGTGTGGGGTTAGGTTGCGGTGTGCAAGCTCAAGTAGAATCATCACGAAGAGATCATATGCTTGAAGCTTGCCGTCCATTGTGGCGACAATGGACTTGTGAAGATGTGCCGAAGAGTCGCTCACCCATAGTGGACTATGGGGGAGCAATCATCTAGTCTTTATCGAGCCAACACAATCAAGAAAGGTGGTCCAACTTGAGGGAGTCAAGATCGTCTTCATCTAGCTCAAGTGGACCATGTGCAAGGCAAAGGTTTGCCCTTGATAGGTTTTCTATTTTACCGGTCTCGTGGTGGTAGTTGGGAGACCGGGTTATAGGATCGTTCTTGTACTATCAAGGGGGGCTCTCAAGTTGGTAGCTTGATCGTATCGTTAGTAGAGAGGTCAAACCATTGCATCCTTGCATCATGTTTCCTTGTTCTTGTTTGGTTCTCTTTGTGAGTCTTAGAGCTTATGGTCATCTTGATGACAAGCTTGAGTTCATCGAAAACGGAGTTCGCATGCGTCTTCTATGATGTTTTCGGTGTTGGAGGTTTTACCGGTCTCATCCTAGGAAGGGTTCTCACCATTTTCTTATGGGCCTTTTCTCATTTGCTTCTTATTGATATTTCTATCAAGATTGTGTAAGCCCTTGTTGCTAGCTTTCCAACAAACTTGGTTTCATCGAATTCGGAGCTCGTGTCTGAAAGTTGTGGATGTTACGATATTACTGTTTTACATAGAGAGGTTGTACCGCCCGTAGAGAGGTTGTACGGTTGACCGGTACAACCGGTGTTTGGAGCGGTTGTACCGCTCCAGAATTGGTCCGGAGGTTGTACCGTCCATGTACCGCTCTACCACCGGACTAGTTTCTGTTTTGGAGCGGTTCTTGGGCGGTTGTTGACCGGTTTAACCGGTTTAACCGGTACTACCGGTTCTCCAGGCTGTTGTACCGCTTAGAGCTTTTCCTGTGTTGGTTTTTCCTCTGCTTTGGCGGTTGTACGGTTCGTGCACCAGTTGTACCGGTCCTACAGTTTTCTGCACATAACGGGCAGATTCGTGGGGACCTATTTAAGGGGGTCTTCTTCCCCAATGGTTCCCCATCTCTTGAGCTCGTTTTTGCCCCCATTGTTGACCTTCTTTGAGCTTGCTAACTCTCAATCCCTCCATTGATTCTTGCTAGTTTTTGACGGAAAAGAGAGAGGAGATCTAGATCCACATTTCCACCAATCACTTTCTCCTCTATGTGAGGGGAACCCCTTGGATCTAGTTCTTGGAGTTCTTGGTGTTCTCCTTCTTGTTCTTCCTCTCATTTTCCTCCCTAGCATTAGTTGCTTTGGTGGGATTTGAGAGAGAAGGACTTGGGCACTCTGTGTGCCCTTGCCATTGCATTTGTGCATCGGTTTGAGTTCTCCACGGTGATACGTGGAAGTTACAAGTTGAGAAGCTTATTACTCTTGGGTGCTTGGTGCCCTTGAGCTTGTTCCTCTTGGGTGCTTGGGCGCCCTAGTCGGTTAGTGGTGTTGAGCTCAATCATTGTGGTGTAAAGCTCGGGCAAGCGTCGGGGTCTCCAATTAGGTTGTGGAGATCGCCTGAGCAATTTGATCGGAGTTCCGTGACCGCCCCAAGGGTTGCCAAAGTGTCTGGGTTCGGTGACCGCCCCAAGGGTTGCCATTTATGCAGGTTCGGTGACCGCCCTCAAGGGTCCCTTAGTGGATTCACGGCATCTTGCATTGTCTTGGCGTGAGGAGATTACTGATGGTCCTAGTGGCTTCTTGGGGAGCATTGTGCCTCCACACCGCTCCAAACGGAGATTAGCATCCGCAAGGGTGTGAACTTCGGGATACATCGTCCTCTCTGCGTGCCTCGGTTATCTCTTACCCGAGCCCCTTTACTTATGCACTTTACTTTGTGATAGCCATATTGTTCTTTGTCATATATCTTGCTATCACATAGTTGCTTATATTGCTTAGCATAAGTTGTTGGTGCACATAGGTGAGCCTAGTTGTTTTAGGTTTTGTGCTTGACAAATTAACCGCTAGGTTTATTCCGCATTTGTTCAAGCCTAAACCGTAATTATTTTAAAACGCCTATTCACCCCCCTCTAGGCGACACCCTCGATCTTTCAATTGGTATCGAGCCTCGTCTCTCTTTGTTGGGCTTAACCGCCTAGAGAGTAAAGATGCCGACTAGGGTATTAGGATTCTCTGACACTCTTAGTTTCGATGGCACAAATTTTGATGTTTGGGTAATTCGCATGCTTAATCTCTTTAGGGTCATGGACCCAAATTTAGAGCGAATTGTAGATATGGGTTTTTCTCCTCCAAAGGATCCCCAAAGATTATCTTTAAAGGATGAGAAAAACTCTTATCTCAATGCTCAAGCTTCTAATGTGCTTTTTGATGCTTTGAGCAATGTAGTTATATTTCAACTCATGCCGTTCCGAGATGCTCATGAGTTGTGGGCCGAAGCTTCAAGATAAATATGGTGTGTCCAAGATTTGTGGGGATGATTGTTCTCCCTCCACCTCCGGTCGTATAGTCTTCTCAACTTCTTCTACTTCACCTACATGTGGTTTGCCACAAGGTAATGATATGGTGAGTAGTGTTGGTCATTGCAATGATGATAGTATGCTTATTGTGGATGATCCTTCATCACTATATTATTGCAATGCTCCTTCTTTGGGCTTTAACACTTTGAGCACTCCAAATGTTTCACATGCTTGTGTTGATAGTCCTTGCATATCATGTAGAAATTGCTTGACTAAATCTCATGATGATATGCTTGCTATGTCTTGTTTCCATGATAAAAATGCATCTATTTCCTCGAATTGTTGTGCTAACAATGTAGAGGAAACCCAACACTCCATGGAACAAGATGTGGTGTTTAATGGTGCCTCAAGGGATCCTACACCATCATCTATTGCTTTTTTCCTTATGGCTAAAGGCGTCAAAGGTATCTCCTACTTTGTACCCCAATATGTCTCTTGAAGATGATGTTGATACTAATGATGATGAGGATAATGATGAAGAGAATGATAATGTTGCCTCCTTAAAAACTAAGGGGAAATGATTTTTAAAGCTCTTCATAAAATAAAATTGCTCGTTCAACTTCATGGAAATAATGTCCATTGCGATTGATGGCAAGAAATACATTGAGGAGTTGGAATCTCATCTAGAGGAGCATGAGGCCACCATTGAGAAAATGGAAGCTCATGGGCGTGATTACGCAGATGAGATCGCGGAGCTATCTCAAGCTCTTGAACATGAACAAACCACCTCTGAATCTCTTGAGGAGACTTTTGCTCTAGAATTATCTAGAGTGAGGGAATCTCATGATAGAGCTCTTGAGGTGGCCAACGATTTCAAACGATTAAGGAGAAAGAATTATCGCGGTCCATGAGACGGAGCCGCCGCCGTCTCCTATTCTTCATGTGGAGGACGGATCTGAAGTCTGTTTGGGGCTCCGGAGAGGGGGATCTTCGATCTTTGTCAGCATCAGCCCTTCTCCATTGCCAATTCCATGATGCTCCCCACCGGGAGTGAGTAATTCCTTCATAGGCTCGCTGGTCGGTGAGGAGTTGGATGAGATTCATCACGTAATCTAGTTAGTTTTGTTAGGGCCTGATCCCTAGTATCCACTATGTTCTGAGATTGATGTTGCTATAACTTTGCCATGCTTAATGCCTGTCACTTTGGGCCCGGGTGCCATGATTTCAGATCTGAACCGTTTATGTTATCACAATTATATCCATGTTCTAGATTCGATCTTGCAAGTTATAGTCACCTACTACGTGTTATAATCCGGCAACCCCGGAGTGACAATAGTCGGGACCACTCCCGGTGATGACCGTAGTTTGAGGAGTTCATGTATTCACCGAGTGTTAATGCTTTATTTCAGTTCTCTATTAAAAGGAGGCCTTAATATCCCTTAGTTTCCAATAGGACCCCGCCGCCACGGGAGGGTAGGACAAAAGATGCCATGCAAGTTCTTTCCATAAGCACATATGACTATTTACGGAATACATGCCTACATTATATTTATGAACTGGAGCTAGTGCCGTATCGCCTTATGTTATGACTGTCACATGATGAATATCATCCAACAAATTACCGATCAAATGCCTATGAATTTCTTTAATATTGTTCTTGCTAAGTTACCACTGCTATCGTTACTGTTGCACTTGCTACAAAACTACTGCTATCACTGTTACCGTTACTATTGTTGTCGCTACTTTTATCAAAACTATCATACTACTTTGCTACTGATCACTTTGCTGCAGATAAGTAATCTCGAGGTGTGGTTGAATTGACAACTCAGCTGCTGCATTTATACGATTGTTCATTGGGTTCTTACCCTTGTTTGTAAACTCTTCTTTAATTAATGAGACGGGCCAAAGCTTCTGCCTTCTATCAGGAAAAAAATTTGTATATTTTCGAACCTTTTGGAGAGGATGCAAGATCGCAAAAATCGACTATGATCCCAACAATTCTCAGGATCAAGTTCATTGATGTTATCCCTCTTTCTCTCTCTATGTGTCTCGTACTCTCTATGTCACCTTCTCTTTTGTCTCTTCGTTGTTGTGTGTATGTCTCTCTCTCACTCTGTTCATCTCTCTCTCCCCTCCCTCCCTCTTGATTTGTATCGACAGAAGACTATATAAAGTTTGTAAATCTAGGCTAAATATAGGTACAAGCAGTGGCGTAGCTAGGCCCCAGGCTACCAGGGCCGTGGCCTGGGGCATAACAGCTTGCTACTTCGTGTCATGTAGCAACAATAATACCGTTTACTACTGCTTGCTGCTGTAGCTAAGAGCTTGGCCCGGGGCGTGTATCTGATGTGGCTACGCCACTGGGTACAAGATAAAGAGTATGGAGGGGGAGGCAAAGGCCCCCTACCTCAAGCCTCTCCTCATTTATATAATTCATGTTGTTTGAGGGGAACTTGTGACTGCATCTCTTTACCACCTCCTTCCCTCCCACATGACTACCAACAAGGCAAATAGTTCATATTCAAGTTCAACAACGGGGAGCATTACTACTATGCACGTTTGCACAATGGGCAGTGAAGAAGGTCTCGGGCCACCATCTTTCACACCCATTGGTGATGTAAAATAAAAGGTAAAAACTAAAAGAATTTTTTTAGAAAAATGGTTCACAAAAGGTTTTAGAACCGCCCCAAAACCGTGGCAGAAAGGCATGTGAAATTTCCCACCCTATGTGGGAAATAGGATCCACTGTCCTTCAAAAAGAATACTAGTGTTGTGCTTACAAGAAATTAAAGTGCTATTAGGCCCGATGCAAGATGAGTAAGGCTCAGATGGTAATAATATGGTGGAGGTCAGAAAACAAAACATATCAAACGGTATACCGGTAAACCGGATGTTGTAGAACATTTTAAAAAATCTATGAAAAATCTAGCACATTGGCACAACATCAATATATATTGTCACAAAATTTCGTATCAAAATTTGAAACATTTCTTCAGATACAAAAATAAGAAATTTGACATCAAGGTGGTAATGGGCCAAATCTAAAGCCCAATTTATGTTATGTACTATTCAATGTTGATTCTTTTTAAATAGAGCTATGTTTCAAATTTTGACTTGAAACTTTGTGACAACCTATATTAATGTTGTGTGGATGTCCTAATTATTTTTAGATTTTCTTGAACATTTTAAAATGTGCAACATGAGTTTGGTGTATCGATAGCACTACACGCATTGGTGCACCATATATTCTCCTTGTTTAGTCGAGTGAAACTGGCGAATTGGTACAACCACAACACAAATGCTATGTTTCTCTTATAGCAACACATATGATAGTGGCGAACCAACCTGTGGTTGGGTGGTTCGAGGGACTGTGGTATCCCCAGCCCACCAGGGTTCAATTCCTGGTGCTCGCATTTATTCCTGGATTTATTCTAGGATTTCCGGCGATGCGCATTCAGTGAGAGGAGACGTTCCCGTCGACGACGAGGCGCCTACGGTGACTTCATAAATCTCAAGATGATATGTCGGCTCAGTCTTTCAGAGATACTCATAGGGATAGGTTGTGCGTGTGTGCGCTCATAGGGATGAGTGTATGCGTGTGTATATGAGCGCTTGTGTCTGTACTGATGTTAAAAAAACACATATGATAGTGCTCGCTCACACATGCATTCGTAGCAGGCCGACCCATTAGCGAGAGTGGGAGGTGCTGTAGCGGTTTTGGGTAGTTATTCCATTGGTTTTGGAAGCTTCCATCGTTTTTCCTTCTTTGTATTTCTCTACTGGTTTTCTAGATATCTTGCCAGTTTTTTATTTATTGAATTTCTTTTTTGTTCTTCCTTTTTCTTTTTGTTCATTTTTATTGTATGTTTTTCCTTTTCCTTTTCTTAAAAACTTGATATTTTTTAAATTTCAGAATATTTTTCAAGTTCTTGAACTTGTTTTAAATTTATGAACTTTGATGGTGTTATGACTTAGGGGTGCGTCACCTTGTCGGTTTCCAACCCAATTAGGGCGGCCCGAGGTCCCTAGGCCGTTTCCGCCTTGAGGCATCAGGTTGGCCCATGGGCTCTATGGAATGAAGACTTTGAAGCCCTGTTGCTCAAGAGAAGGAAGCCGGATTTGTGGAGAACTCTCTCCATCGTAGTAGGTGGCTAGGTTGTGTTTCCCTAAAAAAAAGGTGGCTAGGTTGTGTAACCTTAGTGGCCCCGGTATCTTATATAAACGGTGGCCGAGGTGGTCGATAAAGCACATTAGAATTGCTCGGTCTGTACTTTCTACACCCCAATCGCAATATACACTAGCAGGAGTAGTGATTCACCTCGTAAGAAGATCTGAACCTACGTAAATCTATCTTCTGTTTCCCCTTTGACCTAAATCGCCACACCGGGATACCCTTACGAGGGATCTGTCGGAATCTTTTCCGACAAACCTTTTTTAAGTTTTTTTGAGTTAGCAAACATTTTAAAATTCACAAAGCATTTTTAATTCATGATTTTTTGAATTCATGGACATTTTCAAATTCTGTTTTTTTTGAATTCATGATTTTTGAATTCACGGCCATTTACAAAAATTGCAAACATTTTCAAATTCATGAATATTTTCTGAATTCGTGGACATATTGTAAATTTCTGAACATTTTTTGAATTCATGAATTTTCTGAAATTTGTGAATAGTTTTCAATTCGTGATCAATTTTTCATTTTTGTGCACACTTCTGTAATGCACGGACACTTTTTATTTTTTAATTGAAATGATACCACTGAAAACAAGAAACCGGCAAACCAACCTGTGGTTGGATGGTTAGAGGGACTGTGGTATCACCAGCCCACCAGGGTTTAAATCCTAGTGCTCGCATTTATCCCTGAATTTATTTCAGGATTTCCGGCGATGCGCATTCAGTGGGAGGAGACGTTTTCGTCGACGATGAGGCGTCTATGGTGACTTCGTAAATCTAAAGATGATATGCCGGCCCAGTCTTTCGGAGGTGCTCATAGGGGCATGGTGTGCATGTGTGCGTTCATATGGGTGAGTGTATGCGTGTGTATATGAGCGCTTGTGTCTATACTGATGTTAAAAAAAACAAGAAGCCGAAGGTAAAAAAGACCAACTAAAAGGACCAAAATATATATTTAAAAAATTTAAATAAAACTCACCGTGCGCTAGCTTGCTCTGCGGCGCGCTGGGTCAAGCCTATGTAGTCGCGTGCGACTCGAGCTGGCGTCGTGAGCGACGCGAGGCGCAATTGATCGCAACGAGCGACACATAGCATCGCCCCAGCCACAATGCCACCCGCGCCGGCGACGGCTACGACGGCGGCGGCGGCGCAGCACCTTGAGTCCGTCCTCCCTTGCCTGACCACGCTCTCACACTACAAGCAGTTCCACGCGCAGCTCATCACCTCGGCCCGCCTCTACTTCGAGCCCTCCCTCCGAGCCCGCTTCCTCGACCGCCTCGCGCTCTCCGCGCACGCCGCGGCGCTGCCGCACGCCCTCCTCCTCCTCCGCTCCCTCCCGTCCCCCGCCACCAACGACCTCAACGCCGCCCTCCGTGGCCTCGCCGCCTCCCCGCACCCCGCGCGCTCGCTCCTCCTCCTCGCCGGCCGCCTCCTCCCCTCGCCGTCCCCACCGCGGCCCCGCCTCGACGCGCTCTCCCTCTCCTTCGCGCTCAAGGCCTCCGCCCGGTGCTCGGACGGCCCCGCCACCCTCCAGCTCCACGCGCTCGTCCTCCGCCTCGGCTGCACGGCTGACGTGCGGCTGATCACCACGCTGGTCGACTCGTATGCGAAATGCGACGACCTCGCGTCCGCACGGAAGGTGTTCGATGAAATGACCGTGCGCGACGTGGCCTCGTGGAATGCGCTGCTTGCTGGGCTGGCTCAGGGGACTGAGCCTACCCTGGCCCTGAAGCTGTTCCACAGACTGGTAGGGAGCTTCCGGGAGTTGCCACCAAGGGAGGCACCCAATGAGGTGACCATGGTTGCCGCGCTTTCTTTGATGGTGATAAAGAGCACCCAAGGTTGCAGGAGATTTACAGAGCGCTAGAGGAAATTGTGTCGAGAATAGGTGAGCTGGGATATGAGCCGGAAACAAGCAATGTGCTTCATGACATCGGGGAGGAGGAGAAGCAGTATGCATTGTCTTATCATAGCGAAAAATTGGCCATTGCATTTGGGTTGATTGCCACGCCACCTGGGGAGACCCTGCGGGTGATAAAAAATCTCCGAATCTGTGGGGACTGTCATGTAGTGGCAAAGCTAATATCTAAAGCCTATGGCCGAGTGATTATCATCCGGGATAGAGCAAGATTCCATCGGTTTGAAGATGGGCAGTGCTCTTGCAGCGATTACTGGTAAAACACTGGTGTGTTCGGTGATTTACAGGGCTGATGGAGTTGATAATGAGCCACTAACTTCACAGATCAACAGACTACAGGTTTGTCGGGAGTTCATACAAACCCAGCTTGCAAGTGTCGCTTCGTATGATTCAACTTTCATTTGAGAAGAATCTTGCAAGTGAACTCAACCCCACGAGCTTGAACTTTACTCTGTGTTTGTGTTACTACATGAGTGTTCACAATCCATTAAAGTGTATGATCACTGAGAGGCCATCAGATATTACACCTACAAGATGTAAACAGATAATAGCTTTGCACTAGCGTTATTCTGGTGTGCTATTAGAGAGAGCAACCAGGCGTGTGTGGGATAGGGCTCATGATATTTTTCCGTTCTGGGAGCCCAGAGAAATTAACGTATTTGTGGAAAATATTTTCCTTTACATTGCTTTCTAGTTCCTCCTAACAATCTTACAGTGCCATATTATACTCATGGTTCTTATTTATATTAATGTACATTAACTTCATCTGATATCAAAATGTCCAACCTTTTGAGGATGCAATTATTTTATAAGGTCTTTGAGTCTGCAGAATAAGATCCTCCTTCACACTCTTTTTTGTAGAAGACTGTCTGCCATAAGACCATAGTGTTTAATGGAGTCAAAATAGCTTGAGCTTGTTATGAACACAACCTTTTTCTCCTTTCTCCATTTTGTCCTGCACAGTCATGGTTGCACAGACTTAAAAACATATAATGTTCTCTCAGAAATATCACTGTTGACATGTCATTTTTTATAGCAAATTTATTAGCAGCAGGTATGAGTTTTCACTATGCAAAATGGAGTTACCCTCAAGATATTGTTTTCTTTGAATATTTCTGGAGATTTAAGCTATCAAGGAACCTCTTTCCTCTGATCGCAAAAAGAAAAAAGCAACTTCTTTCGTTGACTTATTTTTCCTATGTATGTTCCAACCGCTCTCAGTATGCACTAAGTTTGATTGTCCCTTTCATCCAAGCATGAATTGCAGATCATGTTCTATGATGAATATGTAAATTGGCAGGTTGCATCTGTCACATCTCATAGTTTGGTATTGTTTTCAATATCTTTTTGTTATACATGCTGATACGTCCAGAAACTCTTTGCAGCACTTTGTAGACGGCTAATTCGATTTGAAGGTGCCGCTGGTCAGGCATTCATTGTTTTGTTGTTGGCTGCACAGAGACAGCCTTAAGGAAGAATGAGAGAAATTCAATGAGAAATGAGTAGATCTGTAGATACGATGCATCCAACCAGAAGCATTCTGCTCTTGTAAAGGTAAGCCAGCTATTCCATGGCAGTATAATATTGCGATAGTTCCATTTCTCTTGTGAGTTGTGAAGGCGAATCGAGTCAGCCATACTCTGCGGACAAAGTAATGAAGTTTATCATGTATCTAAATTTCCTTCATGGAAAAACATGAACACAAACTGTTCATTGAAGAAGCTATGTTAGTACTGAATTTCTTACTGTGTACTGTAATTATCTATGCAAATTTAGATAGTGTTTGGACATTTGATAATGTTAGAGCTAATGCTGCATGGGACTGGATTACTCTTGCAGTGGGGGAGAATAGAGGTTAAAGGGGCAAGAATGAAAGTGAGGAAAGGATGATCACTCTCAAAGCTTCAATATTCAGAGTTGATGCAAAGTCTCTGGTCTACCATGCTCCTGCCCTTTCTCAGAAGTCTTGGTTGTCCAGAAATGGCGCAACCGAAATGCATTCAAAGACATTCACATGGATTGAGTGCCACCTATCGCTTTGGTTGTCAGAGCTCCCCATTGGCTCTTAACCAGCCCGCTTAACATCTACCATAATCGGCATTGGTGTTGTCAATTGTAAGCCTATCCCTTGTCACCAGGGCTACTGCTTATGCAGTGCATTCCGCCGTTGTGTAAGTTCAGTTATGAAGAGATTGTAAAAGTACGTTAAATGAAGTTTGGGGTCTTATGTTACTGGGCTGAAACCATCTGTCCCTGAAAGCTAATGCAGCTCCTCTACTTTAATGGAAGAGAGCCTGAGTTCATGACCGCATCAGATGTGCATCAGGCTTGAGTTCATGACACTAAACCTGATAAGATCCTGTGATCTCATAGTTACTGTCGATGCTGTGCAAATTATACAGTGAGAAATGTTTGGCTGAACCATGCACCTCCATGGGCCTCGAATGTTCAATGCTTATTCAGGACATGTGCCGCTATGCCATTCTACCACACCTCTATATTCAGGCACCTCCATTTTATCCGTGCAACTTTAAACAATCTACTCCACCTATAAATTCAGGTGCTGCTATTCTATCTGTTCAATCTTTCATACATATTTGTAACGTCCAGTCTTTATCAAATGTTTCTAATATTTTTATCCAAGATGGACGGGCACAGCAAATCACGTCTTGCGGTCTTGGTCTTTTGTTATGCGCGCAGACAGAAATTTACATGATTCCTGGAGAGAGTGCACATGTTCTTATTTGTAGTACATTATTTAACACGGAAGATTCACATGGTACAGGCAGCACCATTTAGCATGATAACAGATAGGGAGTAGATGGCATGGCTGTTTTATTCTCACATATCACCGTTTTTTTGTAGTTTTACTTCTTTGGTGTGTCTGCATGGTTCCAGTTGGTATGCGCCAAGGAAGTATAACTCCTTCCACCGGCCACATCTTCTTCACGTATCTGGCTGCTAATTTCTTTCAGGTCATCTTCGGTGAGCTTTATCTTTAAGGAGTCAATGTTGGAGTCCAGGTTCTTGATCTTTGTTGTCCCTGAGAAATTAGAGAGCATATTTATCGGTGATCAAATGCCAGTCTACTGGAAAAATGGACTTGACTGCTAATGCACACGTTTGGAACTTGGAAGTGACAAGAATTATGAATTAGCACATGTTTGGAGGTATTCAAACATCAGGACAAACTGTAGAGTAAATTCATTGCCAAATAAAGCTGGACTGCAACTGAAATATTTCACTTCTACCAGAATGCATGCAAGAAAGACGATCTTGAGTATTTCCGCCTTTTATGAGAATTATGATCTCAATAAAACCACCCCCCCTTGGTGACATGAGAAGGGACTGCAACATTTACCTGGTATGGGAACCACATCATCTCCTTGATGCAGCACCCAAGCTAAAGCTAGCTGAGCAGGGCTGCGCTGGTGCTTCCTGGCTAGTTCTTCCATTTTCAGATAGAGATGCTTGTTCTTCTCCAGGTTTTCTGCTGAAAACCGTGGGTGCCTTTTCTGTGAGAAAGATACAGCAATGCCTAAGTAACTGAAAAGAACTGACTGCTGCAAATGAAGCATTTGACTGTCTCAGTACCAGATTGGATTCATCAGACACTTGCTTCTTCTTAATCAATGAAAATGGCAAGTCTTTTGCCTCGTTTCAAAAAAAAAAAAGTTATGAAGAAATACGTAAAATGAAATTTCGGTCGAATGTTGCTGGGCTGGAATTATCTGTCTCTGAAAGCTAATGGGAGAGAGCCTGGAGTATGTGGAGTTGACTGCATCATATGTGCATCACGCTTGAGTTCGTGACATTAAACCTGATAAGATCTTGTGATTTCGTAGTTACTGTCTATGCTGTGCACATTCTACATCCAGAAATGTTTGGCAAAACCATGGACCTCCACGGATATCTACATTTGTTCCGGATATCTGCCGCTATGCCGGTTTGTTCAGACGCAGCCATTTTATCCATTCAACTTTAAACAATCTACCCCACCCGTAAATTCAGGGGCTGCTATTCTATCTGCTCAATCTTTCCTTTGTAACGTGCAGTCTTTATCAAATGTTTCTAATATTCTCGCCCAAGATGGATGGGTACGGAAATCACATCTTACAGTCTCAGCCCTCTTGTACGGTAGATTCACAGGGTACAACCTGCACATTCAGCACAACATCAGATATCATGGCACGGTTGTTTCGTTCTCACTTGTCACTGTTTTGGTTGTTGTTCTACTTCTTTGGTGTGTCTGCATGGTTCCAGTTGGCATGGGCAAAGGAAGTATAACTCCTTCCACCGGCCACATCTTCTTCACGTATCTGGCTGCTAATTTCTTTCAGGTCATCTTCTGTGAGCTTTATCTTTAAGGAGTCAATGTTGGAGTCCAGATTCTTGATCTTGGTTGTCCCTGAGAAATTACAGAGCATATTTGTCAGTTATCAAATGCCAATCTACTGGAAAAATGAGCTTGATTACTGATGCACTCGTTTGGATCTTGGAAGCGGCAACAAACGCAAGAGTTTTCTTTGAGGATAAATTAGGCCATTTTCGGAGGCGTCGAAACTGTTCACGGTTCAAAATCAACACGACGGTACAAACGGTAGAGCAAACAACCACAATGATATTTTCGCCTACCTTGTTTCACGGCCAAATAAAGCTGGATAAGTTTCTGAAAGAGGAAAATGCACCAATACACAGAATTTACCTGGTATGGGAACCACATCATCCCCTTGATGCAGAACCCAAGCTAAAGCTAGCTGAGCAGGGCTGCACTTGTGCCTCCTAGCTAGTTCTTCCATCTTCAAATAAAGATGCTTGTTCTTCTCCAGATTTTCTGCTGAAAACCGTGGGTGCCCTTTCTGGGAAAAAGATACATGAAAGGGTTCAAGCAAGCCTAAGTAACTAAAAATAATTGACTACTGAAGATGAAGTGGTAGGAGCTGGGACCCTACCGGGTCTAGGGCGTAGGTTGTAGGGGAAGGAGGGGGCTGGGCGTGGTGTTGCTCGCAGTCGCCGGCGGCAGGGCACCGTCGTGCGCGAGAGGAGGCGGCGGTGCAAGGAGCTGGAGGTGGCTAGGGTTAAGGTCCGGCTCCTCCGGAAGCCGGGCAATAGATTTATTCTTATTGCTTGATTAGATTGATACATCTCCTCTTCTTATATAAAGATGTTTACTTGACTCCTAAGCAAACGTCCTAATAACTATAAGATAATTGGGCTAAGCCCCTAATAATGATAAGATAACTTGGGCCACATTAACTGGGCTAAACCCCTAATATGCCGGTCATAACACTTCTCCCCGCCCACACAAGCAGCTCGTCCTCGAGCTGTAAGGTGGGAAATCGCTTGCTGAACTTCTCGAGGTGATCAACCAGCGTCAAACACCTTAGCGGCAGCTGGGGCGGCCAGGTCGGCGGCGACGGCGTCCTTCGGAATGTAGTCTGCAGCCTCCAGGTAGAAGAGTCGCGGGTTGACGTGGCCGGGCGTGTAGGGCTCGTCGCAGTTGAAGCACAACCCTTGGCGATGACGCTCGAGTAGCTCGGCCGAGGTGAGCCAGCGGAACGGGCGCGCCGCGGTCGCGGCGAGGGGTGCCGTGGAAGCATGAGCAGGCCGACCCTGCGCGGGAACATCCGGCTAGGGTAGCGACCCATCGGTCCGGGATGGTGATTCCTGCTGGATGGCCACCGCGCGACGCTCGAACGCGCGAGCGTAGTACATGGCCGTCTGGAGATCCTGGGGTCCCCGAAGCTCCACGTCCATGCGGATGTAATCCGGAAGTCCACCGACGAAGAGGTCGGCCCGCTGCTGCGCCGCCACGCCCGATGCATGGCATGCCAGGGCCTGGAAACAGTCGGCGAAGTCCTGAACCGTGGAGATGAAGGGAAGGCGACCTAGCTCTGCCAGGCGGCTCCCGTGGATCGGTGGCCCAAAACGAAGGAGGCAGAGCTCGCGGAAGCGCTCCCAAGGGGCATGCTGCCTCGCCCCGCCAAGGCATAGTACCAGTCTGCATGCGGCGCCAAGGTGGTAAGAGGCGAGCCAGTGCACGCTCCGAGACGAGGGTGCGCCGCGAAGAAGCTGCCGCCTTGGTTGAGCCAGTTGAGGGGGTCCTCCGTGCCATCATAAGTGGCGAAGTCCAGTTTGGCAAACCGCGGCGGTGTCTGAGTTGGAGCGCCGTGGCCGACTGGCTTGGAGGTGCGAAGCAGCGCGGATTGGGGCGTCCGATCAGCATGGCCGCGACCCGTGGAGTGCCCCGCCGAGCCGGAGGGATCGCCGAACTGCAGAGTGGGTGCCGGCAGGTCTCCAGCCGACGCGTAGAAGGGTGGTGGCGATGATCCGGTCAGCTAGGACGGTATTGGGGACGGTGATGGCGGGAAGCGCACATGCTGGATCGGTACGCCTCCCTGCATGGGTGACCCGGCCTGTCTTTGGCGGGGGTGGGGCAGCGGCATTGCGGCGACGGACCCAGTGGCGTGGGGCGCAGCGAGGCAGGGGCCGCCATCGTGGCTATTGAGGCGTGGCGGCGGGCGGCGATGGGGCGGCGGCAATGGGCTGTGGCTGCCCGGACCCGGAGGCGTCGGCCAGCCGAGGGCCGGGCCGCCATCAGGCTATTGAGGCGCGGCAATGGCGCCGAGTCGGCCATCATGCCAATGGGGGCGACGGCGGGCGACGGCTGACCGGGCTAGTGGTGGTGTAGAGGCCCGATCGGCGCCGTGGTGGCCGCGTACTAGGGCAGGGTGTAGGATCGAAAGTATGTCTAGAGGGGGGGTGATTAGACTACTTGACCAAATAAAAATCTATCCTTTTCCCAATTTTAGTTCTTGGCAGATTTTAACAACTTTGGACTAATCAAGCAATCTTGACACAATTCAAGCAAGCATGCAAAGAGTATATGAGCAGCGAAAAGTAAAGTATGCAACTTGCAAGAATGTAAAGGAAAGGGTTTGGAGGATTCAAATGCAATTGGAGACACGGATGTTTTTGTCGTGGTTCCGATAGGTGGTGCTATCGTACATCTACGTTGATGGAGGCTTCAACCCACGAAGGGTAGCAGTTCTTGTGAGTCCACGGAGGGCTCCACCCACGAAGGGTCCACGAAGAAGCAACCTTGTCTATTCCACCATGGCCGTCGCCCATGAAGGACTTGCCTCACTAGCGGTAGATCTTCATGAAGTAGGCGATCTCCTTGCCCTTACAAACTCCTTGGTTCAACTCCACAATCTTGTCGGAGGCTCCCAAGTGACACCTAGCCAATCTAGGAGACACCACTCTCCAAGAAGTAACAAATGGTGTGTTGATGATGAACTCCTTGCTCTTGTGCTTCAAATGATAGTCTCCCCAACACTCAACTCTCTCTCACAGGATTTGGATTTGGTGGAAAGAAGATTTGAGTGGAAAGCAACTTGGAAGGCTAGAGATCAAGATTCATATGGTAGGAATTGAATATCTTGGTCTCAACACACGCATAGGTGGTTCTCTCTCAGAAAATGTGTATTGGAAGTGTAGGTTCGTTCTGATGGCTCTCTCCATGAATGAATAGGAGGTGGAGGGGTATATATAGCCTCCGCACAAAATCTAACCGTTACACACAACTTGCCAAACTCGATGGGACCGAATTAATAAACTCGGTCGGACCGATTCAGCAAATCTAGTGATCGTTAGGATTTTCGGTGGGACCGACATGCAACTCGGTAGGACCGATATGGTTAGGGTTAGGGCATAACGTAATTTCGGTGAGACCGATTACACAAACTCGGTGAAACCGATTTTGGTAATAAGCTAACCAGAGAGTTGGTCACGTAAACTCGGTGGGACCGATTTGCTCATCTCGGTGAGACCGAAATGTTACAAAAGGGAAACAGAGAGTTTACATTGCAATCTCGGTGGGACCGATCGCTCATCTCGGTGGGACCGAAATGTTACGAAGGGAAACAGAGAGATTACAATCCCATCTCGGTGAGACCGAGATCCCTATCGGTGAGACCGATTTGCCTAGGGTTTGTGGCGGTGGCTATGACATCTGAACTCGGTGGCGCCGGATAGAAAGAATCGGTGGGGCGAGTTTGACTTTTGGTTTAGGTCATATGTGGATGTGAGAAAGTAGTTGAGGGCTTTGGAGCATATCACTAAGCATTTTGAGCAAGAGCCTCATTAAGCAACACCTCATCCCTCCTTGATAGTATTGGCTTTTCCTATAGACTCAATGTGATCTTGGATCACTAAAATAGAAAATGTAGAGTCTTGAGCTTTGAGTTTGAGCCGATCCTTTTGTCCTTAGCATTTTGAGGGGTCCACTTTTCTCACCCATGCCATGCCAATCATTGAGCTTTTCTGAAATATTATTCTTGAAATAGCATTAGCTCAATGAGTTATATGTTGTTAGGAATTACCAAAACCACCTAGGGATAGTTGCACTTTCAATCTCCCTCTTTTTGGTAATAGATGACAACATATAGATCAAAGCTTCGACAAATGATAGTAAGAGTGAAATACATCGTCGCTTTGAGAAGTATATGATAAGCAAGAGCTCCCCCTAAATTTGTGCATAGTTTACGATTTGCTTTGGACTGCAAATGCACAATGAGTTAGGATAATGGGTTACTCTTCCATGTCACATACATCTTGGTGGAGCGCTCAAAATGATAATAATTAAATACATGCACTCATCACCAAGCAAAGTGAATGATCATAAAAAGATAATGTCATCCAACAAGCATTAAGGTAGCATAATGATCAAACACATGATCATCCAAGTATCACACACAAGCATAAAGTATTTCAAACAAGCAAATGACAAAGTTCAACCACCAAAAGAGCAAGAGAGAACAAAAAGCATAAAAAACAACACTCTCTCTCGAAGCCTATGATCTATACATTTTCTCCCCCTTTGGCAACAAGTTACCAAAAAGTTCATAAAAATGCATAGTGCTAGATCGACTCTCAGGCTTGGTCTTCAGGCGGTGGTGTAGATAGGACTCCAAGGACGAAGGCATTAGTTGATGTAGATGGAGCTGGTGGAGTGGGTCTTTGGAGCTGGTGGCATCAAGGCATGTAGCTGGTGCGGATGAAGTTGCTCACGTGTGCAGCAGGCATAGCAGCTGATCTCTGACCTCTGGGCACTCTAGCAAAAACATCAGTGGTTGTCTTGCCCTTCTTCTCCTGCACTTCCTCCTGAAGTTTCTCAACAACAGACTGTATCTTAGTGACCTTCACATCTAAATCATAGAACTTCTGCTCCATTATCCTCTCCAAGCTCTCCTGGTTTCGAGTCAGGGTGGCCAATCCCTTCTCAATTCTCAGAGTAGAGGCAATCAAGTATCCAAGCTGATCTTGCTTGCTCTTCAGAAGATACTGAGATGCCTCATCCATGGTTGGCATATTTGCAGCCTTTGCAGTCCTTGCCTTCTCCCTCTTTGCTTGTGCTTGCACAAAAGATGGTTCATTTTCATCCATCACCATAGTGTTGTTCTCAAAGTCTGGGTAGATGAGAATATGTTCCTTGTCCAATAGATATGTGCCAGTGCCCATCTTGGAGTTGATCAGCTCCTGGATCTGTGGGGCATACCCACAACTTCTCTTCTGATTTGCAGCTGTTCTCTTAATGGTTTCCACAATTAGGCTCATGACTTTGAACTTCTGTGGGACATCAAATATGTGCAGCAAGTTAATGGAGTGTCCTCTGATCATTCTGTGATCACCTGATTTTGGCAAAAGAGTGTGCCTGAGGATCCAGTTGATTGTGGGTAGACCAGATAGCAAGTGTTTCACTGAACCAAATTGGTGAGTCTCAAGGTCTGCATCAGGAATCTCCTTGTATATGCTAGCCATTGAGTTATGATCCTTCTTCTTCTTGGCATAGACATCCAAGTCATCTTCACTCTCCTCAGGAGCATTGATCAATTTAGCCCACCCTTCAATAGTTGACTGATGCCTAGTACCTTCAGACATCCAGACAATTCTTCCATCTGGGTAGAAATGAGCTGTGGAGTAGAATTGCATAATCAGCTCATCATTCCACTTTGTGAGCTTCTGAGCCACAAACTCATCAACTCCACAAGCCTTGAAACTATCATAGACTCCAGGATAGTGTTCTTCATTCTCCTTGATGCACTTCCGGTCCGCCCATCTCATATCACGATCGTAGGCTTCTTGTCAAGCAACACCGTCTCATAAAAGTCCTCATTGTTCCTTAGTGTGGAACACCCGTAGTCCACAGCAGTTCTTCTTCGATGGCATATGGATCGAGACTCTCTCCATAGCCTCAATCACGAATCCTTTCGATTTTCATGTTCTCGACTCTTTGGATGAGCATCGTTGTGATCTGGAATTTTTGGCTTCAACTTCCTCAAGACATGTGACTCATCATCTTCTTCTTCCATTGCAACTTCAGGCACTGGGGCCTTGTTCTTCTCTACTGCTGGGATGTTCCTAGTGATCCTCTTGGGTTTTGGAGCAGCTGCCTTGGGAGCTTCTTTGGGCTTAGATGGAGCAGCCCATGATTTGATAGCATCTCCCATAAGCTTCTGAGCTTTAGGTGCTGGTGCAGTGATACGTCTCCGTCGTATCTACTTTTCCGAACACTTTTGCCCTTGTTTTGGACTCTAACTTGTATAATTTGAATGGAACTAACCCGGATTGACGCTGCTTTCAGCAGAATTGCCATGGTGTTGTTTTATGTGCAGAAAACAAAAGTTCTCGGAATGACCTGAAACTCCACGGAATATCTTAGAATAAATAATAAAAAATCCTCGCCAAAGATGAAGACCAGGGGGCCCACACCCTGTCCATGAGGGTGGGTGATGAAGTCATGTACCTGGGGTAGGGCCATAGACCTGCCCAAAGGTACCCTCCACAAGGAGATTCACAAGAGAAGCAACCTTCCAGTCGACCTGGTAGGTTTCCACTCGACAGATTCAAAGACACTCGACTACGAAGACCCACTCGACCACCAGGAGTCCAAGAGC
Organism: Aegilops bicornis; assembly: GCA_021605145.1. Taxonomy (NCBI): domain Eukaryota; kingdom Viridiplantae; phylum Streptophyta; class Magnoliopsida; order Poales; family Poaceae; genus Aegilops; species Aegilops bicornis. The sequence continues at coordinate 212,348,877 of CM038675.1, read as the reverse complement.
CACTCGGTACCCAAATGGTCTGTAGTTAAATAGTCTTTATGACCTTAATGACACTTTATGTAAGGCGTTACCAGTAACGCCTAGCTTTAACGCACCTTAAACCCTCTACTACGTGGGTTGGCTGGGGTCTGGCGCACTCTATATAAGCCACCCCTCCACAGTAGAAGGGTTCGCACCCTGTAACACATACGCATATAATCCAATCGACCGCCTCCGGGCTCCGAGACGTAGGGCTATTACTTCCTCAGAAGGGCCTGAACTCAGAAATCCCTTGCGTATACAACTACTCCATAGCTAGGATCTTGCCTCTCCATACCTACCCCCATTCTCTTGTCAGGACTTAGAACCACGACGGTTGGCGCCCACCGTGGGGCGGTGTTCTAGCGATTTGTTGGAGAAGTTGGGATTCTTTCGATCTCCGGCATCATGGTTTTGGTGGAGTTACGGTCGACGGCCACGAGATCTGTCTCGTGCGCTCACGTTAAATCACCGACGACTCCGCAACCCAGGAGGCTCCACTCGGCGTGGGCCGCTCCCCGTCCATGAGGCGACGACTTTCGCTGCGTGTGTCCATGGCGTCCTCCTGCGGCAACCGTCGACCCAAGATGGGTCGGCTCTGCTAGCTTCACTCCAAGTCTCCCACCGCGCAAGCGTTCCGGCCGGTCGAGGCTTCAGCGGTGGTTGAGGCATGCGGTGGCCCGCCACCGGCCATCCCCAAGTCGCGGCGATCGAGCCCGACGAATCTCTCTACTACCGCTCGACTGTCGCCGACCGGCTCCGTGAGACGACGTCCGAATGCGATAGCGATGACCAGCGGCAGAGGTTACGATGGTCGATGGACCACGCGGTCCCCTGGATTCACCCGCACCAACGAAGGTGGCGGTGGAGGCGATCCGGTGCAAGCCCACGAAGAGTACTTGCTCGAGCCCTCACTTCGCTCAGTAGGAGGAGCTTCGTCGTCGGAACATGGATGCACTTCACACTCCTATCGTTGGAGAAACCCCGAGGCTCGCGCCTTGGAGGATGCGCGCAGCCAACTTTGGTGGCGCACTCGGCTGGAGAATCTTCAACAGTACTCGACGAGCGTCTGTGACCGAGGGTTCCGTAATCCAGTCGACGCCAGCTCTTTCAACCGCCAACTCAGGTATATCGAACTCCGATTCAGAATTTAGCAGCCGCCCGTATAGCGAGTCAATTCAGCCTTCGCAATCGGAGGCAGGTAGAGGTTTGCAAGAAATCGAGGATTTGCTCGGGCGTGGAGATCAAAACTCAGTTGTATCCCGATCGCGAGAACAGGGTTCACAAACCGATCCGTCATTGCGAATTCATTCCGATCGGCCCATAGTCCAAGATCACCCCGAGGCGTGAGGAACGTGGGGCTGGCGTGATGATCAATACAAAGGTCATGCGGCGATATGAGCACCGATTCGATCACAACGATCGACGTCGAGTGCCCACTCCTCCCCAAGGGGTGGATCATACGCTCCTCGGCAGGACGACAGACGCCAAAACAAAGGTCTTTGGCGAAGAGTTCCACGACCCCGAGGAACCGAGCTTTGATGCGAGATCTATTATCGTCCAAGGTTTGGTCGACAGAACAGAGCTCACCGAGACGGCCATGATAGAGATGTTCCTTCCAGCAGCAGAAGTTCATGTCTCGGGACCGAGTGTTTCAGCAGAGCCATCGAGCCGCGATGATTCCTCCCAACTTCAAAGTTGGCGGCGGAGTCGGCAAGTTCATGGAGAATCCAAGCCCCGACACTTGGCTTGAAGATTACCGAGTGGCGGTTCAGATCGGCGGTGGCAACGATGAGGTAGCCATGAAGCATTTGCCTCTTATGTTGGAGGGTTCAGCCGAGCGTGGTTGAATCGATTAGCACCAAAGATATTTACACTTGGGAAGATCTTGCCCGAGTGTTTGTCGTGACATTTGAAGGAACTTGCAAGCGACCAGCAGGTTTGACGGAGTTGCAGTCGTGTGTGCAAAAGTCGAGTGAAACTTTGAGAGATTATATCCAGAGGTGGATCACTTTGCACCACACAGTCGAGAATGTTTCTGATCACCAGCGTCTGTGCCTTCAAGGAAGGTGTCAAGAATGAGAATTGAGTTTGAAGTTTGGTCGAACCAGAGATATGACCCTGAGTCGGATGATGGAGATTGCCACCAAGTATGCAAATGGTGAAGAAGAGGATCGGCTCCGGAGTGGTAAATATAAATCGGCCGCCAATGAGAAGGGCGGAGGAAATTCGATGGAAGCGAAGCGCAAAGCCGAGCCCGGCTCCGGAGAGGCCTTGGCCGTGACCCGAGAAAGTTCAAGGGGAAACCCAAGGGTCCTTGGAACCCCAAGAAGGTGAAAGACCAGGATGGAAACGACGTGTTGGATTTGCCATGTCATATTCATACAAAGAAAGATGAAGAGGGTAAACTCATTTACCCAAAACATACCACTCGACAGTGTCGACTCCTGATTCAGCAGTTCCAAGGGAAACATGTCAAGGATAAGGATAAGGAGACAGACAAAGTTGAGGACAGAGATGACAGTGATGGTGGATATCTCCAGGTCAATTCCACCCTGATGATTTTTGCTGACGTCGAAAGCAAAAGTCGATTGAAGGTTATCAATCGAAGTAAACTTGGTTGCTCCGGCGACTCCCAATTATCTGAAATGGTCCTGCATCGCCATCACATTCGACCGGTCGATCACCGACGCACATTGCCACCCACAGGAGGCAAGCATTGGTGGTCGACCCGGTTGTCGAAGGCACTCGACCGACCAAAGTCCCGATGGATGGTGGTAGTGGATTGAACATATTATACGCAGAGACGTTGAAAGGGATGGGCATTCCGATGTCCGGACTCGATTCCGATAACATGAGCTTCCACGGAGTCATTCCTGGAAAGAAGGCTGAGTCACTCTGCCAAATTGCTCTTGATGTAGTTTTTGGTGACTCAAAGCATTTCCGGAAAGAAAAGTTGACCTTTGAGATCATGGATTTCCAGAGCGCTTATCACACTATTCTGGGAAGACCAGCTTATGCACGTTTCATGGCCCGACCATGTTACGTGTATCTTAAACTGAAGATGCCTGGTCCCAAAGGCGTGATCACTATCACGGGCAATCGGAAGAAGGCAGAAGAGTGCTTCCAGAAAGGCTCTAAGATCACCGATGCTCAGTTGGCAATGGTAGAGCTACAAGAGTATCAGAAAACTGCAGATCCGAGTGATTTGTTGCGAGCTAAGAAGCCCGCTACGGAGTCAGCATTTCAGTCGACTGGCGAGACGAAACAGGTTCACATTCACCCGACTGATCCCAATGCTGCTCCGACCAACATCTCAACAACACTCGACTCAAAATAGGAAGAAGCGCTCATCTAGTTCCTCCGTGAGAACTGGGACATCTTTGCATGGAAGCTTCGACATGCCGGTGTTCAGGGGCTGGTGAGCATCGCCTACGAGTCGACCCAAAATTCAAACCGGTTAAAGAGTATCTTGGCGGTCCGCTGTGTAAGAGAAATGCCATTGGCGAGGAGGTGGCTCGGCTCTTAGCAGCAGAGTTCATCCGAGAGATCTACCACTCGAGTGGCTCGCCAACGTTGTCATGGTCCCCAAGAAGGACAAGTCGTTAGCATGTGCATCGATTTCAAGCATATCAATCGGCCTGCCGAAAGATCATTTCCATCTTCCTCGCATCGACCAAATAGTCGACTCAACTGTGGATGCGAGAGGTTGTCTTTTAGACGCCTATTCCGGGTACCATCAGATCCGTCTGTATGGACCCGATGAGATTAAAACAGCGTTCATCACTCCATTCGGGTTCTTCTGTTATGTCACCATGCCATTCGGTCTCAAGAATGCCGGAGCCACATTCATGAGGATGATTCAGAAGTGTTTGTTCACTCAAATCAGTCGGAATGTGGAAGCATACATGGATGATATAGTGGTCAAGTCACGAAAGGGTTCCGACCTATTGACTGACCTTGCTGAAACATTTGCCAATCTCAGGAGGTATGATATCAAGCTTAACCCATCAAAGTGTACATTTGGAGTTCCTGGTGGAAAGTTACTCGGTTTTCTCGTTTTTGAGCGAGGAATCGATGCTAACCTGCGAAAAGGTTGGCACCATACTCCGAATGAAGCGCCTGCATGTGCATGATGTCCGAAACTTCATGGATGCTTGGCCGCTTTAAGTCGATTCATCTCTCGCCTCGGTGAAAAGGCATTGCCTCTTTACCGGTGATGAAGAAGTCGACAAGTTCGAGTGGACTCTAGAAGCTGATGCAGCGCTTGCGAGCTCAAAACTCTGCTCTCCACCCAGCCGGTGCTTGCTGCTCCAATCAGCAAAGAGCCTTTGCTGCTTTACATTGCAGCCATCGGACAAGTCGTCAAGATCTGCATTTACGGTCGAGCGGGAAGAAGAAGGAAAAGCCTTCAAAGTTCAACGCCCAGCTTTATTATCTTTACGAAGTCGACACCGTCAAAGCAAAGATACCCTCACTATCAGAAGCTTGTTTATGGGATCTATATGAGCACGAAGAAGGTTGCTCATTATTTCTCTGATCATTCCATTACAGTCGTCAGCGACGCCCCTTTGTCGGAAATTCTTCATAACAGAGATGCAACTGGTCGAGTGGCAAAATGGGCGATTGAACTCCTTGATATCAAATTCGAGGCAAAGAAAGCCATCAAGTCCCAAGCGATAGCAGATTTCCTCGCCGAGTGGATCGAATAATAGCCTTCCACCCAAGTTCAATCGAACACCGGACTATGTTTTTCGATGGTTCCAAGATGTTGAACGGTTATGGTGCAGGGGTTGTATTGGTTTCCCCAGGAGATAGGCTCAAGTATGTTCTCCAGATTCACTTTGATTCTTCCAACAACGAAGCGAGAATATGAAGCACTCTGTATGGGTTGCGCATGGCCATTTCACTTTCGGCGTCCGTCACCTTATGGTCTATGGCGACTCGGATCTGGTTGTTAATCAAGTGATGAAGGAGTGGGATGTCGAAGCCCAGCTATGACAAAGTTATTGTAATGCAGTGATAAAGCTGGAGAAGAAATTCGAGGGATGAGCTTCATCATATACCCCGACTGAAAAATCAAGCTGCGGATGATTTGGCGAAGATAGGGTCCAAGAGGGAAGCCATTTCCAGTGATGTATTTTTGGAACACATTCATGCTCCATCGGTCAGGAGGATCCTTTCACGTAAGAAGCCTGCAGCAAAAGAGTGCCAATGATCCGACTGAAGTTGAGGTCCCAGCCGTGGTCGACCTGATTATGGAAGTTGTGGTCATCACTCCCGACTGGACAGTGCCGTACATCGCATATATCCTAAGGAAAGAGCTCCCAAAGAATGAAGAAGAGGCTCGACAGATCGTCCGTCGATCCAAGGCCTTTACAGTGATCAAGGGACAATTGTATGCAGAAAGCGCGACTGGAGTCGGCCAGAAGTGTATCACGCCAGAAGAAGGTCAGATAATTCTTGAGGATATCCACTCGGGGACCTGTGGTCATCATGCATCCTCTCGGACCATTGTGGCTAAAGCATACCGAGCGGGATTTTACTGGCCGAAAGCAAATGAAATGGCAAAAGAAATAGTCGACAAGTGTGAAGGATGTCAGTTCTATTCCAACATGTCACACAAGCCAGCCTCAGCCTTGAAGACCATTCCACTCGTTTGGCCCTTCGCTGTTTGGGGATTGGACATGATTGGACCGCTGAGAACTGGCGTAAGCGGCTTCACTCATTTGCTAGTAGCAATCGACAAGTTCACCAAGTGGATCAAGCCAATCCCATCAAGAACCTCGATGCATGCAATCGCTATCGGTTTCATCAGAGAGTTGATATTCAGATATGGAGTTCCGCATAGCATCATCACCGACAATGGGTCAAACTTCGATAATGACAAGTTCAAAGCCTTCTGCGCCTCTCAAGGCACGCGGGTCGACTATGCTCCAGTGGCTCATCCTCAGTCGAATGGACAAGCAGAACGTGCAAACGGCCTCATTCTCAAAGGGCTGAAACCTCGGCTGATGCGTGATCTCAAACACGCAGCCGGAGCTTGGGTCTATGAACTTCCATCAGTTCTCTGGGGATTGAGGACCACTCCTAATCGGTCGACTGGGAGAACTCCATTCTTCCTGGTCTATGGAGCTGAAGCAGTTCTGCCGAAAGTGACACGTTCACAATGCGCCTCGAGTCGAGCTATACTCTGAAGAAGAAGCGGAACAAGCCCGGCAAGATGCAGTCGACCTCTTGGAAGAGGAGAGAGAGATGGCCTTGATCCGCTTGACTATCTATCAACAAGACTTGCGACGATTCCATGCCAGAAATGTGAAGAGTCGAGCCTTCCAAGAGGGAGATTTGGTCCTCCGAGTGGATCAACAGAAACCACACAAGCTTGCTCCCACTTGGGAAGGTCCCTTCATCGTCACGAGAGTCCTCCACAACGGAGCATATCATCTCTACAACGTTGATCGCCAGATCGACGAGCCTCGAGCTTGGAACGCGCAGCTGCTCCGCCCCTTTTACACTTAAAAACTCACTCGGTTGAGATGTAATAAAAGTACTTTTGTAGTTTGTTTATCCAAGACAAGAATGTTATAATTTTCCCAGTGATTGTTATTGCTTTTTGTTGAAATTTCCCCCAGTGGGTGGCTTAGTCGCGAATCCGATTCGCCTAAGTTTGTAAAAAAAAATCCTTTCCGAGTGCGAGCCAGTCTCTCACTCGGGGGCTTAGCTGCGAATCCGCTTCGCCTAAGTATTCAAAATTCTACCGAGTGGCGAGCCAGCCTCCCACTCGGAGGCTTAGCTGCAGTCCAAGTACTCGCCTAAGTAATCAAAATCCTACCGAATGGCGAGCCAGCCTCCCACTCGGAGGCTTAGCTGCAGTCCAAGTACTCGCCTAAGTAATCAAAATCCTACCGAGTGGTGAGCCAGCCTCCCACTCGAGGGCTTACAATAGCCCAAGGATTCGCCTTAGCATCCAAAATAATAAAAATCCTACCGAGTGGAGAGCAAACCTCCCACTCGGGGGGCTTAGATGCGGCCATATGCTTGCATAAGGAATAAAAACCGTCCCGAGTGGAGGGCAAACCACCCACTCGGAGGCTTAGATGCAGCCCAGTGCTCGCCTAAATAATAAAAATCCTACCGAGTGGAGAGCAAACCTCCCACTCGGGGGCTTAGCTGCAGCCCAGTGCTCGCCTAAGTAATAGAAATCCTACCGAGTGGTGAGCAAACCTCCGACTCGGAGGCTTAGCTGCAACCTAGTGTTCGCCTAAGTAATAAAAATCCTGCCGAGTGGAGAGCAAACCTCCCACTCGGGGGCTTAGTTGCAGCCTAGTGCTCGCCTAAGTAAGGAGTTCATCCCAATCCGCAAGGACGACGAGGTGCAGGTCGACTGCTACCTCCTCCTTCGGAGCTTCGCCACAAGTACAACGTGCGGTCCATCCCAATCCACAGGAACGACGAGGTGCAGGTCGACTGCAACCTCCTCTTTTGGAGCTTCGCCACAAGCACAACGTGCGGTTCGTCCCGATCCGTAAGGACGACAAGGTCAGTCGCAGTCTGTGTTCCACCTCTACCTGCAGGATAGATGAAGCACAAGTCGATTGGAATTTCAACGTAATATCTTCCGAATGAGGAATAAAGTTCTCTCAAGGCAAGCAAAGCATGTTAAAGGAAATATCAAGTTCGGATAAATGTCCCTACGGATCCAAAGGTGCTCAAAGCGTTAAGCCCGTTAAAGTTTATCGATTACAGAAACCACTCGGCATTCCGAGGCAAATTTAAAGTGGGACTTAGAAGTTTTTACTCCTCCGTGGAGGATCGGAAGGTGCAACAAACTGGTCGAGGTCGATTCCACAAGAATACGGGTAGCAAAGCGATGAAAGTCTCCATGAAATATCTGAAGTCGTGCTTCCCGGTATTGGCAACCTTGAGAGACACCAGCTTGTCCTCTTGCGCTTCTTTGCAAGTGGACACGAACCGTAGATAGAGCAACATCAAGACCACACCGGCAGATGACTTTTTCCATTCTTGCACTCGACTTGGAATCTCATTCAATGAGTCATCGTGGATTCAAGATCATTCTCGAGAGTCTGCTCGCCAGAGAGTCGAGTTGATCCGCGACATCGCAACTTTCAATGAGCAAGATAATCCACCACGCTTAGCAACACGAGACTCCAAATGGAGCACATTCATAGCAGCTTCATTCTTCACAGGAGAGTTGATGGGGTCCAAGCTGGTTTCCACTGACCGTTTCTTCTTTAAAGTTTTGGCGAATTCTGAAAACACAACTCGGACTCAAAATAAAGATCATGTGATGAGCCGTGAGAGCAAGACAATGGATAAAAGAGATTACCTTCAAGCATGAGAAACAGCTTCTTGGCGAGCCCTCCAAGATAAATCTCCGTGTCGCTTTCGCTTCCCGCCAGCTTGGCCAACCTTGTCGATGTAACATTCTTGTCGCTTTTCAATCGACTAACTTCCTTGTTAGCCGCACAAGAGAGGCTTTCAGCTTGGCATTTTCATCTTCGAGTTTGTCGACCGAGACAAGCTTCTCTTCAATGAGCTTTGTTTTCTCCAAAGCCGCCTTCTGTGCCTCTGCAAGGTCAAGGTCCTTCTTCTTCAAAGTCTCTTCCAGTTTATCTGCAAAGCAACAATGAGAACAGAGTTGAGAATGAGCAGAAAAATAGAGGCAGTCGTCAAAAATTCTCACCAGCCATACCTATTGCTTCATCCTTTGCCTTCTGCAAATTCTCCAGAGCAAGCTTCAAATCGAGGTTGAGCTGGATCTGCTTTTTCTCTAACTCAGTATAGCGAGCCACAAGCTCGCAAGATTTCTACAAAGAGTCAACCAACGAAAGACATCAAAGACAGATCACTTCCGAGTGATTAAGAAAAAATAGTAGCATTTCTAAGACTACAGTCGAATCAAAACATTCGACAGTAGTCTCGGGGACTACACCCAGCGGGTGCACTCAGCGTGCCCCCACTGGTTTACCATCTTTGGTTCGACCAGTCGACCAAAAGAGGCAAAAAGGTTATGATTCTAAAACCTTGGCTAATTGTCAGCGGTCAGCCGCAGTAAAAAAAAACAGTTCTTTAGACTATAGTCGACTGCACGCAGTCGACCATAGTCTCGGGGACTACACCCAGTGGGTGCACTTAGCGTGCCCCCACCGGTTTATAGTTCCATTCGACTTGGTCCGTCCGTGTCGAGTGAAGAAGATCATCGATAAAGACTATAGCCGATCGCACACGATCGACCATAGTCTCGGGACTACACCCAATGGGTGCACTCTGTGCCCACAAAAGTTCAATCGACACACACACACCCGGTGGGTGTACAGATATGGAAATCTCTGTATGAAGGAAGCGCTGTGTAGCATCTCCTAACAAAGCAAGCAACGACTAACTTACTTGGACATTGCTCGAGAGCTGAATCTGCATCATAGGTCACCTGACTAGCCTCTCGAGCCGCTTTCACTGCTCCATCACGATCCCTCGTCATGCGTATGGCCTCCTTAGCAGCACTTACTTGGTCTTCCGGACGTGGTGTGTAGCAAAGAGAGATGGTGGATCAGCAATGACGAAGTGGGTCGGGCACTCGTCGTGATGCAATGAAGATACGTAAGTCCGAGTGAGGTTGCCTCCCTCGGAAATCAGCGTCTCAGAAGTCGCCGCGAGTTGAGCAGCCTTGCCAGCAGGCACTTTCTTGTTCCTCCTCTTCCTCAATGGTGCTTCCTCGTCATCATCGGGAAGATCAATGACGTGAGGCGGAACTACAAGAGAGATCCGTATAAACATGGAAGCCCAATCGACTAAAAAGCTCCAAATCGACTAAAAGCGAAACCTCGTAGATCTTACAAGGATTGGAAGTGGCCGCATCCTCCATTTCCGATCATCGTGCTTGGTGAAGTCTCGAGGTAGCGGCGCCAGAGATTTCAAGAGTCGGCCGATCAGTCATCAAGTCGACCAAAAGTTCACTCATGTTGAAAAAGGAAATACAAGGTTCTGTCGGTTACCCGGAGATGGTGGGGATGACCATTCGCATCTTGGGCAGGGCCTTCGCCGGCTTTGACGACGTCGCTCGAGGTTGCTTCGGTGGTTTCTCAGTCGGCGCGGGAGAAGTTCTCCTAGGTCGCTTCGTCGACTGCCCGGTGGGCACAACGGCTTGACCGCGCCCGCCGCCGGTCGCAAGGCCAACTTGGACCTTCCCTCCGAGCGAGGAGGATCGACGTCTTCTTCCTCGTCCTCCTCCTCCTCCTCATCATCAGAGCCATCATCCTCCTCACCCTCCTCGCCGTTGGACTCCCATTCCTCCGGACTTCCGCCTCCACTTCCTTCTTCTTCTTCGGCTGTTTCCTGCGCCCCGTTGGGCATCGAGTACATCTTGGTGGTGACCTAGAAGACAACAAAACAAGGTGAAAGTCAGTCGACGAATTGGCATCAAAACAGAATGAATGCAGCAGAATCACAGTCGGAGATAAGCGGTTATACCTTGTCTGGTTGGTAACTCTGGTCGAGTGGTGGAATCCTCCTAGCTCCACGAGGGTTGTCCTTGTTTCCTGTGATGGCAGTCATCCACTTCTCCAGCGTGGCGCCATCGACCTCCTCTGGATGGACCCGAGTGGTATCATCTGCATTGCAGTACATCCACATCGGATGTCCTCGGTAGTGGAGTGGCTGAATACGCCATCGGAGAAAAACCTCCAGAGATCCATGCCGGTCACCCCATCGCTAATAAGCTGGACTACACGCCCATCGCCAGCTTTACTTGGGCCTTCTCCTCTGGTAACACCTTCGTGGAAGATGGCTTGTTCACTCGACTCATGGAGAAAGGAGGGAGCCTAGTCGATCGCCTCTAACGCCGGCTGGTCTTGGCAGTAAAACCGGTCGATCGCCACCCTCTAACCGAGTCGGGAGAGTCATAGCTGGAAAGGCGCTCTTCCCCTCATCTCGACCCCGAGTCCCCACACATCTGGATTACTTGGGTCCTATCGTCATCCGGCTCGCTTTTCTTCACCGCCCGAGAGCGACAGTGAATATGTGCTTGAAGAGACCCCAATGCGGTCGACAACCCAAGAAATTTCGCAGAGCGAAACGAAGCAGCAAGATACACAATGGAGTTTGGAGTGAAATGGTGGAGTTGCGCTCCAAAAAGTTCAAAACCCCGGAAAAAAAAGATTTGGCGGCAGAGAAACCCCCTATCTACGTGGGTGGCCAGGAGGACGACTCACCCTCTTCAGTTGCGGTTGCCACTCCGCGTCTGAAGCCTCGCCGACCCATGGGGATCAGTCCTTCGTTGGCCAGATCGGTGAGATCTTTCTCGGTGATGGTCGACCGGATCCAGCCTCCTTGGACCCAGCCTTGCGGCAGCTTGAACGCTGAAGAGGAACCGCCTGATCTGGCGCTCTCCCTTAGCCTTCGCCGCCGCCTTCTTCACCCGTTCTGTATGGCGGCAGTCTTGTCCTTCACCATGGTCGCCAAGCGAAAAAGTACCGAAGCTTGGCGCCGACAGATGAAGAGCGCGGCGAGAAGGTTTGGAGGCGGAGAGAGGGAAGTCCGAGGTCGCCTTGTTCAAAATGCCCGACCAGCGCTTTATATGGGGCCGCTTCCGAGTGGTCAACCGGTAGGCCCAAGCAATCCCGCCGCAATCCCGCAATAAAGCGCCAGCACACAATACGTGGCGAAAAAGGCGGCGCGAAGATCGAGGCGTCATCGTCTTATCCCATCCGAGTGCCGCGGTTTTCTCCGCTTCGCGCGCTTCCCAAAATTCGGATCCCGCGAAATCCGCTAACCGCAGAGCAACTCGTCAGACAACAGATTTCTTCCGATCCGTCGCCGAAATCCTCAGGTTCACAAAGTTCACTCGACAAACGTGAAGAATGGATCAAGGCGACTGAAAGAGAAGTTGATGCCATCACTAAAAGGTCGATTGATCCAGAGTAAGACGCACTCACAACATGAGGAACAGGTCGGAAAGATTATCAACTCCTTCCTCACTCAAACCTCGATCCATTCGGGGGCTAATGATGAAGTCATGTACCTGGGGTAGGGTCATAGAACTGCCCAAAGGTACCCTCCACAAGGAGACTCACAAGAGAAGCAACCTTCCAATGACCGGTAGGTTTCCACTCGACAGATTTAAAGACACTCGACCACGAAGACCCACTCGACCACCAGGAGTCCAAGAGCCACTCGGTACCCAAACGGTCTCAGAGTTAAATAGTCTTTATGACCTTAATGACACTTTATGTAAGGCGCTACCAAGAACGCCTAGCTTTAACGCACCTTAAACCCTCTACTACGTGGGTTGGCTGGGGTCCCAAGCACTCTATATAAGCCACCCTCCACAGTAGAAGGGTTCGCACTTCAGAACACATACGCATATAATCCACCAACCGCCTCCGGCTCCGAGACGTGGGGCTATTACTTCCTCCGAGAAGGGCTCGAACTCAGAAATCCCTTTGCGTATACAACTACTCCATAGCTAGGATCTTGCCTCTCCATACCTACCCCCATTCTCTTCGTCAGACTTAGAACCACGAGTGGGGGCGCGCCCCGGGCGCGCCGCCTACCTCGTGGGCCCTCAGGCCCTCCGACGCCAACTCCAACTCCATACATTGGCTTTCGGGAGAAAAAAATCAGAGAGAAAGTTTCATCGCTTTTACGACACGGAGCCGCCGCCAAGCCCTAATCTCTCTCGGGAGGGCTGATCTCGAGTCTGTTCGGGCTCCGAGGGGGATTCGTCGCCGTCGTCATCATCAACCATCCTCCATCACCAATTTCATGATGCTCACCGCCATGCGTGAGTAATTGCATCGTAGGCTTGCTGGACGGTGATGGGTTGGATGAGATTTATCATGTAATCGAGTTAGTTTTGTTAGGGTTTGATCCCTAGTATCCACTATGTTCTGAGATTGATGTTGCTATGACTTTGCTATGCTTAATGCTTGTCACTAGGGCCCGAGTGCCATGATTTCAGATCTGAACCTATTATGTTTTCATGAATATATGTGTGTTCTTGATCCTATCTTGCAAGTCTATAGTCACCTATTATGTGTTATGATCCGACAACCCAAGTGACAATAATCGGGATACTTCGGTGATGACCATAGTTTGAGGAGTTCATGTATTCACTATGTGCTAATGCTTTGTTCCGGTTCTCTATTAAATGGAGGCCTTAATATCCCTTTGTTTTCAATAGGATCCCGCTGCCACGGGAGGGTAGGACAAAATATGTCATGCAAGTTCTTTTCCATAAGCACGTATGACTATATACGGAATACATGCCTACATTATATTGATGAACCGGAGCTAGTTCTGTGTCACCCTATGTTGTAATCATACATGACTAACCGCATCCGCATAATTATCCATCACTAATCCGGTGCCTACGAAGTTTTCCATATAATGGTTTACGCTTATTTACTTTTCCGTTACTCTGTTACAATCACTACAAAATACCAAAAACATTACTTTTGTCAGTCTTTACTTTTTGTTACCGTTATCGCCACTATCATATTACTTTGCTACTAAACACTTTGCTGCAGATACTAAGTTTCCGTGTGGTTGAATTGACAACTCAGCTGCTAATACTTGAGAATATTCTTTAGCTCCCCTTGTGTCGAATCAACAAATTTGGGTTGAATACTCTACCCTCGAAAACTGTTGCGATCCTCTATACTTGTGGGTTATCATGCAGCAACCTCTTCCTCTTCCTCTTCCATCATTGAGGCCTTCCCAATAACTCTAGCAGTGGTCTTCTTGACCCTTTCTTTCCTCTTCTTCTCTACCACAACCTGTGAGATTGCCTGTCATGTACAATCTATCGTGACAGGCAATCAACCCATCAATAAACTCGCATAACTTGCCTCTGAGACCGTTTTGCTATACGAGCTGGGGATGCTATAACCAGACCATAGACATCGTTTCCACATTCACTTTTGAACTTAGGGAAACAGTGAAAGAAGCCCTCGTTCCCATGCCGGTGGACTTGAAATACGAAGATCTTAAGCTAAGCTACGGGGCCGGGAATATACTCCAGGTTGGGAGATCTGTCCTGCCATCGGGCATGCAAGAAGCTATGTGCGCGCCCGCCTAAGCCCGGCCCGCGTTAGAGGGGAAGATTAGCAAAGCGGAGAAAGACAGAGGGAGGGGGAGCTGCATCTTATTCTCTTCGCGAGAACTTCAGGATCGGAGAGGCATTCGACATGATAATAAAAATGTGTTAAAAAAAGTAAAAAGTGGAAAAGCATAACATAGTAAGTAAGTTTATGTGTCCTCACTGGACATTTATCCTATTTGTGAAATCCTTTCTATGTTTCTGAGACCCGGAAACCTGTCAAGTAAGTAGGGATTTCTTTCTCCCCATCCATGGTTTCTTTTACTTTTT